>CM040403.1:75765672-76365672 GCA_022702515.1 Ilyophis sp. 1 JC-2022
TGCCAATATGTCTTGTTTCGTCCTCGTTACTGATAGACTTCAATCATCCAATCCACCAAACAACACCAAACAAGAGTCACTAGCAACAGCAGAATAAGCTGTTTGGCATTGGCAGAGAAGATTTGGCAAATTTTACATGGGCGCAACCCACATACTCAGCTGTGCTGCTCATCCCACAAATGCATGTTCCTTACAAATGGGGCACCATTTAAAAGGGAAATAAACAGGCTTTCCAACGGTATAAAATGTATTGCCAAGAAGCATTGTTACAACAGAGAAATAATCTACCAAACACAAATTTCCGAACTTTTTGTTCGATGTTTATATATTTTGTCTACTTTTGTCTCTCACCTTGTGCTGTAATCGTATCCTAGTTTCTACATAATAGTGTCTCGGTTTTGCAAGGGCTACGTCAAATGTATTATTGCTATTCTTTATTAGCTAACGTTGCATATTTATAAAAGATAGCTCACACAATAGGTTGCCTTCAACCCCACATTAGCTATTACCTATCAGTAATGTCAATTGTTTGCAAAAGCATTTTTGTTGTAGCTTGTACAGATAACTTAAAAAATAACAGAACAGAAAAAAAGGAATGTCCCAACAGGTGTGCTTGTGGCCACTACTCTAACCTGTCCCCTCCAGAAAGCCTGTGAGGTTACCGAGGTAACGTTATGTCAGCACAGTTATGAAGCTATTCTTGATTTGTCGAATACTGCTGTGCTGTAGTTGGGCATGCTTGGCCCAACTGTATAATAGTGGCCAATACGTGTCCAATTACACAATAATATCACAACTACAATGTAACTCATGTATAAGTATATTGTACTAAGCTGTTTTACTTAGCTGATGTAATGATTACAAAATGCACATGTAAATACAGTATACTACCCACAGATTACAATGTAGGTATTATGTAAATACACAGGTATTTATTTATTTCTTCGGCAAGTCCACATGCTCTACACCGATAGCTTGAGCCAACTGGCTAAGTAGCGCTGGGTCTTTCGGCAGATTATAAAGGCTAACAGAGCCGGTGGCTTTGCACCGAGGAACGATACATCTCTGACTCCTTGGCATAATACAGGCAAGTTAGCTAAAGATACCAAATGGTAAAACGTATATGAATAACTCTCTCTATAGCTCGATATGTCGTAATATTAACGTTACCAGTCATACAAAGCAATTCGCATTTGAACTTGAACTAGCTAGTTAGCAGTACAAGGGTCTCAGTCTCAAAGAGGAAAAAAAAATGTTGGTCTCTGCTTTTATACCACGTGCCCAGCCGAGACCACCCCTAGGACCACCTCAACTCCACCCATTTTTATGTTAAGGATCTTGTGACGTCACAAATCCCCGGAAACCAGCGTATTGGTAAGCCTACACAAAACAGAAAAAAACATTTTGACTAACCATGAGATTTTCGGACATAAACAGTAGGATGTAGGATCATAATCTAACCCAAAACATCGGTTTTCAACTGGAAAAGACGGTTTTTGACTGCAGTATCACTTTAAATAGGCAGCAGGAAACCTAAAACAGGTGCGCTGGATAAGTGCAGAGTAAAAGGGAACGCACAACATGGACGGTGGAAAAGTATTTACAGCTAAATGTGTCAGTACTTGAATCTGTTGTATTTTTTGTTACTTCGTTTTCAGTGTTATTTGTGTGTCTTTGTTTTCATTTCTCCTCCCATCCACATGCTTGTGTTTTCACTTCCTCATTGTGTCAGCCCAGCATATCGTCTCTACTCCTTATTACCTATGTGTTTCACCTGCCCCGCTAATCACCTGTTTCTTGTTTGCTTGTTAAGTCTTGTGTATTTAAGTTCCACTCTGTTCTTTGATCTTTGCGAGTTTGTCACAGTTGCCATCTTTGCTACAAGCCTTTGTCTGACCCGTGTTTCTGCTAGTTTCCCGTGCTCCTGACTTTTGTTTCTGTTTTCTGACTTCGCCTTTTGGATTGTGTTTTGTACTTTTGCCGTGTCTACTGGTTTTGATCTCTGCCTGTCCTCTGACCACGTCTTCGCCTCATCCTGGGTTTCGCCCTGAAAATGTTGTATGTGCTGTCTGCGCCTGAGTCCCTACCACATCCCTGACAAAATGAGAAAGAAAATCTGCAAATTCATGAATAAAGCCAGAATATGGGCCAGGAGGCCTATAGACAGTCACAATAGGCTGAGAGGAGGGGCGGTTTCTACCAACAATTGCTGGCTGAGAGAGGTTCATAACACTTAGTTATAGTCTGATTTTGGAATTGACTGAAAGATTGATTTGTAAATAATAGCAACCCCACCCCCTCTTCGACAGAGACGGGGGTTTTGGCTATATATGAACCCAGGTGGAGAGGATTTATTTAAAGTAAATTTATCTGATTTCAGCCATGTTTCAGTTAAACAAAAATATATGCATAATATACACTGCCTCGGCCTCCATGGGTTGTGTAGATATTTGGCAAAGCCGCTCCATTTTGTGTTTCAGAACCATTTTGTATTCTAGGTTACACATGTTTTTTTTGTTTTTTTGTTTGCCAACTATCAGTAAAAACGGTAAAGCAGTAAAATATTTATACCACTCAGGTGTTTAAATGCAACATAGCATACAGTGTTTGTCCTACACTTCCCATAATACAACGCTCACTACATCTGTTCAATGTGGTAGATGGTGTTCGATGGGGAATGTTCTACTGCCTATTTTTATCTTTTTCTCCTACACTGTATTTGTGCTCCAGATTCCTGGACTCACTGATTGATATCAGGAACCGGCACAATTACGTGGTGCCCACAATGGCCCAGGGTGTGATCGAGTACAAGGAGAAGTTTGGTTTCGACCCCTTCATCAGCAGCAACATCCAGTATTTCCTAGATCGGTTCTACACCAACCGCATCTCATTCCGCATGCTCATCAATCAGCACAGTAAGCATTAGCATTGACTACAATGTAACCGCAACAAAAACTCAAACAAAAACATGACCACAAACACCCTTTAATGTTTCTTCAGCATTGTGGTAGATTTCATAGTAGACTGGATCAAGCATGACTTCTTCAATGCATTAAATCATCATCATCATGTAATGTGTTCTCCTCCTCAGCAGATTGACCCAGTCATTTATTACCTGTAACTGGTGTGTCAGGTTATGTGTGAGCTTATGGGGGTCTCAGGTCTCATGTGACATTCTGTATTGCAGCTCTCCTGTTTGGGAATGACACAAATCCTGCTCACCCCAAACACATCGGCAGTATTGACCCAAACTGCAGCGTGGCAGAGGTGGTGACAGGTGAGTGGGCACAGGCAATGAGAGGGCAGAGGTGGCAATGATAAGAGTTGGGATTGTGGAGGTGGAGACAGGTGAGAGGATGGATGTAGTGACAGATGAGAGATTAGAGGTGGACATTGTGACAGGTGAGAGGGTGGAGGTGGCAGGTTGGTGTTATTTTTATTGAAATGTCTTCTGAGGGCAGCATTGCAACCCTTACTGTAACCCTAACCCTCTCGCTGATTGGATGGCTGAGAGAAGCAATCACATGCAATGCTGCCCTCAGAAGACATTTCAATAAATATAACACCAACCTGTGTGGAGCAGGGGATATTAATAGGTAACATTGTAGAATTTAAGGCAGGTGAGAGAGGTGTGGTGAGCAGAGGTGGAAGAAGTACACACATCCCATACTTAAGTAAAAGTGCAAATACCCACATAAAAAAATACTCAGGTAAAAGTTAAAGTACCACTTGGAAATGTATACTTAAGTCAAAGTATATAAGTACATGCTCTTAAATGTACTTAAGTATAAAAAGTAAAAGTAGTCATCCGAGGCAAGGTATTTCAGGATATAGATAGTATAGGTAATACGTTATGATGTCATGAATAACATTTGAAAATAGAATGTTATAGTTATGTACGTCAGTGGTTCTCAAACTCGGTCCTGGGGGACCACTGTGTATGATGGTTTCGTTCCAACCACAATTGCAATCCCGGAATTTTAACAAGCTGTTAATTGTGTGTTTGTCATATTTAGAGGGATTTGTCATATTTAGAGGGATTATTTAGCCTATTAAGCCACATTATGTTAGCAATAGCTATGCATGTCATGAATAATAAAAGTCCAATATTCTCATTGTGCAATATTGCAAATAATTACAAAGAGGCGCAAAAAACATTTTTTAACTGATCTAATTAAAGACTGAGGTGAATCAATAGGCTCATAATTGTTGAAATTGTAGAAACATGGCCAATAAAACTAACCATTTGATAAATAATGAAGAAAAGACAAAGCAAATGATAACGAGCTAAACCTGCACTGTGTTAACCCTCCTATTATTTTGACTTTTTATATTTTGGGTCAAATTGACCCCAACTGTTTAAACCAACACAAAATTATTGTAATAGGAAAATTTTGACACTTTGTCTGTCGCCTTCTTAATGCCTCCCAATTGACTAGTCTTTTATCCCAAAAATTTTAAAATTTGTGATAAACTTATTTTTTGAGAGCTGGAGGTAACTGAATGTTTGATACGTTTAAAACCTACATGGGAAAGTACCCAGAATCACCCACAAAAAAATCTGAGATAAAAAATTAAAAAGTTGTATATTTTCTTATGTTTGATACAGTTACAAAGCCTGGGGTCAAAATGACATAGGCTATAGGCCATTTATCACAGCAAATGGAACATTTTGCTTCCATACTGTAATGTTACTTGAACGTCGTCTAACTCATCATTTCGCTGTAGTACAAGTGAAACTTTGAACAGTTAATATTAAAAGTGTCTTTTGCCATTGCAATAAAAATACGTTTGTTATTGTTAAAATAATAACAGTCTAATAAATGAAAAGTATTTAACAGTTGCACATTGTTTTTGTCGAAAATAAACTTGTGCTCTGCTAGGCTCAAACCCACAATCCTCTGTGTGAGAGACAGCAACTCTAACCATTAGGCCACAGATATGGGATGTTGTTATCCAATGGGGAGAATTATTCTTTGAGGGTACGCAGGCAGGTAGTGAGGGTTTGTGGGTAGGCAGGAAAAATGGAAATAAGAAGAATGGGAAGAAGTAGAAGTAGAAAAGGAAGGAGAAAAAGCAAATTAACCAAAGTTTGGGGCTTTATTGTGTGGATGTGTGAAGTTGTACGTTAATGCTGTGTGGTTACATGAGGTCAGAACATACATAAGTTAATGTTTTTAAGGGCAGTAGTCATTGTGGTTACTTCTGTAGGAAACCCTGAAAAGTGCCAAACTCTCTGTGCTTTATAGGTATGGGGCATGCCCCACCAAGCCGTAAAAAGGTTAACTTTTTTAAAAGGCGTCAAACACTAAATGGGTCAAATTGACCCAGAAAATAACAGGAGAGTTTATACATTTAAGGAAAAAATTATGAGGGAACTTAAAAACACACATGTTCAACTACCTAATTAGGAGCAAATTGATTCACGCCAGTCTTTAATTTGATCAATTTAAAAAAATATATATATTTGCAATATAGCCCAATAAGCACAGTAGGAACATGGGAATTGTATTTTCTTCATGGCATGCATAGCTGTTTCTGACATGATGTGGCTTACGAGGGTAAATAATCCCTCTACACATGAAAAGCACCTAATGGCCCTGTCACACTATTGCGTATCGTACTAGCGTATGCCAGCGTATGAAAAATATCACTCATATGCTGATATACGCTGACATACACTAGGGGTACGTTAGGCATAGGTTGTATACGTTTCAAGCACGGTCGCATACGGTGGCATACGTTGGCATACGGCGAGGCACAAAAAGTTTTTTAAGCATGCTTAAAAATTTTGTGCGTATTCGGACGTATGGTTTATACCAGGGGTGTCCAAACTACGGCCCGCGGGCCAATTGCGGCCCTTGAAGCGTTTTAAAGCGGCCCTCGAAACATTTCAGAAGAATTATTAAATCTGGCCCGCTGCTACAAATGAGAAAAAAAAATGCTGTTTTTTTAACACTAGGGGGCAGCATAGTAAAAGCCCAACTCTAAAAACAGATCAGCAGTTTACGCCCCCCCCCCCCAAACAAAAAATTATCTTATGCATTAGCTAGCCAACGTTCCTGTAGCCTACAAATCGTATTCTTATCAACATGGCGACTGCAAAGAATCGAAAGGTGGATAGTGAATGTAGGAAATTCCAGCCCCGATGGCAAAATGAATACTTTGCAGTGCAGAGGCAAGTGTGTCTGTTTAATTTGCCAGGAATCAGTAGCGGTGATGAAAATAATTTAACATTAAGAGACATTATGAAACGAAACATGATGCGTCTTTTAAGGCATATACTGGAGCAGCCAGAGAAGAGAAATCAAAGCCGTTGGCGGCAAGCCTATCATTGCAACAAACCCAGTTTTTTCGTGCAAATCAAACGCAGCAGAATGCTACCAGGGCTAGCTACGAGGTGGCTAAGCTAATAGTGAAGTATGGAAAGGCCTTTGCAGAGGGTGATTTTATTAAAAGAGTGCGTCACAAAAATTGTGGAGATTGTATGCCCAGAAAAGAAACAAGACTTCTGCAATTTTAGTGTTGCGAGAAACACAGTGGCCCGGCAAATCGAGCATTTATCAGCTAACATCAAGGCGCAAATATCAGACAAAGCTCCGTTGTTTCATTTCTATTCAATTGTGTGTGACGAGAGTACCAACACAACAGATTTGGCTCAGCTACAAATTTTTTTGCGAGGGGTTGACGATGATTTTTGCATTACTGAAGAGCTCCTCGACCTTCGGAGCCTGACTGGAACAACGAAAGGAGCTGATATTTTTGAAGCTGTGTCAGTTGCTATTCAAAATCGGAATCTCCCTTGGGACAAGTTGTGTGGAGTTACAACAGATGGTGCTCCAGCCATGATAGGTGAGCGTAACGGAATGGCTTCCCTGGTTTGCAGAAAAGTTCATGAGTCTGGGGGCGAGGCTGTTAAATTGCACTGTATTATACACCAGGAAGCATTATGCGCCAAAATCACGAAACTGGGCGATGTCATGAATACAGTCGTGAAAACTATTAACATAATTTGTGCGAAAGCACTCAATCACAGAGAATTTCGGGCATTCCTGTCTGAAATGGATACAGAATATGGGGACGTGATCTACCACTCTGATGTGCGATGGCTCAGCCGCGGCTCCGTTCTCAAGCGGTTCTTCTCCCTCAAATCTGAGATCGACAAATTCTTAAGAGAAAAACGATTGTCCGTCGATGAACTGAGTGACCCTGTTTGGTTGGAAGACCTGGGATTTTTAACTGACATGACCGGACAGCTGAATGTCCTGAACACAGCCTTGCAAGGGAAAGACACAATCGTGTCACAAATGTACTCACACATGAAAGCATTTGTCGTGAAGCTCCGTCTATTTGAGAGACAAGTCAGTGAACGCAATGCCGCACACTTCCCCTCTCTCCGGGAGGTAATCGACACTTTCCCAAATGCCAACAGCCCTGAGCAGATGGGGAAATATGTGACAGTAATCACGTCATTGATCACAGAGTTCAACACGCGCTTTCATGATTTTGCTTCTATTGAGAAGGACATCAACATGTTCTCATGCCCCTTCTCCGTTAATGTGGATGAAGCACCAGGGGACATACAGTTGGAACTCATCGAGATGCAATGTGATGACCTGCTTCGCAGTCGGCACCAGCAGCTTCCACTGCCAGAGTTCTACAAAAGTTTGGAAAAGTCCAAATTTCCACAGATGAGGCGCCACGCAAAAAGAATGCCGAGTCTGTTCGGCTCCACATACATATGTGAGCAAACATTTTCCCTGATGACGCTAAACAAGAGCCGTTTGCGATCAAAGATAACAGACAGTCACCTTTGCGATGTCCTGTGAATCGCATCTACAAACCTCGCGCCCGACATCACAGCGATTCTTCAGTCCAAGGCACAACAACACTGTTCTCATTAGAAGTGTCACTGGTGAGTGAAATTCTTAAAATCTCTTCAAGCTCGCCTTTTAATAGGCTATAATACTATTCGCCTAATTTAAATAGAAATCTAAGTGATGTTGGCAACTGTATGCCACATGTCTGAGCGCACTTGTATTTATTTTACACACACACGCACACATAGCCTATACAGATGAACCTCGATCCAACGGACTAATAGGGGGGAGCAGTTGTCCGTTAAAGCCGTTTGTCCGTTGCAGCGACAAAATCACTATAACAAGAGATATGTAGCGCACAACAACCAGGCAAACCGACGCTTGTACGCTTGTAAACAACACGTGCGCACCGCCAAGCGGACGCTTACTCAAGTAGCGGTCTCGGTTCGCTTCACCCGGGAGTTTTAAACGCTCGGACCAGATATTCACTCTAGCGGATTGTGTCCGTTGGATCCGGAATCCGTTGCATCGGTGTCCGTTGGATCGAGGTTCATCTGTATATATATATATATATATATATAATAGCCTGTGGCCCGTGGTAGTCATCATTTTTCTCCATCTGGCCCTCAGTGAAAAAAGTTTGGACACCCCTGGTTTATACGCTAAGCATACACTAGCCATACGCTATTTTCAAGGGCTTTTTGTGCGTATGAAAATTATTTTATGAATTTACATACGCAACTCATACGTTTCTCTCATACACAATAGTGTGACAGGGCCATAATTAAGAAAAATTAACAGTTAGAGTTTTGCAATTGTGGTTGGAACGAAAACCAGCATACCCAGTGGTTTCCGAGGACCGAGTTTCAGAACCAATGATCTACGTTATCTGGCTAGAAAAAAAACACCCATAGTGTAGCTAGCTAGCTAATAGCCTAATGTTAGTTAATAAATTACCTCGACGTGTTTTAAGATTCAAAGACAGATTCTTGAACGATCTCGTGCCATTTTGGCAGGCACAGGAGACAGCAAAATCCGTAGGAATCGTTTTTTGTACCAAGAATTTTGAACAGTTCGCCTAAATAAGGCCATGGATGGTGAATGGCTTCATCCATATATGATTAAATATTTCTCTGCAGTCTGCACTGCAACAAATTATGGTCTCTGTCTGCACTCTTTTCAGCTACAAGAGATTCAGCAACGAGCAGTCTATCAATGGTCGGAAAAGGAAGACGAGACGTGCGTTTAATAAAAATAAAAAAAATACAAATTATTATTTTGAAGGCGCGCATATTAGTCTACTTGGTTCCTCTTTCTTTGCTTTTAAATAAGTGGAAACGAATTTGCAAAAATGTTCCTTTTCAAAAACTCTGGTTAAATACTCAAGTAAAGTACAGATATGTGAAAAACATACTTAAGTACAGTAACAGAGTATTTGTACTTCGTTACGTTCCACCTCTGCAGGTGAGTGGGTGGACGTGGAGTCCGGTAAGAGGCTCTGCTTGTTTGTATATGCCTGTGTTTATTAATTAGTGGTTTTTATGTGTTCTGTACTTTGATTTTAACCTTTTGACCAGAATTTTATTGCAAATGAGAACTGGTCACAGTGGCCTTTCTGGTTAAGATTGGCTAAGAAAATAATACAATTTTAAAAAGAGAGCACGGTGGCATTAACAGGTGCATAGGTTGCTAGAGCAGGTGAAATGTTGTGTATAGCAGTTCAGGTCTCTGTTGATTGAAAGGGGCAGATTTTTGCATTGTGATGTGCAGCATTACTGATAACAGCATATAGATTATTCAGTCTCTGTAGTGTAAAAACCTTGTCATCCTATCTTAGTGGTATGAAACATTTATCTGAAAACGAAAAAAGCTAATGACCGTCTGTTTTGGTGATTTCCTTTACATTCGATGTGCGCAAAAACCATGACCTAATTCAAATGAAAATGCAAAAGGCCACTTTGCGTTTTCCGTAGTTGTACAGCCTAAATAATGAAAAAAATTACTTTTGTTCAGAGCACTGCGGAGTCAGCAGGTGATAAACAAAAAGGTTTGGAAACCATAGGTTATGTGAGCTTAAATCATATTTCGCCTTAATTTTATAGCTGATCATAAATATGGCAAAATAACATCCAAGGCATTCCATTTATGAACATATTAAAAGCCGTTAGTGCATCTGGGAAATAGGCCTATTTTAAAATACACTTGACCTGTGCTTTGCGGCTGTAGACGTACATTGTGTAGCCTAATTGGCAAAAATAATATTGGAATAAGTTGATTTTTAAGTAGATTTAACCCCTAGTGGTGTGGTTCTTCAGCGTATGTCGTGTGTGCGCGTGTCTGGGCACTGCTCTGATTATTTTTGACAATCTCTAAGCACTGCATTTACTCATCCTTGCAGTTATTCGGGGTGTAGTTTTGTTATGTAGTGCATAGTTATTTTGTGTGTCTGAAGGTATTTTTCATAGAGAGAGCTGTTAATGCATGGCATAGCTTTCAGAGCAGGAATAGTGATAACAGCAGGTGTGTTCAGACTGGGTATTCTAGGCTAGATAAAGTATGTTCTTGTGACCAACATTCTTATGTTCATATCCGACCACTTTTGTGTCAGGTGACATGCATAATAGGTATTTGGGAACAAGGCTTAAAGACAGAGTTCAGTAAATTTCCATCTTTGCAAATTGAACTTCGGTACAAATGTAAGGTGCAAGCTATAAAGGAGCTGCTTATGAGTGGTGGGAAAATGAATGACGTAGTGTAGTGATGTAATGTGATCTGTCCCCTGGTTGTCTGTGTGCACTTCCTGTTTCAGATGCCTATGAGACGGCCAAAATGCTGTGTGAGCAGTATTATATGGTGGCTCCCAAGCTGGTGATTGCTGAGTTCAATGGTAATAATAAAAATATTTTTTTATAATAATAATATCACATTTCTTATGTACCCAAAGGGCTATACATAAATTAAGCAAATAAACACAACCACCTTTTTAAAAACGAGACACTAGATAATCACAAACATCAAATCAAGTCTCAAATCAAATGTTATTACCAAGCTTATGCTTCTTTAACTATGTGTAATAACTGTGTGATGTATGCAAAACGTCACAGAATCACTGTGAAAAGATTGTGGTCAAAGGGTAGGTGAGGTAAATACCAGGAGAGCTTCTCACTGATCTGAGAAAAGAGTCTATGAATGGTCAGAGATAACCATGCACATGGCAGGCATGCGTGGCTATGCATAATTGGCCATAGTGTTTCTTAGGGAGGGAAGGTTCAATCGAGAGGAATGTCCTCTTCTCATCATGCACTAGCAGCTCCTCTAGTCCATTGGACACCAGTATCAGCTGTGCTTGAAGTGTACTCCTTTGACACAAGCACTGTGCTGCTCAGTTTATTTGACTGCTGAATGAATAGAAGCTGTGGCAGGTAGAACGCTCTTCAGGAGTCATACGCTCATGTGTGCTCTCCTGAAATGAAGGAGGATGTAGCATCAATGAGACAGGTCTATATGATTGGCTGGTCCAAATACGGGCATAAAAACTGGTTTAAAAAGAAAGATAGATCCACCATGATTACATTATGACTTGAAATGTTGGGTAAATCTGGTGTAGTCACTGGAACAAGGCACAATAACTGTATAACTGGTCGTCCGTGTCATGATTGCTGTGTAAATATTTGTGTCACTGGTGCTCACAATGTATGCCTCGCCTTTCCTTCCCAGCAAAGGCCCCCGACAAGCCCATCCAGGTGGTGTACGTGCCCTCCCACCTGCTGCACATGCTGTTTGAGCTCTTCAAGGTGAGTCACTCCACAGAGGACTGAGGGGCACACTGTGTATGGGTTCCACAGGAGGAAAAAAAAAGCACAGCTCGAACGTAGGCTTTATTCAAGTAAGGGTAGAGTCAAGATCCACTGACAGAGGCGCTTGAAAGCACAAAACACACTTGGGGTACAGAAATGGGTAAATGAAAATGAAAAACCACATTTGCATTTGCAGTTTTTTATTGTAATCGCATGATCCATGACAAAAAGGAAATGATAATTCAATTTGCCATTTAAAGCTGCAGTAGGCAAGTTTGAAAATATACAAGGCAAAAAGACTTCCCCCTTTTGCTCTCCTCCCTCCTATTTCCTAAGCCCCTCCCACCAAATGATGCTCCAGTTCACGTGCGGAGACAGGCAGACAGGGAGGGGTTTATTCTATGGGGAGGATCTTTTGCTTGTAGGGTAGTTGCCCTGATTGGTAGCTACATGGATAACACTGATTGGTTGGTTTTTGGAAGAGGCTTGAGATTTTTTGACAGCCTAGTACAGAGCCCAGGACACTCATAGAAACCAGATTTTTTTCTCAGAACACTTAATTTATTGATAGCTGTTGGAATTTAATGTGCAAATCTAGTCATTTTGCCAAAATAATATAGAGAAAATCTTGCCTACTGCACCTTTTAACATATCATTTTCATGCTTTTACGGCACAAGAGTGAAATAATTCAAATGCAATGGCATTGCATCCGTTTACATTATCATTTCCGCGTGGTCAAGCTGCCCATCTGTCAGGGTAGCACATCTGCCCATCTGTAAGGGGATAATACAACAAAAACCCACTTTAAACCGGGCGAACTCGTAACACCGAGAAAAATAATAAACTCTCTTGCAACGAGAGAAAACCACAACCAAACAGAAAGCGACCCAAATAGGGCGAAAGGCTCTGAAGCTAGAGCTTAGTAAAATAAACAGAGAAAGACTGACCTCTAGCTCTCACAAGTGAGAACCGGAGAAACAACAAAGAGGTGGAGTAGAAACGGTGAAGACGGAACTGTCCAGGACAGAAAGACAATCCCGAGAGGGAAAAACAAAGTGCAGAGAGTAAAACAGAACTAGGATTCCTAGCTAAACTCTAAAGACACCCAAAACAAGTCCCGTGTTACTTCAAACAAGTTGAGGTAAAGCAGTCAATTCGAACTGTCAGTCCTATACCGTAAATTACCGTCTTTCCTTGTCAAGTAATGGACAATATGGAAGCGCAGAGTGAAAAAGACCTGAGGTTTAAATAAGGAAGCGGAACTGCGGCACAGATGAAAACACTGAGTTGCAGCAAACGCAAAAACACAGAACGGATGACGAAAAACAGAAGACAGAGGATGTTGCACGAGCGCTGAGCAGAGAAGTGGCCGCTTAACACACAGCAGGCTGAGAACCATGACATCATCAAGGCGGGGCCTCGAAGAAAGGGGCGTTACAGGGGATGGTGCAAACCACTGAACTTATGGTTCAACTTCAATGGTTGTCTGTGATTTCGGCCGTCAGGCAGTTACCAGGCTAGATAGCGACATTTTGTAGTTCTTTGTGTTTGGGGATTATAGGCTAAATGCTAAAAACTAAAAAGCTAAGGAGGTAGCCTAAAACGTTACAATGAGCCTAGGAAAAATGCAAAAAAGAAAATAATATTTTTTTTTTAGTTTGCAACAAAATACTGAAAGCTACATAAGTAAAACAGGTAAATCTATCCATTTCCTGGAACATAAACTCCATGTCCACAAGTGTGCAAAATCTGAGGATGATATGCAGAACTACTAAAGATCTATGATGCAAAGACTTCTGATGGTTTAAGATAAAAACATATCACAGTGTTACATACACCTAAATATGTAGCCTAATCATTCACTCTTGTACCTAAATTAAACATCACTATATATACGCCATAGCCTATATTGTGTATGATAACATGCAAATAAAATGGTATTCCACCATCTGCAAAATGCTGCCAAATGTAAATCGTAAAATAACATAAAACATAAAATGAACGATTGCACTCCAGTATGTGAAATGCACTCAAAATGCGAAAATAACAATAGGCCTATCAATCATATTGGTCAAGAAAGTGCTCGATTGGAAAAACTAATGTGCATATGTAACCAGCAAGACCAACTGCATTTTAGAAGCAGTGCTACTTACATATTGGGAAGGGAAAACTCCAGCCGGGGAATGTGTTTTCTCTAGTGCTTGCGTAATACTAGACCGTTAAAACGAAAACTGCCATTACGCTGTGCTGTAGTTAATTGTTCAAAGCACCCAATAAGACATTGCATATACCGTTGATAAGGTTATAATGTACTCTATTGGATAAAAGAGCCGACAATTAAACCAGAATGAACTGTAATGAATGAGACAGGCGTATAATGGGGAGTATTACGGGTCGTTTCAGCTAGTGTAATAGTGTTGCATATTTCTCAAACTGTAAGGGGAGATGTAAAGTTCGGAGAACCAGGCGCGACAGATAAGGAATCTAAAAGCGTATCTTGAAAGATACACCACAAAAGCGGAGAAACCCGCACCAGGGAAGGAATACCAAAAGAAAAAATGGGAATAAAAACTTCCCGGCACAAGCCAAATCAAAACAACCCCAAAAGGGGGTGAACTCTAAAATAGCAAGTATAAACAATAAAAAAACCTGACACTCTAAATCAAAGAGCGTAGACGAGAGGTTGAGAAAACAAAAGAAAAACCTGAGTAAAATGGTTGAAGGAATGAAACAGAAAATCAAACCTGTACCTAAAGCTCTAGTAACAAAAGAGCTGAACTCAAACGGTAACAGGTCGAGGAAATATTGGATAAAGAGAAAGATTGGACAGAAAAGACGAAACCAATATTATCCTAATTCTAACCAGACTTGCTGCGTTTTTTATTTTAAACAACCAGAAATGCAGTGACCGAATTTCTATACCTTACCGACTTTGTTTGTCAAAATGGCAAAGACAATATCGAAGTGCAGGAATACGGAAGTACTGGGCTATTTATAACCGGCAGGAAACCCAAAACAAGTGTGAGGAATAATAGCCGGGCGAGATCCAAACACTGGAACGGAGGTGGAAAAAATCAGATAGAGCGCCCCGACGACGCCAAATAGAATAACGATCGCAGAAACAACCGAGGCTGCCAATAACCATGACACAAATGGATTGTACCAGAAAATAAATGACCACTGAATTTGAGTGAGCAGGGCTTTTCACAGCTTTTTTGGCATACGATCAGGCTATTGTTGGGTTTATCTTGTTGCTATGACGGAATTCAAATTTTATATGATGAATAAATATATTTATGAACTCACACATATATGCTATTGTCCACTATATCACACATGGGTAGGTATAGACTGGGTGGGGGGTTGCTTGTTAAATGGACTTGCTAAATAGTGACACTCTGTATTTGTCACAAATCATCTACCAATAAAGTTAAAACATGGAGTTTGTCATTTCCACTAATAGTTTGGCTGCAGGAGCAACGGATGTCTCAGTTGAGCAAAATCTTACCGCTGCGCAAAGGGGTTATCCATTGTTCAACACTGCTCTCTTGTCATGACAAACATCTAGAGAACAGGGAGCAGACTCATCAGAATCTATAAGTGTGTGAACATTATCTCAGAATATAATATTTGATGTCTGTGCATGTAGAATTCGATGCGAGCTTCAGTAGAGCTGTATGAGAACAGATCAGAGGAGTTACCCCCCATCACAGCACTAGTGACCCTGGGGAAGGAGGATCTCTCTATAAAGGTACACACACGTGCACAGATATGCTCACACACACACACACACTTGCCCACACTCTCACAAACATACACACATGCACACACACAAACACACTCACACACACGCACACACACCTGAACTGTACTAATGCACATACACTGACACACATGCTCTGTTCTGACCTTTGACCACTCTGTCTGTCCCACTCAGATTAGTGATAGGGGTGGAGGTGTGCCCTTGCGGAAGATCGACCGCCTCTTTAACTACATGTACTCCACAGCACCTACCCCGAGCCTGGGAGCCACACAAGCTGTCCCCCTGGTAACTCTCCTAACTCTTTTTTCTCTCACTCAGACCCAAACCCCAACCTAACTCTAGCCTAATCCCAAATGCCCCAAACTTCCCACTAATTATTTCAGGTATTTAGATGACATTTAGGGGACATGGACACATAGCTCAGAAGATCTCAAACGCTTCATGCAGATCCTCAACACGCACCGTAGATCTATCACAATTAAGCACACCGCACATTATGAAGATTTTTTGGACACTACCACATACAAGGGGCCCTCATTTCCCCAAACACACACATTAGACACAAAAGTTTTTTTTAAAGACACACACACATGCACTCTTACACAAGGACAGTCTGCACCCAAAACATACATTCAGAGGCCTGATTAAATCCTAATTGCTACCAAAACCCTCTTCAATGCATTAAAACCAAGGTGGTATTACAGATCTTTCCTCAGACAGATTCGGAAAACCTTCTTGGCTACAAAACAGCAGACACTAGAAAAATCATTCCGCTACTCATTCCACCTACTCAACATTCAGCCAAACAGTGAATGGAAAAATTAAACGGAACCTGGCCAGGATCTGCTCCAAGAATACAAAATCATTTTGGCCTACAAAAAAAACGAAAACCTTAAGAATCATCTGGTAAGTAGTAAACTACTGGACATCAACATTTTACAAACTAAAATAACTAGTGTTGTTTTTGACTACAGTGAAAAACAACACTACAAACACAGCATACCTTATTAAAGAAACACGCACAGTTAACACATATACCGCCAGGTCCATAAGTATTTGGACAGTGACACAATTTTAGTTGTTTTGGCTCTGTACTCCAGCACATTGGATTTTAAATGGAACAGTGACTACAAGGTTAAAGTGAAGACTTTCAGCTTTCATTTGAGGGTTTTTAAATCCATATTGGGTGAAATGTGTAGCAATTGTAGCCATTTTTATACATGGTCTCCCTCATTTTAGGGGACCAAAAGTATTTGGACAAATTAACAAACTTTAATAAAGGTACCAGATTTCATATTTGGTTGCGTATCCTTTGCATGTCATGACTTCCTGATGTCTGTGACTCAACAACATCAAAAGACTCTTGATATATTATTTTCAGGTACTCTTACAATACTATAATCTCTCTGCATTTGAATGGATCCCTATGGGAATTGGGGGGTGGAACTATTGAACTCTATGGAAAAATGAGTCAGGAGAAACAACCCTTAAAGTGATCCATCCATATCTACTGCATATCTGGCAGCAGAGTGATGGTTTGAGGCTTGTTTGATTTAACCATTTAACGAACCATGTGTTCCATACTATTCCCATGTAATGTACAGCTTAATCTAGTACCACCCCCCAATTCCCATATAGATCCATTGAAATGCAGAGAGATTATAGTATCACTACTAAGAGTACCTGAAAATAATATATCAGGAGTCTTTTGATGTCGTTTGGTCTTCTAAAATGGGGGGGACTATGTATAGAAATGGCTACAATTGCTACACCGTTCACCCGATATGGACGTAAAAACCCTAAAATTTAAGCTGAAAGTCTGCACTTTAACCTCATAGTTCCATTTCAAATGCGATGTGCTGGAGTACAGAGCCAAAACAACTAAAATTGTGTCACTGTCCAAATACCTATGGACCTGACTGTAACTGCATATATGTCATAAAGTGCAAACCAAGGGGCCAAGACTGGGCTTTCGTTTTGAAGCTCACTTCCTGGTTTGGCTGGGAGCGGCCATTGTGCTGTTGCTCACTAGCGCCACTGCAGTTGGCTCCAGTATAGGTCTTTCACCATGTAAGTCAATGGCAGCAATGTGGTCAAAATACTCAGTCAAAACATTTGTTCAGGACCAATCAGAGGGACAGGTTGAGTCCTCTTCGGCTCCACGGAGCAGACGCAGTTTGTACAAACCGGCGGCGAAAAAGTCTTCCGAAGACTGAATTCGGTTTTTACGAGGCCGTGAGAACGTAATGGGTGACGTCACAGTGACTTTGTCCATATTTTTATACAGCCTACGGTGCAAACACTGTGACATAAAATATGTAGGAGAGACAGGAAATACAATTAAGACCAGACTGGCACAACACATACTGTATATAACATAAAAAATCATAGAAACACAGACACACACCTAGTGGCTCATTTCCTACACCATGGATTGGAGGCAGTAGAAATATCAGGCCTCCTTTCAAACATTAACTGGACACAGGAAGACAGACGTAGGTCAGAAAGACATTGGATTAGAAAACTCAACACCATATTTCCAGGAGAACTAAACAAACGCTGGTAAAACTTAAACACAAGAGGGACCAAATTATTCCTACTTAAAGGCTGCAGTACACTGAATTTTTTTTATTTTTTTTTTATTTAACCTGAATGGCCAGTGCAAACTTTTCTTTCCCAAGGGGTCCTCATAAGATTTTTTTCTTAAATCCAGCCTCATCCCAACTCCAAACCCCAACCATAACCCCAAACCCAAGCCAATCCAATCAAACCCGACCCAACCCAAATCAAACTCCAACCCAAGCCCATTCCTAACTCAAAACCTCAACCCAGAACAAAAACCAGGAACTATTCACTGAGATTCTCTCAATTAATGTGTTGACTGGGCTGAGTAGTGTGTGCATGTGTATGTATTCATACGTAGTGTATGTATATGTGTGTATGTAATTTTTATCAGAATTTTGGTTTGTTGACACAGACATGTGTTGGTTTTTACAGTTTGTACTGTGTGTGTGTGTGTGTGTGTGTGTGTGTGTGTGCGCACACGTGTGTGGTGGTTTGTGGTCATCTGTTCCTGTGGGAAAACAGATGACCTCTTCCTCACCAAAACATTTTTTACGTGGTGTAATGTAATGGGAAATTAAGTATAGATAAAGGGATAGTTCACCCATTTTGAAGAATTTTATGTTGTTTTACTTACCCCCAAAATGGTATGTAGGGCTGTAGTGATGCTGTCCTGGTCTCACCATTGTAGCTAAATTGTAGTAAATCCTGAATTGGAGCAATGCCTATGATTATGTCGTTTCAGTCTCTGTCTGTTTAGATTATGAACATCCGGTAAGAGAGCCGGAACAGTAATTCTGATTCTAAATCAGTATATTCCGGCTCAAACAAGTATGGTCCAACTACAAATACCACCCCGTCATCTTCTTCATAATCAGACATTTCGCAAAGAAAACAAACGCTAGCTGCTTCGCCTTTGTTTACAGGCAGATTAAATGCTAGAAAGCTATCTTCCAGTCTACTTCCGTATCGCGATGTTCTCGCGTGGAGTGATACTAAAAATTACTGGCTCTCTTATCGGATGTTCATAATCTAAACAGACATCGGCTGAAATGTCATAATCATATACAGTAATTTGAGCGAAAATATCGTCCTTGTGCACTCATATGTGCATTTTCGTTTCCAGCACCAACACTTGTAAAGCTGTTGTTAAACCTTATTTGAGTGGAGTTAGGCTGTTATATTTCCGTTGGGAAAAATATCACATTCAAGGGGCCCCAGCAACAACAAAAAATACAGTGGGGCAGACCCACAACACACAAACAAACATATCAAATAAAGACATTCAATAGAATCATTGCATTAATCAAACTAATTTAGTGAATTAAAGTGGAATACAGCCATGATTAAAAATAGCCCCCGCTGTCCCGAGATGTCCAGTGTCATTAAGCAGTCCAACACACAAACTCCGCCTCCATACACACAGTGTTGCAGTCTCTGTACACTGTCGAAATGGAGCACTGAACTGCGTCAACCTTCCCAGTCGTCGCCTCCCTCCTCCCCCGCATTATCTTCTCCTTCTCTGGTTGCCTTTTGGAAACACACTCAAATTAACAAACACGAACACGAGAGACAGCTGGACAACATGTCACCATTACAGCGCCACGTGACGTCACACAAAACAAAACAAAGTTAAACAAAGTTAGCCGGGGGGACATGCCAACGGCAAGATGCTAATTGTTAGCATTGCTCCAAGTCAGGATTTACTACAATTTAGCTACAACTGTGAGACCAGGACAGCATCACTACATTCCTACATATCATTTTGGGGGTTAGTAAAACAATATAAAATTCTTCAAAATGGGTGAACTATCTCTTTAACCCATTGCTGTCTATGCCTTGGGCTGGTTTGGAGTGGTTTAACGTCTGACATGTTGTTCTTTGTGTCCAGGCAGGGTTTGGATATGGCCTGCCCATTTCTAGACTTTATGCACGGTACTTCCAGGGGGACCTGAAGCTCTACTCCATGGAGGGAGTGGGGACAGATGCTGTCATCTACCTAAAGGTGGGAGTGAACATCCTTTTCTTTATCATGCTTTCACCCCTTTTTCACCCCAATTTAGAATGCCCAATCATAGTTTTATTAGTGCTAATTGCTTTGACTTCTCCTATCGAGTCGGGAGAGTGCAGATGAGTTCAGGCTCACACAGATGTGAGTCAGAAGACACTTTGGGCCCTATCTTACACCCGGCGCTAAGTGGCGGTAACCCAAACGCAAGTGTCTTTGCTAGTTTCAGACTGCCACAGGTGTCATTTTAACATCCAGCACTCACGTAGTTTAAATAGAAAATTAACTTGCGCCCACAGCAAGTGAACTTGGCGGGTTGGTCTTAAGATGGGGTGTGGCCAAGATAATTTTTGACATATTTCTAGAGGCAGCATTAAGCGCTTGCGCTAAAACCGCCACAAACCTGGTCTAAAGTCATGTCGCAGTTGTTTCAATGTTATTTTAACTGCACAATAGGGCTGTCACATTTACATTGGAAATTCAAATCAATAGGCACATTTAGGGCTATATTCGAAACGTCAAATAAGAGATTTGAAAAAAAAAAACTACGAGTGGGAAGTTGAGCAATGTCCAGTCAGATAACGCTTTTGTTGTGCACGTTTATGAACCCTTTTTGAACCCATCTGTGGTCAGTAGCTAGCATTCGTGCTACGTAATGCGAGTGTAGAACTCGCTAATAATGTTTATTTACAGGCCAATTGAACAAATACATTGAAAATGATCAGTTCAGTGCAAGGTGCTAGTAGCTAGCGAGACGTACAGTCAAGCAACGGACCTGGAAGTGAGAGAAATTATACGCTGGGAAGAATTGTACGCTACACTGGTTTGACTGCCTTGTTGCGAGAGAGATGGAGAGAGGTAGGACAGTTATTATTTTCATATTCTATTCTATTAATTTGTGGCTTGGTCATATATTGATTGATCATGTAAAGGCATGTAAAGTTGGCCGTGTTTGTGTATTTTGGCCGCCGTGCCATGCGTGCATGTGTGAATGTGTTTGTATGACATGAATTGCATCGGTAAAAGACAGCCAATTCACATAAATAGATGTAAGATAAATTACATTATTCTTTCTAAATCATATTTTTAATGCCGCAGTTTCCACTTCTGCTCGTTATTAGCGCAGGACAAATCATATGTCTGTTTGTAAAATTATGGCTGAAATGTATTTTTGGTTTGGCGGGGGATAATTTACATAGGCCTACAGGTAAATAAACTGGTGGCCTGTAAACTGTAATTTGTTCTGCTACTGTTTCAGAACAAGGGCGACCTGCACTTAAAAAACTGAGGGGCACAGATGAATAATGATAGGAGTTGATAACAATATCCTGTTTGGAGAATAGTTTTGAGGGAATATACAGTCATTTTACAATATTTTTGGATGTATAATAACATTTGGAAATAAAATAAAATTTACTTTTTTATATATAGATAGATTCTGAGAAAGCTTAATCTGAAATATGGCCAAATCGGGGGCTCGTTGAATGGGCAGGTCGCCATCACTGTTTCAGAATGAAGGCAGATTATTTTTACTCATAATTAACATAAAAGATGGCTACTGCTTTATAGCGTCGCTTGAGCTAAGCCATCGGTCCAGAACGCATTTTTAGGAGACAACATCGTTTGCAGTAATTATCTATTTGCTAGCTACATCGATGTGAATGTGGTTACAATGGTTTAAAACATTATATCCAGCATCAAGTTAGCAAATCTGTATCCGGACTGTGAAGTTGAATGTGATCTCTAAATCTGACATAGCATGCAGTGCCATATATTTTTACTGCAACCTCGGACTGTGATTCCAAACACTTTAAATAAACCAGTACAACAAACATGTCAGCTTTTACGTCATTTATTTAATGGCTCAACTGTAGGATCAAGTGTCTTACAAGTTGATGGGTTTTTGGATTGTTTACAAGAGCACACAATTCTTCACGGATCTAGCGTCTTAATTTTCCTCTCAAAGTGCACCAGATTGATGCATTTAACACTTAAAATTTACAAAAATTTCTCTCGGGGGGGCATGCCACTTGGCGGCAGGCGTTTATCGCCTCATAGTAGAGCCAACCATTTTTATTATTATTTTTTTTCTGGATTCATTCAACTGTATGATCTGGAGTAATTTGCTGGATGCATTCAAATGTATGAACATAATTGTAATTACTACTGCAGTGCCGGTGCCCGTATAAAACGTGCCAGTTCGGAACGGGCTGATTGCTTGGCCCCCAAGTATTGATGCTTGCCGTTTTCTCAAGAACCGCTCATCCAATCAACGCACAGTGTACAGTGCCCATACATCACATGCCCGTTTGGAACAGGCCGATTGCTTGGCCCCCGGTATTCATGCGTGCAGCTTTTTTGACAACCACTCATCAAACTTCACAGTCGACACTGCACTTTCTGAGCAATACACTTAGTGAATTTCAACTTTATACAGTGCCTGGTTGTCTCACTTCCTTAAGTCCTGAGCAATACATGCAATACACCAAGCAAATTTCAACTTCATACAGTGCCCGGTTGTCGAGCAAAGCAAAATACCGACACACAGACAGCACACAGTTAGATTTAAAGGGGTAATAAACACTAAATCAAATATTTTGAAGCTGAGTATTTTGCCTCCGTTTCATAAATCACATACAGTTGAAGTCGGAAGTTTACATACACTTAGGTTGGAGTCATTAAAACTAATTTTTAACCACTCCACAGATTTCATGTTAGCAAACTATAGTGTTGGCAAGTCAGTTAGGACATCTACTTTGTGCATGACACAAGTAATTTTCCCAACAATTTTTTACAGACAGATTATTTCACTTTTAATTCACTATATCACAAAGGGTCTGACGTATCAAACAAGCCTTAAATCATCACTCTGCTGCCAGAAATACAGTAGATATGGATGGATAACTTTAAGGGTTTCCTCTCCTGACTTATTTTTAGCCATAGAATTCAATAGGACAATTTGTCAGGAGAAACAACCCTAATATGGTATCTGCTACTTCCGAGCCCTGAGATTCACTCAGCGCTCCCAGAGGCTAAATCATTTAGCTGATGGGTTCCGAGAGTGGTTCTGGGGATGGGTTCCCAGCTTATCCAAAAAGGCAGCCTGTGTGCATTACATTTACTGTCAGCCACCATTGCTGATTCTGTACCTATTTTTCTGACTCCAATTTAATTATTAATATCCAATTGCCATGTAAAATTTACACTTGATTCGCTAAAGGACTCCCTTAGTTTTGAGAATGATCTCTGAACTGGATACGCCGGTTCCACCGGGTGTTACATACGGCCGTTATGTACACCTCTCACTGCTGGTTAGATATCTGCCTTTCCCAACACTCCGCCCTGGACCAGAAGATCCATCCATGCGCCTATTTTTCACGCCGGCTTACCCCGGCCCAGCGGAATTACGACGTCGGGGACCGGGAGCTACTTGCCATTAAGCCCGCTCTGGAGGAATGGCAACACTGGCTGGAGGGGGCGGAGGAACCGTTCGTTGTCCTGACTGACCACCGCAACTTAGAAGACAGTCAGTCTGCTAAGTGCCTCAACTCTCGCCAAGCCCGCTGGTCCCTGTTTTTTGCCAGATCATTTCTTTTTATAACTTAGACACGGTGCCCTGTTCCGTGTCCACTCCCCTTATGCCAGGCCTGTTGTCCCAGATCCCGTCATCCCCCCTTCCTGCGTGGTGGACGTGGTCTCATGGCAGATCCCGGAAGTCATAAAGGCCGCCCAGGTAACCCACCCGGACCCCAAAAATAAACCTAACTCATGTCTCTTTGTTCCTGACTCCGTCTGCTCCCAGGTCCTCCAGTGGGCTCACGCCTCCTGCCAGTCCTGCCACCCTGGGATCCTAAGGACCACCGCCCTGGTTAGGAGGAGCTTCTGGTGGCTCACACTGAAGGGGGATACCCATGCCTACGTCCTCGCCTGTCCCGTCTGTGCCAGGAGCAAGGCCTCCCATCAGCACTGGTCACCCCACTGGTCTCCTCAGCCCCCTCTCTGTCCCGGGCCGTCCTTGGAGCCTCATAGGGGTCGACTTTGTCACCGGTCTCCCCCCGTCGGATGGTAACACCGTCATCCTGACTATTGTCAACCGGTTTTCCAAGGCAGCCCACTTCGTACCCCTCCCCAAGCTCCCCTCCGGCCTTCAGACAGCGGAGCTCCTGGTGCTTCATGTGGTGAGGCTGCACGGGATCCCCATGGACATCATATCAGACTGTGGGCCCCAGTTCTCCTCCCAGATGTGGAAGGCATTCTGCATGTCCCTGGGTGCCTCCGCCAGCCTATCTTTCGGGCTACCACCCCCAGACAAATATCCAGACTGAACGCACTAATCAGGACCTGGGAGCTGCCCTGCAGTGCATGTCCTCCCGCAACCCCTCTTCCTGAAGAAAGCTTCTCTCGTGGGTCGATTACTCCCACAACTCACTCAAGAGCTCCGCCACCAAGTGCTCCCTGGGTTACCAACCTCTCTTGTTCCTGGTCTAGAAAGAGGAGGTGTCCGTCCCATCCGTCTGGGCCCACTTCCTCAGATGTTAGAGGATTTGGAAAACGACACCCGCCACACTTTTTCACACCACCTCCTACACCTAACGCCTGGCCGACCTTCACAGGACCGTAGCCCCACAGTACATCACGGGTCAACAGGTCTGGTTATCCACATCATTCATTCCCCTCAAGTCCACCTCCAAGAAATTACAGCCCTGTTTCATTGGCTCCTACCCCATCCTCACCATCATGAATCCCGCCACAGTCAAACTCAAGCTCCGCTCATCCCTCAAGATTCACCCGGTGTTCCATGTCAGTCAGGTCAAGCCCGTCTCCTCCAGCCCTTTCAGCGCACCCGTCTAAACCCCGCCCACCTCCCCCGGATCATCGACAACGCACCAGCCTACACTGTCCGCTGCGTGCTGGACATCCACCGCAGGGGACGAGGTTACCAGTATTTGGTGGACTGGGAAGGCTACGGCCCAGAGGAGCATTCCTGGATTTCTCACCAGTTAATTTTGGACCCCTCCCTCATCCGGGAGTTTCATCGTGACCACCCCCTAAAGATCAGGCCTGGTGGTATGCCTAGAGGCGTGCCTTGAGGGGGGGTACTATTACGCCCAGTCCACTTTTCTATTGTTTTCCGTGTTTTCTCCTTCCCTTCCGTCTCACGTCATGTTTTTACATTTCCCTATTTGTCTTCCGTGTTGTGCAGGCTGGGCATGGTTTTCTTCCTTGTTTTGTCATTTCCCTTCTCATTCTCCCCAGCTAATTACCTACCTTCCCCGCTTGCATTCCACACGCTCCAATTACCGTTCAATCACTCTCGCATACATTCTCACGCTGCACTCACTCATTGACTCATTAACTTCACTATATCTTCCCTCTTTGTCTGTTGTCTCGTCGCCAGTTCGTTATACTTTGTCGCTACGCTTGTCATGTCTTTGTTGCCTAGAACTCGGCCTTGTCTTGACTTGCCTCATTTCGCTAACCTTGTCATCTGCCTTTCTAGTTTGCCAGTCAGCCTGCATTCCCTGCCACGCTACCCTGCTTCCCACATCCACTCTGCCGCTGCTACGACCTACCCAGGATTCAGCCACCATCCAGCACCTTCCCTCACCTGCTCTGCCCTCCGGTTCTGCACAACCCAGGATTCAGTCCCTTGCCCCGTACTCTGCCTTGTGTGCTTGCCTAAATAAACGCTCCCAGTGAGCTTATTGTGAATTCTGTCTGAGTCGTGCATTTGAGTCCAGTTCCGGTCCCGGACCTTAACTAAATATATGTTATAAATCAATATTAGAATGCACGTAATATGAAATTCGGATGAAGCTTGAAATTCGCTAGCCGAAATTAATTGCCTGTGATCTGTCTACTGTGAGAACAGCCTCATGGAATTGATGTTTGACTGCTTCATTGTATAATGAAACGAAATTGGTTAAGCAAGCAGGTTAATTTGGTGTTTTCTAAGCTGAGAGGGAAGCCAAATTCTGGTAGCTTATTCTCAGCTGCTGCAGGTGTTATAACGAAATTAAACAGTATATATTTTGTAAAATAACAGCCCTGGTGTAAGCTAATAGAATTTTTTTTTTCTGTTTTCCCGTTATTATATTTCTGGGAAATAGTTTGGTCGAGAATTGCCGGGAACCTGTGCCGGTGTTAAACCCTAATGTGAAAGATTAGTATTGTGTATATGAAAACGCTTCATAATGGTTAGTCCAAATAATATTTACCATAATATTGATCCATATAGCCTATTGCTTGCTCGCACGGTGCCTATGCGCACGAGCATGTCTGTATATGCCATCATATTAGAAATCCGCCAAGTTGTAAACGCAGGTGGCTTTTATAGGGAATGGGATATGAAATTTTGATTGGTTTATTGCATGTTACACCCAAGACACACCTATAATTAATGAAGAGACCGTCATTTTCTTGGAGTTTGTGGGGAGGTAAAGCAAAAAAGTCCTGTTGAACGCCTTTTCTGGTATACTGCTAAATGCTGCGCTAGCGCATTCCATTATATACGGCAACAGCGACAGCTTCATATAAGCAAATGAGGCATTGAATTGTTCTGCAGCCACAAAACTACAAGGCTTCACATCATCAGCAAATTATCAACATGCCGCTTTTCATTATTAAAAAAAAATGTTCTAGTTAATGTTGTAGTTACAAGCAAACTGTCTGATTTGTGTACCAAATACAACAACTACAATGATGTTATCCATCCTCAGCTAGCCTGTCTTTTGGGACGTACCAAAACAAATCGACAACATTTTTTTATCCACCTCGAGCTTGACGGTTGCAGGTTGCTTATCTTCTCTACATGGCCAGATCTATAATTATCTTCCTGTCTATTCACAGACGTTTGGTCAAAGAAAGTTTATTTTGGAACTTGTTACTGCCTTTAATTGGGTTTTTAAATCACATGGGTCAGAACGACAGATCACTACAGACACCCATGCTAGTGGCATTAGAATGGTCCAATAGAGGAAACTATTCTAGAATAGAATAACTTTATTTTCCTGTAAGGGAAATTCCAGCAGTATTGCCAGCAATAGTATTGACATAGACAGTGGGGCAGACCCACAAAACTCAACAAACATATTAAATAAAGACATTCAGTTGAATCTGATGTCTCACATTAAAGTGAAGGTATGAGTGGAGTGGAATACATTATGATTAAAACTACTATTATTAGTAGTATTATGATCTAAATTATATTCAATTAAATTAATTAATTATTAATTATTATGAAAAATGTAGCATCAAAAGCAATAACAGTTCCCCATTTGCCTTTACTGTCTTCTAACAGCTGTAGGGACAAAGCTGTTTCGGGCTCTTTTAGCTTTAAGGGGCAAGGACCTTAATCTTCGACCTGAGGGAAGAGTCTCAAAGAGAGTTCAACGTACATATAATAGCAAAATATTGAAACCCTGAAATGCATACGTTTGAGCCCAGACTTAAACGCTATGCAGTTTGCTTAAAGTTTGCTTTCGCCACTCTATTTTTATGAAACTGCAGCTTTACCTCCCTATCGACCCATTTCTTGTTTGTAAACAAAAGAGGAAGCGCACGCAACCCTGGGGCAAAAAGTGTATCACCTTGGCAGGCTATCACAATGCAGTGGACTTGATCATCAATGATTTAACAGACCAAATGCATCTAATTTTGTTTCAGTTTTTTTTTTTATTTTTTACTTTCATCCTGACTAGGGTTGTCACGATATCCAGTTTTCATATTGTCGATATGCCTTGAACAAATATCGCAATATCCGATATTATCGGATATTCTGGCAACCCTAGTCTAAATATCCTGTATACAAATAATAACAAAATAATAAATACAGAGCAGATAATAATATCCAAATATTTGCGAGGCAGCAGAACTAAAATAGAAAATGGAGCGGGGAAAGATTTGTCGGGCAGGCCACGGCACACGGAGTAATGCAAAGATTTAGTGTTAAACGTTTTTTTATATTTAAATACCTATTTATTTAAAAAATACCTATTTATTTACAACAAATATTATTATTTAAAATCATATACGTAAAACATCGCTTTTGCGGGTGCAGCGGGCTAAAGCGCAGACTTTGTCTGTGCGGTTGCGCTCCGAGGATCGGGGGTTCAATCCCGGGTCAGTCCCGTGCCCTGTGGGAGCGGCAATAGGCCTTTATCACACTTTATCACAAGCATAAATAGTAGCAATATAAAACTTCCGGCGAGTTGTAAACAATGGCAGTGACTACAGCCCTGGGTCCAGTTTCACATATGTGGCCAACTCAGTTAATCCAATTAGTCTTGACATTATGGGATAAACCCACGATTTTCGGTTTCACGATGCAAATTAAAAATTCAACTAGACTAGTCACCGTGACAACAGTGTCAAACCCAAACCTGCAAAACCTTAAAGGGTAACAAAGCACTAAGAGCACTTACTTTAGATGATAACTGATACATTTGGGTTTTTCTAAGTATTACTCATTGATCCTGGTCCAAATCTTGACAAATTACTGCAGTCAGCGCAAAAAAGCATAAACTTTAAGAATCTGACTCAAAAGTGTCTCTAGTGGTTAAAAAAAATTAAAATTGTACAGAGAAAAAAAAACGTTCGCCATGTAGGCTACTTTTACTTTGAAAGGCATGCTGCAAGAGCGCAGTCAACTAGTATCTGAGGGTCGAGGACAGATAAACCAATTACAACGCTTGGAATGCTACGTTGTCCTCTGTCCATAGCTCTAGATTGTAGAGGAGAGTGTTCTGCCCAGAGAAAAAGTGGTCTGGCTAGAACTCTGGTGGGATCCGTCATCTGAGTTTTTTGGTGGCAGTGGTGAGCTGCGTAGCCTACTCCGAGGTAAACTGGTTTAAATGATAGGTTCACTTTTCAACCCGGACCTTATTGAACGATTGCTTCCCATAATTTATAATTGTGCATAGCACAACCTCACTGGTAGCTTTACATTTTAACTGCAGCTTCTCAGTGGGTTTAAACCCGTTCCAAAAAGTAGTTTTGCCTTCAAAAACCGCGATAAATCTCCTTTTCGAAAACGAAAAACACACACGGCTACTCAGACATGTCTGTAGGCTAGGCTATATGTTCTACCGTGAAATAGAATTAAATGAAAACTACCCAAACCATGCTTTATAGGCTATCAGATTTTATTGAATTCATTCTGCATTTTCATAAGTCTGTTCTCCTGGTTACATCCGCGAAATATGACATTAGGCTACTGTTGTTTAAAACATGTTCTGAATAAACAAAGACAACCCGAAAATTCACGAAGAGCCCATAAACATACTCTGAGTTTCCCGTTGATACCTTAACTCTTGATGACGTACAGCCATTTCGCCAGTCATGTGTTCCATACTGTACCAGCGTAATTTACAGCTGAATCTGGTCTCACCCCCAAATTCTCATAGAGATCACTTCAAATGCAGAGAGGTTATAGTATCGCTTGTAACAGTACCTGAAAATAAGATATCGAGAGTCTTTTGATGTTGATTGGTCCCAGACTTCAGGAAGTAACAGCATGCAAAGGATATGCGACCAAATATTAAATATAATACTTTAAAAATATGTTAAAGCAAAGGGTATGAATACTTATGTAAATGAGAGATTTCAGTTTTCGATTTTTAATACATTTGCAAAAATTTCTAAAAACATGTTTTCACTTTGTCAGTATGGGCTATTTTGTGTAGAATTTTGAGACAAAAAATGAACTCAGTCTATTGTAGAATATGTCTGTAATGTAATAAAACGTTGAGAAGGTGAAAGAGGTGGGCAGACTTTCCGGCTTGACTGTACATGTAAATAGCTATATGATGTTTTTTTCTCAGTTAGAAACAGAATAATATCTAATACATGTATCCCGCTCCATAAAAGAAAGGGAGGAAGGGAAATTTTGCAAGAGCATGTACATAACATTAGAATTTTTTTTTAAAGATTGGTTTGTTTTGCAGTATTGTTAGCTTGTTTGGAGTGCTTTTGTTTGTCATTTTTTTAACAGAAATGAATAAATACTGTTCTCAAAGGGCACTAGAAATGAGCATTTAAGTGCTGTTTTTCAAAAATTTATTCCGGGGGGGCATGCCCCCGGACCCCCCTAGCACTTAATTGTCCCCTCCACTTGCATAGAAATCTTTTTTTTTTTTTAAGTATATTCATTGATCACTGTTGATTGTCAGGTCAGAGAGAACACTGAGCACCACAGATCAGAATGTGATCTTAATCTAAACACACAGAATCAGATATGTAACACATGAAGTGTATGCAGATGACCACATTCATCAGATATTCCAAAAGTCCATTTTGTCAGCTGCATTGAACATAAGTGTAAGATGTTGATTTCATCAGAAGAAATATACTGTGATCAGCCTCAATGGGCAGGTCTTACCGTGGTGTGACTGTTCTCATTTGCTTGATTGATCCCTGTCTCCAGGCTCTCTCTAGTGAGTCCTTCGAGCGTCTCCCCGTGTTCAACAAATCAGCATGGCGACACTACCAGACCAGTGCGGAGGCAGATGACTGGAGTAACCCCAGCAGTGAACCCCGCGACACCTCCAAATACAAGGCCAACCCATAACCCTGCCCTCCTCTACCCTCCCTCTCAGCTCAAATGTGTATGGCATTTGCCATCATCTCCATCTCCAAGGAAACTGACTATAATTTGCACAGTGATGCCAATGAGTCTTTGTGATAGACTCCATCCCCCTATTCTAACTTCCTACCAATCAGTGATGCCTTTGACTTATGACCTCTGACCTAACACTCCATAGTATCCTCCTGACAGCAGCACATCTGTTCCTGTTGCTCAGTATGGAAGGGTAATTGTGTATTTTGTGGTCTGTGTCAGGTTTGTGGGATGCATGTTGAGTGGTTTCTCTGTCAGTTATTGGTTGCTGTGGTTGACCACACCCCAGGGAGGGGGAATGCATCCAAATAGCTTCTCTACTGCCAACAAAAATGCTCTGATCTGTTGCTCAACCACGATAGGAAATGGCAGATAGATAAATATGAATATATGTATATTTATATAGACAGAATCTATACGATTAGAGTTATTAGTATATATCATTTCTGTTAAATCTGTATTTATCTGCATTGATCTGAAATCAGAAGAACAACTACAGAAATTTGAAGGAGGGAATTCTGAAGGTGGGGGCAGCATGGTGGTGCAGTGGCACTGTCGCCTAACAACAGGAAGGTACCGAGTTCAAATCCCGGCCGAGGGGCTTTCTGTGTGGAGTTTGCATGTTCTCCCCGTGTCCGCGTGGGTTTCCTCCGGGTACATGCAGGTTAGGCTAATTGGAGACTCTAAATTGCCCATAGGTATGACTATGAGTGTGTGAGTGAATGGTGTGTGCGCCCTGTAATGGATTAGCAACCTGTCCAGGGTGTATTCCCAATGCATGCTGCTCCCCCCATGACCCTGACTAGGAATAAGCGGGTTAGATAATGGATGGATGGAATTCTTAAGTCTTAGAAGCTTGTGTTCTGTTCACCTGTGAAGGATCATGGGAAAAGCAGAAACCTAAATGTGCATCCGTGTTCTCAGAAACAGGCTTGTAAGATGGAGATTCAGTGCAGAGCATGTGTTGTCTTTTCCCCTCCACATTGTGGAAATTGAGATCCTATGTGGACTCCATTTGGCAGTTAGCTGCATTTTCCAAGTGAAATCAAAGACTTACTTTTGTGCAACAATGGTTACCAAACTTATTGAGCCCCACCATCCATTTGATGAGGGAATTTATTTTCTGTGATCAGCCTTGTGTTAAGGTGTAGACTGGAGGCCTGCTGGATGGCTCACCCTGTAAAGGCACTGCTCCGCGCTTTGGTATAAAATGTGGAAGGTGGACAGGGATGACCTTGTCTCATCACTGTGGTGTGAGAAGCAGCAGAGGCTGCAGTGCATGTGAGGTGAAACAAAAATAATAATAAAAATCTTGATTTTACACCATAATCATTTCTCTTGAACTATGTGCTCATGATTTATTAAGACATTATGGGCCCTATCTTACACCTGGCGCTAAGTGGCAGTAACCCAAACGCAAGTGTCTTTGCTAGTTTCAGACCGGCACAGGTGTCATTTTAGGTGTGGCCCAGATAACTTTTGAAGTGTTGCTATCTTGTTCTTAATTAGGTGTTTTTCATGTATAGAGGGATTATTTACCCTCTTAAACCACATTATATTGCAATAGCTATGCATGCAATTAAGAATAAAACTCCCAATATTCACATTATGCTATATTGCAACAGTTACTAAAAGAGAGGTAAAAAATGTTTTAACTGATCAATTAAAGACTAAAGTGAATCAATAGGCTCATAATTGAAATTGTGGACACATTGCCACTAAACCAAACCATTTTGTAAATGATGAACAATTCAAAATAGAAAGCAAATGATAATGAGCCAAACCTACATTGTGTTAATACGTTTAAGGATAATGCATGTATTCAACTACCTGCTTAGGAGTCTTTGATTTGATCAGTTAAAAAAAAAATTTGTAATTGTTTGCAATATATCACAATAAACACAATGTGAACATGGGAATTTTATTATTGTGGCCTGCATAGCTATCTCTGACATAATGTGGTTTAAGAGGGTAAATAATCCCTCTAAACATGAAAAGGAACCTAATTAAGAAAAAGTAAAGCTTGTTAACATTCTGGGATTGTGGTTGGAACGAAAACCAGCATACACAGGGGGCCGCCAGGACCAAGGTTGAGAACCACTGTTCTAGAGTGTAGTTACCCTTTAAGGCATTAAGCTACCAGCAAAATCGCGTTGGTCATATTTCTATAAGCAGGACAATATAAAACAAGGGAAAATATGCATAAACCAATGGGTTCCCAACCTGACAGCTTTAGTGTATTTAGTGTCATCATTAAGGCAAAAAAACGCTATTTATGCTATCAATCAATGTTAGAACGCACGTAATATGAACTTCAGATGAAGCTTGAACTTCGTTGGCTGAAATTTATACAATACGAACTTAGATTTGTTTATTTTCATAATTTAAGTCAAAATAAAGTGCCACAGATGCAAAGAAACTTCAACTTCTTTAGTTTGCAACAAAATATTGAGAGCTACGTAAGTGAAACCGGTAAATATATACATTTCCTGGATCATAAACTCCATGTCAACAAGTGTGCAAAATCTGAATGTCTATGATGCAAAATATAGGTACCTGTACCCTGTTGTCCATTAATGTCTCCAAATCTATCTAAATGGCTAAATTGTGCACTGCTCTAAATAAAAAAAATTGAAAAAAGATATATTTAACTACAAATCAATAGTTTTGGGGAGTTTTTGTTTTTGTAAAAATTTGTTTTGTCCATTATAAAGCATATACATATGCTCCTCCTGAGGGATTAAGATAAAAATATTGATATCACAGTGTTACATACACCTAAATATGTAGCCTAATCATTCACTCTCATACCTTAATAAAACATCACTTTTCCCTGTACTCCACAATATGTATACCTTTGCCCCGGGATTGCATTTTTCTGTAGTTTTTATAAAATTTTGTATGTTCCTATTCTTAATGACTCTAAAGAAAATTTTAATATTAATCTACCCCATATCAGCACACAGTAAATTGGAATGAGCATTAAAATAGCATTCCACCATCTGCAAAATTCTGCCAAATGTTCTATCTTCAATGAAAATCGGTAGCCTACATCAAAAAAAAAATTAACGATTGCACTACAGTATGTGAAATGCACTCAAAATGTGAAAATAACAATATGCCTATCAATCATATTGAAAAGACACTGCATATTGAAAAAACATATATATTTAGCCAGCGAGACCAACCGCGTTTTAGACGCAAAAATTATTACATATCGGGAATGGGAATACTCCCCTCCCTAATGCGTTTTCTATAGAGCTTGCATAATACTAGACCATTAAAACTAAAACTGCCGTTACGCTGGGCTGTAGTAAATTGTTCAAAGCACCCAAGAAGACATGGCATATACCGTTGCTAAGTTTATAATGTACTCTATTGGATAAAAGAGCCGATAATTAAGTCAAAATGAACTGTAATGAATGAGACAGGCTTGCAGGGCATGGGGGGTATAACGAGTCGACGTTTCAGATAGTGTAATAGCGGTATAAAGTGTTGTATATTTCTCAAACCAATTGTACCAGACAATAAATGACCACTGAATTTTGAAAGGAACATCTCGATGTGTAAAACCAATGGTAGGATTGTATATTTATCATCACTCTGCTGTCAGAAATACAGTAGATATGGATGGATAACTTGAAGGGTTTCTTCTCCTGACTTATGTTTCCATCGAGTTCAATAGGGAAGTTTGTCAGGAGAAACAACCCTTAAAGTGATCCATCCATATCTACTGCATATCTGGCAGCAGAGTGATGGTTTGAGGCTCGTTTGATACCTCAGACCCTTGATGACTTACAGCCATTTTACCAACCATGTGTTCCATACTGTTCCAGCGTAATTTACAGCTTAATCTAGTTCCACCCCCAAATTCCCATAGAGATCCATTCAAATGCAGAGACGTTATAGTATCGCTTGTAAGAATACCAGAAAATAAGATAGTTTGATGTCTTTTGATGTTGTTGGGTCACAGACATCAGAAAGTCATGGCATGCAAAGGATATGCGACCAAATATTAAAAATGCTTACTTTATTCTATATATAATTGAGGGGTGCCAATCATTGTGGCACAAGTGGTTTTGTTCAAAATAATAATTTCTTGAGGGATTTTTTTTTCTCATAATAAATTTACTTCAATTAAAGGTTGGATTTTTCACCAAACGGTGAATTTGTTATAACCCTTTTTATTATTTTTTACGAGGGGTGCCAATAATAGTGGAGGGCACTGTAAATCCACCTACATTCAGCTTGAAGTAAGCGTTTTTCAATATCACTAATCAGTGGGGAAATATATCAATATTGTTCCAAAATAAGGTGGATAGCTTTAAAAAAATTTAATTGTTATAGGCCTATAAATCGCTCACGGCTCAGATATTGAAATCGATCTATGACCAATGCTACTTTACTAGGCCTACCGTAGTTGTCCGTTGTAAGCTGATTGTGAACGATATCAGTAAACTCAAACAGAGAACTACACTTACCATTCAGATAGACTAACAAGTCTCAGATTTCGGTGAACAGTAGGCTCCTCTTCGGATTCCGAGTCCGACGTACCCTGAAGCCACACAGAAATCGATGAGAAGCAAATTTCTTTGGCGATTATATCTCCTCCATTCATTTTTAATGAGAGGCGATTCTTCGCTTCAACAAGGCATGTTGCGATTGTTTGCGATGCGAGGCAAGGCAAGCAGGCGAAGCGCCCGGCAATTAAATATCCGACTTGTAAATTTTGTCCTATTTCATATTTGATTTCACGATTCCTAGTTCTGTCATGGAGGACCCGTTAATTATTGCACCCTTCCATACTATTGAGTATGGTTGTTGAGTAGACTGGACGAAAGTAGTTAAGTAAGAAAGATTTTCTATTAAGGTTGTATACTTAAAACCCCTTGATGATGTACTTACTTGCAGGGTTTCGCCGAGTATATTTGGGAGCATACTTTTCAAGAAGTAAGCGAACATTTTGGTCGCATAAATGTGACCTGGTACGGACTTCGAATGTCTCGCATGTCTCGATTTTACAGGAGAGGCAAAAGACGTAATAAAATCACTATCTGGTCAAAATTTCTAAATGCAAATTGTCGTGTAAATATGTGAAATTTTGTTAAATATAGGGACTAGTTAGACCTCCAGAGCCCACCACACATAAGAAATAATGTATTTAATGTATTTAAGTTCCAAACAAAACTTTCCCGTGTTCAAACATGTCCGTCATTGATGTGGTTTTAAAGAGAGATCATACTTTATCACTCTATGCGATGACAATCAAACGTAATTTACAATTGTAAACGTAATACTCTGCTCTAGTGTTATAAAGTATTCCCTTTTAATGACAGAAAATGCCGTTATTCTTCTGTTGTCCAAAATTAGCCTTTTTTTCTTCTTCTGTGGAGTAGACACATAGAATATCCAGTGATCATCATGGATATTGTAGTATTTGAAATACCAAACTAACAAAAAAAAACATGATTCTCCTAAACAAAGTTGAAACATTTGTAACCGAGGGTGATAATATGGCTGAGATACGTCTGCACAGTCGTGTTTGAAATCCGCAAATTCAGGTATCCCCTGATAAAATCTATGATAACTCGTTAAACCATATTTATTTAAAAAGTCAATGCATTTTTTACAGTAGTGCAGAGGTGGAAAAAGTACACACATCCCATACTTAAGTAAAAGTGCAAATACCCACATAAAAAAATACTTAAAAGTACCACTTGGAAATGTATACTTAAGTCAAAGTATATAAGTACATGCTCTTAAATGTACTTTAGTATAAAAAGTTAAAGTAGTCATCAGAGGCGAGGTATTTCAGGATATAGATAGTATAGGTAATACGTTATGATGTCATGAATAACATTGAAAATAAAATGTTATAGTTATGTATGTCAATGGTTCTCAAAATCGGTCCTGGGGGACCACTGTGTATGATGGTTTCGTTCCAACCACAATTGCAATCCCAGTATTTTAACAAGCTGTTAATTGTTCTTAATTAGGTGTTTGTCATATTTAGAGGGAGTATTTACCCATTATGTTAGCAATAGCTATGCATGTCATGAGTAATAAAAGTCCAATATTCTCATTGTGCTATATTGCAAATAATTACAAAAAAAACATTTTTTAACTGATCAAAATAAATACTGGGGGGAATCAATAGGCTCCTAATTGGTGAAATTGTGGAAACATGGCCACTAAAACGTACGGGTTACGGATGTAACCCCGGTTCTATGAATACGGTCAACACGCCACGGTATGGGTCATCCTCGCCGAGAGGGGGAGCTACTAGGAGATTGTTTATCAAATGAACCACCACTACGGGTGGAACCACGTCACGCCATAAATATGGCGCTGGTACACCGCTCGACCTCTTTTGCCGACTTGAGGGCACTTGCCGTCCTGCGGGCACAAGGTTCCCCGCCTGACAACACCGCGTGGCGTGTTGACCGTATTCATAGAACCGGGGTTACATCCGTAACCCGTACGTTCTATTTCATACCGGTCAACACGCCACGGTATGGGTTACTGTATATCAAATAAGTCAGGCGGGGATGTAGTGGGGTAACCACGACCGCACATCATAACATGAGTGCGGGACCAATCAATAAAATTACACCATTGGCTGCTGTTCTTAACGGAAGAGCAAGCTCAAGTGGGAACGTGGAACATAACCAATGGGTGATAAAAACCCTGAATCATCACTATTTTACTTACAAGGTTGCTCAGCTGCCCCAAGGACAGAGGAGGCAACTGATGCCGATGACACTACGTCCAAGTTATAAAACCTGGCGAAAGTGAGTGATGAGGCCCAGCCCGCCGCTGCGCAAATGTCAGCGAGTGGGGCACCACGTAGTAAGGCCCAGGAGGTAGCTACGCCCCGAGTGGAGTGAGCTACCACGCCTGTGGGAGGGGGCGCATTAGAGCTGCTGTAAGCCTTGGAAATCATATCTACGATCCAGTGGGCTAAGCGCTGTTTAGACAGGGCAAGCCCCTGTGTAGCCCCTCCATAACACACAAACAGGTTATTGGTCTTCCTAACCGTACTTGTGCGAGAAATGTAAGACCGCAGGGCCCGGACAGGGCACAGTGAGTGCAGTCTGGCCTCTTCAGGGGTCTCATGGGGAGGAGGATGAAACGCCTCCAACACGATAGGCCGCGAGACGTATGACCGCGAAAGGACCTTAGGCCGAAACGCGGGGTTGGGACGCAAAGAGACCGATGAGCTACTGTCCCCCAGCCTTATACAGACAGGGTGTATCAACAGTGCTTTAGGCTGAGCCCAGTCAGGGGCTCGAACGGCGGTTCAGTGAGAGCATTGAACACCAGCTGCAGGTCCCAAGAAGGGACTGCGTTCGATCTAGGCGGCCGAAGCTGCCTGGCTCCTCGGAGGAATTGACTGGCGAGAGGGTGAGCTCCCACCGTCCGGCCTTCAATAAGGTCATGGTAGTCCGATATGGCCACCAAATATCTCCTTAGTGTAGATTCCGCCAGACCTTCTTCCAGAAGGGACTGGAGGAACGCCAAGACAACTGATACGTCACACCGGGTCGGGCTAGACCCGTTCATTTCGCACCAGCGGCCGAACCTGCCCCACTTCCCGGCGTACAGCACCCTTGTGGAAGGGGCCTTGGACGCCTGAAGTGTCTCCAGCACTGCTGATTCTAGGCCCTGCTGGCAACTCTGCCCACGGCCCAAACATGCAGGTTGTAAAATTCTGGGTTCGGATGCCACAGCAGGCCCTGGGCCTGCGACAGCATATCCGGCCTGGTTGGGAGGCGCCAGTGGGTGCCCTGTAGGGATTCCCTTAGGTCTGCCATCCATCTCTGCTGGGGTCAGTTGGGGGCAATCAGCAGAACCTGTGCCCCTGAGTTCCTGATCCTCGCCAGAACTGTGGGCAGGAGAGGCATGGGGGGAAAAGCATAGAGCAGGGCTGGAGGCCACTGGTGTGCCAGTGCGTCCACGCCCAATGTCCCCGTCGTGTTCATCATAGAGTACCACAGGGGGCAGTGAGCATTCTCCCTGGATGCGAAGAGGTCCACCTGTGCTTCCCCGAAGCCGGACCAAATGGACTACACAATTTCTGGGTGCAGGCGCCATTCCCCTGGTCTCGGGCCACCCCGGACAGCATATCGGCTGCCACATTGGTTATACCCGGCACGTGCACTGCCTTCAGGGACATGCATTGGGCATGTGCCCATAGCAGGATTTGATGTGCTTTCGCATGCAGGATTGGGGACCGAACCCCACCCTGGCGGTTGATGTAGGAGACTACCGTGGAGCTGTCTGTCCGGACAAGAACATGTCTGTGCCAGACCACTGGGAGGAAGTGGTACAATGCCCGAAGCACTGCTTCCATTTCTAGCAGGTTTATGTGTTTCCCTGCCCATGAGGGGCTCCACGATCCCTGCACGGACTGGCCACCTCTGACCGCTCCCCAGCCAGTCATGGAGGCGTCCGTGGTGACTGTCACCCTCACCCCTGCCGGCCCCAAGGGAACAGAGGTGGTGAGCCACCAATCCAATCCACCATCTTTAGGCATTTCTGGGTAATGGGGAGGAGTCGCCGCCCGTCTTCGTGCGGGCTCATTCCCTATGCCATTGCCCAATGCTGGAAGGGGCGCATATGCAGCAGCCCAAGTGGCACCACCTGGGCGGCTGAGGCCATCAGGCAGCAAAATGGGACAGACTCTCCATCAAAATATGTCGCCTCTCTGGGGTTAGAGAGGCACGCATGGACCCCGAGTCCAAAACCAGACCCAGGAAAACCCTTTCTCTGGAAGGGGTGAGGTGGCTCTTCTCCCTGTTCAGAGTCAGGCCCAAGCTGGCTAAATGGTCCAGTACCGACCTTGTGTCCCTTCTCGCTTGCTCCTCTGATGGAGCACAGATCAGCCAGTCGTCCAGGTAATTCACAATGCGGATACCCTGGCGATAGAGTGGGATCAGTGCGGCGTCCATGCACTTCGTGAAAGTGCGTGGGGCCAGAGCTAGGCCAAAGGGGAGGACCGAGTACTCGTACCCTGTGCCTTTGAAGGAAAAGCGGAGGTACTTCCGGTGATCCCGGTGTATGGGGATATGGAAGTATGCATCCTTTAGATCCACAGAGGTGAACCAGTCGCCATCTCTCACCTGAAGGAGGAGATTGGCGAGGCGGAGCATCCGGAAGGGCAGGTGCTTCAAAAAGCGGTTGAGCCTTCTTAGATCTAGGATGGGGCAGAAGCCCCTGTCCTTCTTAGGGGCTATAAAATAGACTGAATAAAACCCTTGTCCCGCTGCCACCAGGGGCAGGGGTGTTATTACTCCCTTCTCTAGCAACACCCGAATCTCGTCGGAGAGAGCTCGCGCAGCGGCCCCGTCTCTCACCCGAGTAGGAGTAACCCCGTAAAAACGGGGGGCCTTGGTGTCGAATTGGAGCCTGTACCCCGACTCCAATGTGCTGAGCACCCAAGGACATCGGGTACATAGGCGCCACTTTGCGAGATGGAGAGGGGAAAAACACGGTGCCGGAGGCTGGTAACCGTCACCGACGGACCTGGCCTCGGGAAGCTGACTTACCGGAAGGTTTCCGGAACCGCGCCCGGTCCCGCGAGAAACGCGAGGGCCTTGGCTCCAGAGAGCCGGATGAAGGCCCCTGAAAGGTCCTGTGCTCCCCAGTGGGGGCGGGACCTGAAGCTGGAGGTGCTCTGCGGAAAAAACGGGTCCCTCTTGCTGGGGCCCTTGGGGCTGGAGCCCGTCCTACCGCCCCCAACATCTCACTCGCCCTGCGTGACTGCTCCAAGGCAGCCTCCGCAGGTGGCCCGAACACCTGCCCTGGAACCACTGACAGGACATGTCCTGACAGGACCTGTCCTGCAGCATACCCTCCAGGTACACCAGCAGTAGTGTGTTAGTGTTAGCCAGTCGAGCCGCAAGAGCGGCAGACTGATAAGCCTTACACACCCGCTTGTCAGTAGCCCTGCATCGCCTATTGGGATGCTGAGAATCACTATCAGCTCTAAAGGTAGCGCCTGCGAGCAGTGAAAACATAGGCCCAATCTGTGGAGGGGCCGCCAACCCATAGGACGCGGCACCCGCCATATTGGCCAACTGGGTCTTGGGGAGTCTATATGCCCCAGAAGACTGCCAGGATGCCTGCAGTTCTGTCAGAAAATCAGGCAGGGGTGGTAACCCCCCTGTCATGGGCCGATGAAGGCCGTGGCTGAAAAGTGAGGGAGCAGGAACTGCCAAGGGGGGTAAGTGAGCGCGCTCAGCCGCCCTGAGAATCACAGCCCGATCGGAGGGATCCAAGGGCGGGAGCTCAGAAGCATCGTCGCTTTCCTGGGCAGACACTGACCCACCTTCAGTGCTGGACTGTTGGGGGTTTGTCCGACAGTACAGGCTATCCGACGCCGTCGTAGACAGCTCGTCGGGGTGACGGCAGGACGGTCCAGGCACTGAGGGTCCTGAGGCCTGGGTGACTGCTGCTGTGATGCTACCAGCCCCAGAAGGGTCTGCTGCATCGCCTGCACCTGTAGCTGAAGCTGATGGAACTCCGGTTCCTGATGCTTATGCTTCCTAGCGCGCTTTCTAGACCCAGCCCCTTGAGCATACGGCTCCATATCATGCTTCACAAAAGTTGATTGCCCAGGTGGGACGTCCTCCCCCGACGGCCCACCATCTCCCGGATTCTGTACGCCTTCCGACATGCTTAGCCCAGAAGTGTGTCCAACACCAAGCCAAGGGCCCAAATCAGTGGTACTGAGGGACCGCGAGGGGATGTGGAAGCCTCCAGCAGCTTCTACTCTCACGAGCAGAGAGGCCCCTTCCGGCTTTTTTTTTTTTTTTTCTTCTGTTGGAATGGCAGCGTGCTGCCCAAACCTACAGGAATAGAGTATGTCCGACACCAAGCCGAGGGCCCAAATCAGTGGTACTGAAGAACCGAGGGGGGTGTGGAAGCTTCAGGTAGCGTCTGCCCTAACGGACACAGGGGCTCCTTCCAGCCTTTTCGTTGTTCTTATTGTTGTTGTTGTTGCTACTGTGCAACTAACAACACCAAGCCCAGCGGCTAATATAAGACAGAAGAATATTAGTTAATAATAATATAAACTTCTGTAAAGAACGGCAGCAATCTGCCTACAACAACGTTTTTCAAGCGAGTCCAGCGCCAGTCAAGGGTCCGCAACAGTAGCACTGGAGGACCGCGAGAGGACGCGGAGACTTACTTTATTGTATCATGCGTGTAATTGTTGCTATGCAAATAACAAGTGAAACAACGCAATGCAATCAGAAAGATATCGGGTAAATCCAATCTAATTCTGTAATGAAAAAACCGACCGTGAACCGGCTACAACAAGGTAATATCTTACCGTGTAAAGCAGCAAACAACAGCAAGCAAACCGCAGTTCCGCGTTGTTGGGGAGGGAAAGCCCCGGAAACTTACGTTGTCCGGGCGATCGGGAGAGGCAGAAAACAAAAAGTTTCTGCGAAAATCGCAGATTCCAAAGGAACCAACAAACACAATCTCAGCTCGCCTCGAGGAGGCAAAAAGAGGTCGAGCGGTGTACCAGCGCCATATTTATGGCGTGACGTGGTTCCGCCCGTAGTGGTGGTTAATTTGATAAACAATCTCCTAGTAGCTCCCCCTCTCGGCGAGGATGACCCATACCGTGGTGTGTTGACCGGTATGAAATAGAACTAACCATTTGATAAATAATGAAGAAAAGACAAAGCAAATGATAACGAGTCAAACCTGCACTGTGTTAATACATTTAAGGAAAAAATTATGAGGGAATTTTAAAAAATGTTCAACTACCTAATTAGGAGCCCATTGATTCACCCCAGTCTTTAATTTGATCGTTTAAAAACAATTGTTATTTATTTGCAATAAGCACAGTAGGGACATGGGAATTTTTTTCTTCATGGCATGCATATTTATTTCTGACATGATGTGGTGTAAGAGGGTAAATATTCCCTCTAAACATAAAAAGCACCTAATTAAGAAAAATGAACAGCTTGTTAGAATTTTGGGATTGCAATAGTGGTTGGAACAGCTGGTTAACAGATTACAGCTGGCTTGTCAGTGAGGTGGACGGCCAGAGTGCCTTTGGTCTTTCTGATCCTGGTGGGAATTCCTGCTGGTCGGCCCGGCGACGTCGTCTGGTTTGCGTCTTTGTCCATGGGTTGGAAGTTAACCATTAGTCAGAGGTGTTAGCTCAGTTCACGTTCTATGGTTAGATGCCGGTGGCCTTTCTTATGCAGCTCTGTCCAGCTAGGTAGCAGGCACAAAGGAGAGGCGAAATGGAGTGGAGGTCTACCTTTCTGCAGCTGTGTTGCTGCAGGAAAGGGAGGAAGACAAAATTGGGATCCACCTTTGTGTAGCTGTTTAGGTAGCAAAAGGGAAGACAAAATGGGAAGGCAGACTGGAATTCTTCAGTCTTTGAGTATTACGACCCTTAGTGTCTCGTATTTCCAAGCGGCATGATTGGATTACTAACTACGGATGTCACTCTGGGACCATGTTATGAACTTCACTTGTGTTGCCTGAGGAATGAATGGAAATGTAGTCCGTTGTCCATACACTGCACAGACAGGTTGTGATATCAACTACAAAAATGTATGTAAAAAATCTGTCTGGAAAACGGGAGAAATCCAGGAGAATTGTGAAATCGGGAGACACTGAGAGAGGGCAATGAATTTCAGGAGTCTCCTGGGATTTTGATTGCACACTGAATTGGTTGCTCATTTTAAAGTGAAAAAAACTGGCTCTCCAGCACCAGTGTTGCAGACCCCTGGCCAAGACCCTGCTAAGCTGGTTATAGCAGTTTACTGGAAGTAAAAGGACCCCAGTTCCTTATCCATGAAAGCTCTCTCCAACAGTTGCATGTATAGATATAAATCTCTCCTTCCTTGTTAATGGGGGAAAAAATGACACTGCCAAACCTGTTACAGAGGTTCCTGCACAAAGTCGACAAATTTTCTTTGTTGTACTCTTTTTTTATTTACATTTTGAGTCACTGACTTTTAACATATAAAAGAAGATGATACATCTAAAAAGAAACAAAGAAAAAACATTTCTCTAACAACACTTAAGAAATTTAGTTTCTAGGGAGGCCCTGGGTACAGAGGGTGGTGCTCTCTGAAAACAGAGAGGGGAGGGGGTGTCGAACCCAAGACCTGGACGGTGGTTTGCTTTCACTCAAAGCTGTACTCTTAATCAGTTAATCTGCCCAGTTGTTTACTCTAAGTGACCTTATTTTCTTCTCAAACTTGAAACACTAAATGCTAGCACGTGGTTGTACTTAACAGTATGCTCACTAAACATTTTAGGGCAGTGGCTTTTGGAGAAATACAGAGCTGTGAATTAGTTCAGAGATGGGGGTGAACGTGTGATGTGTCCAGTACCAAATCTGGCACCCCTTCGGAGCTTCAACAAGAGCACAATTAGTTCCCTTGGGGACTGGGGACATTTGAGGACTTCATGTGTCATGGTGGATGTGACCTGTTGAATGTGATATATGGTTATGTGGATCTAAATGTGATGCATGATTTAGATGGAGACATGACTGAGAGTGGGGGTAAATATGCTCAAGAAAAACTGAGTCACTTGGGAGAGTGTACACCCCTGTCACCACGAAGAGTCGTCACACTGTGCGATGTCCCTCAGGCACTTCACCAAGTTTCATCCAAATTCATCCACAGTGTTTTCATTAACTCACATGAGACAATTTTTTTTAAAGAAAAACCACTGAAACTAACTGGCATAACAGACAAACACACAAGGGAGATTGTATAACCTCTCCTTCCCCTAGTGATGGCCAGAGGCAACAGTATGAAGTTTCCACCTAATTGGTGTTTCTAGAATACAAAACATCTACTCTCCGGACAACATTTCAGTGATGCTGAACTAACATTGCCCTGGTGCAATGCAGAGGTGTGAATGTAGTGCTGGCTGGGTCATTGCATATGTCCCCGTTTGGTCGACAGTATCTAAACTTCAAAAGGGCATAATTCAGTCATGACTTCTCTAAAAAGTCAGTTCAGTCCTCTACTCAAGAGCCTTCAGGTTTATATCCTGCATAGATATGTGAGGCCTCTCAAACCCTCTTCTCTGGTCTTTATTCTTGTGTGTATTATTGTTATTGTCATTATTTTGTGTTAAAAGTAACTTGGAAAAATCATCCATGAGGCACTCAAAAATGTGGAAGATGACAGGACCAAAATGGGACCAAAACGTTTTACCTCTCGCTATTTCACACTATCAGCAGAGGGAGGCTTTGTGTTACACTGAAACTCAACAAGACAAAACAGTGCAAGTGGAATGCAAAGAGAAGGGTTTTTAAATTTTAATGGGTTCTTTATAGATGTGTAGGTGTCAGACGTGTGCAAGCGAACATAAGACTTTGCACGGAGCAGAATGCTGCGCACCGGAAGAAGCGGAAGGAGACACCCCATGCATTCAGGCTTCCGGAAAGTTCTGGTGAAGCTTGGTTGTGACACTACACAGTGCATTATAGAAGATAATTCTAACCCTCTACTGGCAGCGACTAGCCTTTTCCACCCACTGCTCACACAGGATTGTATTTACTGGGTTACAATAAAGGTGGCAGATCAACCACAATAGCAGATTGATGTTTATACAATTCACATGATAATCCACCTTACACACAGGATATTTACAGGAGCAGGTTAGCACCTTTAGTGTATATTGGCTGTGCCTCACCCCTGGAATAGAACCTGCCAAACCTTTCATTAAAGCCAAGGTCCTTAACCGTGATGTCACCACACTGCCACCCAAGCGGCAAGGCAACAGAAATACAGTATCTCTACAGAGCTTAAGCATGTCTGAAACGATCACATTGTCCTGGAGGGAGAAGTAAAACAAGCACAAGACGACCAGAAACAAGTGACACACTGCAAAGTAAAGAACCACTCTGATGCATCTGCCCCAAAGTCCAGATTTACTGTTTCACAATCAGCCTGAAATTGGCTGACTGTGATTGGGTGACCCACAGCCTTGCTGTTGTAGTACAGCACACTACAGCCCCACCCCTCAGAGTCTGCAGCCTACTTTCAGCTTCACATCCATCAGCAACACAAAGTTTTCTCTCTAAAAGCCTGAGTCAATTGAAAAAGACCAGAAATAAAGTAGCACTGAAGACATGATCCATTTCTCTGAAACCTTTTACTTTGAATAATTTTCTTAGTCTAACTTGACCTTCCTCTCCGTGGTCTGGTCACCTGGTTAATGCACAAATCTAGCAAGTTCTCAGACAGGAACTGAAGAGGTGCTGGCACAGCCTCTATTTTCCATGATCCCTCACTGTATTTTCATACCCACAGTTCTCTTCATCACACGGATAGCCTGCAGGGCACTTCAGAGTTTGAGCCTCCAGTCACTGCTGGTGTGTGAGTGAGCGAGCGTGGTGGACAAGTCAAGACTTGTGTGAACGTGTGTGTATACGTGCGTGTGTGAGAGAAAGAAACCTGGTAGGGACTACATGTGTGTGTCTATGCATTTGTGCATGTGCAAGTGTTTGTTTGGGTGTCTATGCGAATGTGTGCATTTGAGCATTTCTCTACTTCTCGTCCTCGTCCCCCTCGCTCATGCTGCTGATGGAGGCAGAGGCTCCTTTAGGGGGGGACGTGGGTGAGGCTGGAGAGGGGGGCGAGGGCCCACAGAAAAGCCAAGGGCGGGGGGGCGAGGGAGAACGGGACAAGGAGCGCTCCCTGGGGGGGCTGTTGCTGGGGGACCCATGTGGTGACTGCTGTGGTGACATTGTTGCCTGCAGCATCCGACCGCTACGCTCCTGAAACATCTGCTTCTGGAAAGAGAGAGAGAGATATTAAATTCAACTTTATCTGTATCGTGCTTTTTACAAAGACACTGGCACAAGATGCTCTCTCTGAAAATAGGAAAATCAGGATCAAGAAACCAGGCTTGAACCCACAAAACACCTGCAAGTTAGGTAAAAAAAATAAAAATAAAATCCTACAGGGAGGAACCCGGCCTAGAACCTTCTGCTGTCAGTAGTTCAAGTTATGCTAAGTGGTAAAGGGTGGGAATTGGGAATCTACAGTACAAAATAATCATAGTGGTTGGACAGACTATAGCCCACAGTAGTAGAATAGCTTGTGACAGTCCAATAAAGATAGGGCAAACATGGACAAAGAATGCATTTACTTTCTTGCAGGTTGTGTTGTTTTTTTCTTCTTGTTGTAATGCCATCCGGTTCTATTTTCCTTGTATTTCAAAGCCATGAATGCATTTTCTCCTCACTTTCTAATGAAACCACACCCAGCAGAACCAAATCCACATGGGTAATCACAGGCATCAAATAGGAAAGAAAATATTCTTCATATTCAGTTAAGATTATCTAAGGAGAAGACACAACTGGCAGCACTCTAAGTGGCAGTCTACAGCACGGTTGTGAGCTTTACTGCACTCCACATTGCACCCATCATCTACCCCAGTGGTTCTCAACCCTGCTCCTGGAGTACCCCTGTGTATGCTGGTTTTCGTTCCAACCACAATTGCAATACGAATATTTGAACAAGCTGTTCATTTTTCTTAATTGGGAGTTTTTAATGTTTAGAGGGATTATTTACCCTCTTAAGTCACATTATGTTAGCAATAGCTATGCATGCCATGAAGAATAAAAGTCCAATATTCCCATTGTGCTGTATTGTATACAATTAAAGAGGTAAAACATGTTTTAACTGATCAAATAAAAGACTGAGGTGAATCAATAGGCTCATAATTTGTGAAATTGTGGACACCTGGCCACTAAAACTAACCGTTTGTTAAATAATGAAGAATTCAAAAACAAAGAAAATGATAACGAGCCAAACCTGCATTATGTTAACAAGTTTAAGGAGCTAAACCTGCATTGTGTTAATAAGTTTAATGGAAAAATTATGAAAGAACTTATACTCGTGTTCAATTACCTAATTAAGAGACTATTCACCTCAGTTGTTACCTCTTCTTTATAATTGTTTGCAATATAACACAATAAGCATAGCCTAATGAACATGGGAATTTTATTCCTTATGGCATGCATAGCTATTGCTAACAATGTGGCTTAAAACGGTAAATAATCCATCTAAACATTAAAAACACCTAATTAAGAAAAATTAACAGCTTGTTACAATTCTGGTATTGCAATTGTGTTTGGAACGAAAACCAGCCTACACAGAGGTACTCCAGGACCAGGGTTGAGAACCACTGATCTACCCCATAAGCCCAAAATGGCTGGTCCAATGTGGAATTATAATTGTAAATGGTGAGTGACAGTTGCGATTACAGGCTAACTTTGGCACATTGTTATATACACTCCTCAAAAAAAGTTCGGAAACGTTATTTCGGTCGATTATTCCTCCCCTTTAATAATACCAATTGGTATTGTATTTTATATCGTTGGAAAGCCTGATTAGTCACCTTTACAACGAGGTACAACTTGTAAGGATCGTGCATTCGTGGAATGAGCAACACAGCTAACCGTGTGGGTAGCGGCCCAAAAAAATGTGCCAAAATCCCCTGCAATATTCTTCTGTTGGTATTCACTCTCGTTTTGAGTTGCTTGGTGGACTGGATGATTGCACTCTCCCACAGTAATAAGGAAAAAACAACACATATTGGCCATTTTTACACTTTATTCATTTTACACTGTCAGGGACCTCAGTAGCGTGTGGAAGATCCATACGCAGCCACAACAGCTTGGCACCTCCTCCTCATGCTGGTCACCAGCCTGGTCACACACTGCTGTGGGATGGCATCCCATTCCTCGGTGCCAATCAGGTGCCAGTCACACACCTGTGACTGGCATACACCTGCCAGCACTTGAAGCTCAAAACGAGAGTGAATACCAACAGAAGAATATTGCAGGGGATTTTGGCACATTTTTTTGGGCCGCTACCCACACGGTTAGCTGTGTTGCTCATTCCACGAATGCATGATCCTTACAAGTTGTACCTCGTTGTAAAGGTGACTAATCAGGCTTTCCAACGATATAAAATACAATACCAATTGGTATTATTAAAGGGGAGGAATAATCGACCGAAATAACGTTTCCAAACTTTTTTTGAGGAGTATATATATAAAAAAAGACAACACAAACTTCCTCATATATTGCCAATCTGAACTCAAAGGGACAAACTCACTTCTAGAACATCAAAACAAATTCCCTCATAAGTTCTGCATCAGCCACCTCAAATCAATTTACAATCTGCAAAGTTCTTACATAAAACCTTGTAGATGCTTGACTGTTTAATACAGCTGTTATGGGTTACATTTCTCTGTGCATCTTTTCAGGGGATCATTATCTCCAGCAAGAATGACCACACCCTAATGATGGTTATACCCCTGTAAAAATGCTCATGTCCCATGACTTTGGGATGCCCGGTACCCTCCTGGCCATGTGAAGGGAGGGTACAGAGAAGGGTGTGACATCGCAGATTGTCGCTGCTGCATTACAGTGGGTAGGTTGGCAGCCTCCCACTGGAAGATTCCTGTTTAAATCGAGCAAAAACTCCGCCCAGCCGCTGTCACCTAACTACGTACCCCTGTAAGAATGACTACACCCCCCCTATTAATGGCCACACCCTCTGAGAGTCTTACCCAGGTTCCATCCGGCCCAAACAGCTCCAAGAAGTTCCCGATGAATTCCCGAGACTTCTCCTCCCACTTCAGGATGAGGTCATGGCTCTTCTCCTCTACTTTGTACACAAAGTGCTTGGACTTCTCCTCCACAGTCTTCACTCTCTCCTTCATTCGGTCCACCTGGTTCTGCAGTCTATATTTCTTCTCCTGCCCCAACATACACCAGGGACATGTTAGCCTGGTGTTAAAAGGTGTGGTAAAACCCCTGGGGTATCTCTAAAAACCTTATTCCTGAGGGCACACACTGTTTATGCTACTTCTACCTCCAGATGAATTTCCAATGCATATTTTCTTTTTTAGGGCATTTTTATCAATATTTTTTTTTGGCTTTTCTTCCCATTTCATATGGAGGCACAACCACCATCAAATTCAGGAAAGCACAGATGAGCATGCACTATTCCAAGGCATTTGCTGTCTGAAACATTTTTTTCAGCCCCACCTCATAGACTATGAAGATCTATACTATACATTCTTCAGATTTAAATTATATATCTGCTAAGTGAATGCAATATAATATATACAGTGCCTTGCAAAAGTTCAGACCCTTAGACAGTTTTCACATTTTGCTGGATTACAAATGATAGATTCACATTTTTTATTCAAAACTCATATGCTCAAACTGAAAATGTTGAAATCAATTATGTCAGAAAAATAAAACTGAAATATGTTGTTTGAATAAGCATTCAGACCTCTCACATATTTGATGGATGCACCATTTGTTGCAATAACAGCTTTAAATGTTTTTGGGAGAGTCTCTAGCAGTTTTGTACACTTGTTGGGGTGATTGTCGCACATTCTTCTTGGAAAATTTGATCCAGCGCTCTCAAACTGCTTGGACATCACTAAGGGCTTTGACTGGACTTTAATCCACTCAAGGACATTCACTTTTGTATTCTTGAGCCACTCCAATGTAACTTTGGTCCTGTGCTTTGGATCATTGTTCTGCTCTCATTGTCAAATTAACTTAAGTTTGAACCCACGTGAATGTGCTTTACAATTATCCTGTCTTGTGAATGTGCCAAATCACAGCCATTTTCCTGTAAATAAGGTTGCATTTCAACATTTTGATCATAGCAAGCATGGACTATTAATTAAATGTTATTCTTATAGCATGCACACAGCGAACTTGAGGATTCGTGTGCAGCCCTCAAATGTGCAGTACCTCCACATTAACAGCAGGTGATCTTACATCTAGTGTAAACTTTGTGTAGAGATATGATCATATCCACGTCGAAGTGGGATGTTACAAATAACTGCTTAGTCTTGGTTTTCTACACAAACCATTATTTAAGATACAATTTGATTGTGAGGCCATTTTATAAATGAGGTCCCAGGTTTGTATAGTGCTCTTGTTATTGTTGACGTATGCACATTTCCTCCATTCTCAGCTATTGATCAGTAACACTCTTTAAAAATAATTAGCCTCACAAGGCCTCACAGTGGATTCCCCTGACAATTTCAATCTTCTGCGGTCACTGAGTTCGGAGGGACAGCCTTTTCTATGCAAAGTCAGGTGGAGTGATGCAACTTCCCATTCTTGATTACTGAGCCAACAATGCTCACTGGGATATTCAAATTTAGACATTGTGTATCATTTATATCATTCTCCTAATCTGCGCCTGTTGAGAACATTATCTCTGATTTGCTGAGAAAACTCCACGGTTGTCATTTTTGTGTTTTTCCTTCAAATGCAGCAGCTGACCAATGATCCTTCCAAAAACAGGTGTTTTATCCTGAAATAAAGATAATCACTTATGGCATACAGACAGAGGCTGGTCAACTCATTGTATGACTCCATGGGCTCTATCTTACACTCGGCACTAAGCGGTGGTAACCCAAATGCAAATGTCTCTTAGTTTCAGACCGATGCAGTTGTCATTTTACCGTCCAGCGTTCATGTTGATTAAATAGAAAGTAAACTTGCGCCCAACTGGGTGGGTTGATCTTAAGATGGCGTAAAAATGTTTGCCGTATTGCTATTTTTAGGCAGCAGAAAGAATTTGCCCTAAAACCACCACAAACCTGTCATATCGCAGTTGCTTCAGTGTGATTCTAACCGCGCGATATAAAGATAGTAAGCGTCTACCAGAGGCGGCCCGTCCATAGAGGACAAGGAGGACCATCTTCCTCAAGAATTTGAAAATCTATAAAAAATAATTCAATAAACTGTCATATCCATTTCTAAGATGCACTTTTGTCAATGGTAAAAACAAATGTCAACAGTGCCCACTAGTGCAATGGAAAAATGTAGCAGGAGGCCACTATTTTCTCGTCTTACGTAGCCCTCAATAAACCTACATTTAAATGAAACCTCACTACCGTGGCTTCTGCTGTCCTATCTTTTCCATTGCAAAAATGACATATAGAGAGGACAAGCTCCCTAATGCCGTCAAACCCATTAGCCTTAGGAATTATAGATTGACATACTGTCCATCCAATTAAAGTATGGGAGGGGTTGATCCAAGTGTCACAATGCGTGGACGTCATGCTCAGTTGTAGAGTGTAAGGAGATTTTGTGAAAGATACAGAGAGAGAGAGAGAGAAGCTTGTGATAAAAAATATAATTGTGCAAATATATAGATTCTTTATAGTTTTTAAATTGGGGGTAATAGGGCGATAAGGAGGGGGTGGTAGGAGAACCTGAAGAAGTATGTGGATTTTTGGGTCCAGGCCAATTATAAGCAACATTTCCACCTAAGGTGAGTTATGATTTAGAAATGGTTGAGTTTATATCGGTATAACATTATAACAGTTATCTCCGTGGTCATTGCAATGCAAACATACAGACAGTTATACCGAGCTTGGCAAAAAACATATTTTCCTGACACTACTAATGTTAGTTAACATTTTTTCATATTAGATAGCAGAGAGAGAGACACTTATAAGATAACTGCAATTATAGATTTTTTAAATTGAGGGTAGTGGGGCGAGAATACGACGTTGTAGGCTAGGCCTTATCTTTTGTTATTCCTTGTTGGCGAAGCTTGGCGAAGGTGTTACATTAGCTAGCTAATCAAGGGCGGGAGAGGAGAGCTAGCAGACAAATGGAATTTTGATTGGATTGTAATCGAGAATAAAGATAAACGTCCAAGAATCTTCTGCAAAGCTAGCCTGTCAGGCTGGCAACACCACTGGCGATTTTGTGAAGGGTAGTGAGAACCTGAAGAAGTATGTGGCTTTTCGGGTCCATTTCCACCTAAGGTGAGTTATGATTTAGAAATGGTTGAGTTTATATCGGTTTAACGTTATAACAGTTATCTCTGTGGTCATTGCAATGCAAACATACAGACAGTTATACAGAGGGATAAACTAGTTAAGTCAACCAATATTCAGCTGATATTGGCTATAAAAGTGGTTGCTAGCCTATATCTTAGCTGACAAATGTCTGGCTAAATCTTAAAACTGGACTTTAACCAAAATAATCGTCATCACGCACAGCCGGTCTGATATTGTTTCCCATTGATGTATAAAACAAAGCCATTTTAAAATATTTTTGTCAACATGAAATATGTTGAATCAAAACAGAAACGTATTGCCGTTTTGATATAAATTAAATATAAGCTGGAAGGAAAATTTACTTATTTTAAAACGAATGGAGCACCTTCTCCATGTACATAATGTAACGGGCAGCAAGCAGCTGACCAGCTAATAGACATCACTCATTTCAACTATGAACTATCTACGGTGTCCCCCTAGTAATCAGTCGACGACGTCCCAATTATAGTATTCACATTTCTCTGAAATGATACATTAAAACAAAGAAAACCCCAAAATTCCGACACAGGATTTTTAGCCAATGTTTGTTAAAATTTTCACTACAAAAGGGAAAGCAATGTGTGCACTAGCTAGACGCTGCTGTCTACTAACGTTAAAGCTCTTAATGATGTGTCAGTGTTATGGAATGCCGATCAGCCAAAAATAAATGTATAGATGTTTATTATTTTGATCAAACTATATTGTCTGTCATTCATGTTATTCAAGGTATACTGTGTGCTTTGGAATTATCATTTCAACACCAAATGTTATCCTCACTTTGACATCACAGAATGTTTGGTTATGAAAATTTGGTTTAAAGTAATTGAGAAGTCATGGAAATCCATTGGTCAAAATGTGTATGAACCCTGTACAGAGATTTTTTGTTTATGCTGTGAAATGAACGGCTGCACCACATTACTTGTTTTGCAAGTTCCAGCATAAGTTCAATTGGAGGCATATTTGTAAATTCAGCCATACATGCATACCTCAAGCCTAGTCCGACATGCCAATGAATACATTCAAGTCCCCATCACACCTGTCAGCCAAGAACGGGTAAAACAGGAGTTGACGGTGAACTTTGGAGTTCTGAACCAGCTTTTATATATGTGAAACGTAAGGGAGCCCAATCCATCAACATCCAGGCGATGTGCAATGCTACATGTAAGGTTACACATGTATCCAGAAATTATCCTGAATCAAGCAATGACTATATTGGCCAATAGTTCCTGCAATCTTCTGGGGGGACAATCTTCTGTTAGGGGACAATGGCTATCCATTAAAAACTTTGCTGATAACGCCTATATCATGCCTATAACAATGCGTGAATTGTCATTCAGTCAAAAACTCACAAAAACACGCCCTTCATCTACAACCTGTATGTAAATGCAATGGTTTTGATTGAAAAAATTTGTCCAGCTAATATTGCATTTATTGTTTTTCAAATAGGCTATGGTACCGGAAATTCATTGTGCATAAGGTTTTTTCGATGGAAAAATAATTTATTAATTTAAATTTCACCATTTGAACTGCATTTTTAACCCTAATCTTCATTCTTCATATTTTTTAAATTACAGTCACCAGGGTTCCATACTTTCAGCAATTAAAACCACGCTGATTTCACCTGTTGCTCCATAACTGAACAAAATTATATTAAAGAGAACATAGGGGTCAATTTACTAAAGGTTTGCATGTACAAAATCATGTGTAAAACTGTTACCACCCACAAAAAATAGCGATGAACAAAGAGGACTGCGTGTGTTAAAATAAAAAGATACATGCATTTTCCATTTTTGCGGGTTAAACTGAATGAATATGGAGAAATTGGGCATAAAATTGGGAGGTCACGCAAATAGATTGCATTAGCACGTGTAAAGTGATTTACTACTATGCCCGAAAGCAAAACACCCCTTATTTGGGATCTTATTAAATCGACCCCTAAGTGTATAATTAAGAAAAATAAACATTTTCAACAATTAGAAACAAAAACAAATTAGCAGAACATTACACAATTATAATTTTAATGCCATATATTTTCTGCATGCACGCTTTAATTTCATGCACAAGATGGTCTGTTTCGCCAGCTGTAAATCGCTCTCATATTAGCAATCCGCCAAGGTCTTTCTCTGATCTGACTGGTTGACAGCGTGAGAAAAACATTGTAATAATTTGTTCTGACAATTAAAAAAGAAATGTGGCAGATTTTTGCATGTTCATATTTAGTAACCGTTTTAGAAAAGCAATAACACAACACACACATTTCATGTGACTGTTTCAGTTGACATTGTATTATATACAAATCTGATTGGTCTGCCTGATTATATTTTTAATGATTGCTATAGATATTGTGATAATATCGTTATCGCAATATTTTTTGCCATGATAATCGTATTGTGAAAATGTCATATTGTGACATCCTTAATATGAATCACTTCAATTTAACACATTTGGAGGCCAGGTCACAACTTCTGGTAAATTCTGTAATATTTTTTTCGACTTACAGGTGTAGGGTACATGTGTACATCAATGAAAAAATATGTTCATATATTTTCATTCCAGGCTATACGGCAATAAAAGGTATGAAGGGTGGTGTAGATGTTCTATAGGCACTGTACACCATGTGATCATTAATGATTCTTAACGGAAATACACTAGTTTCAAATCATTATTCTTCTTACTACAGGTTAATGTTCTTTTTAGGAAAGTGCATGTTGGGCTGCTGGGTGGCTCATTCGGTTAAGGCACCACACTGTGGTGCATGAATGAACCCCACGGTTTCGGATCGAATCAGGACCGTGCCAGTGTGGCAAGTCAACCATGGCCGGTAGCCCCATAGGGCAACATGTAATTTGCGATTGTGGCACCCAAGGTACAGGAGGGTTCAGTCGGTTTGTGATCCATCGCTCTTTAGTGACCCACGCTGGGGTCGGGACTGCATTCCCAAGCCACATATGAGGTGTCTTCCTCCTACACAACTGAATGAGAGCTTGACTGTGGGTTGTGGTGTGAAAAGAAGTAGGCTGGTGACATAACATGTTTCGGAAGAGAACCGCACAGGCGTGACAGAATCATTTCAAAAGTGCGGGGGCCACCTTTTTTCATTCACATTATATATATATGGACTATATATACAAAACCGTGTGCGAATTGTGAAGAAAACAGAGGAGGCATCCGCGCACATGTACACGTAGGTTATACAACATCTGCACGCAAAGTCTTTTACCGGAATATGCGGGAAATCGTGTTGATTTTGAGGCATTTGTGAGAATCGTACCCTATGTTCAAATTAGCCCATAAAGCCTAATAACGTATAGGAATCAATTACCATGCACTTTACTTAGGTCTACATCATTTAGACGTAGCTTTCCTGAATTTAACAACAAACAAGTTTGCAAGCAATACGAGGTGTGAATAAGCTTGTGCTACATATTCTCCTTTAAAACAGTTCATGAAGAAAGTGGATTATTAGGCTACCCTTTTAGTATTCTCAGTCTAGAGCTACGGCTAGGTTGACATTGTTGTCCGGAAGCTAGACCAAATGCTTGTCGGGTAGATATATGTAGAGATTAAAAGACTATTATTAAAATACTAGGCTACTACAGATTCCTTCCCTTGGGCTACTAGATTTAATTCTGCCGTATATGCGATCGCTTAATTAGGACATTATTAACAAGGCGTCACTGTTCTGTTTTTTTTTGTTTTTGAGATAGATGTGTGCTGCTGACTGAACACATTCACATTACCGATTGATTGCTGCTCCTCGGCGGCAGCGGCAGTGTTACTGTTCTGTAAACTTGTAGGCCTAGTTTAGATTAATTGACAAAGAAAGGCTCGTAGCTACTATCTTGTAGGCCTACATTATGAATTCTGACGTTAGCTAATCAATTATACAATTCTATATAGCTTAGGCTACAGTGTGCGAATTGATAGGGGGATATGAGAAATCGAAAAGGGTAGGCCTAGCCTATTAAGCTACTTCCATTATGCATTATTATAAAGAGGTAGCTGACCTACCAAAGCTCACTCCTCGTATTGTTTGTTGTTAAATTATACCATAGCCAAATTCAGAAAAGCTGCATCTAAATTCTGTAGACCTAAATAAAGTTTCCGGCACTTTATTAGCTTAATTTTAGCATAAGCTACGATTCTCAGAAATGCCTCGCAAATCAACGTGATTCAGGTAAAGACGAGTGTGCATTAAGGTTAGGCTATGTCCGATTCCACACCCTTCTATAGGCTACTATTGAGTAAGCCTACACTGGATGAGAACGTTAAGCAGGTGAAATGTAGAAGTAGTGTGCTTAAAATCCTCAAATAATATACTTATTTCCGAGTTGTCGCTGATAATAGTAGCCTATGGAGGATATTTTTTCGCATAATGCATGTCACTAAACAGTATGCAGTAGCCTAAGCAGTATACAGTAGGCCTATGCTATTACACATGACACAGACCATTTGGACACAGCAATGTAAACAGTAAATAGAGTTTTTGCTTTCCGGAACCTAAGCCCCACGTTTCCACTCTATACAGCCTCGTAGTTTACATAATTGCAACAGGCAGCGGGTGCCGCCTGAAATTAATTACATTGTAGTTTGTTTATATAGTCTATCGCCCCAATAATTTATCTAAATGGAGCAACATTGTCGCCCCGCCCTTTGATTGCCGTATACAACCTCATACTTGGGCTATATACAGGTACTTTTATGCATATGCATATAAGACTCTCAGATATTGTGGGGGGCGTGCCCCCCGTGGAAAGGACACCTATGATTATTAATAAAAACACCTAAATGGTACCGTTAGGCTATACCTGATAAGAGCAGTGCAGATGGCGAACACTTCTGAACTAAATCATAGTCTAGAATTTAATTGTGACACTCGGAAATGTATAAACTTATTTGTTGTTCGGGGGGTAATGATAGCATCCCAGCCTGGGATGAAGATTGGTCAAATAAGAGGAGACGAATTCGCACACTGTATATAATCACTTACCTAACGTTAAAAGTCAAAATATGCAAGATACAACCATTTATTTGTTCAATTAGAAACTACGGGTATACAGGACAGCTACATGGCCGCCGATTGAGTAGCAATAGCAACTATAACGTAGCTACGCGTTCAGTCAGCACAGCAGCGCACTTCTATCCTTCTACCATCTATAGGCTATTTCTATCGCAAAGTAACGTCTATCCCATATTGAACTAAAAATAAGAAAAGCAGTGACCATCCTAGGCTAGTTCTGCATCTTCACATTCCTCCACATTCACCAAAATGATTTAGCCTCTAGGCTGAATAATGGTAAATTATTAGCGCGCCATGCTGTTGAGAAGACTGCGAGATGTCATTCATATAGCCTATCCTAAATAAACTTGGGGCGCATTTTGATTGCCTTTACTCAAACTCCAACAGTTGTGGATGGCCGGGATGTAACATTAATGTTTAGTTTTGTTTGTTTTACTTTCTTATGCTCTGATTCTTTGGACATTTTTACAGAAGCATGTTCACAATATAGGCTACAGGGCTATTGATAGCGAGCTGAGCTGAGCTAACTTTAATGGCTCAACAGACAACCTGATCACATCATTGAAACAATTTTATTGGTTGATGTACACTGCATGCATTAGATTCGTGTAACAACTGACTTTGTGACGTTAGCCTAGTCTGTATTTTTATATTTGCGTGCAAATACAAAATTACTGCTGTCACACAAAGGTGAAATATCCCTTTAAGCATATTTCTGAAAAGATTTTTGAAAGTTGTGCAAGAATTTCTGTGGAGTGGACCTTCAGAAGATGTATGAAGTGGACCTTCATACATCTTCTTTTGCAAGTACTTTAATACAATTTTGTGTCTTGATATGCTGTACATGATTTAGTAGTATATTAATAACAGATTACTCATAAAAAATTGTCAATTATCAGATAAGATAGATTTTCTGAGCTAGCCATCACATCTCAGGGTACAGAAAAACACAGTGACAAAACACATTTTGACTAGCCATTATAATCAGTGGTGGAAATGGCCAGGTTTTACTGGGGGAACCCTGCTCCCGCTAGGGGGGTCCGGGGGCATGCCCCCCCCCCAAAGTTTATTTTTGCAAAAACACATCTAAATCCTTGTTTCTGGTGCAGAACCTTGACCTTGGAATAATCACAAAAAATGCTTTTACATTCATTGATCAATACTTGAGTGTGGTGCATTTTGTGCATTTTTTAATTTTTTATCTGTGTGGCCTTTTTTGGTTAAAATAGCAGATGAATGCTCAAATATCTTCCTCCTAAACTCGATTTCAAAATATGTTGTGAGGACTGAGCACACAAAACACTCACGTTAACCCCTTCACGCAGATGGCAAATTTGATCAATTCTTATCTATTTAGGGGGTGCTCTGTTTAAAGGGGTAACATGGTGGTTGAATGTGACACATGCCAGTTATCTTTAGGTAACATCAAAGTGAATGTGTCCATCAATGTTGTTATTCAGTCATTTTTAAGTACTATAAAACTCATTTTTATATGCCCAAATTTCCCATTCTACAAGTTCACCTCGTTTTGTAGGCGTATCAATGAGGACTGTCAGTCAGATAGTTACCGTAGTTACCTCGACACTGGATTTACCAGGAAGTGTATCAGCGTTTACAAAGTCCTTAATAAGCAATGTGATATGTCACACCAGCTTTGAATAATGAAAATGAAAATAACATTAACACACACAGATCATGAAAGCCAAGACATTTTTTGTGTATAATGAGATTTAAAAAAACGCGAAAGTTATTGTGTGACTGCTTACAAGATAGCTATGCTAGCTTGTGATATGACTTTTGAAAGCTTCAAAGCTATATGTTCACACTGAATTTGACATTAAGACATGCATATTATGAAAGCAAAGACATTTTTCAGAGTAAAATCAGGTGAAACCCAATACATTAGCTTGTCGCTTTGAAGGCAGCCAATCTGATTGTGTGACTGGTGGGGGCAGGTGAAAGCTGGCTACACGAAACAACGTGAAGCTACGGCACTACTTTGTCATGCTATGTTTAAAAGCTTCAAAACTATATTTTAAAACTGAATATGACATAAAGCAAAGACATTTTTAGAGTAAAATCAGATGAAACCGAATAACTTACATCAGCTTGTCGCCACAAATTGGTGAAATTCAAATTCATGTCTTTTTACTTTTTTGTGGGCGTGGATGGGGGAGCGTTCCATAGACAGTTTTGAGACACCGGGGAGTGGTCATTTCTCGTGTGATGTCACACAAGAAATGACCTGAAAATGGGACCGCAAAATTAAAGTCTATTTTTCCAAACCTAAAGAAAATACAAATATGTTGGTTCCGTGGTGTTCCCGCAATGCCCCTATGTCCCAATATCATACAAAACACCAGAATGTAAGGTAAACCACCATGTTACCACTTTAAGGCTTTATAACTCCAGGGGTGAGCGCGTGGCCGGCTTTACGCAGGGGCAAGAGGGGGCAGCGCCCCCTCAAACAGATGGCCTGCCCCCTCAAATCATACTTTTAGAAGTGAAAAATCTGCCGAAAAAAGCACAAGTTAAATATAAGCCTCCCCTCAACTCTCATCTCCGTGCAGCGTGTCTTCACACACTCTGCAGTGAGAGATCGCCCCTCCCTCCTTCCCCTCCGTAAACATCCAATCACTGTTGGTATGCAAATGAGCCAAGAGCAGTCTGAGAGTGAGGTGTCAGGTTTCGACAGAGCGGTAGACTTTGAAGAAGCAGCAAAACTCCACCAAACTCGTCGTAGCGACCCGTGAGATAACTAATGATTAGGGATGTAACACATCTCTAATCATTAAATCGTAATTGTGACGTGGACTAAAAATCGTGAATCGAATTGTGACCTGAGTGAATCGTTACATCCCTACTAATAATAAACAACTAAAACAAAAGTTAATATAACATCCATATATATTTGTGCAGTCAACTGGGGAATAGTCTGCTGTTTTTTACCCAGTGGGAGCGTTTCTCAAGACACAAGCACAGAGTAGAAACTGTACACTGCATCGAACAGACTGAGGACAAATGAGCTGTGTCTGCCAGACCCCTACGTGAAGCCCCGCCCCAGCCTCTGGCTCTGCACAGTTTTTTTTCAAACTGCTTTAAGTTGCTTATAAATAAATAAAAAACAAACAACGAAAAAAAAAGTTATGTATGTTATATGTTCTGCTCTGTATCTGTTGTGTTGTACAAATTCGTTTTATAACTGAGAAAATGCTTGGTGCTGTATAGTGGAGTGGAGAGAAAGGAGAGTGGAGAGAAAGATATTTTTTGAGTTATTCACTAATAAAGAAGTTATAAAATGTTCTTACCTTTATCTGTTGTGTTTTACAAATTAGTTTGAGAACTTGAGATACTTGGTGATTTTTTTTTCATAAGACTACCTTTCAGTTTTGTAAATATTGATTATAGTGACAAGTCTTTCCTTTAGCTTGAAATGTATTTGAGAATTAGGCCATCCAGTTAAGATTAATGTTATGTTGTTGGTTGTTAAAATCTGGATGAAGGATATTTTATTTTACTTTTCATTTTTATTTTTCAGTTCTCCCCCTGATAAATTGCCACCTTATTGTGGTCAGGGGGTTTGCGTGCCTCAGTGACCCTAAGAGCTATACCAGCAGGAGCTTAGTCTTCAGGTGGGACACCCAAGTTGGACAGGTCTTAGGGTAGAGGCCTGACAGAGTGCAATCCACTTCTTCAGGTTGAGAGCTGGACACACAGCTAACAACTCATGCCATGAAGAAAACACTAACAGTGTTAAAAATGTGTTGTTAAAAAATAAGTGCCCCCTTCATATTTCTGACTGCCCCCTCATATGTGCATTCCCAGAACCGGCCCTGGGTGAGCGTCACATAAACTTGGTAAATGGCCTAAATGAAACAAGACAGGTGTACCATTTACAGTATGAACCTTTTGTGAACTTTACAGTATGATTTGTTTATTTTCATAATTTAAGTCAAAATAAAGTGCCACAAATGCAAAGAAACTTTGGAAAAATGCTGAGAGAAACAGGTAATATACATTTATATACATTTTCTGGATTATAATCTTCAACAGGACTCGATTACTGCCAGGTGGTCGGTCCAGGTACAGCACCTCAGTGGTGGTACTAACCAGACAGCTCTCTTCTTTAGCTGGTTCTTTGGGCTCTCTGGTATTCACCGCATGAAGGATCTGTAGGTGTTTGCCTTGGCAGAGACCGCAGGGATTCCTTAGGTCGCAATGGGCAGCTTGGTGAGATCTAGCACATCGCCAGCATTTCCTGTTCGTCCGACACTTAGTCTTTGGACATTGCATTAATGGCTAAACATTGGCTGTGATAATGTTGTGAGTTATCACAAAAGGGGCGATATGGTTTCGGTCGCCCTCTATGCTTATTGACATCACTTTGTTTAGTTGCTGGGTAGATGGGCTTGGGGCTATCCTTTGCTCCATGGAGGATGGTAGTGGCATGCCTCTTCTGATGATTATCTGTCTTTGGTCCCGACTTGACCTTTGCCCCGGAACTGAAGGCCTGCCCATCGTAGTCGTTTCACCAGGACTTGTATTGTAGCCACTCAGATAGGTCTACCAGAGTTGACACGGCGCTTGGGTTACGGAACATAGTGCGTCTGAAGTCTACCCTCTGTTGTGCAGGTAGCTTACTCAGAAGACGCGCCACATGAGACCCACATCTGAGCTCTGCCTCCCCTTCTGGGCCCAGAGTCTCGAGCATGCCTACTAAAGACTGGATCTGAAGAGCGAACTTGTCGAATGCAGCGAAGTCCCCACGACGAATGTCTGGAAAGTCCATAACACTCGCAATCCTTCTCAGAGCAATCTGATGGGGCTGACTAAATCTCTCGTTAATGGCCCGCATGGTATCTGAGTAAAGGCCGTTACACATCGGGGACGTAACGAATAAGCGAGGCGAAAATGTGAAAAATTAGTTGGCGAATATTTCGCGTAAAAACCTGACACACCTGCAACGATGCGAAAAAACGCGATTACTCGCGATTGAAAATCCCTGCGAATAAAAATTGATTACTCTTCGTCGAGCGATGACAACCTGGTTATCCATTCGGTCCATCACGGAACAAAAGTGTATTTTTTTTTGCCTCTACCAGAACGTTAAAAACAGAGCATGCTTAAATTACATTGGCAAAATATTGAACCGGGCTTATTATGTGTCCGTTTTTACTTATGTAAAGTTTGTTTTGTCTACAACATGCTCAACTTCTCTTCCCTCCTTTTATTGGACATACGTGTCCCTGAGATTTTTCCACTGCCTCTTGATCTCTTCCACTAATATAAAGGGTTAACCACAACATAACAATACATAACGTCATTTCAGCAAACATCTTTAAAATAAATTTGTCGTAGTCTATGCAGTATAGCAAATTCATGAAGTCTGAAGAGTTCTCTCCAAAACGATCACTACTGGGAGACATCGTCTGTTTTCCTCGTTATTTATATAACTTGGCTATCAGTAATCAGGAAATCCACACAGGAGTCGGAATAAGATTTTTGGGGAACTTTATAGACTTTATTTGCCACGCACACAGACAACCGTGTGACAGCAAAAACATTTCATATAGGCTACTCTACCCTGCCCTTCTCCTCCTCCCCCTTTCTCTCCCTCCACCACAGTGGCTGCCCCTGGCCAGACCCGGTAGCTAAACTATGTGTCGTTTTTCTCCTTCGGTTAGCCTATAGCCCACAATTACTACGGCAAATATCCACAAAACAATATCACATATAGCGGTTAGCTAGCTTTCAGCCTTTGTTTTCACCAAGGCAAACGACACAGCGTAGCCTACATGAACTCGCCTAAAGTCAAAAAATAAATAGGCCTACGTATCGTGTAGCTATGTTTATGTGTAATTATTTTCTTCACATGAACTTAGACCTAAAGGTTAGCTAACGTTAGCTGGCTAAAATAGCTGGAGACAACTTTTAAGCCAATGCTAATAACCTGTGGGAGCTCATCAGATAGCAAGTTGTGCGTATTGCAACCATTTAGCTATAAACCCACCATCTTCATAGCCTATTTGTTCGGCTATGGTTTTCCACAAATTGTCCTTCAAATCATTGTCTTTGTAACTATTATGTCTCATCAAAGAGGACGCTATACTGTGACACATATAAAATCAGTTGGTCCGCCATATTGGATGTTGTAGTTTGTTGTGGCAGTGCGGTGACGTCAGTCATGGAAACTTGTTATGACTGGATAGATAAATAGTTTCGCAAACGAAAACTTGCAAACGAACTTGAGGCGAATAAATGAAATGCCGCTTTTTCGCAAAGGACATTTCGCGTTTGATGTGCAAAATCGTTCATTTTTATTTCTCAACGTGCGATTTATTTGTGTGAGTAAATCGCGGCCAGTGTGTCATGGCCTTAAGGAGTGAGAGAGTTGAGGTAGGAGTCCGCAATAAGTCTGGCCTCCTCTAACGTGAGGTGGTCTGCCAAGATTTGGTATTTAAACAGCTCAGATGCATCTGGTGGAATCAGGTTCTCTAAGGCTATCATTAGCCGCACAAATTCACTGGGATCTCGATGACTGAAGTTGGGGATGGATGGTTTTGGACCAGTATGGTCTACTGTGGCTGCTGAGTGGTGGAGCAGCTGAGTGGGGGGTTGGAGCTCTAGTCTCAACCTGGATTGAGGCTCATGGGCTACTGTGGGGGCGGTAGCCCACTGTGGTGCAGGCTGAGTGGGTTTCACACTATGAAGGCGTAGTGGAGGCGAAGGGCCATAATTTCATCTTGGCATTTGCTGGTGCTCATAAGCAGCTGCTTAGGCGGTCACCAATGCTTGGGAAGGCTGAGTAGGCCACACGCCTTGAGGGTGGGGTGCAGGTAGAGTGCTGAGCTGGAGACCTGGATAGCGTTCCCTGGTATTGCTGTGCTCTAGCTCTGTGCGAAGCATCTGCGTTTGAAAGCTTCCGGGAGGTGGAGGACCCAATCCTGTCACTGCTGGTGATGATCTGCCCTGCGTGACAGTTGGTGTCGTTTGGTTCCTCATGGCCTGGATTTCTGTCATCCACTCCCCAGTTTCTGGCCATGGCGGTGGGTTAGGCCATTCCTTATCATTGTCCCCCTCTGGTTCTTCTGGAGGAGGTGGAGTCAGGGATCTATTTAGTGGGGGTACTTTTAGCTGTGGACACGGGGCAGAAGCTAGCTGATCTGGTTGGGATGGAGGTGGGCCCATGGCACTGTGAGGGGGTAGCATAAGATTGTGGACTGACTCCATCAACTTCTCAATGTCCCCTTAATCCCCCGGAGCTCTGTCAAGTCGGAGTGCATTACTCTTTGAGACCTTAGTAACTTGAAGTCTCCAAGCGAATCTCCTCTAACTCTGCTTTATAGCATGTCACAGATTCTCTGGGCTCCCAATGCTGGTTGTAGTGAGTGGATCGCTCTGTCGGTGGATTTGGTGGACTAGCTGGAACTCAGGACTAGGCTCCCTCGTCTTACTAAGAGTTTCCTCATAGAACTGGTTCCACTCATCTGGAGTAGTATCCCGTCGGGTGTGGCGGCTGCCTGGCGTCTCACGTGAAGAGGTGAGGGGTGTCATCTTGGCAGCTCCCTCCATACTAGTGTACCGCTCTTCTTCCTGCCCATGCCTGTACTGTACTAGATGGAGGTGAGGCGCGCCTCCTCTGGGGTACGGGGTACCTTGTGCCAAAGAGGTGGGCGTACTTGGTACCTCGGTCTGACTATTAGGCGTTAAGTTTCTTCGCTGTCATGCATCTTTGACTAGGGTTAAGCACTACTATCCGGCTCGAAGGACCATATGTAGCTGAGGGGCAGCAAGAGGACTGAATGTAACTTGACTATAGGTGTGTTGGATATTTAGCACTCGCCCCCAGGGAGTCAGAACATAATAGCAGATAACGGTGCACAGTTCTTGTATTTTACTTGGATTAGTAGCACAGTACAGCATCGGCAATGCTTATGGTAGGTTTACTGACACACTGCGTTGAACGGGTGTGCTTTATGTTTGTGGTCTGAAATAAACAATAAGTACATACATTATTACTCATACTAAATATTAGTTTCAAATATCAACCACAATATACACAGCTGTTATATTCCAAAGTAATATAAATACATTACAGTAATATATATATACAGTGGGAGCAATAATTATTTGATCCCTTACTGATTTTGGAGGTTTGCCCACTTACAAAGAATGGAACTGTGTAGAATTTTAATCATAGGTACATTTTAACATTGAGAGACAGAATATCACAAAATAATCCACAATTTTATAAATTTATTATCGTATTTTCGCATGAAATAAGTATTTGATCCATAGAACAATAGGACTTAATACTTAGTGGAGAAACCTTTGTTGGCAAGCACAGAGGTCAGACGTTTGTTGTAGTTATTCACCAGGTTTGCACAGATCTTGGGAGGGATTTTGGTCCACTCCTCTTTGCAGATCCTCTCCAAATCCTTAAGGTTCCGAGGCTGTCGCTTGGCAACTCGAAGCTTCAGCTCCCTCCACAGATTTTCGATGGGATTTAGGTCTGGAGACTGACTAGGCCACTCCAGGACCTTAATATGCTTCTTTTTGAGCCACTGCTTTGTTGCCTTGGCTGTATGTTTTGGGTCATTGTCATGTTGGAAGACCCATCCACGACCCATTTTCAGTGCTCTCACTGAGGGAAGGAGGTTGTCGCCCAAAATTTCCTGGTACATGGCCCCATTAATCCTCCCCTCGATACGGTGAAGTCGTGCTGTCCCCTTAGCTGAGAAACACCCCCAAAGCATAAGGTTTCCACCTCCATGCTTCACAGTGGGGATGGTGTTCTTTGGGTTGTACTCAGCATTTCTCTTCCTCCAAACACGGTGAGTCGAGTTCATGCCAAATAGCTCTATTTTGGTCTCATCTGACCACATCACCTTCTCCCAAGCCTCCTCTGGATCATCCAGGTGTTCTTTGGCAAACTTCGAATGGGCCTGTACATGTGCCTTCTTCAGCAGAGGAACCTTGCGCACGCAGCAGGATTTTAATCCTTCACGGTGTAGTGTGTTACTGATGGTTCTCTTCGTGACTGTGGTCCCAACTGCCTTGGTAAATGCCTTCAGGTCATTAACAAGCTCCTCCTGTGTAGTACTGGGCTGATCCCTGACCTTTCTCATGATCATTGATATCCCACGAGGTGAGATCTTGCGTGGAGCCCCAGACTGAGGGAGATTGGCGGTGACTTTGTGTTTCTTCCATTTTCTAATAATTGCTCCAACAGTTGTTAACTTCTCATGAAGCTGCTTGCTTATTTTCTTGTAGCCCATCCCAGCCTTGTGCAGGTCTACAATTTTGTCCCTGATGTCCTTAGACAGCTCCTTTGTCTTGCCCATGGTGGAAACGTTGGAATCTGATTCATTGTGTGGACAGGTGTCTTTTATACAGCTACATAACGATGTAACGAGTTGACACAGGTGTTTTGGGTAATGAGTTGAGATTAGGAGTGCTTCTTAATGGAAAACTAACTGGTTTGTGGGAGCCATAATTATTGCTGATTGGTAGGGGATCAAATACTTATTTCATGCGAAAATACGATAATAAATTAATAAAATTTATATGATGTTGTTATTGTGGATTATTTTGTGATATTCTGTCTCTCAATGTTAAAATGTACCTATGATTACAATTCTACACAGTTCCATTCTTTGTAAGTGGGCAAACCTCCAAAATCAGTAAGGGATCAAATAATTATTGCTCCCACTGTAAATGCTGACATTGCTACATAGTATAGTAAGTAATTATATGAACGCATCTCTATGGCAGTATATATACTGGAGTGCAACTCTCGTGCACGGAATAAAAAAATAGCACCATGCTGCCCTCTACCAGGCTTAACGAGCGTAGACATCAGTGGCTACACACCATATGCTTGAATGCTCCGTTTACAATATCAACTGAACTGTGATTATATTATTACAAAGCACACATGTAACTGACTAGATTGGCACAAATGAGTAGTCATGTAAACAAGCGCCAAACACCCAGCCAAATAATATAACAATAACAGAAACTCGGTGACTGAGTTAGTTAGCAATGGTGGCTGCTAATTCTGTAGACCAAACAAATGCTTATCAATTTCAGGTAACGCAAGTGATTTGTCTAAATACACTGTTAAACGCTTACAAGATACACAGAAACTTTCTAACTTCTCCCTCACTCTGAATATCGCCACAGAATGCACTGCGCGCTAGAGGGCGGGCTCAACATAGCTGCGTCATTTTATTGGCCAAATCGTCATAGCCTTTCAAACAATATGTGTAATTTATGTCGTAGAACAAAGCGTGAAACTCTCTTTGGCTTAAGCCAAGAACACACTACATCTTTACAAAATCCCGTCCGAGGAGAGACTGTCAAATGAGTCTTTAAAAAATTGCTGCGCGATACAGCAGACACTAGGCGACTTTAGGAAGACAGAGAATTACTCGGGGGTCGCACATCACACGATTTATACAGGACTAAATCAAGAGGTTGAATTTCCACGCACAGTTGCCAAGGCTACGGAGGTATGGATCATTTCAAACCATTTTCCGTTGCATTTGTTGTGCACTGTTGACATTCTAGTAGAACGATGCGTCAATGCAAGTCAGCCAGAACTCCCGACAAAATCAAACCAGTTTGAAAAGATTGTGGGCTCTCCCAATGAGGTCCAGACTGGTTCACGACAGAAACAATCGCATCTTTGACCATCTCAGATAAAAAGACCCTTCCAGCCGACGGATCCAAGATTACCTGCAGATTTTTTAAAGATTATCATAGGACTGGAAATTTTTTCGGGAGTTTGTCTTTGATGTCAGAATCGGGGCAAAAGTCGTGTAGTGTGAGCTTGGCATTATATTAACCATAGACCTTATATTCAGCACAATTCCGAAAACCCTATGGGAAGAAAGCATTGGAAATCTGACAAGGGAACCCATGGCTCAAAAATGCTCACTTCTGGGTTTTGCTCAGAAAAATGCTCACTACTGTAGCTCTCTATTGTCAATCATGGCTGGACACAATTTCAATTTGACTAATAGGAACAGTGGACCGGATCTATCCGTTTTATAACATGAGTTGACACATACTGCTGTTTGCTAAAAATATTGACACCATGTAACCTCGTTTGTGTAATACATGTCATTGATTACATTCTCTTTTGTATGTAGGTTATAGGAGCTTATGGGTAATTTAAAAATATATAGGCAAGTAATAATACCTACTGTAATTATTTGAACCATATATACACACTTTTAGCAGGGTGTAAAACCTGCATTTGGTTGATGCCCTTAGTGCCCCACCAGATGGCCTTGTTGCCCCCGTAAAATGGAACGTTCCTCTTACATTGATGTAGCTGACGTTCAGCTCCTTGGCAGTGTATCCCCTCTGCAGGTTGCGTCTGGCATAGACGTCATAGTCCCGCACAATACGAGTGATGATGTCTGATGTGGAAATACCCTCTGTCCTCTGAGTGGGAACAAACATACCTGAAACACAAACACACTACACAGGTTACAATTGCAGCCTGACACCCACGCGTGTATTTTTGTGCACTAGTGACCCCTGCTGGTTGATCAGGTGCCCTCAGATGTTGAGCTGCATATGAAGTGTATCCTTCCAACTCATGTCTTATGTGTCATTACCCATCATTTCTTCATGGTTAATTAATGATACAGTGAGCACCATAATTCATTGGACAGTGACACATTTTTTGTTATTTTGGTTCTGTACTCTAGCACAGCGGTCCCCAACCACCGGGCCGCGGACCGGTACCGGTCCGTGGATCATTTGATACCGGGCCGCACAAGAAAGAATAAATAGTTCCGAGTCTGAACGATCTTTTATTTTGAAAAATGATCGGCGGTTACATCTCGGTCACGTGAACGCTAAAATTTAACCCACAAGCTAGCAAAATGAGTAAGAAACAGACGTTTTTGGAAAGTTTCTTTGCGAAGGGAAAAAGGCCCAGTGAAGAGACAGAAGAAGAGCCTACGACTTCCAAGAAAAAGAAAGCTGCATTTAACAGACAATACCAGGAGTCCTACTTAAAATATGGATTTATCGCGACAGGTGATTCCCACGCACCAAGCCCGCTCTGCATAATATGCGGTGACCGGCTCTCTAATGAGGCAATGAAGCCTTCAAAACTGCTTCGCCACTTGGAGACCAAGCACCCTGCATTAAAAGACAAGCCCTCGGAGTATTTTGAAAGAGAAAAACGGGAACACGAAGGACAGAAGAAATTACTGAGGGCCGCCACATCAACAAATGCGAATGCACTGAGAGCATCATACTTGGTGGCTAACCGTATTGCTAAGGCTAAGAAGCCATTCACTATTGGTGAAGAATTGATCCTGCCCGCCACTAAAGACATTTGCCGTGAACTTCTAGGAGAGGCTGCGGTTAAAAAGATAGCACAGGCGCCTCTGTCGGCTAGCACCGTGACTCGGCGCATTGAGGAAATAGCCGAAGACATTGAGACACAATTGTTGGAGAGGATTAATACATCACCGTGGTACGCACTCCAGGTTGATGAGTCTACAGATGTTGACAACAAGGCAATACTACTTGTTTATGTGCGATATCTTTATCAGGAGGATGTGCATGAGGATATGTTATGTGCACTATCGTTGCCAACCAAAACCACAGCCACAGAACTATTCAAGTCGCTGGATGGTTATATATCAGGAAAACTGAAATGGTCCTTTTGTGTCGTCATATGCACAGACGGAGCTGCTGCCATGACCGGACGGCTGTCTGGTTTAACTGCTCGGATTAAGGAGGTTGCACCTGAGTGTGAATCTACGCATTGTGTCATTCACAGGGAAATGCTGGCTAGCCGAAAAATGTCACCGGAATTTAACAGCGTATTGAATGATGTCGTTAAAGTTATTAACCACATCAAAGCACACGCCCTTAACTCGCGCCTGTTTGAGCAGCTTTGTGAGGAGATGGACGCGGAGCACAGACGCCTTCTCTTATACACAGAAATAAGATGGTTATCCCGAGGGAAATCGCTGGCCAGAGTGTTTGAATTACGAGAGCCGCTGCAAAGATTTCTCTCAGAAAAGAAGTCACCGCTGGCAGCACATTTCAGTGACGAGGAATGGGTCGCAAAACTGGCTTACTTGTGCGACATATTCAACCTGCTCAGTGAACTCAATCTGTCACTTCAGGGGAAAATGACAACTGTCTTCAAGTTGGCAGATAAAGTAGCTGCATTTAAAGCCAAACTGGATTTGTGGGGACGGCGCGTGAACAGAGGCATATTGGACATGTTTCAAACATTAGCGGGGATTTTGGGTGAGACTGAGCCTGAGCCTTCATTCTCCCAGCTGGTGCACGATCACCCGTCTTTGCTTTTAAAAGAGTTCGAGCGCTACTTCCCAACCACAAAAGACCCACGAACTGCCAAGGAATGGATCCGCGACCCATTTGTCAACAAACCAGGTGAATCCAGCATGTCTGTGCAAGAAGAAGATCAACTGCTGGAGATCGCAAATGACGGCGGCCTTAAAAGTATGTTCGAGACAACAACTCTGCCGGTGTTCTGGATTAAAGTCATGGCAGAATACCCTGAGATCGCCACAACAGCACTGAAAACCCTGTTGCCATTTCCGACATCCTATCTGTGTGAAGCGGGGTTTTCTGCAGTGACGGCAACCAAAACAAAACTACGGAGTAGACTGGACATAAGCAACACACTTCGGGTGTCATTGTCTCCCATTACCCCTAGATGGGACCGTCTCGTTGCAGAGAAACAAGCTCAGGGCTCCCATTGATTTAGGGTTATGGTTATTTAAATTTTCATGTACTTTATATTCGTTTTTGTGGTGTATCTGTTAAACGTTACCATAGCGACCAGAGTCAGAGAGCGTTAGGGGGCAGAGAGGATGTAACTCATGTTATGTTGTTGGCGCGATGTTACGAGGACGCTGCTAATAAAGTTGCATACGAGTACATGGTGGATTCACGTTTATTATTATATTTACAATATACCACCGTTTTTATGCCGGTCGTATCATTTTATTTTGTTGTATTTATCCGCCACACCTTAAAGGCCGGTCCGTGAAAATATTGTCTGACATTAAACCGGTCCTTGGCGCTAAAAAGGTTGGGGACCGCTGCTCTAGCACATTGAGTTTGAAAGGATACAATGACAATGAGGTTGAACTCCTCGCCGAATAAATTAGCTGGAGTTCAAGGAAAAGTCTATGATATGCTTCTCCCCGCATCACAGCAGTGTGTGAACCCAGTAGCCTATCTTGCAGAGTTTCTTCTAGACCTAACGCTAGTATTAGAACTTAGTGAGTCTTGGCTCTCAAGTTAAATGAAAGAAATAGCCTAGGTTACCTCCCAAAATATGTCATATGTCATGCCCTCTATACAAAGACTAATTTTGGACGGAGAATATGTGAATTATTTGCCTAATAAAATTTGTATGAATGAAAACGAGTGTCATTTAATATTGTTTGTTAACATAATTTTATTAGTGTTCTGGAAAATAAGATTGTTTACAAGTTGTTATCAAAAAAACAAGCAGTGAAATAATTTTTTTTTCTACTTCTAATTCCGATGGTCCATTTAGCAACAGAGTCCAGTGCAACTGATATGCGTTCGATCATCCCGATTTTTTAATTTATTATTATTTCTATTATTATAAAATGCAAGGATAAGATTTAATGATTATAATGATTTGTTGAAAAATCCACTCTAAAAAAAAAAGTTAAATGAACATTTTTTTGAGTTAATAGTAACAAAGCTCTAGAACATTAAAAGCTTTTAACACAAGAAAGTGAACAAAAACAAATATTTCCAGACAGGTGAAGACATTGCTAGCGTAACCGCCTAATCTCGCCACCTGATCTCAAACTCGCCACTTCGTTAGAACAGCTATTTCCTTATCCTGCTCATTAACACCATTCAAAAACCTAATCTTAAACATTTAACTGTTAAATCGGTAACTGGCGATTGACTTAACTTTGATGTTATGATAACGTTAATCTTAATGTTAATCATCCTCCTTCCAAGTAGTGTAAGTTTAGCTACACCCCCAAAATTGTTCCACACAAAAATACCGGAATATAATGTAACCTATAACTGGTCATCAGGTAAGAGTTAAAACATTAATTTTTTCTTTGGAGTAAAACGTCACAGTTTTGTTTTATTAATTACATGGTGAGCTTTGGTTCATGGAATGGCCAGGGCCACCACAGACGGAATCAATACGGAAGTGGAAGAGACGGTCTATGTATTCAATTTAAAAATAGAAGCAAACTAGCATAGCCTACTACAATAATGATTTTTTATTTTTGAGTTTCTTTTTCTGTCAATATTGACGGAGGCCTATATAAACAAGCCATACATAGATAATAAATAGCATGTTAAAGATCGGCTAAGAGTATCAGTGACTTTCAGGGACTGACGAGTCACATGGAAGGGAAATCCCCAATACCGATCTGGGCCAATCGATCGGCTCCATCGCTACCTCAGACCCTTGATGACTTGCAACTATTTAGCCAACCATGTGTTCCATACTGTTCCATCGTAATTTACAGATTAATCTAGTCCCACCCCCCAATTCCCATAGAGATCCATTCAAATGAAGAGAGGTTATAGTTATAGTTATAGTATTGTTTGTAAGAGTACCTGAAAATAAGATATCAAGTCTTTTGATGTTGTTGGGTCACAGCTATCAGGTATCAGGGAGTCATGGCATGCAAAAATATGCAGCCAAATATTAAATATGATACATTTATTTAAGTTTATGTACATTTTTTCTCTAAAATGGGGGGGGGGGGGGGGTGTTCAATTGCTACATGGTTCACCCGATAAGGATGTAAACACCCACAAATCAATGGGCTCACTTTTGGAATGCACTGTATATTAAACTGAAAGCTTTTTGTCTTGGCCTTTTGTTTACAGGTGCTTTTTGGGCATTAACCCAGAGACTTACTCAGAATCAAAGAAGCTTGGAGGCATCAATTGAAGAAGGGTGGAGGCATGTACACTTCAGAAAAGTTGTCTATTTTGAATGGATGTCAATGTAGACATTTTCTTACAGGAATCGCATACAGCACATTGAAAGTGTTGTTATCCTTTGATATTTTGCTGTTTCTCAAAAAAGACTGTTTTAAAGTGTTTACACTGGAAGTTTTTTGTAACATTGTTTAAATGGCGAACACTGAAGTTCAACTTCTGAAATACACTCCCAAATTGCTCAATAAAATTGCTTTTAATACAATTTAAGGCAAAACGTGTATTTTTTTCTTGACACTTGGTACATTCTGCATTTCTTACAGTTCAACAAACTATAATTGCTGTAATATGGGTTACAGTAAGACTGCAGTATAAAATACAGTAAACAGTTGCTGTAATATGGATTACAGTAATGCTGTCGACAGTACAGTACTGTATTTAATTATACAGCATGGGGAAAAGGTATTGTAAATGAACTACAGTAACTTTGCTGTTAAATTAATTACAGCACCTTGTAGGCTAATTGTTGGCAGTAACTTACTGTAATTTTAACAACATTTTTCTAACAGTGTAGGCCTATGAAAAAAAAAGAAGGAAAAAAAGTTTTGGGGTAAAATTTGGCATCTACCAGCCACTGTGGCTGGTAGGTCAGAAAGTTCATTTCCCACCCTGTCTGTGACCCAACAATATCAAAAGCCTCTATGGAGTCTCTAATGGATCTCTATTGGAATTGGGGGTGGGACTAGATTTAGCTGCAAATTACACTATTAAGCCTTAAACCATCACTCTGCTGCCAGATATGCAGTAGATATGGATGGATAACTTGAAGGGTTTTTTCTCTTGACTTTTCTTTCTCCTCCTATTTTTCCATATAGTTCAATAAGAAAATTTGTCAGTAGAAACAACCCTTAACGTGATCCATCCATATCTACTGCATATCTGGTAGCAGATGGTTTGAGGTTTGTTTGATACCAGAAAAGAGTACCAGAAAATAAGATATCAAGTCTTTTGATATTGTTTGGTCACAGACAGGAAGTCATGGCATGCAAAGGATATGCAACTAAATATTAAAAATGATTACTTTATTCTACATTATGTTAAACTGTCCAATATTTTTTTGATGCCCAAAAATGTCATCAAATACTAAAGTGTCATTGTATCCTTTCAAACTCAAAGTGCTAGAGTACAAACAGTGCTAGAGTACAAACAAAAAATGTATCACTGTCCAGTGAATTATGGTGCTCACTGTATATATGGGACCTTTACCTTCAACAACCTATAGCAGATCTGGTTTTTAAGCCACAATGAAGAGGCTAACAGCACCAGAAGGCTGATACCAACCTTTTGAAATGTCAACATGGGAAAGTTGGTATAAGCTTACTCTGAATCTGGCAAGGTTGGCAAAGTCAAAGGCAGGTCAAGTGAAGGTTATTTTCAAGGTCATCCCCACCTAGTGTCCAATATGTGTAATAGTACATCACACTCTTATTTTAATGAAATATTGCCATTGTTCACTAGAGGTCACTGTTTCAGTCACTATTCAAATGAAGCTGAGAAAATAAACAATCACTTGGAATGGAATGGAATTTCTGCACAACCCAGTCCTCCAAGACTGTGAGTAGCCCTGCATTGGCTCTGTTTACACGTGTTGTTTAAAATTGTCCCAGTATCGGATCATCATGACTGAACTAAAAACTTGACCTGAGTGATAACTGTAGACATGCTTATTTGAGTGTGTGTTCCTCTCGTCCAATGAGATCATTTAGAGGTTTAAGGTGACCCACTTTAAAGTAACATCTTAGTTATGAAATTCAATAAAGAAGAAGACAAGGAGAAATGGCGATTCACTTTTGTATGGTTACTGTGAAACATGCATGCTGCTGCACACTCATCATACCCAGTTATTCAAGGATTTGAGGGACATTTATTACTCATTCTTCCTCATTGAATCTGATGACTGAGATCTGAACTAGTGTTAAACAACAAGTGTAAATTGGGGCCATTGGGTCTTTGAAATTATGAAGTCACCTAGTGTCCAATATGTGTAGTAAGTTATGATTAAACAATTATTTTCACTATGAAAAAATTTGATAAGGATGATGGCTTTCTGTACACATTAGTTACATGCCACTCTGCTTAAATTGCTAAAGTTTCAATATTCTACTAATATTCCCACAACTTCTTATCCTTGAAGACAAACCACATAACTATTGTTTAGATGCCCTGTATGGCAGCATTCATATTTTGATAAATATGTGTTCTATGAGTTCTGTGAAATTATCCCTCCAAATATCTGATTTTTATTTTCTTTATTGCCTGAAATACACTCACAAAGGGTTCCAGCCCCCATGATGGTGGCCAAATCTTGGCCTATTTGGACCCCTCTATCTCTACAACTATGCAGAATATCATGACCAAAGTTCAGCTTTATTAATTTGGATTGTGTGAAAATAATATGAAAACAATTTGAGACTGGTACACCTGTGCCTTTCTGTGCCTCAGACGCTCAATGCAATCTACAGTTTGCTGGCTCACCTGCTTCCTTGATGTGCTTGTAGACATCTTCAGACCCAGCAGAAGAGTATGGGATATCATCATGAGCCACAAAATCAATCTGGACAAAATAAAGGCAAAAATGTTCAGAACAGAGTTTGCCTGCTAACTCCTTTTTTGCCAAAACCGATTTAAAGACAAAGCTGGTACACTGAGGACAGAATTTACTGGGTAGAATTATGTCTGTCATTCATTCATTCATTTTCTTTATTATCCCCATGGGCAATTTGTACTGAAGCATATAGTGATAATCACATAAAAAGAAATATACCCACAACAGATAAAGATTTTTAAGAGAACAAAAACAACAAATAAAATATAGCCACAAGCTATACAGCAGCAATTGGGGGTTTGAGCCCATATAAGCCTAAAGAAAGTCAAATATATAAGACATTTAAGAATATAAAAGCAATATGACATGCAGCTGTGCAATGACATACATTCTACACAAAAAAGGAATATTTCCTGTTTAACATTAAAAAACAATGAATATAGTGAATATAGTCCATTGACTCAGGTGGCGAGTGGCTAACTTTAGCGTTGTTAGACCAGGTACGTCAGAATGCTGTAGGTTGCAATGGGAGGCAGTGATTACACTGGGTTATACTGGACAACAGCAGAATGACCAAACCAGAGACCATGGTGTGAGACTAAAACCATTCTCCCTTTTCTTTAATTTGAAGCAATAATCAATTTTTGTATTAAACATAAACAATATGTACACTCATGTGCATGTAACAATTTTACAATCAATAATGTTTCCCTTTTTTCCCCTTTTCGGGAGGGGGGGGGGTTTGTACCCTTCACTTCACCAGATGAGTACAGTGTAATATCTCAGTTATTTACTTACCTATTTTTAGTCTCCTATTTTAGAATTTCCTATTAGATTCCTAATTAAATCTCTATGTTATCCTCTAATTCATTGTATGTATCATCTATCAGTCTCTAGTGTAAAGGTACACTATCCAAGGCAAACCGCTGAAAAACTATCTTCCAGCAAAGCTACTAAGACGCCATATCACATTACCCACGTGCCCCACCGGCTATTGTTTATCTAAATAAAATTAGCAGAAAATTAAGTCACCATCAAAAGTACCATTATATTCTAAATAACTAAATACATTTAGTATACATTTGCCTTCTCATTTTATCTTTAACTGAAATATGGCTCCTACAAATATTTTTTGAGCTATAGCGCCCTTAATAACCATGTCATGCTGAGAATTTAGAAAATTGAATATTGAAATTGAGTTTCTATCGTATATAGCAGCTGAATTAGAAATACCATCTAAGCTAATGTAGCCGTACATGTATTTTATAACTCAAAAACTTCATACTTACTTGTGATCTTTGATAAGCATGCAACGACCATTTTGACAGTTTAATGGAGTGTCTACTGTTTTCAGTGGCTGAGATATACAGTCAAGCCGGAAAGTCTGAATACCCCTTTCACCTTCTCCACGTTTTATTACATTACAGACATATTCTACAATAGATTGAGTTCATTTTTTGTCTCAAAATTCTACACAAAATAGCCCATAATGACAAAGTGAAAACATGTTTTTAGAAATTTTTGCAAATGTATTAGAAATCTAAAACTGAAATCTTTAAATTACATAAGTATTCATACCCTTTGCTTTAACATATTTTTAAAGTATCATATTTAATATTTGGTCGCATATCCTTTGCATGCTGTTACTTCCTGAAGTCTGTGACCAATCAACATCAAAAGACTCTCTATATCTTATTTTCAGGTACTGTTACAAGCGATACTATAACCTCTCTGCATTTGAACTGATCTCTATAAGAATTGGGGGGTGAGACTAGATTCAGCTGTAAATTACGCTGGTACAGTATGGAACGCATGACTGGCGAAATGGCTGTACGTCATCAAGGGTCTAAGGTATCAAACGAGCCCCAAATCATCACTCTCTGGCCAGATATGGAGTAGATGTGGATGGATCCCTTTAAGGGTTGTTTCTCCTGACTTTTCCCCCCATAGAGTTCAATAGGAAAATGAGTCAGGAGAAATAGTTCAATATAGACACTGAATTTGGGTTTCATTAGCTGTAAGCCATAATCATCAAAATTACAAGAAATAAAGGCTTGAAATATTTCACTCTATGTGTAATGAATCTATATAATATATGAGTTTCACTTTCTGAAATGAGTGACAAAAAATATTGAACTTTTTCACGATATTCTAATTTTTTGAGCTGCACCTGTACTAATGATATGCACCAAGTTTAGTGCAAATTGGTCAAGAAACAAAAGCCCTAGGGGGATTAGCATGAAATTAACATAAAATCCAATATGGTGACTTTCATGATATTATGCATGCAAGTACAGGTCCTTCCAGGGAATACTCACACCAAATCTAGTGTCAATTGGACAAAGGGCGTGGGAGTTAATACATTTAAAACATTGTTTAATTTAAATTAAAATTATAGTGCCCCCATGAGGCTGATTGAGGTTGTCTTGTTTCATGTCGTCTTAATTTAATAAATTTATGATTAGTATGCCAAGTTTCAAGTCTCTACAATTTACCATCTCACAGAAAATTTTGCAAACATGCAGAGAAAAAAAGGAAAAAACTATAATAAAATCATAGAAAAACAATCGGGTTTTGGCCCTACGAGCTCAAACCCTATTAAATAAAAACATGAACCCTATTAACTGTCCCAACAGAAGCAATTTTCACCTAGTTTCTATTATATATATTACATCTATATTATACTTATTTAAGTGTCAATAGGCCTCATTCATGAAACATTCCTAAATATGTGCATACATTTACTTACGAAATTTACTTCTGATTCATCAAACCGTGTGGAAAGGCAGATTTGCTCATATTCACTTACATATGTTCACACATTAAAATTTATCGTAAATGACAGGCACGTATGGAGGTATTATCGTCTCAAAAATAAATAAACAAATGTAACTGATCCACAAATAAATGCAACTGATCCACAATTAAATGTAACTGATCCACAAATAATGTGTGGAATTGCGTGAATTTATTTGCAGATTTTTGAGACGATCCTCACAGCAAGATGCGCAAAGAAATAAATAACACATATTTGTGTAACTGAGCCTACTCCAGCCAATCTGATTTTAAGACATTCTTTCGCTAACGCTGACCTAACTCAGATGAGTCCCAGCAGGTTTCAGGCCACGGTTCTGTGAACATCTCTAGCCCAAGGTACTTTCCTTCCCTCAGTGATGACTGGAAGGCAGCCGCTGCCTCCAAATCCATTAAAGTTATATGGAAAAATACATGCCATTCGGAAACAGACCCACCTTCTTCACAAGGGAAATCCTTCTAAGAATTAGCGAACTACAAGCAAAATACCTAGCTACTTGTTTGCCGCCTTGGAGGCATCAGCTGCCTTCTGGTCGTCACTGAGGGATGGAACGTACCTTGGCATTACTTTATTGAGTCTCTTAAGAAGTAAGAAGTAAGACCTACACTGCCTGGCTAACCGTCATGCATAGTGCCCATTGTACAAGCCTCTGGAGGCAGTGTTATGATGTCAGCTGAGTCCTGAATGTACTGAATGACTAGGTAATCCCATCAATGGGCATATTCCAGGATGACAATGCCAAGAGTCATCGGGCTCAAATTGTGAAAGAGTGGTTCTGGGAGCATGAGGAATCATTTTCACACATAAATTAGCCACCAGAGTCCTGACCTTAACCCCATTGAAAGTCTTTGGGATGTGCTGGAGAAGACGGAGTGGTTCGACTCTCCCGTCGTCAATACAAGATCTCGGCCAAAAATGAATGCAACTCTGGACGGAAATAAATGTTGTGACGTTGCATAAGGTTGTCGAAACAAAGCTAAAGGCGGTCCAATGAAATATTAGAGTGTGCAACTTTTTTTTGGGCCAGGCAGTGTAGCTGGGCAAAATATATGGAAAATAGTTAACATTAAAAAACTTATTGAGACAGGCTCTGTGGCGTCCGCATGACTGACCCTCATTGCTTATTTATTTAATAAATTTTGTCACATTTGGTCTTCCATAGTTCATACTTCTTACCAAGAATACAGATTGGATTGGTCAAACAAGATGCCCAGTTATATTTGGGCAAGTACATTTCCAGCTAGTTCTTATTGGCTGTACTTTTGGCAGTAATTTTGCTGCTGAAAAAGATGACGGTCAAAGAAAATCTGTAATACGATTATAACCACGTTATTTATGGCTATTAAGGTATGTATTGGGCACCAATATTTAAAAATGTATCTGACTCAATTTAAAACTAGAATTTCGAATTTGGTTTTAATCATGCGTGGAGCTCAGAGTGGTTACACTCGACTCTTCCTTGGGTACCACCATTACTGAATATATGCTCCCGGGATTAGCACTATTGCTGAATCTCAGCTTGTTGGAAAACACAGAGGTTGGGGGTCTAGCCAACACAATACATGCGTTATTTTTTACATAGATAGTTGTGAGCCCCGGTCGGAGTGCATTCAGAGGGCACCTTACCAATCCCGTTTTGCTGGCAGAACTTAGCTGCCTTTCCCAACTTGGGGATGCCACTAAAAACTTTTGCTGTACCAGGCCACTGATCAGTTGGTCCTTGGTCAGAATTGTCCCCCTGAGTATTCAGTCATAATTTAGGCTGAAAAAGGTATAAAATGGATTAGTCATGAGACCGCGCAAGTTAAAAATATAAAGAATTTAATAACAGGCAGGTAGGGCATTAGCTTAGACTTAGCAGTCAATTACAGAATATCAAGATATTTTTTTTTTTTAAATACAGAGTAAATATCTTACCCAGCCTGTTCAGCTACACACAGCCACAGAATATGCACGGTGTGGGAAGTCAGTTACAATCTTCCCCATACTGGAATGACTATGGTACCACTTACAGCACCAGGAGACCTTTTTAGCAGATTCTCCCATACTGGGAACTTGCACTCAGCCCTGAGTGAGACGCAGGGGTTCTGACTCTGGGACTCGAGCATACATACCACAGTGCTCGGAACACTGCAGCTCAGATCATATAAGCAATTGGAGCTGGAAAAGGGTTCAAAAGAAAGATGCAGATGATGACAATAATCACTGGTTAAGACTGTGAGAGCAAATATGAACACATTCAATACCTATAGCTAAACACAGGATACAGGATCCCATATGGTGTGACTATGGTGCCATTACAGCACCAGGAGACCTGTTAAGCAGATTCTCCCATACTCTGTGACGATGGTGCCACTACAGCACCAGGAGACCTGTTAAGCAGATTCTCCCATACTCTGTGACTATGGTGCCACTACAGCACCAGGAGACCTGTTAAGCAGATTTTCCTCGGATGTCCCTTTGGACTTCCCTTAAATGCAGTCCTGAGCAGGCCTTCAACATTCCACAATTCCCTTTGTTTGTCCAAATAAGGTCTGGCAGGAAGAGAGATGCAACTCCTCACCACCCGGAGACCCCCCTCCAGGAAGATAAACTGCATAGTCTACTCCCCCCGATCTAGTGATAGTAATAAGATTCTTCCCTATCATTTATCGAGATACCAGGTGAGGTCCAAGTGATGGCCACTCTGTGATCCAGATACTTATGTGGACAAATGCATCCCAACACTTCAATTGCCATTAATCCCGGTTCACCACATTTATCATATTATCCACAATTATTTACATGCACATACATATGATGCAATATACATATACAGCTTTGTTTCAGTCCAGAATACAGGGTGCTTGTTCACAGGTCTTTTACAGCCTGTGAACAGGCCTGGGTTCCCGGCTTCATTAGGCTATGGTCATTCCAGCTGCTGTTTATGACGCCGTGCTTGGTGGTTTGGAACAGTCAGTACTTTAGTAGAGGGCAGAGGAAGGGGTCAAAATGCCCCACAGCAAAGGGTTCTCAGGCCACCTGGTGAATTGTTTTATTGCACCCTCAAGGAAGTCGCCACCAGCTCAGTAACCCAGGGTTTATGACTGATAATCCAAAGGCTCAATAATTTTCAGTCTTACAAAAGGGTGGAGTCAAAATGGGTCCATGGTGACATAGACGTAAAACCTCAACCAATACATACTTTGATCTCATTACATAACTCCTCCCATAGCTTGAGGCAAATAAAATTGTCCTGTCCCAGTATCTTGGCTGTCTGAAGTCTGAACGAAACGTTCGTTTTGTTTGCCCTTGAGAATAGTTGTCCGCGTTATCAGCATTTGGATTTGGAATAGTTAGTTGGCTAAAGTGTTTATTTTTTCCCGCTCTCCTTATCCCTTTACCAATTGTATCCCTCTCCCAATCTTTCACCTTTTCATCCATCCCTCCATGGCGCAAGCTAGTAACATTAGCTTGCTCCTTACACTGCTCAGCATGAAAACTAACTAATCAGTCACGTGTAGTTTTTACTTGGTGCACTGCTCATTCGTCAAATAATATAATCGAAAAGAATAGATAGTTAAAATTTTGCCAAATAAACCATGCCTTGGAAATGGTTTTTCATATTGTTCAGTGGCTGGTTACAGTAACAAAAATACAATGAGAACCATTATCCACCAAAGTACTTAGTTGCCATGCACGTAATTTTCGTTCGATTAGCAACCAAAATTAATGAACGGGCCTTTAAATACATTTAAATAAACTTGATGAATCCTACTATTATTTAATGATTTGTGTGGATGTGTGGAACGCATTTAACTTGAACTTGCAATATAGCTTGCTTTAAACGTTAGATCAAACGGTTGCAATACTCTGCTTAGCGTTTAAGTTAACTTAACTTTGATTGCGAGCTTGCGTGTGATATTTATCTCTTGATAGCAGACGAACTGTATTTTACTTTGCATTGTCTAAGAACAGTTCTGTGAATCTGTGGTTCAAACATGTAGGGCTGGATGATGTCGATGGCACTCGGGTTGAGGGCGTGGATTTAGACCACACCCCTACAATCCTGAGTCCTTTCAAGACTGAGTTTATTAGCTGAATTTGAGATGTATATTAATACACCTATTCACATTTTCTTGAAAAGATATTTGGTGGGTGTGTAGTGGATACATCCTTCTGTGATATGTTGTGGTTATTTAAAGTTTTTAGAATCCCTTGACCATCACTTTAAATGGGAGGATGTAGTCTTGAGCATGTGCAAAAAATAACATATAAACGAGCAGGGCCAATCTGAGTGCAAAGACCGAGTTTTGAGTGCTGGAAGATCAAATCTGTAAACAAGCAGGGGGAATTCTGCTCTCAAATTAATTTCTTGCATGTTTAGATTAAAGTAACGCCATACTTGGGCACGTCTATAGTGAGCATAGACTGTAACGAGTGACAACATAGCCCCTCCCTGCACAAACACTAATTTTAAAACATAACTATAGATGGGGCTAGTGTCTTCATAGTGCTGAAGGCGATAGGTAGCTTGAACCACAGCTAGACACACAATAACGTTAGCTAGCTACTGCTAGCAATGCCCTTCTTCTTGAGTAACGTTATGCTAGTTGAATACGCTGGATAAGAACTTTAGGTAGGTGAAATGTTCTCTAAATGTAGTATAGCCTACTTAGAAACCCAGAATGATAGTATTACGACCCGGAATCCACCTTTATTACAATAACCAGGCAAAGGGTCTAAAAAGAATGTGTGCCTTGCAAAAAATAAGCATGTAAAAAGCATACCAACAAGAAAAGACCAAAACAGATTTTGTTTCAATGAGGATTTACTGATTTTGCATGCTTACTTCTCCAATTATTCTCATATTAATTTCACACAGTCCATCCAAATGAATAAAGCTGATGATATTCTGCATAGTAGTAGAGATAGAGGGGTCCAAATAGGCTAACAAATGGCCGCCATCATATGTGAGTGTATATCAGGCAATAAAAATCAGATTTTTGGAGGGATAATTTCACAGAACTCAAAAGCTAGAGAATAAAAATACGTTTTAAAATGGGATTTGAAAGACTCAATAATGGGGGCGGATCTGATAGTAAGGGGGAGGTTGTTCCGCAGTCTAGGGGCCGCGACAGCAAAGGCGCAATCTCCATTTAGCTTCAGCCTTGAGCAGAGCCGGTTTTTGGCATAGGCAGTATAGGCAAATGCTAAGGGCGCCACCACCCAGAGGGGGCGCAACAAATGGGAGAAAAAAAAAGAAAAAAAAGTCTAGCTTTTTAAAAAATATATAATTTTAATAATTTTTCACTAATACTACTAGTTAACACTGTTATTTCGAAATATTAAATAACCCCACAACAACCAGCGTCGCTCTATAGCATAGCCTATTAAATAATAATAATTTCTTAGTTCATGTCACCCCGCCCCCCTCCAGCCAGGCAATTAGACTTTACCTGCGCTCCCTCTCTGGGCAATGGTAAAGTGTGGCTATCTGACGTGACCCTCGCATTATACAGAGGCGGTCTTACCCATTAGGCAAAGGTCGGCAATTGCCTGGGGCCCCAAGCTGACCCCATACTACAAAGGGCCCCGTTAAATGTCTCATAAACGTATTTCCCCCCCCCCCCCCAGTAATTAATTATGTCTTTCTAAAAATTCATGCGCTAAATGGCATCAGAATGCCTAATTCATGTGTCTTAGTCACCCCCCCCCCCCCCCCCTCAGTCCCCACTACATTGGACAATTCCATGATGAGCCGTCTGCGGAAATGATTCAGTAGCCAATTCGTGTTTCAGTTCGGCGCGATTATTAAAAAGTGAAAATGAAGTGAAGCTGCCCAAGCGGTGCTGAAAAAAGGAGGAAGCAGGAGGAAAGTAAAACGTTTGTGGCAAAACTACCAAAGCTAACTACATTTTTCACGGCGGCTAGTAGTAGTACAGATGCCACAAATGAAGAGCAGAGTCAGTCTGAGACTGCTAGCACTAGCACTAGTGTTGTTAGCATTGCTAATGCTAGCGAAGAGGAGCTAACGTTACTAGGGATGTGCGCGTTTAGTCGACTAGCCGATTAAACGTTGCTACCCTCGCTAGTCTGCACCAGAAATACTATTCGGTTAAACTTACTATTTTATTCATGTACACATTTCAATTACATATTGACATAATTTGCACTGAAATTTCATGTTTTCCTGGTCAAATGTTGCTTTATAAAAAAACGAGAATCCGTTACTAATGTTAACAATGCCGGATTAAAAAAATAATTTAAAAAAACGAAGGAAAAAAACAAAACGCATTAGCCTGCTCGGCCTGCAAGTTAAACCAGCGAGGTGGAAAGAGTAAGTAAGCCTATCGCGTTGTTGAATAACCCAATAAAACGAATCTAATGTCACGTCGATCAGTCGGCCTAATTGTTATTTTTTTGTGTTCCTATTATTGGTAGCTTTTCTGATGACCGATTATTATTTTTTATTGTATTTGCTATGCGATCGCGTTCACCAAATGAAAATGCCGTTGTAATAATCAGGCACGTTTCCTAAAAATGTTTTGTTACGTTGAATATTGTTTTCAATAAATGTTGTTTGTTAACTTTTATTTAGTGAGTTGTTGTCATGTTTTGTAGGATAATGTTCATAATGCAAGACGCAAAGTGCCACGCATTTTAGCGGCATTTAAAATACGATTTGGTTATTGAAGAATGTGATTAACGGTTTCAAATGTCAGGGAAATTAGTCGTTAGGAACATCCCTAAACGTTACCCATTGCTGCTGCTGGCAGTGCCAACCTAGATTGCTCCAGCAGCAATGATGATGATGATACATGCATCACAACTGATCTTTCTTAGATAAATAAGGATTGAAAAGGGGGGAGAGCAAGGGATGTGTGAGGGCCCCATGCCTGTGTTTGCCTTGGGCCCCAAAATGACTAAGTCCGCCACTGGCATTATATGCTATCAACATGTCGAAAAGACCAAAGCTGTCCGGTGCTCAGGGAAGGAAAAGAAGGAAAGAAGAGGAGGAACAACGTGAAAAGGGCAGAGGTACAGTAGCGTTAATGTGATGAAATGAATTGTCTAGTGCTCTCTGACTTTAGGCGCATCCTGCCCCGGTACCGGGGGCGCTTGGGTTGAAGAGGATAGTGCCAGATAACTTAAGTCAGCTAGCTAATATTACTGTAGCCGAGCCGAGCGTTACATTAGCTAGTCACTAGTCACTCACACACACACATCAGCTCTCTCAGTCACTCTGCACCTTCTTGCTAGCTAGCTGGACAGCGGCAAGAGAATGGTCGCCTCATCTTGAAAAATGCATAGACTATGCGTGCATAACAGTAGCCTACATAAAATAAAAGTAGGCTACATAACAACTAATAAAAATAAGAGAACTGTAGTACCAGTCATCATCAGGGAAATTAGGTCTGTTAGTCCTGTGTCATACTGTAGGCTACATTTTTATTGACATCTGGTTACCCTGTAATCAAAATGCTATTCCTTTTCATCTCCTTTATAATTAATTGTTGTAGTAAGCCTTTGGTTTGTTGTGTTACAGTTCATAATCTCTAAAGTTAGTTTATATAGTTAGTTACATCAGTGTTTTAAAGTGCATATCATTAATGTTAATGCCAAATAAGCTTCCCCATTATGCTATATTAGTATTACACTGCAGTTTACTGCTTTTTTTTTGGACTGTAAATGTAAATCTACATTTCATTGTAATGACAATAATGTTTAATTAAATTTCGTGCCTGTATGCATGCCCATCTTATGTACAGTATAGCAGACATGCATCTTTTTAAGTTTTTCATCTTTATTCTTGTAAAAAAATAATTACTAATAGACTAACACCCAATGGTCATACACTCTTCTTCTATATTTTACCTTACTTTATTTATGGCAGTAGGCTACTGGTTTCTTTAATATATATATTAAAGATAATATATTGTAAATATCTATAATAATAATGTCACTTGTTCACTGTTTTGATGTTAACTGTTTGATTTTGTGGGTTATTTTCAGTTAAAGAAAAATGTGAAAACAAAAGTGTGAGTGCATGTTATTGGTAGTGAATAAACTGTGATGCAAGGGGGTGCCAGATAAAATCCTGCCTAGGGCAGCCAATTGGTCAGAGCCGGGCCCTGGCCTTGAGCGTGGGACAGTCAGAAGACCCAGGTTGGAAGACCTGAGCATCCTAGATGTTGTATGTGGGCGTAGGAGTTCTGCTAAATAGGAAGGGGCCCTTCCATTTAGGGCTTTAAAAACAAATAACAGAACCTTAAAATCTATCCTGAAGCGTACTGGGAGCCAGTGTAGGGAGGCCAGGACAGGGGTGATGTGGTCTCTTTTCCTGGAACCAGTCAGAAGTCTAGCTGCTGCGTTTTGGACCAGTTGTAAGCGGGACAGGGATGAGTGGTTTATGCCAGTGTACAGTCAGTTGCAGTAGTATAAACGGGAAGAGATTAAGGCATGAATGACTTTCTCCAGATCTTGGAAAGAGAGAAATTATTTTATTTTGGTGATGATTCTGAGTTGGAAAAACTGGCTTTCACTACTGCATTGATTTGTTTGTCGAATTTGAGTGCAGAATCAAAATATGAGTGCAGAATTAGAAACAGAATCTTTGAGTCAGAGGGGCCGAAAAAAACGACTTCGGACTTGCTTTCATTTAGATGGAGAGCCATCCAGCATTTTATGTCCTCAAGACAATCCCTACGGTTATTCAAATTGCACTCATCATTGGGTTTTAATGGAAAGTAGGGATGCAAATTTTAAGGAATTTCCTTAATCGATAGTTGTTAACCTTAACAAACAATCGTCAATTAATTGATAACATAAAAGCTAAATATAGCTTATGATAGACAGAATACAAAATGCATGTTATATTCCTCAATCAAAGATTTATTGTAACATTTGAGAAACAGGCATTATTGTAGCATAACAAAAATAGAATATGAAGGCGTGTTTAGGCTACTTTAACAGAAAAGAAATTGCGCTCCGTCTCATCTGTTGCAAGCGAAACCGTTGCTCCGCTAGGCACTTGCAGCATTAACATAATCGCTCTTGAAATTGAAAGGCGACAGTTAAACTAGTAGACCTAGCCTAGAACAGTCACTTTTGAATAGGCTCCTCATATGCATACTAGATAGACCTACGTATTTTTATTCAAGAACATTTAAGCATATCTACGTGGTCGGGAGTGAGTCGTGTGCACAGCCTGTTTATTAGCTCTCGAAATCCCTCACCGTCAACGGTGCTTATTGCCATCATGTCCTTTTCAACCATGTTGCATACCCTCTGAGTAATAGCCTACTTTCCGCTCGTCTATCGTCACACACCCTCTTTGGCAACACTGAGGTGATGGTAGATCCACTTTGCCCTGGCAGCACGGTTGGATGTACGCTTTTCAGGTGGTAGGCTACATTAACAAAGTAGTTATACTTCAAAACAGCACCACAGGTATTGCAATGTATTGCAAACCACAGGCGCTCTCGCGTGGAGACCTTAAATCACGATTACATTTCACACAAAAACTCCCGTTGAAACAAGACCGCAGATTGTTCAGTTAATCGTTTAATCTGAAATCTTATCGATTAAATTCTTATTAGCAATTAATTGAAAGTAAAGCTGGGTGTTGTCTTCATAGAAATTGAAGATGTTGTATTTCTGAATGATTTGCCCCAGCGGGAGCATGTAGATGGAGAAAAGTATAGGAGATAAAATGGAACCTTGGGGGACTCCACATGTAATGTTAGCCCGGGAGGAAGATACATTTCCTATGTTTACTGAGAAAGTTCTATTTCTGAGGAAAGAGACGAACCACCCCAGAGCTGCGCCAACACAGACCCTGTGCTTTAGACGGTCGATCAGGATGGCGTGGTCTACCGTGTCAAAGTCAGCACTAAGGTCCAAGAGGATCAGCATAGCACAGTCACCGGAGTCTGCCATATGGAGCAGATCATTGGACACTTTCAGTAGGGCTTTAGCTAGATAGGCTTCAGTAGTAACGTTAGCTAAATGATATTGGCCTAGTTTACATTAATGTAATAACTTGTCGTTTGCAAGGTAACGTTAGCTACGTTACATTGCAGCGTGGACAACTTTTGCTTACCTGGGTGAATTTCATAATCGGTGACGATAAAGACAATAATAACATTGTCTTAAAAGTGGATTTGCTGTAACATCCGCCGTTTCCCTCCAGTCCACCTCCCTTTCGTTTCTTCCGTTTTCCCATTCCTTATGTTTCATGACGTGTTTTTAAGTCTCGTTTCTGTGTTCGTTGCAGGCTGGGTGTAGTCCCTGTTTAGTTCCTTGTTTTCTCCCCTTATTAGTTAACCTAACACTCTCCTTCTTGCACACATTCCACACTCCCTTCAGTTATTCAATTAGCCCTCTCAACTGTTCCCTTCTCTATTTAAGCTTCCCTCTTCCTTAGTTTCGTTGCCAGTTCGTTTTCTCTGCTCCGTTTGACATCACTCCAGGCCATTCTGTTTGTTACTCTGTTTGCCCTTAACCTGTTTGTTTTGTTCCTTGTTCCAGCCTGCCTCCATTTCTGCCCTGACCAGCCCAGTCTCCTCTCCTGCCCCGCTTTAGTTTGCCAACCCCATATCTAGCCTGTCACCTTTAGTTTCCCTGCTTGCTTGCATGCCTGCAACTTTGTCTTGCCTTAATAAATATACTCCCTGGTGGAGTTTCATCAAGTCTGTCTCAGTGTCTCAGAGTCTGACGCAACCAGACCCCAGAACCAACCTTGACTCATGCCTATTTGTCCCAGAATGTTCGCTCCCAGGTCCTGCAGTGGGCGCACTCCTCTTGCGTGTCCTGCCATCCGGGGGTTAGCCGCACCCTATCCCTGCTCAGGAGGAGCTTCTGGTGGCCGACTATGGAGGCGGATGCCCGTGCCTTCATGCTCGCATGTTCCATCTGCACCAGAAGTAAGGCTTCCCATAAGCCCTCCGCCAGTCTTCTACGCCCTCTTCCTGTCCCAAGCCGCCCTTGGAGTCACATAGGGGTCGACTTTGTTACTGGGCTACCACCTTCAGATGGGAATACCGTCATCCTAACCATTGTCGATCGTTTCTCCAAGGCGGTCCACTTTATCCCTCACCTCAAGCTTCTCTCAGCTTCCGAGATGGCGAAGCTCCTGGTACTCCATGTGGTGCGGCTGCACGGGATCCCCTACGACATCGTGTCCGACCGCGGTCCCCAGTTCTCCTCCCAGGTTTAGACGCCGTTCTGCAAGTCCCTGGGGGCCTCCGCCAGCTTATCATCGAGCTACCACCACCAAACTAATGGCCAGACGAAGAGGGTATACCAGAACCTGGGAGCGGCTTTTCGGTGTGTGACGTCCCAGATCCCCTCTTCCTGGAGCAAGCCTCTTACTTGGTTGGAATATGCACACAACTAACTGACCAGCTCTGCCACCGGGCTGTCCCCGTTCAAGTATTCCCTGCGTTACCAGCCACCCCTGTTCCCAGTCCAGGAGGAGGTATTCGTCCCGTCAGAGCAGGCCCACCTCCTGCTCTGCAAAAAGGTATGGAATGACACTCGCACTGCACTCATTCATTCCAACGCCCGCATCCAGCAGTTGGCAGACCGCCACAGCACTGCAGCCCCCCAGTACACTCCAGGACAGCAGGTCTGGCTCTCCACCTCTACCATTCCCCTTCAATCCAAAAATTTACCCTGATCGTCTCGTTTCTGTGTTCGTTGCAGGCTGGGTGTAGTCCCCGTTTAGTTCCTTGTTTTCTCCCCTTATTGGTTAACCTAACACTCTCCTTCTTGCACACATTCCACACTCCCTTCAGTTATTCAATTAGCCCTCTCTCCTGTTCCCTTCTATATTTAAGTTCCCCTCTTTCTTAGTTTCATTGCCAGTTCATTTTCTCTGCTCAGTTTGAGATCACTCCTGGCCATTCTGTTTGTTGCTCTGTTTGCCCTTAACCTGTTTGTTTTGTTCCTTGTTCCAGCCTGCCTCCATTTCTGCCCTGACCAGCCCAGTCTCCTCTCCTGCCCCACTTTAGTTTGCCAACCCCGTATCCAACCTGTCACCTTTAGTTTCCCTGCTTGCTTGCTTGCTTGCCTGCAACTTTGTCTTGCTTTAATAAATATACTCCCTGCTGGAGTTTCATCAAGTCTGTCTCAGAGTCTTGCATTTGGGTCCAGGCCAGTACTCAGTCATAACATTTGCCCCTCAATATTATCCCCTAAGTGAGCATAGTTCTTTTGAATGATGTTTTGCTTGATACTTCGGACACAAATCGGATTCTCTAGCAGAGCAGCAGTAAGCTAAGTAGCCACAACATTTTCCAAGTGGGCGACCTAACGAATGACAGAGTGCTGTGTGGGGTTAAGTTACAGCCATTTAGCCAGTCATGTGTTCCATACTGTACCAGCCTTATTTACAGCTGAATCTAGTCTCACCCCCCAATACCCATAGAGATCAATTCAAATGCAGAGAGGTTATAGTATCGCTTGTAACAGTACCTGAAAATAAGATATCGAGAGTCTTTTGATGTTTATGGGTCACAGACTTCAGGAAGTAACAGCATGCAAAGGATATGCTACCAAATATTAAATATGATACTTTAAAAATACGTTAAAGCAAAGGGTATGAATACTTATGTAAATGAGAAATTTCAGTTTTAGATTTTTTATAAATTTGCTAAAATTTCTAAAAACATGTTTTCACTTTGTCATTATGGGCTATTTTGTGTAGATTGATGGGCAAAAATGGCAATTTTATCAATTTAAAATGAAATCTACAACACAATAAAGTGTGCAAAAAAGTGAAGGGGTATGAATACTTTCCGTCCGCACTGTATATATATATATATATATATATATAGTATATATACATACTTGTACCCACATATCCCTCCATATACATTTAATTAAATATTTAAATATACACGTAATTCATATGACTGCAATATTCAATCCATTTTCTCCATCTGTTATCGACAATGTGTCTTTGATCTCTAATTACGAATGTTAATCTTTCCATAATATTCACTTGATTGTTCAAGTCCCTCCATTTCTGTATTTCTGGTTTGCATATTTGATGCCAATTACATGTAATTACTTTCAATGCAGTTATTCTGAAAATTGTTGCCAAATATTTATCTTTTTCTTCTTACTAGTTGTGACGGAGTCCAGTTGGAAATGTACTTTTATTACCAACTGAATTTCCTTGTGTATTGTTTACCAAAATTATTTTAATATTGGACAGACCCATAAATTATGAAAAGTTGGCAAGGTAATCCCCACAGTTTCTCCAGCATTTTGGGGTAATAGCATTATCATATTTTGCCTGTTGCACTGGTGTCATAAAGTACTGGAGTTGTATCTTCCAAGAGTATTCCTGTCAAAAAAGTGAATTTGTCATTTTATGGGTATTAATATAAATTTTCCTCCATTCATCATCTGATATATCAATTTCTAACTCCTCCTTCTATTTTCCTTTGCTGTTATTTCACCATTTTTATTAGCATTTGTAAGGATTTTATAAATTGCAAAAATTTGGTCTTTATTTGTACTCACTTAGATTTTTAAAAATAAACTTGACTAGAGGGTGTTGTAAGGAAAAATACATTTCCTGCTTCAATGTTCTTGGTTGGTCACCTAACACAATCAATGATCAAAGGGGGGTTAGAAACAAAGCCTGATGACGACGGCACCACTAGGATGTGAGACGGAAGTTAGCCAGCTTACCTAGGTGACAATAACTATTTGTTTCCCTCCCACACCACATACAATGTCCATTTGTTTGCCTGTCACCCAATCAGGGACAGGAACCTGCATTCTATGTCAGCATTTGTATTTCAGGTTTTGGGTATAAAGCTTGTACCCCACACAACACTATTTTGTGATTGAACTGCCTTGCTATTACCCGGTATCTTGTATACTGTAATGAAGACTATTTTGCATTGTAATGAAATTGCTATTGACCTAAACTTTGGAACTACGAGTTTTACTGTACAAAGGAAATAATTCCTACAGTGTAAATCATTGATTGTTTTATTCTGCATCTGACTGTTTCCCATAAAGCTTCTAACTTGAAGGTAGCGAAAGAAATGGGAGTGGGGAATTTTGTATTTTTGGAAAAGTTTCTCAAAAGAAACAAATCCATCTTCATTCATAAATTGTCCAAAGAAAATAATGCCTTTTTGTCTCCTCTATCAGATCCTCGTCAAGTTTTAATATTACACATATTTTATTCCATATTTTAAAGAGGTGTTCACCCAAGTATTCTCTGTCTTTTTTAATGCATTTATTTTTGTTCCTAAAGCTATGGTTGTGCGTTGATTCCCTACTAAATTTGTTTCCATAGATCTCCATTTAGCTGTATGGAGATACTGTACTTGTGCTGCCAAGTAATAATTTGTTTAGTAGTTTTTATTAAAATTATGAGTGAAAATCATTAGCATTTTTTAAATACTTTTTTTTGCGCTCTTCTACAAACTTTTTACAGCGTTGTACAGTTTCTCACCAAATTAGAACACGTCCTCTACTTTTAAACGGACTAGTGCCTTTTCCATAAAGCAGGTTTCCATGTGCTACAGTTTTTATTACAATTGATATTTTTGGAAATGAGGCGCCGTTGAAAATTAACAGTGAAAAGTTAGCTCGTCCTTTAGCCAGTGACTCTCTACTATACCTTGCCTGCAACTGCAAGCCACGTGACACACGGAACATACAATAAAGGCCTGTCACATAGAACCAGAACTGTCGTTACCAATGGTTACAGGGACGCGCCGCCATGTTGGAGGACCAACCCTAACAGAGACGCTTAACGTTACCACTGAACTAGTAGTGTTTGCTACTCCATGAAACGAGTTTCATGATAACGCTACTATGATTGCTGTCCTACAATGACGAACTTCTGCACTGTGTACTGATGTGCGAATAAAGCTGGGAAACGGCGAAAATGTCCTTTTACATGATAATTTGAGTACTCACCATAGTAGCTAAACCACCAGGCAGGGTGAACGAACTAAATTTTACGACCGAAAGAAGAAACTGGTGGTTGAAAGCAGTGAGGAGTGAGCTGAATTTAGACAGCAACCAGGTTCGGATCATTACAGCTTAGGCTCAGATCATTAATGGTAAATTACGTTTTATAAACAAATTATAAAGTTAGCCAGTTAATATATACATAACTAGCTGGCCTAATGTACATGTATGTACATTATCTTAATGTTAGAAAGTTAAAAGTGAATTCATTGCTATGTTTAGCTAACGTTAGTAGCTATATCATTTGTGTGAACGACTGCTATGCCTGCGAAACATTAATGTTAACCTAATGCGATACGTCAAGCATTCATTTGAACTATTATTACTATGCTAGGGGTGCTACATTGTACGATGTCTCACAAATAGATTGGATAAACTGTAAACATTAGCTACCTGTGCTGGCCAGGCAGGATGCGAACAATATGAGAGAATCCAGAAGAGGGCGAAAAGAAAATGTAACGCTACGATATTAAGCACCAAATAACAATGTATTTGAAAGTAATAATGAAAGTAACGGTAAATGTACTTTATGTGTTGAACTGATTTGCCTTTTATGGTGTCTACAACTGAAGTTCCCTATCGGGAAAATAAAAGTTATTCTATTCTATCCATCGAACTAAAATATGTTTTATTGCTGAAGTAGGCTACTGTAGCCTACTGCTAATACTTTAACATGTAACGTATCACTTTGCTCCCATATGAACTGCACAAGCACCTTACTTACCAAGGTGGTATACTATGAAGCAGGATTACTGAGATAGTACTAGCTGGATAACTCAATAAAACCCAGAACAGCTTTTTACTTCAGTCCATGCATGTTCCAGATTTGGGAGAGTTCCGGGTTTTACTCAGTAATTAATCCTGCTTCGTACGTATACCCCCCCCCAATACTCCTTATAATATAATATAATGTTGGTATTATTAGAATAGAATAGATAATAACTTTTATTTCCCGCTAGGGAACTTCAGTTGTAGCCCCAGCGACAACAAAAAAGACATAGACAGTGGGACCCACAACACACAAACAAACATATCAAACAAAGACATCGAACATCAATTAAGTGAATGGAAGTGCAATACAGCCATGATTAAAAATAGCGCCCGCTGTCCCGAGATGTCCAGTGTCACCAAGCAGTCCAACACACAAACTCCACCTCCACAAATTTCCTCCATACATGCAGTGCCACGGTCTCTGTACACCGCCGAAACTGAGAAATTGTTTCGTGATGTTGTGCACTGTATATTTTGTATATTGCTGAGCTACCTGTAAGCATTGCGCAAAGCAAATTCCGATGATGGCAATAAAGTAAAATCAAGCAACCTCCAGATTAAATGTGATAGCCTATAAGTTTGGTTTGCATAACGTTATGGAACACCGGCATTTGGTCCTCCAAGATGGTGGTTGGCGTAAAAAGTGGGCGTGTCCTGCCAAATTGTGACGCAGGTGATAAGCCTCTATTAAGCATTGCCATATGGAGCCAAACGCGACAGAACAGACCTGCTTCCCTGAAACGTCGTCATGACGGGCTGTAATCTCTATCTGACCGCTTCCAAGATGGCAGTTAGCTCAGCTTATGTTAGCTATTGATAGCTAGCTGGCTTGTGAGCTACTGTACAACGCTATAATTAATTAAGCTAGAGTTCCGGAGTTTGTGGACAAGGCAAAGCAGCTAGCTAGCTATGCAACACACAAAGGACAGCACTAACACGGTAGCTAGCTATCGACCAGAACGATAGACCAGCTAGCCAGAGCCAACGTAGCTTGCTATAAGCTTAGCTTAGATAAAATATTTGCTAACAGTTATTGTTCTAATTAGCTAGTTAAATTTCAAACATCTAGGTTCCTTAGCTAGCTATCTATACTGCATGCTTAAGGTTATTTAACGTTACTGGTCTAGGATCCGATTTCCCCAAATAACCAAGTAACGTTAATGTTATGTCTGACCCTGGATCTATGGGTACAGGCAACTTTATACCACAACCAACTGCATCTCTGGTTAGTCTGTAGCTCTTCTAGCCATCGAAAGTCTCTGTCGGCGTGTCTTGGGTAACTTAGGTATCAATAGCTGGCTAGCTCCATGCTTACCTAGCTAGCCAAGTTATTGATATTGGCTCGGTGGTAAAGTAGCTAACGCTACAAGCTAATTGCGTTAGCTAGGTAGCTACCTATGTAACGTTAAATGGGAAATTTAGCTACAATGGCAACTTAGGGGTTGCAATCAAGAATTTTCGGCAATCGCCTTTTTAAAAAAAAAAATTTTTTTACAAACTTCATTTAACGTTTTATTTAACGTATGTACCGCGGGTGTGCGTCCGCATCTGCGTTTGTCTGTTATATCGTAAAAGTAAATACCCGTTAACCAGCCACGTAGATACACGCGTCAGATAATTAAGTTCTCGCGGGCCACAAAAAATGACGTGGCGGGCCGGGAGTTTGACACCTATGCCCTAAAGGGACATGCAAATTTTTGATAATTATCTCGTGATATATATTTTTTTGATAGGCAAATTATCATGCTGCAAGTTGTTTGTTTGCTAGCTAGCTAGCTAGTACCCTTGTTTCAGTTTCGTGTCAAGCTAGCTAACGTTAGATATTTGGTTTGGCTCCCCTATAAAACAGCTTATTGCTAGTAAATCCCTACACCATATTTGTGAAGATACTGTAAATGAGGATATTCAGATTCAGGCCGAGATGCGAACCGACTACCTACGTATTACGAGACAGACGCCTTACCCATAGTTTTTTTGTGATAATTATCTCGTGCTCACGAGATAATTATCAAAAAAAAGTATTTTTTGCATGTCCCTTTAGGGGCTCCGTAAAAATCTATCTAAGTATTAGCTAACATACTATAAATAGAGTGGCAGATAAACATACATTTGAATTCACGTCATTGTGATCTCTGGGAACGAAAAACCCGTACAAGTGTGCATCGATGCACACCTGAAATTCTGGGTCTTGTCAAGTACGGAAGTCCACATTCTCTTTTTACACTCTTTCATATTACCACCATCCAGAAACACAGCCACAAGCTGTTGTGACGTAAAATGATAAGACGGTTGCTGTTTATTGTAGACTAAACCCCCTCAGACTCGTGATGACATATGAACAGTATCTCCATTTTGACCCGTGAAGACAGCCCCTACCTTGGGTGAGCCATGTGTAGCTCTAACTAGCTAACAACAGCTAGCCTACATTGATATTCGGAGGGGGACTGGCAGCGCAGTGGATAATCAACCACCCCATCGATCATCAATGTGATTTAGGTATGTTTATTTCACACTAGCTATTGGCAATGTAGCTAGCTATGATACAACAGGCCGATATGCCTTGGTTGATACCTCCTTGACTTGTGGATCAACCTTAGCCAATCCTTAGCTAGGTAGCGAAGAGGTGATTAGATATGTTATTTTTTAGTTCGGATGGCTGCTTTTGTTGTTTTATCGGTGTGTTTTAGCTAGCCAGCTAGTGTAACATTAACCGTAGCTAGGTACAGGGAATAATATTGTAGCCAGCAGTAGCCTACATTTGAGCTCACTGTAAATCTGTGGTCAATTCTGTGTTCGCTATCCTCAGATATGGAAAGGATTTGTTGATAGCTAGCTATGTGTCCAGAGGAGATGTTAGATGCTAGCTATCGATAGCTAACCAACCTTGAACCTAGACTAGCGATACCATTTCTTTCTAAATCTATCGTGTTTGTTGTTTGCGAATAAGTCTGTGTAGCTAGCTAACTTACTTTGGCGAGCTAGCTAGCTATTATATTATATATGTTAGCTAGCCTATTCTCATTTGGATGTTTGTGCAAATTAGATAATTGCTCGTAATCCATCGATACAATTGTAATGTTAGTTAGTTCTTGTTGGTGACATTTCTCAGCTGAAACAATTGCAAGATTTGTAATTATTTATTTATTTTGTCTTTTATAGTCTTTTGAAAAAAAGTGCCTCATAGAAAAACATTATGAGCTGATAATAAAACATTACAATGGGCCATACAAGCTCAGCACTACAGTAAAAGAGAGGATTACCCCCACTGCATCCCCCCACATCAGGTAGACAAACACTATAAGCAGTGAAAAACAAACACGTGACCAATTCAGACACTAATTAGGTATGCACACAAATACACATATACATCCACCCTCCACCTCCCACTGCACATGTCAGATGCCCTGATCTGATCTCTTCATGGTTCAATGCAAGATTTGTGCAAAACTTAGACTTACCACACATATCTTAAATCAGGATTCGGTAATTCTCTCTTTTAGTGTAGTGCTGTCATGAGTCCATTCTCAATGGACCTCCCCTGGTTAAATAAAGGATTTAAATATGCTTTAAGTACAGTGTTACCAAATTACTCTTTCAATTATTTTATTATTTTGAATAAATACTCATAAACCAACAAGATGTTGTGGACATTTGTTATTATACTATATTAAGCGAGACTAAACGTCACGTGGCGCTGTAATGTCTCTCGTGTTAGTGTTTGTTAATCTGAATGTGTTTTGTTGTATCGGGCTTGTCTTTGTTTTTTTCATGCACTTGTGTGTCTGTAGTGGGACGGGGAAGCGGGCTGGAGATTTTTTAGGGCACTCCTGCTGCTCGTTTGATAATATCGACGAATTGTCTAGTCGATATAATTTTGTTTGTGGTCGTCACCATGGAGACGCATTCGTAACATATGCTCTGGAATTTCCGTTGGATTTGCAGATTGCAGCAACAAAGTTTACCATCACTCTTCACCGGAGTTGAGGATTTCGGGACTGATCCGGGAGTGCAGATAATCTTCAAAAGACAGCCAGGGAAGGAGAACATAATGTGGAGGAGGAATGAGGAGACGACTGGGAGGATTGACATATTTCGATGCTTCGTTTTGGCGGTGGGCAGAGACCACGGCGCTGCGTGTATGGAGGAGAGTCGTGGAGGCGGAGTTTGTGTGTTGGACTGCTTGGTGACACTGGACATCTCGGGAAAGCGGGACAATTTTTTAAATCATGGCTGTATTGCACTTTAATTCACTTCATTGATGTAATGATTCTGTTGGATGTCTTTGTTTGATATACAGTGGTGTTCAAATAAATAGCAGTTCATTAAAAAAAGTGAATAAAGTGCAAATATTTTTTAATAGCTTTTAGTTCCATATTTAAAATGTAGTGGAAACATTACACATTCAATTCCAAATCAAAGCATTAACAAATTTGATCAAGTCTGCGTTCTTCTTTTACAGGAAGCAAAGAAAAGGAATATTAATCTGTTCAAAAAAATATCAGTGTTGACATTTTTCTCTTCAAACTCAAAACACTGAAGACATTTTTCAAGATTTAACTTCACTTTAAATTACTGAACTAATATTTAGTTGCATAACCATTGTTTTTGATAACTGCTGCGCATCTGCGTTGCATCGAGTCAACCAACTTCTGGCACCTAGAAACAGGTATTTCAGACCAGGATGAACAAACTACATTCCACAGTTCCTGTGAATTTTTGGGATTTGCTTCAGAAACTGCATTTTTAATGTCACCCCACAAGTTTTCAATGGGGTTGAGGTCGGGGGCTTGAGCTGGCCACTCCATTACCTCAATCCTTTTTGTCTGGAACCAAGATGTTGCTCGCTTACTCGTGTGTTTGGGGTCGTTGTCTTGTTGAAACACCCATTTCAGGGGCATTTCCTCTTCGGCATACGGCAACATAATCTCTTCAAGTATTTTGATGTATTCAAACTGATCGATGATCCCTGGTATACGATAAATAGGCCCAACACCATAGTATCCCCATACCATGATTTTTGCGCCACCATGCTTCACTGTCTTCAGTGTACTGTGGCTTGAATACACACAGTGTACTGTGGCTGCACATGCCATATTTTCAACAATGGTGCTTTACGGGGGCTTCTTGGTGATAGTTGACTGTAACAGCATTTACAGGTAATTTTAGATCATCTTTGATCTTTCTGGAGGTGATGATTGGCTGAATCTGTGCCATTCTGACTATTCTTCGATCTGTTTTAACAGTAGTTGCTCGTTTTTTCCCGCACGTTTCGGGTTTTTGTTGCCATTTTAAAGCATTTCAGATCTTTTTAGCTGAGCATCCTATAATTTGCTGCACTTCTTTATACATTTTCCCCTCTCCAATCAACTTTTTAATCAAATTATGTTATTCCTCCGAACAATGTTTAGAACGGTCCATTTTACTTAGCAATTCAGAAGGAAACATAAGTGATAAACTCCACACTGCTATTATTTTGAACACGCCCCTTTCAATGAATGTGTCAATTACTCACAACAAGCAGCGTGCATGTCATGACAGTTGGGTCTGTTGTTTTTCTATTACACTACTACATCTACAAGTAAATTATTTGCCATGCCGAAATATCACTACTACTAATAACAGTGAGCGCGTTTACATGCACTCAATAATCCGATCATATTCGGAATATGGCTGTTATCGGATTATTCAAATTGTCATGTAAACGCAATATTCCGAAAAGCTTTTTCGGAAAAAAGCAGTTATCGGAATATGAGAAATCCGATAACTACACCTAGATTTCTGCCGTGTTTTTCGTTTTATTGGTTGCATGTAAACGGTTATTCCGATCTCGTTCGTTTTTTAAAATCTGTGCATGTGCGTGTTTGACAGCAACAGCCATGGCAACAGCTACTCCGGATATTGTTAGTAACGTAACGCTAACGTCAAAACAGTTGAGAGGTCAGAGAGAGATGTCAACCAACGGGAGAAGTCATTTCTGGAGTGAGGAGGAAACCCTCCTGATGTTATCCGAAATAATAAAGAGGAATATACTTAATCTCATAGATGGGAAAAAAGTTAGAAAGGCGGAAATAATGAGCACGTTTACCTGCACTAAATAGTGCTCTTATGGGTTTCGTCGTCATATGGTAAATTAATTCACCGAATCAGAATGGAGAGGCAACTTCAGTATGGCTCGGAGATCATTTATGAAACTTTGTGGTTTGGTACAGAACATAATGAGCCCTGAAAAAATGACAGTGCGTCCAGCTGTACCTCTTCAAATGCGAGTCTCAATAGCGCTGTACAAACTCGGTAGCTGCGGGGAGTACAGGCTGATAGCGAACCAGTTTGGTGTCCACAAGTCTACGGTCTGAATCAAGTGAATTAATTTGGCACCACTCTCTCCCACCAGTCCTTGCTCTTAACGCGCATCCAGCATGACCGGGTCCTTAACAGTGCTGGAGGAAGGCCTATTCTAGGTCCAATAATCAGCGCTTGTTGTAACGTTAAAGCTCTTCGTCGTCTTCTGCTCATAACACAGAACGCTTGAAGGACAGTGTTAGTTGCCACCCGCAACCATAACATCTGCCATATGACGACGGAACCCATAAGAGCATTCCTGTCTAACGTTACCATGTTTAACGTTACTTTCTTATACGTTATAGGCTACTGTTCTTTCTTATGTAACTAACGTTAGGCTATAGTTAACGTTTTTACTAACTTACAGTTACGCATACCAACCCACGTGCTGTTTCTAGCAACCCAACAGGAAGTATAGTCACGTTATGTATAAACGTTAAAATATGTAAGTTATAATATATAACGTTAGGCTAATATATGTTTCTAATTTACGTTTGAGTTGCACATCGCGTTCAGGGAAAGAAATCGGAATATTGACAGAATCATGTAAACCTGGATTTTTCCCATTATCGAATTACTTAAGTGCATGTAAACGCATTTATCGAATTATTGCCATGTTCGGATTACTCCCAGTTATCGGATTATTGAGTGCATGTAAACGTGCTCAGTGGTTCATCAGGTTGCTGATGTTGTACTGCTATTTTTTTTAACACCACTGTAAGGGATATATGGAAAAGATTGTTTTGAATGTGAATTCATTTTGCCATTATTTTCGAGATAAGAAAGGCTCCATCTTCAAAATATAAATGCTGGTGCAGTTCTGGGTGCATTTATTTCAGAACCAATTTAGAGTATATGTGTGATGTCTATGTGAGCACACACAAAATATTAATGTGGCTTGCATTGCTAAATAATACCATCCTCATATAATAATGTTATAATGATGATAGCCATAATAAAAATAATAAGGAAAATGTATTTACAATTGTATATACCACTTTTCAAGAACCCAAATACTTTACACAATCAGGGGAAATAAGGACAATTACCCTGGTGACTAACAATACGATTCTGATTCTGGCATTTCATTTGGAAGGTAGTGTGAGTGGGACACAATCATTCATTTGTATAAATGGAAGCCTTTTTTGATTACCGGTATACAGTTGTCTGAACATAGCTGCTACCATTAGTTCAGATATACACTATGTACTTATGTAATTTGGCAGTGATAACCTCTTTTAGTTTATTTTACAGAGCATGAATTACTAGAAAGTAACAAGACACATAATTGGTACATTCAGGGCTGTACATTAACTTTTTTGCACATAGCACTGGTGCTACAGAGGTTGATAGTTTTGTAGCACAGGCCAAAAACTTGTAGCACGAGTATAAAACGTCTCTAAAATCTCTAAAAACAACCACAAGTAATGCAGTTCATCACTTAAACAGGTATGTGACTGGCAAAGGACATGCATGTTGCATACAGGGCACACAAAATCCAAACCTTAACAAGAAATGTTTTCAGACGAACATTTTTTCTTTATTTGCCCATAATGGTAAATTGCAGGGACATAACTGTATACAAGACATCAATATGTTACGCTTCAAATTAGCAGTGCAAATCTCAGTTTAAATTCATATCATCATACAATATTTTTTATTTTAAATTGAGAAAGTTTGTAAATCACTAATAAACGGTGTGTGCGTGTGTATGTGTCACAGATCTAGCATGTCTGCTGGCCACTTTTTGTCCCCCACCACAACGGAGTTCACGGTCACGATCAAGCTGTCCTAAATTAATAAATGTCGTAAATTAGTTAACAGAGGCTAATCTGTAACGTTAGCTCCATCTATTCTCACTCACACACGTTAATGTGATGGTTATATATGACAAAGATTTCCTGGTTTCCCTCAAATTGTCCACCATCAATATGCTAATGAATTAAATGGACGGTGGCCATCAGGTATATTGTGATACAAACGTTGAAAAGAACTGGTAATGACTAAGTTAGTTGAAAAAAACAAAAACATACTGGTTATGCTAGCCAGCTCGTGTTCCCAAATAAACGTTAAGCTTGTTTGATTGCCGTTATTTGAGTGCCAGCTAGCTAGCTAAGGTTACACAGCTACTGGCTGATCAGACTCAGAGGTTGATACAAACGTCCAAATGTGCCTGTAAATCTTCTTTCTTGTTTCGCACTTTTCATTTGGCAGGGATTCCTCGCGGGCTTGTTTGGGGGTTTTGTTTTGCACTTCTCCTACTTTACTTTGATTTAATTCTACGGACTTGAGTTATCAAGATTGCTGAGTGCCAGAATGTAACCTTCAGTCTTACGCACACATAAACACGGACTACTCACAGCTATACACACTTGCACACACATGCATGCATTCACCCGCCTCCCCCCCCCCACCCAATAGCCCACCCCCCCTCTTTTTTCCTATGTTCTATGCATTTCCTGTTGTTTGTATTGTATTAGGATAGAGAGATATACAGGTTTTTATTGTATTAGTATAGAGCGATATGCAGGTTATATTGTATTAGGTTAGAGAGATATGCTGGTTTTTATTGTATTAGGATAGAAAGTTATGTAGGTTTTTATTGTATTAGGATAGCGAGATATGCAGGTTGTATTGTATTAGGATTACATTACATTACATTATAGACATTTAGCAGACGCTCTTATCCAGAGCGACGTACATAGTGCATAGGATAGAGAGATATGCAGGTTTGTATTGCATTAGGATAGAGAGATATGCAGGTTTTATTGTTTAATTTGTTTAATTTGCTTATTGTATCTAGATAACTTCTGTACTTATTTACTACTTTTTGTACCTTTGCTACTGTATTGATTGTATATGTTGATTGTAAGCAGGGCACATCTGTGAAAGAGACTTGGTCTCAGTATGTTCTTCCCTGTCGAAATAAAGGTTTCAAATCAAATACTTGAAAATACCTCTTCATTTTGTCGTCATCCCAGTGTCCCAGATAGCTAGCTCGCTCGACTCGCTGAGTAAAAGGGGATTGTTCGCTAGGAAATGTGGGATTTGGTGTTGGATGTATGGACTCTACGCAGATGGGGACATGGTTTGTAATCGCACAATAGACTACAACTACCAAAGAGAATATCGAGGCGCATCGATTCACTTCACACAAACCGTCACTTCACATGCAAAATAAAAAAGTTTTTTTCTCACACACAGGCTATCGCACGGGTGCTACTGCAGTAAGTTAATTTATCCCACAGACCAATTTTTTCGTAGCACGTTTGACATATATGTCGCACTGTTCAGCCCTGACATTTTAAGTACATATAGCAACGAAATACTTACCTAATTGATTTCTAGAAATGTATCAACTCTTTAAGTCCTGCGTTCCTCAGAAAATAATCTTGTTGGTTGTTGATTGAATCCTCAGCAGCCTGCCCAGTGGTACATGTTGTTTGAAGTAGACCACCATAGTTACAGTACCCGTAGCAGGTATCAATGCAATGTGTGTTGGAAGCCTTGTCAGTGCATAGGTCAAGATAATGGTCTCTGTGCTGGTGTGAATTTCCTGTCTTTTTCGGCTTTTGCTATGTATTATACACCGGTATTATATATATATATATATATATATATAGTCAGTACATTCACCTCTCATCAAACAATTAATTGTAATGCAAATGGTAAATATACTTCATTGGTGTAAATTGATTTTCAATAAGTGTGTAGTGGGTTAGACATTGGTATTCATTCACCCTTCCTCAGTGTATGTCTCCTGATCATACTGCCCATAAAAGCAAATTCAATTTGAAGGACCCATGGGTTACGACAGACTCAAAACCGGGATGCTGAGTCATACAGTGTGGCTGAGGCTCAGCTTCAGCACATATGGCCACAACCTGTATTACATAAATGTATTATTATATTAGTACAAGAAATATCTGATTGTAGCCTAATCTTATTTTAATTGTCTGTTTCTAAACTGCTTTGCTAGAGTAGAGTGATGTGGATGTGGAGATATGTTTACTGTATTAAACTATTGGGAGATAATTGGCTTCTCTAGCTACACACCTGCCAAACCTCCCTACAGCACTTATTCTCCAGACCTGTTGGCATGTTCTTTCAGAATCCACAGGAACACCTGAGGTAAAAGTATGCATAGTGTAGTATCAAACAGTGTCTTAGTAGCAGAGACTGTGTATCAACTACAGTTAACCTAACTGGTATAATGGTAGAAATACAAAACGGGATTCCAGATTCAAATTAGCGAGATATTGATAATTACTAGGGCTGCCCCCGACCAAAGATTTGCTTAGTCGACCTGAAATCATCAGTCGACTAACCGTCGCACATTTATGATATCAATTTTATTATTTAAATATGTATTTTTGAGCATCAGAAAATGGTTTGACTTCCAACTAATATATAGTAAGTTTACTATATTACAGAGAAATACGAAACCGTCATTATGAGCATTTAAAATAGCTACAAGCACAGGCTGCGATTTGCTAGCCTGCGCTGCCTACTAATGGCATCGGTTTGATTATGGCCCGCGCTGTAGGCTATTAATGGCATAGACAAAGCGGTAAATGAATGTGTCAGAACAACAAGCAATGAGACATTTAACATTGTTATTTTTATTGCCACTCTTTATAACAACACACAACTTAAAAATAGTGTATAACTAAATTTAAAAAGCAGCCTTTTGTCCGGTGATACAAAAGAGCAAAAACAATGTAGCTAATTTAACAAAAAAAAATTCATAAAAAATAAAAATGCAAATATATAGGCTATATTATATAAACAAACAAATAAATAAAAACCACAGCAAACAAACACTTAATAGAGAAATATCAACAACAGGCAGCGAAAGATTAATTATAATCTATATTAGCAACGTAAATGTGTGTTTTAGCCTACTTGTGTTTTGACCAGCGAACCTCGTCACATGCCTACTCACTGCTGTTCTTCCTCCGATCGTAGTCTTCTCATATCATGCAAGAAAAAAAAAAGTTTGTTGACGTTGCTCGGGAGAAGTGAGCTCCGCGTTTTTCTGAAAATGAAGCCGGCCTTTGAGAAGATGCGCTGAATAATAGGCGAATTGTTGCTTGCAGAGTTTACATTTAACTTTTTTGGGGTCATCCTTTAGACGCTCAAAATGCTCACATATTTTTTATTTTCTCTCAGACATTCTAAACAACTGATCTATTCCTTAATTAATAGAGACCAATTGTTCGTTACAAGGTGCATGTCCGGAATGAATAGTTCCACTCTCACGTTTATTCACACTGCGATGATTCGACCAATGAAAATTTTAGCCGATCAAGTTCTTTTGATCAACTAATGGTTTAGTCGACTATTTAGGGGCATCCCTAATAATTACAGATATTACGACTGCTATTAGTGGCAGTAGTTGTGGCTGTCCAGAAATTTGCACACAGCTATCCTGTTATTGCAGTAATGCTAATGTATCGTTAATAGAACAACAAAACAGGATTCCGGATTCTAGGCGAATATTTATTACAGATGTTGACATTACATACGACTGTTATCATACCATTCAGAAACATCAAGATTCTCTTGGGGGTGGATCGCATTTTCTGCAGCTCTGGCAGCAGCAGCAACACATCCTTGCCCTCCCCATCCTCATCTTCCTCTTCGTTCTCATCCTCCTGACCCTCGTTATCCCACAGAAACAATGCTTCCTCCTCCCCAACAGAGAGAGGGATGGAAGAGGAGAGTGATCCTCAATTTCAGACACAATGTCATCCATTCTGGCTAACGGGTTAGCTTTCTTTTGAGCACTGCTATCCAGAAGCTAACTAGCTAGGACAGCCCGCCCATTTAAAAAAAAAAAAGTCCCGTCTCAACATCCGGTTTCACGAGGAAGCCTTCTGAAAAGCGTTAGAAAAAAATGTGATCCGACTTCCGTTGTATGGTGTCTTTAAACGAATGGCTCTAAATTATCTCATTGGACGAGAGGAACACACACTCAAACAATCATGTCTACAGGTCAAGTTTTTAGTTCAGGTATGATAATCTGAAACTCTTCTTGGACAAGTGTAAACAGCCAATGCAGGGCTACTCAGTCTTGGAGGACCAGGCTGTGCAGAAATTCCATTCCAGTCCTAGTGAATGTTTATTTTCTAAGCTCCATTTAAATAGTAACTAAAACCTAAAGTGACCTCTAGTGACCAATGCCAATATTTCATTAACATAATAGTGTGATGTACTACACATATTGGACACTAGGTGGCAATGACCTTGAAAATAGCCTTCACATGACCTGGCTTTGACTTTGCCGACTATAAGGAAGCTTATACCAACTTCCCCATGTTAAAATTTCAAAAAGGTTGGTCTCAACCTTCTGGTGCTGTTAACCTCCTCATTGTGGCTGGAAAATCTGATCTGCTATAGCTTGTTGAAGGTCAAGGTCCCATATACATTTTTAATTAACCACAAAATCATTTCATAAGGGTAATGACACATTATACACATTAAATGTATACAGACATCTGTAAAATGCTAAAGTTATGATGCTGAACAAATATGCCCACATGTGATTTTCTAACATTGAAGATAATGTTTTTTTGTATAATGCTTGGCTTATATTTTTGCTATCCACATATTTGTAGTTGTTACATTAGCAATCATTCAAAACAATCTGATAGCATTTACTCTTTAAACAATAGAGATATCTATCTGAAAATGTTATGTCATTAAAATATGGTCACTCTGGACATTAATTGAAACTTTAAGAATTCAGGGTTCAAACTTAATTTTCTTTCATATGGGTAGTTGAAGAACCAATATAACCAAATAAACTGGTTCTGAACAATAGGCCCGCCACTCTCATTGAAACTGCGTGGTTTGACTCATAGGGAATCTTAGTCATAGTACAAATACAAAGAGAGGAAGTTTTAAAAAAGCTATTTATCTCAGCCCGAAAAAAAAACAGTGCAAAACGCAAAGTAAAGTCTTCCGCAGGCTGGCTAGCTATTCTGGTCTATTCCTTAAAGTGATGGACAAATTTTTTTTAAATCTTATGACCACATTATTTATGGCTATTAAGGTATGTATTGAGCACCAATAAAGCACGAGTAATTGATTCCATTGAAATCTCGTTCAATTTCAGTCAGCTGAAAAAATAGGATGGAGTCGAAAATGGGTCCAAGTTGATGTGGACTTGAAATCCACTTTGAGTCTGAGCTAAACAGTCATTTTGTTTGCCCTTGAGAATAGTTGTCCGCATAATCAGAATTTGGAATTTGAGATTTGGAATAGTTAGTTATTTAAAGTGTTTATTTTTTCCCACTCTCCTTATCCCTATACCATTTTTATCCCTCTCCCAATCGCTTTCCCCACCTTTTTATCCATCCCTCTGTGGTGCTAGCTAGTAACATTAGCTTGCTCCTTGCGCAGTTCATCATCATAGAAATGAACTCATCACTCACAGGTCGTTTTTACTTGGTGATCATTCATCAGATAATATATCGAAAAGAATACTTAGCTAAGATTTTGCCAAATAAACCATGCCTTGGAAATGGTTTTGTCGTATTGTTCTGTGACTGGTTACAGTAAAAAAATAAATTAATTAAAAAAAATACGAAAATCATGATCCACCGAAGTAGCCCAATTAGTTGACATGCACGTAATTTTCATTCAATTAGTGACCAAAACTGTGTGGGCCTTTTAAAACTCAATAAAAGGTTGAACGTTAGTCTTGCAATTCAGCTTGCTTCATTAGATCAAACAGTTGCAATACTCTGCTCAGCGTTTAAGTTAACTTACTTTGATTGCGAGCTTGTGTGTGATATTTATCTCCAGATAGCAGCCGCACTGTATTTTTACTTTGAGTTGATTGCATTCATTCTTTATAGTTGGGTGGTTCATTTATGGCTGGATGACGTCGATGGCACTCTGGTTGAGGGCGTGGATTTAGACCACACCCCTACAATCCTGTCAGTCCTGTCAAGAGTTTATTAGCTGACTTTGAGATGTATATTAATATACTGATTGACATTTTCTTGAAAAGATATTTGGTGGGTGTGTAACAAGGTTATTATAGTTTTAAGTTTTTTATTTTGTTTTTATTAGTTTTTAACTTCACTTTCTAATTTGGTTTAAGTTAGTTTTGAGAGTGTGTTTATAGTTTTAGTTTAGTTTTAGTTTTTCAACCGATTTTATTTTTATTTCAGTTAAAGGCTATAGATGTAAGAGGGTTTCTTGATCATTCGGAGATTCACACGCAAAGGTGGGGGGATCAGAACAAGTCAGTTCACAAGCCGTGAGGACCAATAATTTAGGGAGAAAAAATAATAAAGGAAGAAGAAAAAAAACAGGAACGCAATTCCTTAAGGCTAAGAGCCGAAACGAAAATCAACCCACAAAACGGGCGAACTACAAAACTAGTAAATAACAAGTAAATCTCCCGAACGCAAATAATGATACAAGAACGGGAAATTTAGCAAACAAAAGAACACCCTCGGCAACCTTAGCTCAGAGCCGGAGAAGTGTAAAACTAAAACGAAAGTACAAAGAAAAACTGTCTCAGAGAGAATAGCAAAGTACTAAATAGATAGCGCAGAATGCTACCAGGAGGAAAACAAATCCTATACCTGATTAAGTAGCTAAATAGCAAGTCCCCCCTGAACATAAACAATGTTTAATATCAGGAGGTTGCTAGTACTTGGCTATAACTGGCTCAAATGCAATGTTGTAAGACAAACAAACACTGGAGAAATGTAAGTGAGGAACTTAAAACCCTGCAGGCAGAAACACAGGTGGAAGCAATAACGAGGCTGGCAAACTACAAAACGGAACATAGAAAAAATCTGATTGATTCACAATCGTGGAGACCGGACGAGAGCCGCAAAAGAAAAGAAAACAAATAGCCACAAACCACTACAATAGATAGAACATTTTAATTGAGACAATTTTTAAATATATAATACATCCACGGAGCTTGATGAAAGATGCAGAATAAAAGTATTGCTTTTCCCTAAAAATAAATATTGATTATTAATTTATCATTACAAAATGTTTTTTACGGACCAAAAGAGTGCCGTTTGGTTCCCGGCTCTAACAAACTCCTGAGCCAGTAGTATTACGCCGTTGGTACCACACCCACCTCTGTATCAGGAGTCTCAATTGGTTGCCAGATTCAGCTAGTCCGACATGATGGTGGAATCTGATGTCAAGCGAGCGCCCGGCTCCACCCCTGGAGCCCTCATCCAGCAGTAACGTTAGACCCAAGAAACCCCGGTACCAGTCCTTAATGACAAAAACTGGAGCAAGACTAGGGTCAACCTAGGTTCTGCATTTAGTTGTTGGAGGGAGCTCAAAGAATCACAATGCTTGAGAAGTGGAGATGGCCACTTTTCTACTCAACCGGCAAGCTAACGCGTTAGGTAGCAAGCTAACTATCAGGTGATCAGATCGATGATATAATGTTAGCTATTATCTTCTTTGTTAAGCTGAGGTTCGGACCGTAATTTGAGTGAAAAGAGAAACGGTATTTCTTTGCCATTTGCTTTTCTCTCATCATCTCACACTGAGACATTAGCATTAGCTAGCTTGCTGCCCAGATAACGGGCTCCCGGGATATGCAGTCAGGCTGCTAGCTGTTTGCACATTGACAAGAGGTCATCTAGTCTTGGTCCGACAGAGACCCGTTAGCGACCGGCAGAATCAGCTGGAGGGCTTCTAGCCATTGTGCAGCTCAGTTTACCAGCGATGCAGTTCTGCAGGCATCAAAATGGCTGGATTGGAACACCTGCAAGACCTACTAGTGTGCTGGGCACTAGCTCCGCTGCCAACTCACCAGATGCAATTCTTCAGCTTATTTACTAACATTGCCCTGCTGACGCATCGCATCGACGAAAAACCAGTAGTCCGACTTAAAAAGCGTAGTCTGACTTTAATTGACTAGGTAGTGGTCCGATATCAGCATGCTATCTGGGTAATGTTAGCTAAGTTATGTAGCTGAGTGTTTCGAGAAAACTCGAATGGTTTTCTTCATTGCGTCAGGGAGAGGGGACTGGGCCAAGCACACCTGGTGCTGGGCCACCGTGAGCAAAGACATCAAATGGCCAAGCTCACATGACATTGAACCGCAGCTTGACACACCATTAGCTACTGCTGGTTAAGTAGCTCAGCAAGATGTTAGTTGTGGTTTTTCAATTGCGAGATGTAACTTCATCTAGAACTGCGCACAATATATGTGCGAATTAGCAGTCTAACTACTAATTAAATATAAGTCTGAAGTTGAAGCTAGCAAACTGCAGATGATGTCAGGATTGTTTACCCTTTTACAGCATCAATTTTGCAAGTCTGTCCGCACTTACTGGCATAAGCAAGAACTCGCTAACTTGCTAACGTTAGTGTGTGTCAAGCTGTTGCTCAAACTACTAATCGTTGCCTTCAGCACTATAACATCACTAGCCCCGGCATCTGTATTTATGTTTTAAACCGAGTGTTTGTACAAGACATACAGCCATCTTCCCGAACAAGCGGCTATCTTGTCACTCGCTACTCTATGGCTGCTTCCAAACCAATGCCCTTTTTCTTGAGTAACGTTATGCTAAGTTAGTTGAATACCTACGCTGGATGAGAACTTTTCTCTAATGTTCTCTAAAAATGTCAGCAGGTGATAAAAATACAAGAAAAACCACTCGGGTGGTAGGCCATGAGGGAGAAAAAACGTCCGACTCGGAAGCACAGTGTAGGAACAACGGACTACATTTCACATTCATTCCACAGGAAACCCAAAAGACATTTACAACATGGCCACAGCGTAACGTTCGTTGTTACTGATCCAATCATGTAGCTTGGAAATACGAGACACCAAGGGTCATAATACTCAAAAACAGATAAGACTGAAGACATTCCAGTCTGTCTGCCCCATTCTCTTCCATTTTCCTTTGTGCCAGCTACCTAGCTGAAGAGAGCTGCAGGCCGAGGAGAGAGAAGCAAGCGGCACGCCACAGCAACGGGTTAGCTTGCCTACCGGCATCTATCCATAGAACGTGAATTGAGCTAACAACTTCGACCGAGGTGTTAGTTCCAGACCACGGACAAAAACGCAAACCAGGCGATAACCAGACGACGTCGACGGGCCGACCGAAAGACCAAAGGTGGACTGAAACAAGTCACTGACAAGCCAGCTGTAATCAACTCACCTCGGACTTCAGTGAGACTGATCAAACATCCCAGGCATAGTTTAGGATCTTAGTCTTAACTGTGTATCAGTAATTTGATTGTATTTAACTGTAATCATGTGGTAATAATAGCTGTTAACGTCGTTGCACTGGCTAGCAAGCATAAAGGTAGATTTAACTAGCTAACGTTAAGTTAGATACATTTTACAGTTTAAATAAACATTCGCAATGTATCATCTATTGATGTTCATGGCCAACTAATTATTATTAATATTAATAATATACTGTGAAATAATGTTCCATTAGCTAACATTAGGTAGGTAACGTTAACGTTAGCAAACTCAGTGAATCATAATACCGGTAACGTTACTTCAATAAACGTTGGTAAAATAGTTGGTTAAAATATTTATGAAATGTCATGAAGTCGCAATTACACGACTCTGCTGAGCTGTCTGCTCCACTGAACTCAAACAAACGGTCGTCCAGTGACAGGACGTCAATCACTCACGAAGTCATGACATCTTTAAAAAAAAACTTTAAAAATTAAGTGCTCTCAGCCAGGCTCCAAACTTTGCCACTGAAGCTAATATACAGTGCCCTCTGTAAGTAGTGGGTCAAAGAGGCATTATCTATGAATTAATAGATGTCAATAAATATGTTCTAAAGTTTGTTTTGCAGTCAAGTTTCATTTTATTTCATATTTTAAAATTACCTATTGACATTCACGCGCGCACCACTCAGGTACAACAAAACCCGTTCCCCCCGCTGCTGAAAAAAATCCTAGAGGAAACGCTGTATATTATTTATTGGCGCCCCGTCAATATTCCCGATTGGTGCCAGGGTGAAGACTGGTAAGACGGACATGTTTAATTTGTCTATCACCACTACTGCTAAATGTATATGTAAACACCATGCACGAGTAATACTCCATATGTAAGAATATAGAGGCATATTTCTTACAACAGGAACAAAGAAAAATTGCAACTCCAGAGAACTGGGCAAGCCAGTCTTTTAAAGGCGTAGGCCCGGGTGACTCCAATCAACCAATCAGGCCAATCATTTAATTAACTCTGGATGGGGAAACAAGACAGACCAACAGCACAGCAGGGGAGAGACTGACACACTTAACACCCCATTGACCAAACTGGGGCCATAGGCTACAGTGAATAATTATTACATATACAGTCAAGCCGGAAAGTCTGCATACCCCTTTCACCTTCTCCACGTTTTACAGACATATTCTACAATAGATTGAGTTCATTTTTTGTCTCAAAATTCTACACAAAATAGCCCATAATGACAAAGTAAAAACAGGTTTTTAGACATTTGTGCTAATTTATTAAAAATCTAAATGTAAAATATCATATGTACACAAGTGTGCACACCCTTTGATATGACACCCAAAAGTGAGCTGAAGGTGCATTTTGTTTCCACTGATACTGCTTGAGATGTTTCTACAACTTAATTGGAGTCCACCTGTGATAAATTCCATTGATTGGACATGATTGGGGATTGCCAACACCTGCCGATATAAGGTCCCACAGTTGACAGTGCATGTCAGAGCAAACTCCAAGCCATGGGGTCAAAGGAATTATCTGCAGACCTCAGAAACAGGATTGTGTCAAGGCATAGATCTGGAGAATGGTACGGAAAAATCTCTGCAGCTTTACAGGTCCCAAAGAGCACAGTGGCCACCATCATTCGTAAATGGAAGAAGTTTGGAACCACTAAGAATCTTCCTAGACCTGGCCGCCCGGCCAAACTGAGCAATCGGGGAAGACGGGCCTTGGCCAGGGAGGTGAGCAGGAACCCGAGGGTCACTCTGACAGAGCTCCAGCGTATCCTTGTGGAGATGGGAGAACCTTTCAGAAGATCAACCATCCAGGCAGCACTCCACCAATCAGGCCTTTATGGTAGAGTGGCCAGACGGAAGCCCCTCCTTAGTAAAAGGCACATCACAGCCCGCTTGGAGTTTGCCAAAAGGCACCTAGAGGACTCTCAAACCATGAGAATCAAGATTCTCTGGTCTGATGAAACCAAAATTGAACTTCTTGGCCTGAATACCAAGCATAATGTCTGGAGGATGTTACGTTCTCAGTTACGTCGCGGTAAGGACCCAGACGCGGACCACAGGATAAGGCAGAAGGCGTAGTTTAATACTTGCAGGGGTCAAAGAGGAGGAGAGAAATCAGGGGGGTACAAACACAGGGGGCAAAGGGGCAATCAAATCAAATCCAGAAAAAAAAAAAAAAAAAGAAAATCAGAGTTCACAGCGGGATCAACGAGGCAGGAGCAGGATGTGGTCAGTACAGGCGGCGTAAAAAAAAAAAAACAAACAGGACAAATACGGGCAAAAGCAAAAGAGAAAAAAAAAAAAAAAAAAATCGGAAACTAAAAAACAAAAAAAATGGCTTAAAACAGGTAAAGAAAGGGGAAAAGTAAACGTTCTGTACAGGGACTGAAGAAGAAAACACAATTAAAAACACAATAACTAAATACAACAAGAGGAGGGGGGTGAGTGGGAGGAGGGAGGAAACAAACAGAAAAACAAGAAAACAATTGGGAAATACAAAAATCACTAAACAAAACAAGAAAACAACTAGGGAGGGCAATAACAAACATATACACAAATACACACTGGATAATTCATGGAATGAAGATGACAGGGAGAGATCAGATGGAGATGATAGGAGAGCTGGGACAGATATTAGCAAGACAGAAATGTTGAGAAAAGTGAGAAATGTGTATGTTAATATGTATAGTAACTATAATACATATAGTATATAGTATATATAGTAGTTAATTATATTAGTAGTATAGTTAGTTAGATTAGTTAGTATTATATAGTTAGTCTAGTATAGTTAGTGGTAATTAGTAAATCTAAGTGAACAGGAAGGGAAGTGAGCAGAGAGAACCCGAAAACCCGAACAGAACGACCCGAACAGACGTAAACAACACAACAGACAGTACAGAGGGAAAAACAGATCAAAAGTAAACAACAAAAAAAAAAACAAAAAAAAAAACACAAAAAAAACAAAAAAAATAAAAAAAAAAATAAAGAAAAAACAAATAGAGGAAACCAGGCACCGCTCATCACCTGGCTAATACCATCCCTACAGTGAAGTATGGCAGTGGCAGCATCGTGATGTGGTGGCAGCGGGAACGGGGCGACTAATCCTGATAGAGGAAAAGATGAATGCAGCTAAGTACACCGAGATCCTTGAAGAAAGCCTGCTCCAGAGCGCTCTGGACCTCAGACTGGGGTGAAGGTTTACCCTCCAACATGACAATGACCCGAAGCACACAGCCAAGAGAACAAAGGAGTGGCTTCGGAGAAAGTCTGTGCATGTCCTTGAGTGGCCCTGCCAGAGCCCAGACCTGAATCCAATTGAGCATCTGTGGAATGAGCTGAAAATGGCTGTGTACCGATGCTCTCCATCCAACCTGACGGAGCTTGCAAAGATATGCCAAGAGGAATGGGCAAAAATGTCCAGAAACAAGTGTGGCAAGCTCGTAGCTTCTTTCCCAAGACACCTTGAAGCTGTAATCGCTGTCAAAGGTGCAGCAACCAAGTATTAGGCTAAGGGTGTGTACAGATATGTAACCCCTAAATAACCTATTTTTGTCAGGAAAATAAAATAGAATATTTTCTAAAAACCTGGTTTTCACTTTGTCATTATTGGCTATTGTGTGTACATGTTTGAGGCAAAAAATTAACTCAATCTATTGTAGTATAAGTCTGTAACGTAATAAAACGTGGAGAAGGTGAAAGGGGTGTGCAGACTTTCCGGCTTGACTGTACATATATAGGGCGGCAGTGTAGTATAATGGTTAAGGAACTGGACTTGATTCCCAGGTAGGACACTGCCGTTGTACCCTTGAGCAAGGTACTTAACCTGAATTGCTTCAGTATATATCCAGCTGTAGGAATGGATAAATGTAATAAGAAGTTGTGTAAGTCGCTCTGGACAAGAGTGTCTGCTAAATGCCTGTAATGTAATGTAATCCTGTAAAACTAAAAAAACTATATTATTTTAAATTTCTGCAGTAGTCAGATGCACTTAACCACAAAATTGTAATTATACAACTATAAAATATCCAGCATTACAATACCATTCCAGTATTGGAATACAATGCAATACACCAGAATATCATAAAAACCAGAATGTGGGAAACCTACAAAGGGCGCACTTGTGGATGGCCGGGTACTCCATTTGAAACGCTCAGAACAAATAGTTTTCGTCCTTCTCTCATATGTCATCCCCTGGACAAAACGAAAAAGAAAGTAATTACAAATCCATGTTTGTCATGTCACATCCGGAAACAAGGCTTTATCTGAATCAATTTGACCCAAAACGTTCGCCCTTTCAGCAGGAGAGAGATGAGAAAGACCACACATCTCTGAACTTTTTGACCGCCCTACCACCACACATCTAGAGGGCCCAGTCACATCATCCATATCCCCCTCTGGGAAAACAGAAGAGGCAACAGGCAGCTCCTCCGATGAGGGAGAGAAAGAGCAGGTCATCACAGGCTTCACAGGACATTCAGCAGCTCGGTCATAAGCCTTAAATATGTCAACGTCACACAAGCGAGTTTTCCATCTGCACTCCGGAGCAACGAGCAAGTAATCCAACTTTGTGCAAAGGAACATCAATATAATTCATCGCCACGCCTTGTACCAGCACACTGGCACCAAGGGGAGTGTTTTCAGATAAGGGTAATACATCTGCTAAAATTAAGGATTGAGCAGCTCTCATATCACAGAGCATTTTAATTGTAACACCAGGTGTACCTGGCAAAGACACAACTCCACTTTGGAGAAAAGGTGAATAACTAGACCTTTCCAGTCACTGAGGAAATGAACCAGTCACAGAGCACGGCAAAGTTTTTGACTGCATGTTAACTAGCAAGTGAGGTCTTGAATTTTTCCTTGCTAGTTTAGGACATACTTTGATATGGTGGCCTATAGCTTTACAATAAGCACAATTGCTCTCACCATCAGACTTGTTTACAGTGCGACTTTCATTATTTTCACTACAAGTTTTCGGAGCCAAAAGTACCAATTTTATAAAAAATACCATTATATTTACGTTTGTTGCTCAAAACGGGATCAGGGTTTTGACAAGACAAGAGTCTTGTGGGTTAAAACAAATTTGTCCGCTAGAACTGCAGCATTTAAAACTTGAGAGACCTCTTGAGAGACCTTCTGCTCATTCAGATAGGTGACAATCAGGTCTGGGAGACAGTTTTAAAATTCTTCCAAGACCACTAAATCTCGAGCTGATCTTTGGTTGTCACCAATTGTGATGCACACCACCGGTCAAATAAAGTTTCTTTTTTTGGGCAAATTCCACGGGTTAATTTTACAGATTTTTTATACTCTCTGAATCTTTCACGGTAGGCTTCAGGCACAAGTTCATATTATGCGCGGAGAATTGCAGTTTTCACAATCTCATAATTAGAGCTCTCATCCAACATGAGAGAGGAATAGGCCTCTCTGGCTTTACCAGTTAAAACACACTGCAACAAAATTGTCCAAACATTAGCAGGCTATTTCAGTGAAGTGGCAACACGCTCGAAATGGGCAAAGTATTTCTCCACTTCCTTTTCAGAAAATGTTGGGACCATTCAAATCTGTCTACACTACTGACGTCAAAGTCTGCAAGAACTGGATCTACAGACGGGTGAAATGCACTTTTGATTTCAAGCTCCAATTTTTTCAATTGAAATTTTCTTTCCTCAGCTTCAATTTCAAATTTCCTTACCCTCTCCTGAGCTTCCATTTCTAACCCTATCTTGAAGAGCCAGTTTCTAGCCGCAACTAAGTTAATGTTATCTCGCTTGCTAACTTGAAAAGCAAAATAAAATAAAATATTTATAGTTTATGTATATTGTAGTATCTCGTGGAAGATAATACAGGGGTTATTCAAGGGAGATATCAGCATAATGTAACCCAACCTGTTGTGTTCAGGACAGGGTTTCCCCATTTCCCTTCAGTGCAGTCTCAGTAACCATCTCTGGCATTGCCCCGCCCGTTTGGCTTCCATGTCATATAACAGGATCTACCTTTTTAAAGTACTTTACTAAGAAAAGACATAGCCTAGAGAAGACGAAGAGGAAGAATCAAGGTAGCAAACATTTATTAGCCAGCCAATCAGATTCAGAGGCTTTCTTGTCAATAAACAAATATTTATTGAACTTGTTTTTTTATTACATTTTTTTTTATTGTAGGCTAGTTTTCAAGTTCAGTCCCACTTAAGACAGGGCTGAGGTTTGGGGCAGAACAGGTTAACATGCATTGTGGTAGTTTCTGTAACTTGATGCTGGAAATAATGTTTTAAACCTGTAACCACATTCACATTGATGTAGCTAGGAAATAGATAATTACTGCAAACGATGTTGTCTCCTCAAAATGCGTTCTGGCTTAGCTCAAGCCACGCTGCAAACAGTAGTGATCTTTTTATGTTAAAAATAAAAATAATTCTGCCTTCATTCTGAAACAGTGATGGCAATCTGCCCATTCAACGAGCCCCCAATTTGGCCCCAAGCTTTCTCAGAATCTATCTACATATAAATAAGTACATTTTATTTTATTTCTAAATGTTATTATATGTCCAAAAATATTGTAAAATGACTGTCCCTCAAATCTATTCTCCAAACAGGATATTGTTATCAACTCCTATCATTAGATATTCCTCTGTGCCCCCTCAGTTCAGGTCGCCGGCCCTTGTTCTGAAACAGTATCGGAACAAATTTCAAACAGACATATGATTTGTCCTGTGCTAATAACGAGCAGAAGTGGAAACCGCGGAATTAAAACTGTATGGTTGAGAAAGAATAATGTTATTTAGCTTAACGTTACATTTATGTGATGTTACGTTTAACGTTATATCTATTTATGTGAATTGGCTCTTTTACCGATGCAATTCATGTCATACAAACACATTCACACGTGCGCGCATGGCACGGCGGCCAAAAACACACACGGGGCCAACTTTACATGCCTTTACATGACCAGTCAATAATATAACCAAGCCACAAATTAATAGAATAGAATATGAAAATAATAACTGTCCTACCTCTCTCCATCGCTTTCTCACAACAAGGAAGTCGGACCAGTGTAGCGTACAATTCAATTCTTCCCACCGTATAACTTTTTCCCACTTCCAGGTCCGTTGCTTCACTGTAAGTCTCGCTAGCTACGAGCACCTAGCACTGAACTGATACATTACTATGTATTTGTTCAATTAGCCTGTAAATAAACATTATTAGTTCTACACTTGCATTACGTAGCACTAATGCTAGTTACTGACCACAGATGGGTTCAAAAATATAGCAATATAATTGTCTTTTCATAAACGTGCACTACGAAAGTGTTATCTGATTGCTCAAAAAAATGGAACAGACAAAATGAATTGTTAATGGCGGGAGGGCACTTAAGGCTCAAACCTTATGATACGCTTTTAGAAAGGTCAATCTTACCTTTATGTTCAGCAACTACGCATAAATTAAGTTGCATAGAGCAGTCATATTAATAAATTGGACTCAGTGGAATAGAACGTACAAAATTAATGTTTAATTGCGGAGTCGACTTTGCCTCGTTTCGACTCCTTGAAACAGTGGATGGGAGTTTACCGCGACTCTTGAAAGTGCAAGAGTCAAGGTGTCGACTCTTTTGGGGTCGACTCCCAATCACTACTCTCTCTCTGTCTCTTCACCCCCACACACACATATAAGTAAATGTGCTGAGCTCAGTATCTGTCCTTTTGTTCGTTTTGCGCTGGAGGAGGGTAATACTTTGGCAACTTCTGGCTTTTCGGTCTCTCTCTTTTCTGGTAATTTAAATTTAATGTCTGGTTTAATCTCTGCTTACATTCATTAATTAAATTAAATATTTTTAAAGCTGAACGTTATTAAATGTTTTTAAAATATTGATTTGGCTCGATACTGAGACGAATTGCTGGCAGAAATTTGCGTTAGATTTACTATGGCTAAAGGAATTCTAGAAAGACCACCAGCGTTGCACAGTAAAACAAAACAAACTGACTAATAGCATACACTGAGGTAAAAGTGACAGCTCAAATGTTATTTGTGTTCATTCATAAAAACGGCAAACGTTAGCTAACATTAGATAGGCTAATACATAATTTATATCTATCTATAATATGAAAGGTATGTAAAACATTTATACACAATGTTTGACTGTTTGACCAGTAATACATGATGTAGGTTAATAAATACTATTTTATTAGAGCTACTAAACATGAGTATGCATTTTCTGTAAAGTATCTGAAATGTTATTCTAACATAATGTAAAAAAAAAAAGGTGTCGTAAAATTTTGGGGTGGCTGGTACCACTGTGGCTGCTAGGTCAGAAAGTAAATTTTCCACCCTGGTAATAACATGCTAAACTGGTGTGTATTTCTCGAACGGATTGTCCAAGACAATAAATGACCACTGAATTTTGAAAGGAACATCTCTGTGTAAAACCAATGGTACGATTGTATATTTATTTTATATTTAGTAGCAGATATTGATAGTAGAATGACGTGGTATAATGACACAATAATTTCACGTTTATTTTGTGAGCAGGGCTTTTCACTGCTTTTTTGGCATCTGATCAGGCTATTGTTGAGTTTATCTTGTTGTCTTGCTATTACAGAATAAACATTTTATATGATGAATAAATATATTTACGAACTCACACATAGATGCTATTGTCCACTGTCGGGATGTTGTCTTTAATGCCTGTTGCTCTCTCTCTCTCTGTCTCTGTTTCTGTCTCTCAATCGGCTAATATAAATAATGAATTTAAAGTCAAAATTTCCATGCAGATAATTGTTATGAGGGGCCTTTTTACCTTATGTCTCTTTGTAGAGGTTCTCAGTGGTTAACCGGAGTTGTTTGTTCTGACCCAGGGTTGTTTAGTGCCATTGGAAAGATGTTAAAACCCTGGATCTTTTAATAATAATATCATGGGGATATGAACAACATGAGACAATCTATTTCTTAATTAAAGTTTGCGCTTTCAGATGAGCCAGTCTTGCCATAATAGTTCCTTTTCACACCTTATCCCCTCCCTGCTGGGTAAGGTACTTAGGGGGAGGCCGAAGGAAAGAGTTTAATCAGTTTGATAGTTAGATCAGTTGGAGTTAGGTCAGTTTGTAGTGGTACTGAATTTGAGTTGGCTGTGGAGTTTTTGGAGCCGTGAAAGTTCTGCGAGTGTCACGCTGTGCAGTGGAGTCTACAGAGAGAGACAAGTTTTTCCTTAGTCCTTGGAATTCTTATGACTTTGTACCTTTTGCACTGGAGGAGGGTAATACTGGCAATTTCTGGTTTATCGGTCTCTCTCTCTTTTCTGGTAATTTCAATTTAATGTTTAAATGTCTGATTACAATTCATTATTCCAATTGACGGTTTTCCTATAATAAAACTACTCAATCTTAAGACCTGATTTAGACTTTGTTTTGACTGGTTAGTTGATCCACCAGGTTACTGTTTGACTTACCTATTAACGAATTTAATTGATGATTGTCATTTTTAATAATAATTATTAGATGAAATCCATTAAATATAATTAAATGTACGGTTAAGTGAGGGGTTTCAGCACGCGATACCGCTTGTGTTCAGTATTCAGAGTGCTGGGCATTTTAACGAGGGCATTGAGTGCTGGAACTGCTGGATTCAGGATATAAACGCATTTTTACTTAATCCTCGCTTCCCTGACACCACTATGTCACACATGGGTAGGTCTAGTTGTAGACGAGACTAGGTGGGGGGTTGCTTGTTAAATGGACTTGCTACAGATAAATAGTGACACTTAGAAACTCCGTAGTTGTCACGAATCGTGTACCAATAAAGATAAAACATGGAGTTTGTTGTTTCCACTCATAGTGGCTGTATGAGCAACAAATGTCTCAGTTGAGCAAAATCTTGGCACCGGCATCCTGGTCAATAGGTTAACAAGGGCATTCAGTGCTGGAACTGCTGGATTCAGGAGATAAACACATTTTTACTTAATCCTCACTTCCCAGACACATAACAACAGCAACCTGTTACAGCTACAAGTGTGATAGGAGGTCGCTGTGGAAATGTCGACTGTGCTGGACATTGGCGAAATGTCCAGTACAAGAAATTCTTCAGGATCAATCAGAAAACAGTTATAGCTTCATAACCTGGTAGGATATTTGGTTCCTTAAACATGTTTATACCAGAGATTTTTTAGATAATCTACATAGTACATAGTACAGTAAGCACGGGGGAAATGCTGAATGTTTATTTATACACCTTTTTAAATCATATATTATTGTTCCTATATCAGAAAATGATGTTTTTAGCTTGTGAAAATGGTGCATTTTATTGTCTGTGACTGTGGCAAGATGAAGGTCGTAAATGGCTTATACTATTAATAGCACCGTGCCATTTTATTGGAGCGGCTGAGGTTTTTTTTATTTGAAGCAAGCAGTGGCACTTTTTAACAATCCTGCGTCTGAATTTTGGGGGTTTTCTTAAAGCTGTAGTTTATAATTTCAGAGAAACATGAATACTGTCTGTAATTGGGATCTTGACGAATAGGCGCCCCCGTTAATGGGGTTAAAAACATTAAATATTAAAAAGCAATATATGCAAAGGAAGTAAACCCATAAAATATAGATGGATATGGAGTGATGGATATGGAGTCTTCTTTCGATACATAAAAACTGCTCTAACAGAAGTGAGGGGTGTGGCCAGATTTGTGGGACGGCTGAGGATGTTCGGCCTGGATCAGGACAGAACTAAGAGGTGTCCCCAGATTCAGATCAGGCTAAGTGGGTGTGACAAGAATCAGGGCGTTGCTCACCTTGTGTTTCTCAAGGAATTCAGGGCTGAGTGTCCAGGGCGCGTCCCGCACCACCTCATCCACGTAGCGACAGTGGCGCAGTGCCTCGTACCGCTCATCCTCCGTCATCACAGTGAAGCCCTTAAACCGGTGAGTGAGGTCATCACTGCACACTGACATATACAGAGACACAGACAGGGCAAAGGGAGACCAGTGATTTCTGGAAGAGGCAGTATTCCTTCTTCAGCAATGGCAAAGACCACCGGGAACGGGATAACTACAGATCTGAAAGGCCTGATAGCAGGTATTACAGTGACAAGCACAGGAAGATGGGCGACCACCGGTCGAGTTGCGATCACAGAATGGACAGCAGCATGAGCCGGTAATTGCCCTTTATTGGTCAGTAAATTTAAAGCCTATTAAACATTCTGGCTGGAAGAAAAAAAAAATTTATAGACTAGAGCTTAAATAATGGCTCTTACTATTATACATATACTATTATAATATACACTGCACTTATTTTCAAAAGCACAGTAACTTATCATTGTTAACACCCCCAAATCACACTCTAGCAGGCTGTTAGGCTATGTCGGTACTAAGCAATGTTTCCTTTCGGACCAAACTGCAGAGAAGCCGTCTACAGGAAAACAGCTAAATAAATTTTGCCTGCACTAAAACGTTTGGCTGTTAGGCCATTTTCACTCCATCAAAACTTGATGAACTTGAACAGGCCTTAAGATGAGCTTGATATGATCAGTAAATATTTGTTTGATGGTCTTGTTTTGATCTGCACTAGGGCTGCACGATATATCCAGAGGCGACGCAACGGGACAGGCAAGGCAGGCAATTGCCTGGGGCCCCGAGCTTTGAGGGGGCTCCCGACGGCTGATCACATTAGTCCTACGACAATGACAATATAAAAATGTGGAAACCCCCTTGAAACATCCGATGGGCAGTGCAGGGTAGCCTACTCGGAAACCCCCCTAGACGGGGCCGCATGTCGATAGTTGCGCGACAGTTTGTTTGAATGAATAGGCGGCTGTCAAAATGAAAAGGATTTACCCCACTTATCAAGAAGTTTCAAATGACCGCTACGAGAGTTGTAGAAGTTAATGTTCTAATGCTGCTGTAACAATCACTACTGGACTGGTACTTTAGCTTGGGGAGTTCAGTAACAGCTACTTAGCTAACAAGATGTCAGTCGGCTAAAGTTTGTGTAAACACTCATTCTAGAGGGTTAAAACATTCTGGGGCTGTTAACGTTAGCTACGATGGCGTTTTCTCCGTAGGTCTGCTCTCAACTGCTAGATGGATCCATACCATAGACTAGAAAAAAAAGTAAGTTCAAACTAAACATGCATACTCCTTGTAGGCTATTCATCATTGTACACATGCCACTATTTAGTCATATGTTGACCAGCCAGAGTCTAGTACTGTTGACTCTAATAAATATGTGTAAAACAACTCAACTTTGTATCAAGTAAAATCATGCTTTGATTCTTATTCGTATGTATTATGGGTATAACTGGGTTGAAAATATGACTGTAAATCCTTTAGTTTGGTAGAAAAACACAAGAGTTTTTTATGGGAACCATATTAACATTAGTTGCTAAAACTTCTGGCTCCTCTCGCCTGTATAGTTCCTATATAGCCTAACGTTACTAGTTAATTTTTAGATTTATATGAGAGAGCCTATTAGTTATTTCCCTAAAATGCCTATACATAATTTGTGAAGCTTGCCGGTTATTGTTATAAATACATTTTGAAACGGAACCCATTACCCATCATTCGCAGTTGGCTAATGCGATAGCCTGGATAATACAGACAGATACTATAATAGTTTACAGTTAGCTAGCTACATAGGTAACTTAATTGACTCTAAAAGTTAGGATATTTTGATAAAGCTACAGAAGTGCAAGGTTTTTTTCTAATGATAGGGAGAAGCTTAGCTATATGAGAGTAATGTTATAACTCTGAGGGAATCCCCCATCTCAACATGATTTCCTGCTCATGAAGGGTGATCACAAGTGAAAATTGAATCAATGTGTAGCTACGTGAACATTTAGATGTATGCTATGGAATCTGGTTTTAAATTTCAATAAAAAAAAATTGCTGGTTAAATTTAATCTACAGGCCTAAATTAATTCTCCTGGCATTATAAGGCAATTTTCTATAAGCTGTCAAACTAGAATGCACATTGCCATTGTCTTTCGCCATTGTCATCATCGCCGATGGGCATACATTTTAGTTGATAGACGATGGTATCGTACATCAGCCTGACCCTATTGTTCCAAGCAAAAAAATATTCAACAACAATGCCAAATTATTTATTGAACTTTCTTCTGGGGGTGCAGACCCCCCTAGTAGCCCCCCTAAACATATATCTCTGGTGACGCCCCTGCCCTGAAGCCCCACAGAAAGTGGTGTGGAGCGCATTTCTCAGGCGATTACATCGCATCCATGCATTTTCAATGAAGACGACACATTCCCAGAAACCCATTCAACCACCACAACAAAAGATACCTCAATCAAATCACCAACTTCAGGGTAAGGTAATGGTTATGAATGCCGTTTTGGGAAAAAAGAAATCATGCTAAAACTTTTTTGGTGTTTGTTAAGGCAAATTTAATCAATCACGTCATGCAAAAACTTTTTTGCTGCTTGATACAAAACGAAAAGGTTTGCATTTTCCATGACTAATCTAGAAGAAAGTCCATCTCATATAACATAATTTAGTTTTATTTAAGGTTTATTGGATACACAGGCACGTATGTAGCCCACAACCTGAAAATGAGTGAGGAACAGGACACAAGCACCGAAAAGGAAGAATTTGCTGCGAAAAGAAATGCAACATCAGTTGAATTTTCTAGAATGTATAGGCCTAGCCTACTTGTTCTTTGTAACTTTATTGAGAAAGACGCGATTTTAAACGTGATTCTTTATCTGTTAGGTACTCTGTTGAAAAAGAAACTCATTTTAAACGATTTAATAGTTTAATAAAATTTGTATTTGTTTAGCCAAGATTGGCAGCACTCAGTGTAACTTTGCCACTGTTGCTTTAAGAAAACGTCATTTTAAAAAAGAAAAGTAAAATGGTTCTGTTGTTATTTGTTACAAGTTCTATTTATTTTAAGTTTTATTTATTTGTAAACCACCCAGGGGACTGGTGTATAGTTGCGCTTTTATTAAAATTTTGGTTATTTAAAAGAGGTTTGTAATTGTAGAATAAAATGTTAACTTACCTATTTTGTCACTCGTGTTAATTCCCTAATGTGATACTGCAGCTTTAATGTTACGTTTTTAAACTGGAGTGTCGCCCCAGTGTGATGGGTTTAGTAGGGATGAATCAAACACAGAGGTGAGGGAGATCAAGGAGATCAAGTCACCCACACAGCTGAGAACCAATAAGGGAGATATAACACAAAAAGAAGAAAAGAAAAACAGGAACTAATTCCTGACAGCTAACAGCTAAATGAAATATACCCAAGAAAATAGGGCAAACAAGAAAAGAAATCGAAATCTCCCAAACTCAATACTAGAGCCCAAACAGGAGAAAAGCAAAGAAAACACCTTCGGAACGTAACTCTACAACGTCCGATAGAAGGTGAAACAAAACAAAACCACCAAAAGAAAACACTGTCTCGTAGAGAACAGCACGAGAATAAATAGCGCAGAACGCTAACAGGAGGAAATACAATCCTATACCTGAAGAAGCTAAAAGCAAGTCCCTCGTGAACATAAACAATTTAATATCACAAGGTCGCTTAAACCTGGCTATACCTGGCTCAATGTAAAAATGAATGACAAAGAAGCACCGGGGAAGCGGAAGTGAGGAACTTGAATACCCCGCAGGTAGAAGCACAGGTGAAATAAATAACAAGCAAGGGGAAGCAAAATGTTTAAAAAAATCTGATTGAGAGATCCTATCGGAGAAAAAGGATGAGAACCGCGGCGGAAAAGGAAAAAATAACCCACGAACCATGACAACCAGAGTATTATAAACAACTGCTTCATTTTTTCCTACAAAATCACCCTAAGCATTGCTAGCATGATTAATTATTTCCAAATGGAGCTATTCAAGTTAAAAGCAGCATGTATCTGGTGAAATTATCGTATTCCTGTATTTTTTCATATCGCAATATATATCGCAAAAAAAAAACATCGCAATGTTCTTTTTTTCCCAATAAACTATCGTGCAGCCCTCTTTAGGCTGAAGTCAATTAATGCATCTTCTATACAAATAGGTCTTTCACACAAAAACAAGTCTTACTCAAAGCTAAAGGGAAATCAAAGCTGCTCTTATAGAACCATGTAACTGAATAGGTTTAAAATTTTACCCTTTTTTCTCTTTCTTTCTTTTTTCTTGTCTTGGGCTACGTTCGGATCTGAAATGTATCCTTTCTTCCTGTCGTTCCCTTCCCTTGCTTCAAGGGGGAATCCCGAAAAAGCCAGGATGAAATATGGCAGCCACACCAAGTGGGATTCGGTTCCAATTTAAGAAATGGGAAGGGAAGTAATTACATTCCCTCACTCCCTCGTTACCATTATCCTCCCTTCCACCAAGGGTATAAAATGCAAGCTTCCAGCAAGAAGGGGATCCCACGATGCAATGCTCCACATGGAAAAAGTGGGCGGTCACATTTCAACTCTATTCTTCCGAAATGTTGCGAGGGCGGTTCAGTTCCAATTTTGTTTGTTTCTCATCAATCTTCCCTTGCAGAGCACCTGTTAAATTTGCTTGCTGCAAGTCGCAAATTTCGTTACAAGATGTCACTCGAGGGAAGAGAGTAAGGGAAGGGAATGTGTTCAATTGGATCTGAACGCAGCCCTGCTCTTGTTTATTTGGCCTGCACTACAGTATTTTGTACTGAAATGTAATGTACTGTATGTTTTTGTAAAATGTCTTGTAATGCTCTTTCAAATGCCTAGGGACTACAGATGAAAACTTGCTCTCAAGCTAACTCTGGAATTGTATCCAAGCTTTTTGCAGATATGTTGATTACTATGTGTTGTCCCCTTTAAATAAATAAATAACTAATAAATATTGGGGCCAGGTAGCTATACAACATTATGTTCTAACAACGTTCACTATGCCTTTAATTTAAAAAATTTGAAAACAATACAGTGCAACTCCGGCCTTCCAGTGGGCCCTCTAGGTGAGTGGGCCCTGGGGCAGAAGATGGATCACTTTAAGGGTTGTTCCTCCCCTATTTTTCCATACAGTTCAATAGGAAAATGAGTCAGGAGAAATGCAATGTGCTGGAGTACAGAGCCAAAACAACAAAAAATGTGTCACTGTCCTAACACTTTTGGAGTGCATTGTATGTGCATGTGTGTATATGTATGTGTCAGCATGTGTGTGTGTGTTTTAGCCATACCTCCCACTATCAGGTAAGTGTTGGGGAACAGATTCTTGGCCTGCATCAGAGCACGAGCATGACCCGCGTGGAAGAGATCGAAAATGCCATCAGCGTAGACTCGTACCGGCCGGTCCACTGCAGGAACAAAAGCGCTGTATAAATATCTCTCTACTATCTTTAATGCACCCTCCCTTTTTCTCCCAATTTAGAATAGACAGCTGTATCCAATAGTGCTCAATGCTGCAACCGTCACTATTTCAGTACAGACAAGCATGTGCCCTTCTCCAAAGAATGTCACGTTAGCTGCAGCTCCTCATTAGAGGTGGGACATTTAAAATTTTCTCTTGCGATTACTCGAGTACTCTTTTTTTGTATGCCTAAAGTCGGTTTTACAGCAACAGACCCGCTTAAAGGCTTCGCGGATAATTTTTTCCGACTTTACTTCACATAGAACACTGGGAGAGGAATAAGTGAATAAGCATACGACAGTCTCCTTTGAAATACTCATCAGACTTAAGTATACCGTTCGGCAGACAGACATTGTTTGATAAATGTTACAATTAGTTATTCTGAGAAACAAAGACATAAAAACAGACAAAGCTAGACTACATCTTAGAACTCATGTTCTGAGATTGCAGTACATTGAGCCTTAAGCCTATAGATTTGTGTGTCTCGTGTATACTGTACTCAAGGGGACAGAGGATGCCAAAGACAAAATATGAATGGAAAATAAATGTGCTGAATGAAATTAACCATGTCTTACACTTTACAGTGGTTCCAAACCAAAATAATTAAAATAGAGAGAGGGTGTCAATTTAGAATGCAAATGCATGATGTTTGTAGAAGATGATGTGTGAGTCTCTACTATGCATCTTATCTTGTAAGCTACACCTGCATATGCAACTTGTTTTGACCTACAAAAAATAACTGTGTGCTGCAAGAGATAGGCTCTTGATGATTTGTAGGCTATTGTATCATATGTTCTGACAACAATGTGACAAAACTACTTTCACGACTATAAGTCTACCTCTATTTAGTAATCATATGGAAACCTCTCAAACATTAGATTCAAGGGCTTTTAAATGAACGCTCATTACAGCATTAAATGCAAAAATAGTTTCACATTTTAGGCCAAGAATATAACAAAACCACGTGTAAACAGTTGATTGTATGTTTCATCTTGTGTTTTTCTTATAACAGACACACATAATGAAACTCGAGTTCTCCAATTTAATTTCAGTGTGCTAGTTAATTTCAGACTCAACCTGTCACTAGTTAGCTAGCTTTAAATTAGACAGGCTGAAACAAATACAAAATATTAATCTATTGTTCACCTATACATACAAATACAGTGCCCTCCACTATTATTGGCACCCCTTTATTATTGCACTGTATGCACATATGCTGAAGTACCACAGAATGAAAGCTAATGTTACTTTAGACTCCAAATAATTACATATCATGAAATCATGAAACAAAAGCTTAAAATCATAAAGGGGGGGGGGGGGTTAAATGTGAACAAACCACATATGAGTGGGCAAATATACCACACGCACACAATGTAATGAGCAGGATGAGCCACTCAATAGCCCCTATATTACCCTCTATCGCGCTCTCTCACTCTCACTGCCCCTTACATTTAATCTCTCTCACTAACCTGGTGTGCCACAGCGGGCCTGTGCGATGGTTAGTTTCTCATGAGGTGCGCGACACTCACAGCTCGTCTCCCTGGCGAAAATGGCTGGCTCCCTTAACGTCTGCAACAGAGAAAGAAAGAGAAGGGGAAAGGGTAAGATAACGGTTATGAAACTTTACTGTTCTCATCACTGGCCACACCTTCAACACACAGCGCAGCTTAATGTCAAAGAGAAAGCATAGTATTATATCAAATATACAGGTCTGATCAGATGACAACATACTTATCTGGACTACACAGCACAGGTTGATTTCACAAATACAGCACAGCTCAAACACCAAAACAATCTGATCTCAAACACAGTTTGGTTAGGAATACAGTGAAATTTGATCAACCACACAGCCTAATCTAAATATACACAATCTGATGTCAGCTACACAGCACAGTTTGATCTCAAGAGTAGCAATGTAAGAATGATATTGTTCAAATCAAACAGTGTATATTGCCTGTTCACACCTCCATGTTACAGACTACCGGGAAGAGAGCCAAGACACTTTAGTCCCAAACATTATGCATCAGCTCCATAGACAGGTAACATCAGCCTTCAAAACAAGAACAATGCCATCCTGAGAAGGGGGCCGTTACACTACGTGGACCATTATTAAATTTTTTTGAGCCATACACCCAAATCCTGTCCCTCCTGCCATTGGGTTTCCGGCCAGCATCCGTCTACATGTGAATCATCTTCCCACACCGACACAGCAAACCGTATGAGGAGGGGTTTTTCTGGCTAAAAATCATCCAATGGCGGTATCAAATTAGTTAAACCACAGCCACAATTTCTCAGCATTGTCTGAAACTAATCAGATTCATATATTAGAGATTCTGAGGAATCCACTACACACTACATTTACTTAGTTAGAACCCTTTGCCTTTGCAGGAGAGCAAGATTTGTGATCCCCAATATGCAAATAAGGGTGGATCAACATAAATGCTAGACACAAGCAACTGAGTAACCCAGTTCCACTTCCACCCCACTTTTACAGTTAGAATCCTTTGCAGTAGAAACAAATTTGCATGGAGATTTGTATTGCTTTATTGCCCCAATTTTGGCTCCCCATGTAATGTGATGTGGGGGGGTTGCAATCATGGCCCAAAAATGCCCCAGCAATTTACAGTTTTACAAACAGTTTGGAGGCTATGTCGCAGCAGACTAAGTATATAAGTATGACATGAGAAGTAAACAGAAAGCTACAATAACTGTAGAAAAATAAGGATAAATCCAAACGCAGTAATCAATTTCACTATTTTATTAGAAGCATGAACACTGAACGGTGTGCAATATTGAATAACATTAAAAAAATTGGATAGTAAACAAAAAAAACCTGTGCAACCTGCAAATGTTCGGTTACATTTCAAAATATTCAAGTAAAATTTCTGAAAGATCCAAGCTTCTAGGTTTGTAATTGATGTGGTGCACAATACCCCAAAAACAGACTCCAGGAAATCCAAAGAATGAGGCAGCAACAGTAGATGCAATAAGGTCCAATACGCCCCGTCAGTAATTAAGGGGAAAAATATACTTCTAGGTTGGTCTATCTATGATTAAAGCTGGAGTATCCAGTTTTTCCCCACATTTGTTGTCACAACATCCTTGGCCCTGCCCACAGAGAAAGAGACACACCCCCGCCCCCATCCCCATCCCACAGACCTCGTTGTGAACGTGAAAGTCTGCTAGATACAATTTCAGGATTAGTTTGTGTAGCATTAGACTGAACCAGGCATTATCTGGCTACCGCTGGTAGCTACACGTTGGTAACTAATCTATACAACATATTACGTTATCAAGCATGCCCTTCTTCCAAGAACAAAATAACGTTATCAATAATACCAATTACCAACCTAGCTACTATTCATTATAGGTAATTACAGTTGTCTGGCAAGCAGAAAGTCCATTCATGTTCACTTTTGACCTACTTGTTTAGTCTGTCTTTAAACAAATTTGTTCCCGAAAATCTCACCACCTTCTGAAATTAGCACGTATGTTTACTCCAGTTTTCGAGCGAGCTTTATCCAATTCCCTTTTTTTTTCCCGTGAAATAGCGCCGATGTAACGGGTGGCTGTGAAATGTCTAGCTGGTGAACTTGCTTGCTACTGGCAAGGTCAATCTCACATTGATTGGTCCACGATGTGGTCATGGTTAAGCCACTGTTTTGAAAAATTCGGAGCAAATTGCTGGTTTTAGAATTTGAGGGTATAAACATAGTCTATGGTGCTGGAATTCTCTCAGAACAGTTCTTTCTATGATTGCTACCAACAAAGCATGACCGTTCTCTGACATTTTTCAAAATAAAAGTTTTAGCAGCTTTAACAAAGGTTTTTTAAAGCATAACAGTCACTGCTGCCATACGTCATAGTATGCTTTACTTAATCTTTTTTATCTTTAATCATACCTTGGTTCCAAAAACCTCGCTATACCGTGTTCTTTGCAAAGTCACCTCACGTTTTTTTAATGAAATGGCCTTTCAATTCGCCTTAAGTTTACATTGCAAATTCCTCATCATACTGTTGCAATGTACAATTTTTAATATACATTGAATGAAAAACAATAAAATATTGCTGACGACTGTATTGCAAAACTGCCTACCCTTCCGTGAATTCATACAGGTATACCTACAAATATAATATACTGCCCAGCCCTAGTGTATAGATTATACAGTACAAGTATGCTTGGTAAGATGTATGGTGTGTGTGTGTGTGTGTGCGTTGGGGGGGTGCAGGTGGTGATGGTGCTGGTACTGTGTCTTGCTGACAACAGTTTATTTCCTGAAACATTGTGAACTATGGGAACATTGTGAACTATTGTGAAACATTGTGAAGAAAGTAAACAAACACACTGATAAACAAAATAACAGGGAGCACAGCCATTTCATGGGGACATTCCTTCTATACCTGCATCAGTCACAGTGTTACGCCAAAAACAAAACCACGACCATAGAGGAGGACACTGACAGCCCTACTCATAACGACCTGCTGCCCGCCACCCCCAATCTCTGTACCCCCCCCACACACACAAACACATCATACACACACACACACACACACAGCATCACCACTCCAAAACCCTGAGAGGAAGACAACACTTTCATAAAACCTATTTCTGCTATACATGCAGCATACAGCAGGATGGAGATAAAGACACAATCACAATTGTTCATACATACACGTGCACAAATACGAAAACACACACAGTCACAGACAAAAAAAAACACACACACAAAGACAGCTACATGTACACATGCACAAAGATACAGCCAAACACAGTCAATCACAGACATAGCTACACAAATACGCGTGTGAGGTTCCTCACCGTTCGAGGCAGGGGACAGGTGTGTTCGATTTCCTCCATGTGTCCTGCAGAGGGCTCATGGGACAAGGCCGTGGATCCACCCGTCTGTGACTCAGCATCAGCGCGGAGCTGACACTCCCTCAGCCGAAACGGAGACGCACAATCCTGAAAACCCCTCTCCCCACCGCGTTGCTCTCCTCTTGCCTCTGCCCTGCCCCACCCTGAATCACTGACACCTCCTGAACACCCTCTCTTCCTCTGCAGAAAAAATAACCCTGTGATAAGCGCTCAACACAGAAGAGCAGCCGGCTTCAGGCATTCACCACGGCAACAATGGAGGCAGGGAATCATAAAGGAAAGAGACAGCCAAGGAGGCTTCCAATCAGTGGGCAGGTTCTCATCTCAGATTTGCATAAGGATTTCTGATTGGCCAAGCCAGCTGTCATGGTACCCTATACAAGGATGCCTGGATTTTGGACACCATCGCCGCACTTAGGAGGAAGTGTTCCCCGATGTTTGATTGCATCAAGTAGGTGGCAGAGGAGTTGCTAGGAGACAGCAGGTCATGGTTTTCCAGTTAAATCCAGACATACAATAATTTTCTTTTCTTTTTGTCCTGTGTGTTAACTGTAGAGTCAACAGATGTGTAAACATTTTGTGCGTGTTTGTGTATAAAGATAAATGTGCATGATTGATAGTGTGTGGTGTGCATGTGTGTACATATTTAAATGCTTGATTTTCTGTGTTGTGTGCATATATTATGCATAAAAAAATATATATATACACTTGATAGTGTATCTGTGTGAACAGATGACTGGTTGTGCTGTGGTGTCGGTATATGCTTAATCGTGTGTATATAAATATATCTGTATGCTGGATATTGTATGTGTGTGTGTGGGGGGGAGGGGGTTAGGACTGGCAGGGGCCCTCAAAAATATGATAACTTTTTGTTACTTATTAAAATTGAAATTACTGTAATATTTTAGTTACAATGTACTAATGAAACTAACGTGTTCCTTTTTTTTCTTGTTTTTGGTAAAAAGTAACGGCACAGACTGTCTCTGTATTGCCCCCCACCCCCCCCCCCCCCCCCTATCTATCATGAAATGGTTTAGTCCAGTGACAGTCCTCTGTGGCGGGCAGCACAGTGTCTTGCTAGTTAGTGAATTGCAAGTTAATACTGCAGTTCTGTGGTTAATAGTAAACAGTGTGTCATCATTTCTCTTTCAAAAGTAAAATCAGGCATCCACAAATGGAAATAAATAAAAGAGACAGTAGGCTACGTCACCTTGTTTTTCAAAATCCGTGAGTGGTGCAAATTAACATGTTATCTAATTCCATGACCTAGTGAAATAGGCGTGCTAGCCTACTTCATATTTTTCAGTTTTTTCATTTTGCACTTTTAGCCGAAATGCATTAATCGTGGGCTAACGTTTAACAAGCATATTCATATTAAATCAGTTGTCCCTGATGCCAGGCCCAACAATTTCAAGCTCAGCACCCCAGTCACCCCATACCCCACCCAATCCTGCCCAGTCCTACTCCCAACTGAAGGTGGTGAGCAGCATTATGAGTGACAATCAGTTAGCCTCCTGTAATACAGTGTCTTCCACCTACATTTCATTTGTTTTGTGGCTTCACTGAACTCACTTATGTCTCCTCATCAGTCCAGAAGTGATGGTTGCATGCTTGCTGTGGCATTTATTTATTTATTTTTTACCCTAAATTAGCTGGCTAACTTCAATACATTCCGAATCTTTAGGCTACATGCTGTAAACCGAATCTCAACAAAAAACATTTTCAATATAAAAAAAAGTTACTCACCGCAGCAACAAAGTTACCATCACTCTTAACCGGAGTTGAAGATGTCGGGACTGATCCGGGAGTGCAGGAAATCTTTAAAAGGCAACCAGGGAAGGAGAACATAATGCGGGGGAGGAGTGAGGAGACTACTGGGAAGATTGACGCAGTTCGGTACTCCGTTTCGGCGGTGTACAGAGACCGCGGCGCTGTGTGTATGGAGGAGAGTCGTGGAGGCGGAGTTTGTGTGTTGGACTGCTTGGTGACACTGGACATCTCGGCACAGCGGGGGCTATTTTTAATCATGGCTGTATTGCACTTTAATTCACTTGATTGATGTAATGATTCTGTTGGATGTCTTTGTTTGATATGTTTGTTTGTGTGTTGTGGGTCTGCCCCACTGTCGATGTCTTTTTTGTTGTTGCTGGGGCTACAACTGATGTTCCCTAGCGGGAAATAAAAGTTATTTTATTCTATTCTATAGACTACAAGCACTGTCTGTAAGTCATTAATTCCACCTTGCAAAAACTAGGCCTGCCTTTAAAAGTATTGATATCAAAATGTGGCCAAGTTACAATAGACAATATTGCAGATCGCAGCTCACACTAATTAAATTAGCTCTATTCCAATGCAATGCTATCCAATCTTTAGGCTACTAAATTATTTCATGTAACTTGGCCCTGTGTTATTTCATCTTATCTCAAGAGAATGTGGTCAATAAAACTGTACATGCCACATCAAACAGTCAAAGGAGAATCATTTATAGTGGAAATAAGCTGTGATTCAGATGTGTGGAAAAGAGAAATAACTGGACTACAGGGCAAGGGCATAGCTGTGGTTTGGCACCTGGGGGGGACACTTAAAACAAAATTAACCTAATTGAACAGATCAAGGTGCAAATAATTAAGTCTTTCTTTGTGGCTGGCCAAAAAAAATATCTGTACTGAGTTTTTTTTATATGAAGTTGAAAATTCGGTAGAGGTATACGTCAAAATGGCGTATACCTCTACCACTTGCTTTTTGAAAGACTACAGTGTTTTCAAGTGGGCGTGTAAATTACATAGCAAGTAGGCGGAGCCAGCGAGGGAAGAATTGCATCTCACTGTTCTGAATAGGGACACATCATAGATCAAGCTAGCTATCATGAATGGTATGTTTTGAAATCACCGGAGTCGCAGCGTCCGAAAGCGGAGGCAGTCAGGATGTCGGCCAGCGCCGTTTATGTGTTAGACCTGAAGGGCAAGATGGCCGGAGAATCCCTGGGGGAGATTCCCGGGAGACCACTACAGGCTTCCACGGAGGTCGGTGGACTACAGCGGATCCCCAGCGGGTCCGTGCCTACAGCTTCGAGCTCAGCAGCGGGGGAGATTCCCGGGAGATCACTACAGGCTTCCACGGAGGTCGGTGGACTACAGCGGATCCCCAGCGGGTCCGTGCCTACAGATTCAAGCTCAGCAGCTGAGGAGATCCCCGGGTGTCCCCGGCCCTGTAGCGAGGTAAAACCCAGGAACCCCGTTTTAAAAAAGCACCGAGCCACAAAATTGTTCCGAACACTTAACCAGTCGAAAATAGTATGGGACTCTCGGTGTAAACCTAAGGGGATGTTCTGTGGACATATAAACATTAGAAGTGTCTCTAACAAGCGCGAGCAGATCGAACACCTGCTCTGTGACTCTAACATTGACTGTTTAGGGATGTCGGAATCATGGCTAAAGCAATCATCTCCAGAAGCCTTGGTGACCATGCCGGGGTACAATGTATTCAGGAAAGACAGGGCAAATGGAAAAGGTGGAGGGGTGTTATTATATATAAAAAATACAATAAATTGTAGACAGGTAGAATGGCCAGATGATGTCAAGTTTGAATGTGTTGGAGTAGACATCTGTCTCTCGACTGAAATGTCGTTTTTATTAATTTGTTTATATCGACACCCAAATGCCAAGGTAGATTTCTATGACCAGTTGAAGACTGTTTTAAAATCCTGTGATTCCAACAAAGAAATTATTGTTTTAGGTGATTTCAATGTTAACTGGGATGATAAAAAAGGAAGGAAGAACCTTGTGGAACAAACCGGGCCGCACGGCCGTGACAAAGAGGGAGACGCACACCAATCAAGCTTAATTAGCAAATAGTTTATTCATTAAAAGTTGGTAACATAAGAAAGAAACTTACATTAGCAATGGTATGTGACATCAGTATGAGTCAGTAGCTTAAGTGAGTGGATGAGTGGAAGAGAGTGAATGCAATGTTGTATAGTGCTGTAAAACAAAGACAAACCAGCAATCAAAAACCAAAGGCGTAGCTCAGAGAGGAGAGGGGGGAACAGCAACTGAGCTTAGGTTTTTATTAAACCCCTGGCACACAAGGCCCATGTGATTCCAGTGTCGCTGACGAACCCCAGGTGTCTTCACTCTGCTGATGACCCTCTGCCACGCCCACCAGCACCTGCCAAGGAGGCAGCCACACCCAACCAAACAGACAGGGCGGGGAGGGTCGTCACACCCCCCCCCCATAAGACAGAGGTCCCACAGGATCTCAGTCACCACAACAAAATTACTAACAAAAAAACAAAAAAATTACACAATAAACAAAATATCACAACTTACCCCTCCCATAACCTGCTAGTCCACAAACCATTCCCACAGAAGCCACTCAACCTGTAGGAAGCAAATTTAAAAGAACGCAGAGGGAAATTTTATAAACAGGAGATAAGTAACCTTCCAGTCATTATTCCAAAACTGGAGCCCGTGACAGCGCATCTGCAACCACATTATCACGGCCTTTAATGTGTCGGATATCCAGATCATAGGACTGCAGGAACAGTGACCACCTAATCAACCTCTGGTTAGGGCATCGCAGGGTGTGCAGAAAGGTCAGTGGGTTGTGGTCTGTATAGACTACCACTGGTGTCACCCCAGACCCTACATAGACTGCAAAATGCTGCAGGGGCCCAGATCAAAGCAAGGGCCTCCTTCTCAATCACAGAGTAGTTTAGCTGATGTCTATTAAATTTTTTAGAAAAAAAAACTAACTGCTCTGTTAACTCCCTGCTCATCTGCCTGCATCAACACCGCTCCCGCTCCTACATGGCTCGCATCCACCTGTAAAACAAAAGAATGGTCAAAACAGGGTGCAGCCAGCACGGGTGCGGAACACAACAGAGATTTCACATTACTAAAAGCTTCCTGGCACTTGGTTGACCACACAAACTGAACCCTGGCCTTCAACAAGTCAGTAAGTGGTGCCACAACAGTAGAGAAATTCTTACAGAAACAGCGGTAATATCCCACCATCCCAAGAAACCTCATGAGCTCCTTTTTGGTGGCAGGCCGCGGAAACTGCTCAATGGCCATCACTTTAGCATACACAGGAGCCACCCGCCCCTGTCCGACCACCCGACCCAGGTAAGTCACAGTTGCACAAGCAAACTCACACTTTGCTAGATTTATTGTAAGGTTTGCCTCGGCCAACCGGTCAAACAGCGCTCTAACCCGCTGCATGTGAGAAAACCACGAATCACTATAGACCACTACATCGTCTAGATAAACCGCACAGCCGACCAGCCCAGCCACCACGCGATTCATCAGGCGTTGAAAAGTGGCTGGCGCATTCCTTAACCCAAACGGCATCACTTCATAGGAATACAGCCCAGATGGAATAATAAAAGCTGCCACTTCCTGTGCTCTTTTAGACAAGGGCACCTGCCAGTAACCCTTCAGCAGATCAAATTTGCTGACATACTTGGCGGCACCAACCTGGTCTACGCAGTCCTCCATACGAGGCAACGGAAAAGAGTCTGGCTTCGTCACCTTGTTGACCTTTCGAAAATCTGAGCAGAATCTGAGTGTCTTGTCACTTTTTGGCACTAATAAACATGGAGAAGCCCAGCTGGATGAAGAAGGCACCGCCATCTCATTCGCAACCATATACTCTACCCCAGCATCTAAATATTTACGCTTCTCAGGAGAAACTCTATAAAAATGCTGACGGATAGGCTGTGCATCACCCACATCAATATCGTGCTCAGCCCAATCAGTGCGGGAGGGCACATCACCAAACAAACCTGAATACTTTAAAATAAGTTCTTCAAATTCCCCAGCCTGTGCTTCAGGCAAATGGTAGAACAACCCTTTTAAATCCTTGAGGGTCTCTGAATTTTTCAGCCGACCGGACAACAACCCCTCATCAGGCTCAAGAACAGCATCGTCCATACATTCACCCGAAAACACCCCCACTGTACCAGCCACCAAGGCTGGACTCACCCCCGTTAATCCCTGCTCGACAGCACCAGAGACACTGGAAGATTGAACATAGTAGGGTTTAAGCAAATTTACATGAAACAGTTTCACAGGCTTCCTACGACCAGAAGTTGAAATCAAATAATTCTGATCCGAAATGCGTTTAACCACTGTAAAAAGCCCAGAGAACTTGGCTTGAAAGGGTGAACTCACCAATGGACATAAAGCCAAAACTTGATCACCAGTACTAAATTCACGCACCGCAGACTGGCGATCATACCTCTTTTTCATTTTAGCCTGTGATGCAGCCAACATTTGTTTTGCCAACTCTCCTGCAGCATATAGCCGACGCCTAAACCCATTCACATAGTCAATAAGGTTGGTGGGCGGGTCCGACTCCCTCCACCCATCCTTAAACACCGACAGTGGACCACGGACAGTATGACCAAACACTAGGTCATTTGGGCTAAACCCGGTGCTTTCTTGCACTACCTCTCGTGCAGCTAAAAGCAACCATGGCAGGCCCTCTTCCCAGTCCCCATCCAGCTCAGTGCAATATGAACGCAAAAGAGACTTGAGCGTTTGGTGAAAACGTTCCAAAGCGCCTTGACTCTGCGCGTGATAAGCTGATGACTGGTTATGTCTAATACCTAGCAATTTTAACACTTGGGCCATTAGGTGGGAAGAAAAATTAGAACCCTGGTCACTCTGGATGAATCTGGGGATGCCAAACACAGATATAAATTGCGTCAGGGCCTTAACCACAGACCTTGCGGTTATTGTGCGCAAAGGATAAACTGCCGGGTACCTGGTACTCTGACACATGACCGTTAACAAATACTGGCTACCAGTCCTCGCACGGGGCAGTGGACCCACACAATCAATAATTAGATATTCAAATGGCTGGCTGATAGCTGGAATCGGCTGCAAAGGAGCTGGTTTAATGATTTGATTCGGCTTACCAGTTAGCTGACAAGTACTACAGTTTTTAATGTGCAGAGAAACGTCCTTTTTCAGTCGCGGCCAGAAAAAATGGCGCAAAACCCTATCATAGGTTTTGCGTACACCCAAGTGCCCCGACCCATCATGAGCAAGCCTTAATGCATGACTACGAAACTTGGATGGAATTACAGCTTGGAAAATGGGATCCCCGACAAAATCCTCACCATGGGGCACCCACTTCCTCACCAAAATACCATCCTGAAGAAGGTAGCAACTGGCAACATTCTTCACCTCACCGGCTGGCAGCACAGACCTAAGCAGTCCCTCCAAGGATGAGTCAGCTCCTTGTTCACTCTGCAGATCACTGTGAGACACCGACAAAGGAAAATCAGGTAAACATGGCAAAGTATTCTCTCCCTCTCCATCTGCCACATTAGACTTAACCCGACTCATAGCGCGAGTAACCGCACATGCAGGAAAGACCCCGGGAAAGCGTATAGCAATTTCATCAGACTGTTCTGAGCCTGAAGGAGACAGAGTAACCACTGGAGGTGGTGACCCATTCGCCCATACCCGACTACCAGCCAAGTCGTTACCCAAAATAATATCAACCCCTTCCACCGGTAACGCTGGCCTCACACCAATAGGCACCTCACCCTGCACCAGATCACAATCTAAGTTTATCCTATGCACTGGGACAGGAAACACCATCAACCCCATTCCTCGCATAAGGATTTTATCCCCCGTATCAGTTCTCTCGGAAAACGGCAAAATGGACTCCTGAATATATGAGTTGTCCGCACCCGTATCCCTCAAAATCTTAACTGGCACCTTAATGTCACTACCAGCCTGTGCTACAAACCCTCCTGAGACAAAAGGCAGATAGGACTCACTGGGGCCATCAACCACACCAGATTCTGCCTGCCCACTTTGCCACACTTCCACATCCAGACCCAGAACGCTTGCAGCCAGTGCAGTAGATTTTACACGCCCACCTCCCACTTGCTGCTTCCTACCCTTAAGCATTGGGCAGTCTGACTTCCAGTGGCCTGCCTCACGGCAATAATTGCACACATCCTCTCCCCTTTCAGGCGTTCCCCAGGACCCCTTACCTGAAAAACTCCCAAAGCGAACAGGCGACCTACCCCCACCATTTTTGCGCGCACCAAACTCCCGCACAGGCTCACCAGGCCGGCTTTTATGAATTAGTACATACTCATCAGCTAAACCCGCAGCGTCAATGGCAGTCATAACCCTACGCTCCGCAAGATATGTGGCAACCCGACTGGGCAGAGAGTTTTTAAACTGCTCCAAGATGACTAAATCACACAAACTCTCAAAATCCCCAACCTCCGAGGCCATACACCAACGATTAAAATGATTAGTAAGCTCCCTCGCAAACTCCATATTAGACTGGTCAACCCTTTTTTCCCACATCCTAAAACGCTGGCGATACGCTTCTGGGACTAACTCGTATGCCTTCAGTACAGCCTCCTTGACTGATTTATAAGTTAAGTCATCATCACTTAAAGACGCATACGCCTCCTGTGCTTTTCCTAACAACACGGATTGCAATAGCAAAGTTCGTTCAGAATCTGACCAATTTCTTGCTTGCGCAATCCGCTCAAACAGAGAGAAAAACACATCCGGGTCTGAAAACAGAGATGGCCAATTATAGGCCTATCAGCATCCTTCCAATTATTTCGAAGGTTGCTGAGAAGTGGGTAGCAAAGCAAATAAGCAAACATCTTGATAGAGGCTACACCCCACTGCATCCTATGCAGTTTGGGTTCCGTGCCCACCATTCTACTGAAACAGCTAACTGTGTTTTTATTGAAAAGGTAAAATGTTTGTTAGATAGAAACCCCTGTGTAGGTGCTGTATTTTTAGACCTGAAAAAGGCATTTGACACCGTCAACCATCAAATTCTCTTATCAAAGCTCACTTATTTTAATTTCTCTACAGAAACTATACAGTGGTTACAATCGTACCTGACAGATAGAAAACAATGTGTCAATGTTGACGGTGTCAAATCCCCTTATCTTAATAGTCCGGTCGGAGTCCCACAAGGATCGATCCTTGGGCCAATTTTAGTCTCTTTGTATATTAATGACTTACCAGATGTGTGTCCAAATATTAATGTCCAAATGTATGCTGATGATGCTGTTCTTTTTATACATGGCAAGAATACTGAGGAGACCTCATCTGTCCTCACATCTGCTTTGACTAAAGTTCAAGACTGGCTTAGTAACGCATGTCTTATGTTAAACACAAAAAAAACTGTTTGCATGACCTTTTCCAAAAGACCAGTAAAGGTGAAACAGTCTGGTGTGTTCCTAGGGAGGGAGGAACTTGAACTGGTAACACAGTTCAAGTACCTTGGGGTCATTTTGGACTCATCACTCATATTCAAAAAACATGTCAAAAAGGTGTCCAATACGATTAAATTTAATCTGCAAAATTTTAAACAAATCAGGCCATTTTTGACATTTGATCCTGCCAAAACGTACTTTGCATTGCATGATTTTATCTCACATTGAATACTGTTTCACAAACTGGTCATTTGCAGGTATCACAATACTCAAACCTATAGAACAGCTCTTTAAGAGAGCTATTAAGGTACTTGACAGAAAGCCACATTCACATCATCACTGCAACATCTTGGTAAAATATAGTTTTTTAAGTTTTGACAATCTCAAGATTTTTAAACATGTGTGTTTTATTTATAAGTCCTTACATGGACTATGCCCGCCTCCCCTAGGGGAATTCATAAAAAAAAGGACTGACAGTAAAACAGGTACTCGATCGGCCTCCAGAGGGGACTGTGAGGTACAATATAGACGCACGACTTTTGGTCAAAATGTGCTGTCAATTAAAGGAAGTATGAGTTGGAACAACCTTCCAACCTCAATAAGGGAATGTCCTACCTTTGCAACGTTTAAAAATAGTCTCAAACAATGGCTTAAGGACAATCAAATATGTGATCATTTTTAACCAGACTTATGTTTAGGCATATTTTATTATTTCTTAATTTATTTTAACTTCTTAATGTTTTAGCTTAATTTGCAATTTGGATTTTTGTTTTGTTATTGTATTACATTGTTTTATGTTAAGGGACTACGGATGGAAATTAGCATTCCTGCTATAATCCGGCATGTTTACATATTGTATGTATGTTCATTAATGTGCATTGTCCCTTCCAAATAAACAAATCAATCAATCAATCATTGCTATTTTATTATAATTAGGGATGTTCCTAACGACTAATTTCCCTGACGGTTAAATGGAAGTTTAAACTTAGACGACTCGTCTAAAAGTATGAAAACACTCAGAAAAAAGTCAAAATTGAGCACAATTTAATCTATAAGGTTACATTGTCCGAAAAAATATTGTGTATATTATAAGAGCCATTTGAAACCGTTAATCACATACTTCAATAACCAAATCGTATTTTAAATGCCGCTGAAATGTGTGGCACTTTGCGCCTTGCATTATGAACATTGCACATTATCCTACAAAACATGACAACAACTCACTAAATAAAAGTTAACAAGTAACATTTATTGAAAACAATATTCAACGTAACAAAACATTTTTAGGAAACGTGCCTGGTTATTACAACGGCATTTTCATTGGGTTAACGCGATCGCAGCAAATACAGTAAAAAAATAATAATCGGTCATCAGAAAAACTACCAATAATGGGCCCACAAAAAAATAACAATTAGGCCTACTGCCTCCATTGTTGCCGTGACATGACATTAGATTAGTTTTATTGGGCTATTCAACAACGCGATAAGCCTACTTACTCTTTCCACCTCACTGATTTAACTTGCAGGGCGAACAGGCTAATGCGTTTTGTTTTTTTCCTTCGTTTAAAAAAAAAACGTTTTTTAATCCGCCGTTGTTAACATTAGTAACGGATGCTCGTTTTTTTATAAAGCAACATTTGACCAGGAAAACATGACATTTCAGTGCAAATTATGTCAATATGTAATTTAAATGTGTACATTAATAAAATAATAAGTTTAACCGACTAGTATTTCTGGTGCCGACTAGCGAGGGTAGCAACGTTTAATCGACTAGTCGACTAAACGCGCACATCCCTAATTATAATGTCATAAAATTACATTGATAGGCTACATTATTTCCTAAAGATGTTTTGTGTTATGAGAATCAATCGGAACCACTCGGTTCACCAAAGTAATGGGAATAAGGTCGACAGAAACAGGGTCAAAGTCCAGCAAACAGTGCAATGAAGGCAAGGCAGAATCGCAGTCAGTTCCAGGCAGGAGTCAGAGTCCAGCAAACAGGGCAATGCAGAATGGGCAGAAACGAAGTTCAGAACAGGCAGGGGTCAAAACCGGGAGATCCGTCAGAGGCTTGGAAACAGGAGGGCGAAGGGCTGGAGCAGGGCTAGGATGGGGAAGGGCAGGCACAGGCAGGAGAACAGGAACTGGACGGGTAGACACAGGAATAAATGCTGGAAATAATTTTTTTGATTAGATTTTTTAAATTATTATATCACACCATATTTACAGGACAAGTTTCTTTATCACATTCTTATGCAACAACAATACAAAAAATAAAATAAAAAATAACACCAAACTAAGTCCACATCTACATACATATAAACATAAAACATAAAACACAAACCCCCCCTATAAAACCCCACAAACAATAACACAGCAAACAATAACACACAAATGACAGAAATCCAAACCCCAATATATATATTTTTTTTTTAATCCACACTAAAACTAGACCAGCCATAATCAATTTTGTACAGGGCAGAATGTATCTTAAATAACAGACTCCACCCTTCTCTACACCACCAACACAAAAGAACCTTGCAGGCTTCAGTCCACACCCATGGTGTTCCATGCGTCAGTCCCCAATATGGCTCGCGCTCTCTCCCGCCCCCGCTTTCTGCAGTCCCGCCATACGTAGTCTTTTATGGCGGCCTTTGCTATCCGCCAAACCGCTATTGGGGAAAGGACCTTCCTGTTCAGGATCATCAAGGACCTGGCGGCCCACAGTGCTCCTCGACATGAGTTTACTTTGAGCCACATGGCTCTCCCGCAGGGGCGGCCTAGGTCCTCCTGGCTCCCCCCATACAGAATTTGTCAGCATTCCAGTCGGCCTGCACTCAGGTATTGCTGCAGTAGCGGGTGTACCAGTCTCCAGAACCTCTGCGCGAAGCCACAGTCCCACAGGGCATGGTGGATTGTCTCCTCTCCTCTGCATCCTTCCCGGGGGCATGGTGCAGTGCTAGGTGCTAGATATCTGGCGCGCATACAGGACTGCCCGCACTGACAGGACACCATGGGCAATTAACCAGGCCTGGTCTTTGTGTCGATGGAGTGGGTCCGGGTGGGTCACTGCCTTCCACACCTTATCTGCTTGGCCTAACACCAGCCCTCGGGCCAGACACACTGGATCTCTGCCCTGCACAAAAAAGAAAAGGCACTTGTGTGAGGTCAGGGTACCAGCCCCCTCCCCCTCCAGCCCAAACTTTCTTAAAAAGGCCTGGTGAAACACTGTTACTCTATGATTGGTGCACATGGACTGTTATACACAGACTGTAAGACACACGTTGTTACACAAATACAGGAAAGCTGTGCATAGACGCAAACCCAGTTATGCAGTGTCACACAGGGTAACAGTCAAGCACATCCTCAGATCATTAGTATGTATTTGAGGGTCAGAGCCCTAAAGCACAGTCTTTGCAAGCTCTCAGTACTAACCATTTGCTTCTCTGATCTGATAAGAGTGTCCAACTTCTGGACACCAGTCCTGTTCAGAGGGACTGGGAGCATGGACACTTCCCTGCCAGTGCACAGCAGCAGAGGGGTCAGAGATCAGAAGTCATGGTCATTTGTTGATTCTTTACTTCGATGGACAATGCTTTCGATTTTTGTTTTAATACTGGGGGTATTCTCCAGCAGTCATTTACATATTTGGGTCTGCATGGAGAGGGCTCACCTGAAGAGCTGGTACATGTGAATGCATCCTCCGCTGGTTAACCAGTTGATTGCCTTTACCACATGGTCCAAGATAAGATGACTGCTTTTTGACATATGTAAAATCTCCTGCAGCCGCCATAATTGCCGTGGCTGCAGGGGGCCCAATTTCACCAGCCAGTGAATAACGATGGCCTTATTCCCTTGGCCAGCTAGGTTGCTCTTGATAGACTTTTGCAACAATTAAGAGCTGCAGTGTGCAGTTAGTGTCCTGTACACACAGCAGTAACCTCTGTGGGCCAGACAAAAAATAGCATTGTATGTACGCATAGTAATGGTAGCACAAACAGGCAAGGTTCATTGTATTTTCACGTGGCCACAGCATGGCTATGCTATTACCCAGCTGAAGCCGAGTTTTACCTTCATCTCAGTAGGTTTGGCCACCCTCTCCAGCTCATCCTCAGTTGTGGCGAGCAGGATTGGATGAAGGATTCCTGGCCCCAGCGGGATTGGCTGGGGCAGGCAAAGCTGGCGGGGTCAGTAGGCCATGTGTCTCAGGTCCCAGAACCTCCAGCTTGGAGTAGTCACTGTTGCGGCCCAGACTCTTAGGCAGGTTAAACTGGTTGAGCACCTCTGCACTGTCCTGGATCCAGTTGGTCCTCCTGCTTGGTTAGTATAGAATGTGCAGAAATAAGGAGACTAGTCGGCTTCAAGAAATATCACTCAAGAGCCACGTCATAAATGTCATATGGATGTGATAGTTCTACTCTGAATACACACACTAGCAAACAGCACATCATCAGTTTGACAAACAAAAACACAAACCGATAACTTTGGGTGCTGACCTGTCAAACAGTATGTTGAGGCTGGAGGTGAAAGGTGAGGACAGCAGCAGGGCAGGAAGAAGGTTGAGGGTGCTGGAGGAGAGACATCCCAACTCTGTAGAATGAGCGGACGCACAAGGCAGTCATGGTCTTTGGGTAAGAGAGGGTGCATGGCAGAAAGCATATGTGGAGAAGTTGTGTGAAATACTGTGTCTAGAACATGTTGCATGGATGAGGATGGTTATATATGTGTGAGAGATGTCAAGCTTATATGAGAGTGATATACAATAAATAAATCATGTGTGTGTCTGTAGGTGATGTTATGAGTGAGAGTGAGTGTGAGTGAGCAAGTGAAAGTTAGAGAAGGTGTGACCCCACCTTGTTCCATGCCATGACCCCACCAGGTGCCTTCCTGCCTGGGAGCGGAAATCTTGATGTAGGAGTCCAATGTGTCAATCTGGAGGAGAAGAGCTTCTGGTTAACAATTTTCTAATGAACTACTACACTATATGATAAACTTTGAACTACAGTAGAACTAACAAGAAAAAGGGATAAATCTTCAACACCAAAAAAGCACAGAGGCATCACTGTCCAGACTCACTCTGCATTTATACATATTTGTAAATAGGCTACTAACCTGTTCAATGTTTGACTGCATGAAGATGTGGTGGCAGGGCTGAAGGTCATTAGCAGATGAGGTGCCAGTGTATTGGCCTTCATCCTGCAGCTGAATGCTTTGCCACGGGGCAAGGTGTTGTCCCCCAGGACGATTGCAATCTGAACTTGGCACAAGCTGCTGCTGTTCCTCGATCCTCTCCTGCATGTTCTCCATTTTGGCCTCCGAGTTGACAGATTGGCCTGTACCCCTGCTCTGCAGGAGGAGCAGACAAGAGAGGGAAATTTTAGCTGTTTCAATGAAGACTGAGAGGAAAAGCAATGACGTTAAAGAGGGTGGGTTCGAGATTGAGTGTAAAGAAGGTCAAGTTGAGTAGTTTCTAAATAGTAGCAAGTTTGTGCCAAGGAGGAGGAGGGACAGAATGGGAGGGGGGGTAGCATTTGTGGTTAGTCAAATAGGAGTCATACCTTTCTCAGGTCCACTATGTCCTGCCGTAGGAAGGAGACTTGCGATGAGACCTTCCTCCTGTTGGACATATCCCCCCATAAGGTGTTGCTGAAATGGGAAGCAGTCGGAACAATTAGTGTGTGTGCGTGTGTGTTTTTCTTTACAAGTGGTATGGTAACTTATACAATGGGGGAAATAAGTATTGGACACGTCAACAATTTTCTTATCAAACATATTTCCAATGTAGCTATTCACATGAGATTTTGACCAGACATTGGTATTAACTCAATAGAACTACACAGCTAAAGAAATTGTTACATTCCAATCTTTAAAAAAAGGTTATGTGCAATAAAGTGGAATGACACAGGAAAAAAGTATTGAACACGCTAAATTAAATGTATTTAATACTTGGTGGAAAAGCCATATTTGTAATATTTGGTCGCATATCCTTTGCATGCCATGACTTCCTGATGTCTGTGACCCAACAACATCAAAAGATTCTTGATATCTTATTTTCTGGTACTCTTACAAACGATAATATAACAGCTCTGCATTTGAATGGATCTTTATGGGAATTGGGGGGTGAGACTAGATTTAGCTGTAAATTACACTGGAACAGTATAGAACACATGGTTGGCTAAAGGGCTCTAAGTCATCAAGGGTCTGATGTATCAAACAAGCCTTTAACCATCACTCTGCTGCCAGAAATACAGTAGCTATGGAAGGATCACTTTAAGGGTTGTTTCTCCTGACAGATTTTCCTATTGAACTCTATAGAAAAATAAGTCAGGAGAAACAACCCTTAAAGTGATCCTTCCATAGCTACTGTATTTCTGGCAGCAGAGTGATGGTTAAAGGCTTGTTTGATACATCAGACCCTTGATGACTTAGAGCCCTTTAGCCAACCATGTGTTCTATACTGTTCCAGTGTAATTTACAGCTAAATCTAGTCTCACCCCCCAATTCCCATAGAGATCCATTCAAATGCAGAGCTGTTATAGTATCGCTTGTAAGAGTACCAGAAAATAAGATATCAAGAGTCTTTTGATGTTGTTGGGTCACAGACATCAGGAAGTCATGGCATGCAAATTATATGCGACCAAATATTACAAATATGGCTTTTCCACCAAGTATTAAATACATTTAATTTAGTGTGTTCAATACTTTTTTCCTGTGTCATTCCACTTTATTGCACATAACTTTTTTTAAAGATTGGAATGTTACAATTTCTTTAGCTGTGTAGTTTTATTGAGTTAATACCAATGTCTGGTCAAAATCTCATGTGAATAGCTACATTGGAAATATGTTTGATAAGAAAATTGTTGACGTGTCCAATACTTATTTCCCCCATTGTATAGCGCCTTTATCCAAAGCGCTTTACAATGGCCTCTCACTCATCCGTTCGCACACACCAATGGCGGCAGCCACCATGCAAGGCGCTAGCCTGCTCATTGGGAGCAATTTGGGGTTCAGTGTCTTGCCCAAGGACACTTCGACATGTGGACAGGAGGAGCCGGGGATCGAACCGCCAACCCTGCGATCAGCGGACGACCCGCTCTACCTCCTGAGCCACAGCCGCCTGGTATGACCTCACTGTGCAATACCTCATCACAGTCCGGGATGTTGCCTATAATGGATAACAAGCAGCAGAGACTCTCTAGTGCCACATCGCTCTGCATGATGAGCAGCTTGTTGGTGCAGTTGTACATCACAGTCTCCTTCACCATCCTCAGTTTGAACAGTTCCCAGATTAACCTCATGTTTCTGATTGATTGTTAGTGCTGCCCTTCCTCCATCTGGACATAGGGTGAGGAGGACCAAGGCAGATGAGGAGAAATAAGCCACATATGTACAGCACAGGTCAAGCCTTGACATTTGATCTGTAATCCATTGTGGCGAAGTGAGCCGTACCGTTTGCGTAAATAAACAGAGTCCAGTCAAAGCTTGTTAAGGAGAACGGTTTTTATTACAAACAAACAAACAAACAAACAAACAAACAAACAAACATCAGTCTTCCTCTCTCCTCTCAACTCCCAGAAGGCTCCTTTTGAATGTTCTCAGGCTCACTGTTCAATAATCAAGGCAATTGGTAAATTGATACAAATAATAAAACAATCATTCGTCACCAATTGCCTGATTACCGACAGCTGTGCCGGTTCCATAAACCAGCCCGAGTTCACTCTCTCTCTTGCCGGCAGCGCCTAAAACCACGCCCCCTTACCACATCCACAAACTGCACTTTTGTGAATCATGAGTCACCACTAGCGGAAAGGTTAGATCATGTTTCGGGATACCTTGTGACAACTTTTTTTACAGATTTCTTCAGACAATATCGACCAGTAAGAAAAAAATTACTATAGATGAACACTATGTGGCTTTACAAGTTAGTTCTACAATCATACCAGAAAATAAATGTTGTAGCATCACCCCACCCCATCATCCCAATTACCTTAGCTTCCCAAATTCCAAATGGCAGAAGTTCAGAAGCAGCAAACGGAAATTCAAAGAATCTTGTGGGTTGTTAGCACTTGGGGCATTTATCTGAGGGAGAAAAAAGTGTCTTACGAAGTGTAAGGGGTTTAAGAATAATTCCATCTAACCCTAAATTGTGGCCTGATCTTGTATTATATAAAGCAGTGGATGTGATGCAGATGGGGTCAGGGTTCACTTGACAATGACCGCGAAAAAGTTAATTGTGATGTCATTGCGCAGTGCCGGTTCTCTCTCAGTCTGTGGTGAATGACCGAGAGAGAGGTACGTGTTTTTGGAGTTCTTAGGAAAAGTTTATAAAGTGCGGTAAAATGCACCGAAATGCATGTTACGTTTAGAAATAATATGCAATGTTACGTTTCCTGTGTTTCCGAGTGCATTTCGTGTGCAAACTGTGTTTTTATATCATGTCTTACGTCGAATATGAATGTGCGAATTGTACGCTAGTGAAGTTAGCCCGCGGTTTGCCAAGTTCTCCGTTTAAGTAGTTGTAAGGGAAATTAAGTAATAAAGAGCGGATTGTCGGGAAAAGGCACACAAACCAAACGGTAAAAAGTGTAATCTAACTAGCGAAGTAATAGCACAATTATCAGTTACTTAATATATGGTGCAACTCGTTTTAATAGTTGTTGCCAGGTTGCCTTGCACTTTTAGCAGCATAGCACTGCTTATACATGTATAAAAGACGGATAGACCGTGCGTCATAGAATGTGTGTTATATCTAGGAATAACCGTGATGCACGAGAGATAATGTGGCTTGCTATCTGTACTCCATAGAGTGAGTTATACTGCGGAGTGAGAGAAGCCACGTAATTATCACTCTCGTGTTCCAGGTATGTAACACTTGAATTAATGGAAGTGTACTATACATTTGTATTATTCTTTTTGTTCTACTTGAGTAACTGGAATTGACAATGAAGTATTATATAAGAGTAAGTGCTATGTATCTACTGTGTATAGAGCTGTGTATATTCTGTTTTGTATTAACTGTTTTGTCTGCTGGTACATTGTGAAACTAAGGAAATCCACTATATGATCTGGTTAATATGTATCTACTGTGTACATTGCATTTTGTATTAGCTGTTTTGTCTGCTGGTACATTGTGAAACTAAGAAAATCCACTATACGATCTGGTTAATATATATATGTAAGCTCAGTCTGTGGTGAATGACCGAGAGAGAGAGTGAGTTATACTGCGGAGTGAGAGAAGCCACGTAATTATCACTCTCGTGTTCCAGATGTGCCAGTAAAGTCCTTTTGAAGAAACTTCTGGTGTCTTGCAAGTTCCTTGGCGGGTTGGGGTGCGGAAAGGAAAACGCTACAGATTTTGGTGCCGTGACCCGGATCCAGAGATCAACTGACAGCGGGCTTGAAGGCTGGTAAGAAGAAAGGAGTGGGAAAGAAGGTACGGGCTGGAGTAGTGAGGCGGATGAGACCGGGAGACTGGACGCCAGAGTGTGAAGAGGCCCTAGAAAGACTAAAGAATGCTGTTTCAAACACCGCAATCCTAGCACACCCAGACTTCACCAGACCATTTCTTCTTTCAACAGATGCATCTGCTGATGGTTTGGGGGCAGTACTTAGCCAGACACCTGAGGGAGAGAATAGACCAAGGCCTGTAGCTTTCGCCAGTAAAGCTTTGACAAAGTCCCAGTCTCACTACCCAGCCCACAGGTTAGAGTTCTTTGCGCTTAAGTGGGCTGTATGCGAAAAATTTGCCCACTGGTTGAAAGGTCATAAGTTCACTGTACAAACAGACAACAACCCCCTAACTTATATCCTGACTAAGCCAAAGTTAGACGCATGTGAGCAGCGGTGGGTCGCAAAGCTTGCACCCTTCGACTTCGACTTAAGATACATACCAGGATCTCAAAATATCCCGGCGGACTTGCTGAGCCGTCGTCCGTTTGCCCGGGCTTTGGAGGCTAGTGGATCCCAGTTGGACAAATTGGAGCATATGTCCCCAGGAGCTATCCAAGAGGCCTTTAGATTATCCGTTAATCTGCACGAACAGCCTTCCAAGGAGACGCAGCAGTGGTCCCATGAGGTGATAAGGGGTGGAAATGTGACTGAGGTTCTGACGGAAGGTGTTAAAGCTGTCCTAGAGTCTTGCCTGGAATGGGATGCTGGCGTGACAGTGCGGGGAGCCCAATTAGCACAGTTCCCAAGCAAGGCTATTTGGGATGGTGTGTCGACACTACCGTCTTTCTCTCCAGAGGAAATACAAAACAGACAACAATCCGATCCAGTGCTGGCCCGTGTAGCGTACTTTGTTAGCAGGAAGCAGAGGCCCTCACGTAGAGAGAGATGCCATGAGGCCGCTCAAGTGTTGCAGTTTCTAAAGCATTATGAGAAACTGGAGATTAGAGACTGTATACTTTACCGGAAGTCAAAGGATAGGCTTGGCAGGAAAAGATACCAATTATTGTTGCCAGACTCCCTCAAGGCTCTTGCTCTCAAGGGGATCCATGATGATGCTGGTCACCAGGGCCAGACTAGAACACTCCATCTAGCACGCCAGAGGTTCTTTTGGATTGGAATGGATGGGGAGGTAAAGAGCTATGTTAGCCACTGTAAGCGTTGCGTGGTTGGCAAAACGCCAGAACCAGAGGCCAGGGCACCCCTGGAGTCCATCAAGACCAGTGCACCAATGGAGTTGGTGTGTATAGATTTTTGGTCCGCAGAAGGAAGAAATGGAAAGGATGTAGATGTGTTAGTCGTAACCGACCACTTTACAAAGTTAGCCCACGCATTCCCCTGTCCAAACCAGACGGCAAGAGTGGTAGCTCAGAAGTTATGGAACCAATTTTTCTGCATCTATGGGTTCCCCCAGAGGTTGCATTCTGATAGAGGAGCAAATTTTGAGAGCCATTTAATTGCAGAACTCTGTCAAGTAGCTGGAGTCAAGAAATCACATACTACCCCATACCATCCTATGGGAAATGGACAAACCGAAAGGTTCAACCGCACTCTAGGGAACATGATTCGTGCACTTCCAGCAAGAGCAAAGGAAAGGTGGCCCCAGATGGTGCAAACGCTAACCTTTTCTTACAATTGTACCACTCACGATACGACCGGGTTTGCTCCCTTCTACTTAATGTTTGGTCGAGTACCCAGGTTACCGGTTGACGTGATGTTCGGAAGCACCTTAGTCAATGAGGACATGATGATGCATGATGAGTATGTGGACTCGCTCCGAAAAGACTTAGCTGAAGCTCTCAAAATCGCTCAAGATATGTCTGCTGAAGCCCAGAAGAAACAGACACGGGAGTACAACAAAAAGATGAGGGGCACGTCCTTAGACATTGGAGACAGAGTGCTCCTAGCAAACAGAAAGGAGAGAGGAAGTGGGAAACTGTTTGACAGATGGGACTCGACAGTTCACGTAGTCAAATGGAAAGACCCATCAGTCCACATTTACAGAGTCGAGAACCCAACCACAGGGAAAAGCAAAGTGGTGCATCGTAACTTCTTGCTGCCAGTGAACTTCCTACCAATACAGCAGACAGAAGACATGTCTACGATCCTCTCTACTATTTCAAGTGAAGATACGGACAGAGACAGGATTGAGAGCACTGGGTCATTGCAGAGAATGGATGTGGCCTCAGAAGAGCAAAGGACTGCTGCATGGATCTTGGAGGCGGAAATCTCTCTGGCACAAGAAGATTTCGAAGTGTCATTGAACCCTGCTGAAGAAGAAAGCACCAGGCTAGAAGAGATTCCACATGAGTCAGAGAGTAATTGTGCAACAGAGAACACAGACGACACTGGACAGACTGAAGATGACTGCAGTAAGCAATCTGAGGATTACAGCAGTGAATGGTCGGATTGCGAGGGGGACAAACAGTCTGAGGAACATGAAAGTAGCCAAGGAGTCTCATTAAGCATTCTGAGTGAACCGAACAGTACTGGGAATACATGTTTAAGATCCCCACAGAGTAGACTAATGGACATCCAGGAAAATGGGTTGACTGAGACAGTTCTGACACCCAAAGATGACAGTGTAAGGACAAGGACCGGGAGGCTTGTGAAACCTGTTAGAAGGCTCATCGAGTCCATGAGCATGGTGATAGCTAAACCCAACCAAAGAAAGTCCATGGCTTCCTTAATTAAGTCCCTTGCGACTTTTGTAGATGTTTAGGCTTAATGAAGGTAACCGGAATCAATAAAGCTACCAAATAGTGGAGTAGTTTTCAGAGAGTTTTGAAGAGAAAGTCAAATCTGCATGGAGTGTGGAGTGCTTTACAAGGGTCAAGGGTAATATGTACAACGGCATATCACTGCCTAGCGAGGTTACTTGCGGTCCTAATGGGCGACTCAAAAGTCATGGCTACCTCTGTAAAGTATAATGTAACACTGTTCTTTTAAGGGTTGATGGAATTTTAGGCGGGGTAAGTGTAAGGGGTTTAAGAATAATTCCATCTAACCCTAAATTGTGGCCTGATCTTGTATTATATAAAGCAGTGGATGTGATGCAGATGGGGTCAGGGTTCACTTGACAATGACCGCGAAAAAGTTAATTGTGATGTCATTGCGCAGTGCCGGTTCTCTCTCAGTCTGTGGTGAATGACCGAGAGAGAGGTACGTGTTTTTGGAGTTCTTAGGAAAAGTTTATAAAGTGCGGTAAAATGCACCGAAATGCATGTTACGTTTAGAAATAATATGCAATGTTACGTTTCCTGTGTTTCCGAGTGCATTTCGTGTGCAAACTGTGTTTTTATATCATGTCTTACGTCGAATATGAATGTGCGAATTGTACGCTAGTGAAGTTAGCCCGCGGTTTGCCAAGTTCTCCGTTTAAGTAGTTGTAAGGGAAATTAAGTAATAAAGAGCGGATTGTCGGGAAAAGGCACACAAACCAAACGGTAAAAAGTGTAATCTAACTAGCGAAGTAATAGCACAATTATCAGTTACTTAATATATGGTGCAACTCGTTTTAATAGTTGTTGCCAGGTTGCCTTGCACTTTTAGCAGCATAGCACTGCTTATACATGTATAAAAGACGGATAGACCGTGCGTCATAGAATGTGTGTTATATCTAGGAATAACCGTGATGCACGAGAGATAATGTGGCTTGCTATCTGTACTCCATAGAGTGAGTTATACTGCGGAGTGAGAGAAGCCACGTAATTATCACTCTCGTGTTCCAGGTATGTAACACTTGAATTAATGGAAGTGTACTATACATTTGTATTATTCTTTTTGTTCTACTTGAGTAACTGGAATTGACAATGAAGTATTATATAAGAGTAAGTGCTATGTATCTACTGTGTATAGAGCTGTGTATATTCTGTTTTGTATTAACTGTTTTGTCTGCTGGTACATTGTGAAACTAAGGAAATCCACTATATGATCTGGTTAATATGTATCTACTGTGTACATTGCATTTTGTATTAGCTGTTTTGTCTGCTGGTACATTGTGAAACTAAGAAAATCCACTATACGATCTGGTTAATATATATATGTAAGCTCAGTCTGTGGTGAATGACCGAGAGAGAGAGTGAGTTATACTGCGGAGTGAGAGAAGCCACGTAATTATCACTCTCGTGTTCCAGATGTGCCAGTAAAGTCCTTTTGAAGAAACTTCTGGTGTCTTGCAAGTTCCTTGGCGGGTTGGGGTGCGGAAAGGAAAACGCTACAGAAGCAAGCAACAATCTTCTCCTTAGAAGTACAATTCTAATCTAAACTTCAATAAAAAAAACCCTGCTTTAAGCATGCCAAGGTGGCAGTGTGGAGAATGTACATGAAGGTTCATGTGCACGGATATACACACAAAGGAATAGATTACAATTAGCTCTTTAGTTTCTCCTTCCACTGTTTTTGAAGTTAATGTTTTGAAGCGCAGACTTGTGGAAGAAACAGTCATTTCTGAAGTAATGTGAAAGCATAGATGGACATACTCACCTCTCTCAGACAGTGGCACATCTTAGTACAAGTGGCTGCGAATCCTTCCTCAGAGATGGCCTTCTCAAAGATGAGAGCTGCGATGCCCCTGAGACGCTCTTCTGTGTTGATGGGGAACTCGTTTACCTCTTCCATCAGGTGGCGGAAGATTTTGGGGGCAAGCTTATCCAGAACATTGTGCTTGTACAGCTCCTGGGTCCCGTCTGCCTCAGGGTCCTCCTCTCTCCTGTCTTTGCCCCCTTCACAACCAGCTTCCACACATTTTCTGCCCTCGGAAGCTCCTCTTTCAAGAGGCATCTGCGGCGCCAGGCTGGGTGTGGGTCTTCGTGGACCCGGAGATCCTTGCCCCCATGGCGCCAGCTGTCCATCTTTGAATTAAATTCCTGCACGAGGCTCCTCTCCCACTGCCTCTCCATCTCAGCTTGCCTACAAACCTGCCTGATGGTCTTTGGTCCCTGCTCACCTCTCCTACAAAACGAATTATTCTGGAACAGACAATGCAAACACTATAAAGGATTTGTTTTGCTATGTTAGACAAACAGGGATGCCGAGACAAAGAAGGACATAATTATTTTTTTTAAAATTGTCTGTGACCTCATTTTTCTGTAGATGGGAAAGACTCAATTTATGGACTGGGAATGAGTGGCAAGTGGTGGAAAGATATATTGGTTTAGAGAAAAAGAAGGAACATGCACAAATACTTAGACAGTACCTTCCTGAGTTCAACCACATCCTGTAAAAGGAATCGGATCCGGGATGATGTCCTTCCCTGCCTGACGATATTTCTGACGTTGTAATAGTGCTCATCCATGAGGTGCTGTAGAAACAGAGAACAGTGGGAAGGTACAGTGTGGTTGTGGGTACATCTTTGTGTATGGGGAAGGGGGTCTCTGAATAAAAAAACAGTGTGGCCATATAGTGCAATACCTTGTCAGTGTCCAGTTTCTGGCCAACAGTTGAAAGTAGGTAGTATAGGCATTCAAGTGCCACATGTCATAGAGGAGCTTGCTGATGCAGCTGTGTATGACTGTCACCTTCAACATCTGTAACTTGAAGAGTTCACCAATGAATCTGAAGTTGCCAATGGACCGCTAGCGGTGGCTATTGACACTATTCACCAATGGCTTAGCTTCTGAAACTCCACCTGGCAGAGTTTCAACAGCACCAAGCGGAAGTTTAAGGCAACTCCTGGGCTTTCCTTCGATGGCATGTTTATCTGAGGGAAAGAAAAGTGTTTTAGGAAGAAGACCACAATCCTCTGCTTGGATCTAATCCTCTAAAATTCAATCTGAAATTCCCTTCTTTGAAGCATGCAAAGATGGCAGTGTGGAGTGTTTAGAGGACAGCTATGCACAAATAGACACAGAAAAGAACAGACTGCATGTGGCTCATTATTCTTCCTTACACTAGTTTCTATGTACATCTAAAGGCCACTTTTGTAGCATGATGACTACAAAATAAATTTCTGCAGCAGTGCAAAAGGACAGACTGAGATACTCACCTCCCTGAGACAGTGGGACAGCTGGGCGTAAATGGTGGTGAATTTCCTCACAGCGATGGCTGCGACTCCCCTCAGGTGCTCCTCCGTGACTATGTTAAGTTCACTTACCTGTTTCACTAGGAACTGGAACACTTTCGGGGTCAGCTTATTGAGGATACTGCACATTTTTCCACACAGGTCCTGCATCCTTGTTTTCTCAGGGTCCTCCTCCCTCCTGTCCTGGCTCCCTTCAGCCAGCCTCTACATTGTCTGCGTCAAATTTGAATGTCTTAAGATGTCTATTTTTAATGTCTACATCTTAAGACAACAGAAAATACTCTGTTAACACGTCCATTTTCTATGGAACGCCATTTGGGCCAAAACGTGTAGTTTGGCGTCCGCATTAAGACGTCAAATTTGTTCGCCTTAAGATGTCAAATTTGAACGTCTTAAGGCGTTTGGACCAATGCTGTTGGTTGGCGTCAACATACCCTTTTTAACATAGAGGCTGCATATACCCACCCCTTTTTGACGTAGGGGCTGCATTGGGCTGTATGTATGCCCACGTTGTGGTCATGTGGGTTCTTGCTCGTGGGTATATTTGGGCTACGTAATATTTGGGACAGTCCATTTGACAGTTTAGAAAAAGGCAGAGACCCAAGTATATTTAAATGTACAGTACTCCAGCCCTTTTGGGTTAGTGCATTATCAACATTAGCCAACTACATGCCTAGATAGCAAGGAAGTATTGAATCAACATTGATATTGTGTTATAAGCATCAGTATCGGTCATCAACCAATTTTCAATGGTCGAATCAACATTCACTTTCTGATGGTAATGGTCACCGATGTATTAGGTTGAAATGGAAACATTGTATCAATGTAATAATAACAACCAAAGTCATCATACTGAGGAATAACATTGATTTTTGATCAGATTAATCAGATTCAGGTGCGCTTTCATTTTCAAATAAAAAAACCTGTTAGAATTATTAATTGCCTGTTTCTTCTGTCACTGCTGTAGCTACATGCTAGCCTGTACACTCGTAGGCTATATGTGTATGTTTCGTGGTAAGTGAATTTATTTTTTCTTAGTTAAATTGGTTAAGTTCAAAGTTCTAGTTGCTACAACGAGGGTCACATAGGAAAATAAACAAAACGAGACTTAACAGCAAAGCGTATTTGTGATTGATGCTAATGCTGCATTCGTTTATTTCCAACGAATCCCGATATCCGACTAGGGAAACTAGGAAACGCCCTTTCAACTAGGCGTTCCATGTTGGAAATCAGGGTTCAGGAAATCAACCCCGACCTCCCGACTAAGAACTTGACATCACATCATCATGGCAGCTCACACCGCGACCCACATTGTGAACAGTAAACAAACATTATTTTTGTTTAGCTTTTAAAACACTTCAACTATAGTTTTTCAGCATGAAACTACTACTATTGCATGTAGGCTACTGTGTCCATTAAAAGGTTTAAAATCCATAAAGATGTTTGCATTTTTTAAAATTGATGTCAGTGTGTTATCTATTTTAGTAGCCTAACTCAAAAAAGTATTGTTGCTCAAAGTACTGATTACTTTGAGCAAGAATTTTTGGACAGCTCATGCTATTTATTCACCACAACAGAAAAAGATGATAGCCTAAACTAATGTGATTGTTACCAATATTCAACAAAAGGGATTATTATCCACAAATTATGTAAAGTTTCTATTTTATATTTAAATAACAAGGAATACAACAAAAATACTCAAATGTGTGTGTAATGCACATGTTGTCTAAAGAAAAAACTGTGTTATAGCCTAACTATAGGGACAATTACTGAAAGAAAACAGAAAAATAGTAGGCTAACTAGGTTATCACCCTTATGCATTTAGGACATAGGTGTCAAACTCCCGGCCCGCGGGCCAAATCCGGCCCGCCACGTCATTTTTTGGGGCCCGCGAGAACTTAATTATCTGACGCGGAATCCGGCCCGCCACGTCATTTTATGCGGCCCGCGAGAAGTATCTGACGTGTGTATCTACGTGGCTGGTTAACGGGGATTTACTTTTACGATATAACAGACAAACGCAGACGCGGACGCACACCCGCGGTACATACGTTAAATAAAACGTTAAATGAAGTTTGTATTAAAAAAAAAAAGAAAAAGGCGATTGCAACCCCTCGTCAACAAAAATTCTTGATTGCACCCCCCCCCGTCAACAATTACAATCGAGGTCCGCGAAAATCCCAAGTATGGTTATATTTATAGTCTTACAGTTACAACCGGCCCTTTGCAACCATAATGCTGATGTGGCCCGGGGTGAAAATGAGTTTGACACCACTGATTTAGGACATGGGAAAAGAAAGAATCATGGCGACAGTGCAACTTTGTCCAATAATAGCCTGCTTTAATTAATAAAATCACAACAGGTGGTCAAAGTGGGGATTTGATTACATTTCTTTTAACATTTAATACCAAGGAATATGCCAGATATATCTAGCTATCTGGGAAAGGGTGCTGCTAATGCAACATCGTGAGCGGCACGGAGCGAATTTGAGCAGGTTTGAGTGATATCTGTTCTTATATATGTCAATGGTTCAAATGCGCTCCTCGCTCAGGTTAAATTAATGGCGCTCTGCTCCCTGCCTACTTGTGACTGTAAATAGCCAGATGTTTTGAAAAGCTACTAAGTGTGGTCGAAATTGCGTCACATGAGAAAACGTTGATTTGTGAGAGATACCCTGATTGGCGGAATGTTTGTCATGCTGGTTTTGCTTCGTGATCGCAGGAAAACAAATCTTTCTGCTTACGGATTTTAGAACACGCTCGCAGTGCTGTAACTATTGAGGCTATGTGATAACATTGCTATTAACAAATATTTTTTATAAAATAATGTTACATTTAAAATATTAAAATTGCCTATTTAATTCAAGCTCGCTGGGCCACTCGGAGGTTGCTTCTGGGCCGGATGTGGCCCGCGGGCCGCCAATTGAATAGGCCTGCTCTACAGGTTCTCATTCCTATCCAGAAGGTTAAAAACAGACCATATGTGTGTTTTCATCCAGTCTCATTTACATAAGAATTTCTTTCTAAACACAAATGTGGTACAAATGTGGTGTTTTAAACAGGAAAACTGTAATTCCTAATCAACAGTCTGTTCATGAAAGGACAAAAGTTCAATTAGATTTTTAAAATTCTTTTACATAATAGTCACAATGTAAAATATAATTCGCACCACCATTACATTTAAAAATACCCCTTGGCTGCACTACAAATTTCGCAATTAATCAGAAAGGATCTTAACCAGTTTACATCGAAATCAATGGCTTGCAAAACACCAAATCCCCAATCTACTCAAAATTCAACAGGTTGCCATTTGTGCTCTAATACTGCCATCTAGTGGGCACTTAGGCGAACACACCACATTAGATGAATATGTCAAGTATGATATTGTATACAAGCTACAGTTTTTTCTCAATAAGTAACCAGTAGCCTACACAAAATGCAGATGTTAATAATGTCACAGTAAATCAATATTATTTCTAAAGCCCAATTCAATCAATATTATTTCTTACCCTCAATTCATACAAGGTAGGTTGAGTGGGGAGTTGTTTTCTGTCTTGCAATTATTGTATTATTGTATTGTAATTATTGTAGGGTTTCCCCTCAGAAACTGATGAAGTGGTAGCACACAATTTTAAACACCTTAAGACGTTCAAAATTATGGAACGCCGTTTTGGCCAAAACGTGTAGTTCGGCGTCCGCAAAATGACGTCAAATTTGTTCGTCTTAAGACGTCATATTTGTTCGTCTTAAGACGTCAAATTTGAACGTCTAAAGATGTCTATTTTTAACGTCTACGTCTTAAGACAACAGCGCGCGAAGACATCTGTGACGCTGCTGGAAAATGTCAGTGTTAAACAACAACAATAACAAACAATGTTAAAAATAATTTCAACAATATTTTCTTATGAACCCAATTTATTATGACACCATGTTTCTCCCATGCTGATACCAATGAATTGCGACTTCCTCATCCTCCTTCTCTGTACATGCGCTTAGGGCGAATGCACACACAAATATTTTTCTCTTTTTTTATTGCAGAAAAACATGTACAAAGCAAGTAATTGGACAAAAACACAACATAAAACAAATGAACGGATTTACCAAACTAATTTACAATTTGCACAGCACTTGCTCTTCATGGTGAATTGGGAATAGGAAATGCAATTGCAAGAGAGCATATCACCCAGTTTGGTATAGAGTATGCCTACTCAAGTGAGTACGTCAGACATTGGCGGAGTTTGGTTTTGGAAGTAAACTCCCTATGACAGTAGAACGGGCTTCGGAGACTATCGACAATTTCTTGAAATCTGATTTATAGAATGAGCCGAAACGTTCCTGGATTCGCCTGTGTGGTAAAAGGATATAGAGCATACATTGCATGTTCCAATATTTTTTTGGAAGTAGGCCTAATGATTAATGATGGTTCTCGACCAATCAAATATCATCATCTCGCCTGGACATTTTTGGCAGTGCATACAAAGATTTTAGGGCAGCGGTCCAATCCGTTAAATGTTATGCCCTCCTGCACTTCCCCTCACCACTTCCACTTGGGAGGATGTGACGCAGTACCAAAACAACACGAGTAGACACTCGAACTGACCAGGGGGGGGGCATGGGCGGGAGCAGAATTATTTTTGAATTGGACCGCACTTGCACTCGGAAATTCATTGACAAATGAGTTTGCGCAAAACTTTTCAATAAATTACATAAGAGAGCAAGCTCCACCCAACATCTCACTTTTTATTCTGGCAAAAGGGCAAACTCAAAAATTATTTACAATCAATTTAGTGATAGACAGCACTTTAAAATACCTCATAAGCAGGAATCCCTCCGAATCAAATATATGTGTAGCAGGGCTATCTGGTTGGACAGTTGTTGCTTGGGTGAGAAGGCATTCAGCTCCCCGATTGGCTGACAGATAAACCCAATTATATCAACAGCCTATAAATAGGCTGCAGTAGCCGAGTAAGGAGAAAGGTCTTACCTGTTGCAGTTCTGGGTGGTCCATTGGGCATACTGCTTTCCTCTGTTGTGAAGGTAGGCTGGTAGTTCCATGTGATGCATAATGATTGTACTGATCCCAGGTAAACTGATGAGTGTTGTCCATTATGGGTTCCTGTAGCTGGGCTGGTGGCGCAAGAGACGGCTATAATTCAGATTTAAGGTACTTTTATTAAGCTGGGTACCGTGACCACAGCGAAACATTTAGCTTTTCGGTTTCTCAGACTCATGGACGGTAGGAGCCTATGATAGAAGGCGCTATTGCTACCTAGTAACTTTTATTTCTTATTTTCTTATAGGACATTGCTGGCTGCTGTTTTGCCTATATTATCTATATTATTCCCGGTGATCTACACTGCGTTTAACGGAGTCGTAACCACATACCTACGGCGGCTATACGTTGGGTCGCCGGCCGAAAGATTAGCCACAGCGAACCGCTATTATTTTATCCCTGTGTTATACTTATTACTGCATGTTATGGTGGTTATCCACCGGTCTTTTAAGTATTGATGTGAGATACGTGTGGGACTCGTGTCTCACTGACAAACCAACTGCGGGTAGGTTGGGGCTTGGGTGCGCTAAGCTGCCATTCTTATTTTCTTTGTTTTGTGCTGAAGGTCGAGATTTCGTGTTGGTGTAGCTGGGGGCAATAGTGCGAATCGGAAGGCGGACCTTTTATTCACTGCTTGCTGTGTATGTGTGTGTGTGGATAGTATTGGGAATTTAAACCGCACGTACTCACTTGGCTTATTTCACCCTTTGCAGTGCGTGTGTCTGACAGTGAGTGTGTGCTTGTCCCCTTCCGGTAAGTTGCCCTCTCTCGCCGCGCCGTTCTCTTCCTCACACATTTCAGCAGCGCCCCTAACTGGCCTGGGGGAAGAACGGCCGTGGCTATTTTATTGTTTATTATACCTTGTGCTAATTGTATATCTGTGGGTACATGTTTTACTTTGTTATTTGGTTTAATAAACTGTTTTATTGATTGAATGCACATCTATTTACTTAATTTAATTGAAGGTGCCTGAGTAGAGATGCATAAGTGCTCGGTGCATGGTAAAAGAACAAAACTAATTCCTTGGGTGAAATTCCCAAGGTGGCGTAGTCTAGCTAACTGTACTACCCGCCACATTTTGGCGTAGTCGGCAGGATACAAAATAGACGTAGAATCTGTTTTGTTTTTTTATTCAGTTGGTTTGTCATTGTGGGGATGTGATAAGAATTGTTTGTAAGAAACAAGTAGTGTACGGCAAAACAGCAGCTGGTACAGCAAACTGCTGAAATTCCCCATTGGTACGGTGTTGGGTAATTTGTAGTGATGGAGTGTGAATTACAAGAGCTGAGAGAAGTGATTTTACAACTCAAAGCTGATAATGAATGTCTGCGACTGGAGCGTGTAGAAGCACAGAGCCTCAATAGGGCACAATCCAGTATAGGTGAGTCTGTCCCCTCCACCAGCCCAAGGCCTACAAATTCTGATAGCACCCCGGTGACTGAACGGGTATTATATGTTCCCAGAGAGAGAAGGAGCCCTATGTTTAGAGGTACTATTGGTATAGAAGAATGGATGGAAGATGTGTGTTCGTGTATGCGGGCTAGACATCTATCTACCGTGGGTCAAGCATATTTTATTTATGATCACCTGGAAGGAGAAGCAAGGGAGGATATGAAATTCAGACCTAGAGTTGATAGAGAGAATCCTGAGGGCATTTTTTCCATCTTGCAGGAATTGTATGGGTGTTCACAGTCATATGTAGCACTACAAGAGAGATTTTTTTCTAGAAACCAGCTGGAAGGTGAATCCCTACAGGAATACTCGCATGCATTGTTGGCGCTCATGGACAAAGTTGTGCAGAGCGCTCTTAATAAAATGACTAATTCCACCATTTTATTAAGGGACCAATTTGTCGAACATGTTACATTACATTACATTACATTATAGACATTTAGCAGACGCTCTTATCCAGAGCGACGTACATAGTGCATTTTCAAACTAGGAACAAGAACGTTAAAGAAACAACCCTAAAAAGGCAAATATGAATCTAAGTACTAGGCGCAGTCAGTATGATTGGGGCTTTTTTTTTTTTTTTTTTTTTGGGGGGGGGGATTACACAACATTAATAACAATAGTCACAGGGAAGTAGGGAGGGGAGGAGAGAGGTGCAGCTTGAAGAGGTGAGTCTTCAATCTGCGCTTGAAGGCGGTCAGACTTTCTGCTGTTCTGACCTCCACGGGGAGCTCATTCCACCACCGTGGGGCCAGGACAGACAGACGTCGAGACCGGGCGCTAGCATGAAGAGGGGGGGGTACCAGTCGTCCTGAGGAGGCGGAGCGCAGGGATCTGGCAGGTGTGTAGGGTCTGATTAGTTTTTGGAGGTATGGGGGGGCAGAACCTCGGACTGCCTGGAAGGCGAGCACCAATGTTTTGAATTTGATGCGAGCCATCACCGGTAGCCAGTGGAGGTCGATGAGCAGGGGGGTGACATGGGAGTGTCGGGGGAGGTTGAAGACCAGGCGCGCTGCTGCGTTCTGGATAAGCTGAAGGGGTCTAATGGCCGATGCTGGCAGGCCAGCCAGGAGAGAGTTGCAATAGTCCAGGCGGGACAGCACCATTGCCTGGACCAGGAGCTGGGTTGAGTGGGTGGTGAGGAAGGGGCGGATTCTCCTGATGTTGTACAGGAAGAACCTGCATGCCCGGGTTACTGCTGCGATGTTCTCGGAGAGGGACAGCCTGTTGTCCATCACAACTCCGAGGTTCCTGGCACAGGGCGTTGGGGTCAGTGGAGTGTCCCCTAGGTAAATAGAGAGATTGAGAGGAGGAGAGGTTAGAGCAGGAATGTAGATGAGCTCAGTCTTGCCAGGATTGAGCTTGAGATGGCGGTTGTCCATCCAGCTCTGGATGTCTCTCAGGCAAGCGGAGACGCGGGCTGATACCTGAGTGTCAGAGGGTGGGAAGGAGAGAAAGAGTTGAGTATCGTCAGCATAGCAGTGGTAAGAAAGACCATGAGCAGTGATAACAGGGCCAAGGGATTTGGTGTAGATGGAGAAAAGGAGGGGACCAAGGACAGAGCCCTGGGGGACTCCTGTAGTAAGGGGACGGGCTGCCGATACTTTACCAGCCCAGGCAACCTGGGAGGAGCGTTCCGAGAGGTAGTATGTTAATGACAGTTCTCTTCGTAGAGAGTTAAAACAAATTGTTCGTTGCCATCCAGAGTACTAGATGTCCGGAGTGAAGCCATCAGATGAGAGAGGGAAGGTATGCCCAGTTGAGCAAGGGATAGGAGTTATTCTTGTCCATCTGTGTGAAGCAGGCAGTATGGGGTCCGGGGGGGGGGGGGGGTCAGAGGTTGGGCCTGGTGTTGTGCAGCGCTCTGAAGTGGCCGAATTAAGACAGATGTTGAAACGGCAACAGGAACAAATTAATCAATTGTCACAAAATGTGCTATTGCAAAACTCTCGCAGGCAGTATAACAGGGATGGGCCCATGTGCTGTAGGAGGTGTGGCAAGCCAGGACATTTTGCACGTAATTGTGACAATGAACGTATAGTCCCACAGGTCTCAACCACTTCCAGATGGCCAAACCACCCACCAACCCTCGGGAAACTGATTCCTTCTGTCCTGCAGAGCCACAGTTCAGAGGGGGCCGCCATTGGCTCAAGTTCTATCATTCCGGTGAGCAATCGGTCTGCATCAAAATTGTTGGGTCCCTGCCCACAAGTAAGGGTAAACATTGGTGGGGTGAATGTTGCCTGTCTCTTAGATACGGGTTCAATGGTTTCAACCATTACAGAGTCATTCTTTTTGCAACACCTTGAACCCTGGGGTAGTGAGAAACTTAAGAGTTGTCACTGGTGACAGTTAAGAGCAGCTAATGGGCTTGATATTCCCTATATTGGTTATTTAGAACTGGATATCGAGGTATTAGGAAAGCTGGTCCCTAAGCGGGGAGTATTCGTTATTAAAAACTCCCCTGGCTCTTCCGCTAATCAAGAAGTGCCTGGTATTCTAGGCATGAATGTCATAAGAGAATGCTATGATGAGCTCTTCAGACAACATGGCCCTGCACTGTTTGTCCTCCCCTCTATGAGGCAAGAGGGCGACCCCTAGCAGCAAGCATTGCGTTACTGTCACCAAATCTCAGGTAGACCGGAAAGAGCAGGGGTTGTAAAAGTTAGAGGGCAGAGAGTGATACGCATTCCAGGAGGAACAATTAAGTTGGTAGCCACCACATGCTCCCAGTAATATGCTAATTCTAGCACTATTTTATTTGAACCGTTAGACTATGGGGAGGTATTGCCAGCTGGTCTGTTGGCGTCTCCAGCTATGGTAACTGTGTATGGAGGTACAGTTTATATCCCCGTCGTTAATGTGGGCGTCACTGAAATCTCTCCACCCACATACAAGGATTGGTGTCCTGAGGCAGGCCCATATTGTTAGTCTGCCTGGAGGTGTTGCGGAAGTTAGAGAGAAATCAAATTCTATGGTGACTGCTAACCTGTGCTCTCAGACTGTTCAGGGGAAGCCAGTGCAGGAGTGTATTGATGGAATTGACTTGTCTCAGCTAACTGCTGCAGAACAGCATCAGGTGCGGTCTTTACTGCATCGTTACAAGTCTGTGTTTGCAGGTCATGATGGAGATTTAGGGTGTACTAACCTTATTTGTCATGAGATCCCAGTACTCGACGAAGCCCCAGTGCGTCAGAGGTACCGGCGGATCCCTCCTTCCGAGTATGAGGCCGTCAAGACCCATATTAGGCAGCTGCTGGACAGCCAGGTAATCAGGGAAAGTAGCAGCCCCTATACCTCCCCCATTCTACTGGTGAAAAAGAAAGATGGCAGTTTGCGCATGTGTGTGGACTACCGACAATTGAACGCCAGGACACGTAAGGACACTTTCCCCCTTCCTCGCATAGAGGAATCCTTAGATGCCCTGTATGGGGCGCGATGGTTTTCTACTATGGATTTAGCGAGCGGTTACAACTAAGTCCCAGTAGCTGAGCATGACAAGGCTAAGACAGCCTTTTGTACACCCTTTGGGCTGTTTGAGTTTAATAGAATGCCCTTTGGATTATGCAATGCCCCCAGCACCTTCCAAAGGTTGATGGAACGTATATTCAGGGATCAGCGGTTTCAGTCACTACTGTTATACCTGGACGATGTGGTGGTATTCTCGTCAACAGTAGACGAGCATGTGAAACGCCTTGAGTTGGTTTTAGGTCGCCTCCAACAGGAAGGTCTGAAAGCAAAGTTGGGGAAGTGCTGTTTTTTGCGGGAGGAGGTAACTTACCTTAGTCACATAATCTCTAGCGCAGGTGTCTCCACAGATCCAGAGAAGATCACTGCCATCTCTAACTGGGCACGTCCTGCCGATGTCTCTTGAGCTGCGATCTTTCTTAGGGTTCGCCAGCTATTACAGGCGATTTGTGGATGGGTTCGCGAAAATGGCTGCTCCCCTACACCGGCTGGTGGCAGAGCTGACGGAAAGAAAAAAAAGTATACGGAAGATCCTGGAAAGTAACTGGACACAGGAATGTGAGCAAGGGTTTCAAGACCTGAAGGCAAGGTTGGTGGCTGCACCCGTTTTAGCATATGCAAATTTTTCCTTACCTTTTATCCTTGAAATTTATGCCAGTCATAAGGGTCTTGGTGCAGTCCTATCCCAGGAGCAAGACGGAAAGGTCAGGCCAATAGTCTATGCCAGCCGTGGACTCCGGCCTACGGAGAGGAATATGTCTAACTACAGCTCCATGAAGCTGGAGTTCCTCGGTCTGAAGTGGGCTATGACCGAAAAATTTAGGGAGTACCTCTTGGGGCAGAAATGCATTGTTTTTACAGATAATAACCCCTTAAGTCACCTCGTCACTGCAAAATTGGGGGCTACGGAGCAGCGTTGGGCGGCCCAGTTATCTGCATTTGATTTCACCCTCCAGTATCGTCCAGGCCACGCTAACAAGAATGCAGACTCACTCTCCAGACAGTATGGGGTTGCTGACACTTCCATCATTGAGATGGCTGTCCCAGGAACCATCGTCCCAGAGCCCCTGCAACACAGTAGCATTCAGGAGGGGAATAGGACAGTGCTACAGACTGTCATCTCTGCCTTACCATGTCACTCTCTTCCAGATCTGTGTACATTGCAGGGATTAGACCCTACCATACATACCTTTCAGCAGTTCTGGAGGAGAGGACAGGCTCCGGATTCGAGTGAGAGGAAGCTGCTCTCCAAGTCGGTGCTAGAATTGCTCCGCCAATGGGAGAGGATTGTGGAGCTGGATGGACCCCTGTACAGATGCACCTTTCGATCAGATGGTGGGGAACCAGTCTACTAACTGCTCCTACCGGAGGCGTTGAAGGAGAAAGTGCTGAGCCAGCTACACAATAGTCATGGACACCAGGGCGCGGAGCGCACAACGGAGCTGGTGTTATTGGCCTGGGATGCACCAGGATATCAAGGATTGGTGTCAACAGTGCGAGCGATGCACCTTAGCCAAAACTACGCAGCCTCGGGTCAGGACCTTTATGAGTCATCTGCTAGCGTCCCAACCAAACCAAATTCTAGCAATTGATTTTACTCTTTTAGAGCCTGCAAGAGATGGGAGAGAGCATGTGTTAGTGATGACAGATGTGTTTTCTTAATACACCCAAGTCATCCCCACCAGAGATCAACGTGCTTCTACCGTGGCTAGAGTGATTGTGCAGGAATGGTTCTATAAATTTGGAGTGCCAAGCAGGATCCACTCGGACCAAGGCAGAAATTTTGAGAGTACTTTAATACAACAGCTGTGTGATCTCTATGGCATCCAAAAGACGCGTACCACACCTTATCACCCTCAAGGAAATGGGCAGTGTGAACGATTTAATATAACTTTGCATGATTTGTTGCGCACGCTACCCTTGGCTAAAAAGAGGGAGTGGACAGAACATCTCCCACAGGTTACCTTCGCCTATAACACTATGGTCCATCAAACAACAGGAGAATCCCCCTTCATCCTGATGTTTGGCCAGGAACCCCAGTTACCCATTGACTTATTGTTGGGGAGAGCAAGAGAACCTGTACCTGGGGGGGTTGTGGAATCAGTACAGGAACACCAGCGCCGGCTGCAGGTAGCCTATGAGGGGGCGAGAGAAAGGCTAGGCATGATAACCGGGTGGGGGATGTTGAATTGCAGGAAAATTAGTTTGTCTACCTGAAGGACTACGGTGTAAGGGGAAGCAACAAGATTCACGATTCGTGGAGCCCACTGTGTACAGGGTACACTGTGTACAGGCACCAGAAGATGGAGGACCTGTATACACTGTGGCACCAGTTGATGACCTTCAGCAGGTAAAACGGGTGCACAGAACAATGTTAAAAGCAGTCCCTACAAACCTGGCCCCTGATCCTCCCCTGAGGAGCGCAGAGGATGATGTGTTGGTGCCAATGGAGGACTCCATGGAGGAAGGAGGAGATCTCTGGATTGCAACTGAGACTTTGGTACGAGCAGCACCCACCTTGCCACCTAATCCACCTTGTGTATCCCCAGTGTCTTCCAGGCATGATTTGAGTGCATGCGGAGTTCCACTTCGAAGAACAACCCGAACCACTGCAGAGAGACATGCCAATATCCATCATTTACCAGAGACAGCAGTGGGGAGAGCAGGGGTCTGCACAGTCCCAGGTGCCTGGTTCCATGCTTTCCGCTATTTTTAGGCCTTGGACTTAGTTTATTTTATCATCGGGACGATGATACAAAATCTAGGGGTAGATTGTAGCAGGGCTATCTGGTTGGACAGTTGTTGCTTGGGTGAGAAGGCATTCAGCTCCCCGATTGGCTGACGGATAAACCCAATTATATCAACAGCCTATAAATAGGCTGCAGTAGCCAGGTAAGGAGAAAGGTCTTACCTGTTGCAGTTCCGGGTGTTCCATTGGGCATACTGCTTTTCTCTGTTGTGAAGGTAGGCTGGTAGTTCCATGTGATGCATAAAGATTGTACTGATCCCAGGTAAACTGATGAGTGTTGTCCATTATAGGTTCCTGTAGCTGGGCTGGTGGCGCAAGAGACTGCTATAATTCAGAATTAAGGTACTTTTATTAAGCTGGGTACCGTGACCACAGCGAAACATTTAGCTTTTCGGTTTCTCAGACTAATGGACGGTAGGAGCCTATGATAGACATCCACATCTACTCCATATCTGGCAACAGAGTGATGGTTTGGGGCTCGTTCGATAACTCAGACCCTTGATGACGTACAGCCATTTAGCCAGCCATGTGTTCCATACTGTACCAGTGTAATTTACAGCTGAATCTAGTCTCACCCCCCAATTCCCATAGAGATCAGTTCAAATGCAGAGAGATTATAGTATCGCTTGTAACAGTACCTGAAAATAAGATATCGAGAGTTTTTTGATGTTGATTGGTCACAGACTTCAGGAAGTAACAGCATGCAAAGGATATGTATTAGAGTATCGAAACTCACATATTATATAGATTCATTACACATAGTGAAATATTTCAAGCCTTTATTTCATGTAATTTTGATGATTATAGCTTACAGCTAATGAAAACCCTAATTCAGTGTCTCAGAAAATTTGAATATTGTGAAAAAGTTCAATATTGGAAACTCATGGTGTCACACTCTAATCTGCTAATTAACTCAAAACACCTGCAAAGGTTTCCTGAGCCTTTAAATGGTCTCTCAGTCTGGTTCAGTAGGCTACACAATCATGGGGAAGACTGCTGACTTGACAGATGTCCAGAAGACAGTCATTGACACCCTCCACAAGGAGGGTAAGCCACAAAAGGTCATTGCTAAAGAAGCTGGTTGTTCACAGAGTGCTGTATCCAAGCATATTCATAGAAAGTTGAGTGGAAGGAAAAAGTGTACAAGCAACAGGGATAAACGCAGCGTTGAGAGGATTATCAAGCAAAATCCTTTCAAGAATGTGGGGGAGCTTCACAAGGAGTGGACTGATGCTGGAGTTAGTGCGCCAAGAGCCACCACGCACAGACGAATCCAGGACATGTTCTACAAATGTCGCATTCCTCATGTCAAGCCACTCCTGAACCAGAGACAACATCAGAAGCGTCTTACCTGGGCTAAGGAGAAAAATAACTGGACTGTTGCTCAGTGGTCCAAAGTCCTCTTTTCAGATGAAAGAAAATTTTTTGCATTTCATTTGGAAATCAAGGTCCCAGAGTCTGGAGGAAGAGTGGAGAGGCACAGAATCCACATTGCTTGAAGTCCAGTGTGAAGTTTCCACAGTCAGTGATGATTTGGGGTGCCATGTCATCTGCTGGTGCTGGTCCACTGTGTTTTCTGAAGTCCACAGTCAATGCAGCCATCTACCAGGAAATTTTAGAGCACTTCATGCTTCCTTCCTGCTGACAAGCTTTATGGAGATGCTGACTTCATTTTCCAGCAGGACTTGGCACCTGCCCACACTGCCAAAAGTACCAAAAGCTGGTTCAATGACCATAGTATTACTGTGCTTGATTGGCTAGCAAACTCGCCTGACCTGAACCCTATAGAGAATCTATGGGGTATTGTCAAGAGGAAGATGAGAGACACCAGACCCAACAATGCAGATGACCTGAAGGCCGCTATCAAAGAAACCTGGGCTTCCATTACACCTCAGCAGTGCCACAGGCTGATCGCCTCCATGCCACGCCGCATTGATGCAGTAATTCATGCAAAAGGAGCCCCAACCAAGTATTGAGTGCATAGAAATGAACATACTTTTCAGAAGGCTGACATTTCTGTGTAGAATATCCTTTTTTATTGATCTTATGTAATATTCTAATTTTCTGAGACACTGAATTTGGGTTTTCATTAGCTGTAAGCCATAATCATCAAAATTACAAGAAATAAAGGCTTGAAATATTTCACTCTGTGTAATGAATCTATATAATAAACATCGAACAAAAAGTTCGGAAATTTGTGTTTGGCAATTTTACATGGGCGCAACCCACATACTCAGCTGTGCTGCTCATCCCACAAATGCAGGCTTTCCAACGGTATAAAATCTATTGCCAAGAAGCATTGTTACAACAGAGAAATAATCTACCAAACACAAATTTCCGAACTTTTTGTTCAATGTTTATATGAGTTTCACTTTCTGACATGAGTTACAAAAAATATTGAACTTTTTCACAATATTCTAATTTTCTGAGCTGCACCTGTATACTTCAGGCTATGGCTCCACCTTTGGAAATCACTTGCTGTCCTCCAGAGAGGTGAGGGATATGATATACAACCAGGTATGAGGTATTACAACCAGTAGGCAATCCAGAGTTTTTCATTTCCTGTGTGCATTGTTCAGCTTTAGTGACAGAGCAGGGCTTTTCGTCTAGCTTGCCAGTGTACTCCACTAGTGGCAAAACAATGCAAACCCAGTGATCTCAGCCTTTCGACAGTACTGGGACAGGAAGAGAGGGCCAGACTAAGCTGAAGGGGCAGGAGAGGAGGCCCAGATGGTGGAGCTGTTGCGGCAATGGGACAAGATGGAAGAGCCTAAAGGAGTCCTCTACCATCAGTTCATACATAAAAAGCAAGGTCTAACTAAGCAGGTAATCCTACCCCGGTGCTTGCGGAAGGAGGTGTTGAGTCGCATGCATGATGGGCATTCGCACCAAGGATTCCAGAGGACATACAAGCTCACCAGAGCAAGATGTTACTGGCCAGGAATGTACAACTGGAGCAGGTCTCAGAATCCTGTCGCAGGCTGTACGACCCTCCTTCAAAAAACGGTACCCTGCAGATGAATCAGCTGGTGTATCGGAAGAACCATGACTTTATAAGCCGACATAAGATTCAGGATGTGTGGATGCCTATTCCTTTCTGTGTGCTTGCACAACCAGGCGCCGGTTGCGTGGCGCACAGTTCCTGACCTGTAACACATCTGACTGAAGGACTGCTTTGTAAATAGTTGTTTGCGTTGTGGAGTCCGGAACAAATGCGGAAACTGTGTTGCTCACGCCTCCCCAGCTTTTGTTAATTTCCCAATATAGTTTATTATACAATAATAACCAATGGCATGGGAAGCCTATGCCATTACAGATGCAAATTATAAAGACTCATCTCGCATCAAAATATCTAGGTCAGCATAGAAGAATGGGCAATACGGATAATAGGCATAATCGGCCTATGCCTATGTCGAAGCTAATAGCCTATGCTAACGAGGCTAGTGGGCTGCGGCAGCTAGCATGGCAGCTAGCTTAGCTACCGCTGCCCACTTCCATCGCACAGCAACAGGCTTGTAACATCCTGGCATGGCTCCACTTACCGCCCCGGGTGTTCAGAAGAATCCTTGGGCTTGAGGGGACTCCAGCTTCCGGCTAGCATCCCGAGACCCAAGAGAACAAAATTTTTGGGCAGGATTTCATCCTTCATTAACAGGAGTGCACTGAGGACCCTAGCTGGGGCCCTCATTCAGTGCCACTTTGATTATGCATGTTCTTCATGGTATTCTAACATCTCCAAACCATTGAAGACGAGGCTGCAGACCTCCCAAAACAAGCTTGTGCGACTGCTGCTAAATCTTCACCCCAGGACACACTTAACCCCAGCCCATTTGATCAGTTTGGGATGGCTCAGGGTAGAGGAAAGAGTTTACCACCTGAAGATGTGTCTTGTCTTTAAGATATTAAATATAATGGTCCCCAACTACCTGTTAGATTACTTTTCCCTCCGAAATTTAGGACATGCTTGGGGAAAAATGCATTCTTTTATTCAGCAGTTGTACAGTGGAATGCCTTGCCAGCAGCATTAAAACTTTTAAACTCCCCTCAGAATTTTAAAACCACCCTGAAAAATTGGTTATTCTCCAATTTTAAATGGGCATAGAGAAGGTTTCACAGGTTAGGGGGGAGGATGTTTAATTATTTCTTAATATATACACTATATCATGTTTCAATGATTGTTTGAGTCTGCTTGTATTTATTAACTGAGCCTTCTATTTTATATATACTGTGTTTTATAGTGCTTGTTTGTTTTTGTTTTGTATTGATGTAAATGGACCACAATGGAAACAAGCCTCAGGCTTTTTTGTGTACAATCCATTTGATCACAGTTGAGTCGATGTTTGGTGTTGCCTCTCATCTGTGTTTTCAATAAAATATTCAATTCAATTAAATTCAGACCCAGACAAGCCTCTCTACACAGTGTTGCCCATTGATGGGTCTCAGGCCCCAAAGAACATCCATAGGCAAGAGCTGCGTCCTTGTGGCCCCGAACAACGAAGGGCCAGCCTAGAGTCCAATGAGGAAGCTGCACCTGAGGATACCGGGAGCCTGGATGGGGAAGACTCAGAAGTGGAAATGGTGGTGCAAATCTATCCTCGTGAGAAAGATGACTCTGTGGTAGACCGACAAGTGTCCAGGGGTGCTCAGGAAGATCGTATCCAGAAAGCTCCCGCAGATGCCTCTTTCATATTGTGTGAATCTTAGTCTGAGCAGGGTGACTTATCCAGTTCAGAGTCTGAGGCCGCTGAAAAACAGCTGCTAGCACCAGCTGGGCCATGCCGGTCCAGCAGAAGAGCAGCGGGACACCATTCCAACCCCTACAACTTGCCACGGTCCGCAGTGCAGGGCCAGGGGGTGGAGCATGGGGCTGTAACTCAGGTAGTCGCCTCTGTGCATCACAACTGCCTCAGTGCATCAATTTTTAAGGAAATATTTCTGCAACTGGCCTCTAATGTAGGTGAAGGTAAACCACAATTGTAGCTTTTGAAAGTGGGAATAATAGGAATATGGAATCGCTTTTTTTTTAAAATAAAAATTTGGTTCTTGATTCTTTTTTTTCTTTTTTATCCTCGGGACGATGATTTGTCTTAGTGTGCGAGAATGTAACTCGTGGCCGATGCGGAAGATGGGTGGAGTTAGGGTACACAGGTAAAGGTGAGCCCGACAGTGCACGAGCAATAGCGGCATCAGGTCAGACACGCCAAACAATTGGCTTTGTGCAGCGTGCTTTGTGTACAAACGGAAGACTGAAGAAGTGAAGCTATGGGTGTTTAAAGCAAGGTGTGACTCGAGGTAGGCTTACTTTTCATGTGCTTGTCATAATGCTGTTTGGATTGCTATTTTTTAAATACAAGTTAGAGTTTAGTTTTAATATCGCGGTTCATGTGAATCCATCAAGGGAGGCCGTTGCACTGTGATGGAAATGCCTACCGGTTTCATGGTGTAACAGAGCAGGAGTATTCGGGTATGTGATATTTTGTGTATTTTAAACATTTAATGATAATACTGTTTTCAATTAGAAAGTGTAACTTCAGATGATTGTTTGTGCAGCGGCAAATGATTATAGCGGCTTGCCATGTATGTAACTATTGGTAATATTTTGTCTATGGATTGGATTGCCAAAGGTTTATTGTTTTATCATGTGATTGTTTTGCAGTGCCGTTGTTTACACGTTTCTTTGTTTGTATTGTAGATCGGGCCTTTGTCACTGTTTTTTTTAATCCGCATTTATTTATTAATAGCTTTGAAAGATTCACGTATGGCGCACTTTATCTGTAATCTTGCTGAGATCTTAAACCTGGTCTGCTGCTAATTAATAAGTTTTGGTCAGCACGAGTGCTGTAGAAGTACAACCATTTGTAATAATAAAATTGACGTGCTTTTACAAAACACTTTTTTGTATGACTCTATAACTGAGGGTGAACCTGAGTAACCTTATAAATGTTATATCTATTTTTATGATTTTTCCCGGGAAAAGCATTAAATCAGTGGCATAAGGTAGTTACCACGGGCCCCAGTGCAAGCTATTGTGATGGGCCCTAGTGCATGCTAGTTAATAGTTATGAAGCACACACACACACGCACACACACACCATTAGGCGTATATATATTTTACCAACAATGTGTTGGATTTTACAGTCAAATTAGTTACTTAAGCTATTGTATTGGGAAAGTAGAGAGGTCAAAGAGAAAGCTATCAGAACCATCTAGCACTCTGACATGCGGTAACGTAAACAGATGGTCAATCAAATCAACAAGTCAACTAATCAACCAACTACAGCTGTTATTGGGAAGGTATGTAGATAAAAACAATCAATAAAATCAATTTAAAAAACACATCAGCAGGCGAGTTGCTAGATAACTAGCCTATAAACTACTGTAAATATGTATAGCTGACTAGAGCTAACTAAGTTAATTTTTTACATCGATAAGCTGATCTCCGTGATTGAAATGTCGGGAGAAATCGTTGCTGGCGATGTAAACTTTCAGAAGTAACAATGAAAACATGCACTGATGTGTCATTAATGCCATTCAAAATCCTCTATTGCACAAGTGTCATGTCGTGGTATAAATCATTTGTACAGTATTTTGAGTACAGTAATGAAGAAGTAATGTGTTCAAGGTTGCTTTCGTAATCATGCAATAATTGGCGGAGGGAAAATGGACCGTCAATCAGACTGTGTGTGTGAGAGAGAGAAAGATTGGAAATATATTCTGTGTTTTTTGAGTGAAGTTTGCAAAAATAATATTTCTACGCCTTATGTGTTTTCTATTGCACACTCAAAGGGTAAATAGCGACACCATATCGTCAGAGGCAGTCCCTGTAGCTTTTGTCTAGCTTCCTGTTAAAAATGTTTTAGTCGCTTATACAGTGGCGCCTCCAGAATTTTCTTTTATCGGGGTGGCCAGATGGGGCCACTGAAAATCTTGGGGTGGCACACCGAAACCAAAAGCCATAACTGAATTTCAGGAATTCTATTATGTTGTTGTAGTATATAGGCTCGTTGAAAACTATGTCAATATGAGAGTTAAGGAATCACATACTGATATACTTTGGTTTCTTATTTTACAGTTAATGTTACTAATTATCTGATGTGCACAAACTAATACCGGTACCGTTAACATTTTGAGTTCCACAAAAATCCTGTTTTAATGTGTTATGTATCTATATACATAGGCGATTCATTGTTCTTCAAATAGGCTAGTAGTTGTCCTTTTTCTTAAAAAGAAAAATATACGGCTTTAATTTGAAGGAGTAGCTACATTGATTGTAAGGAACAAAACATTTACTGGGAACAAGCCTACTAGAGTTTAAAAACACCACACAGAGGCCTCCAATTCTTTATAATACAGCTGTATTTGGCTGTTGCTGTGTCTTTTTGTAAACAAAAATATTATATTATATATGTCCAAAAATTACATATTTATAATTATTTATTATACATATTATTTAGTAAACAAAAAAGCATAATCATGGACAACAATATACATTTTATTATAGCCTACTCACAACCTACTCAATCCCTGCTTTATTAGACTACATTCTTCTCAGCCCGTTTCGTCCACAGTTATCATAGGCTAGGCTATGTGTAGCCTGCGGTTTTTATTTAGTTTTTTTAAAGAGTTTCCGCGTTGTTATGGTTTTGTAAGCTCCGCGCTATGATGACTATGATGCAGAAACTATGATGACTATTTTCCAAAACTGGTATGCAGTAACAGCATAGACTTTTTCTTTTATTTATTTATCTTTTCAAAGAGGGCATTTCCCGATATAATTGCTGACTTGTGGCGAAAGTGCCGCCGTCGTGATAGATTTACTTTAACATCTGTCAGAGAACATGTAAACAAGTCGTCCATTTTCACTGTAAGAAGAAATCATATGACAACGTTACCTCTAACGTATACCTCACTAGCTTAGCCTACTTGAACAGTTACAACCTGCATGAGAAGAGTAGCCTACCCATTGAAAGCTGATTGCTTTTTCTTTGTCTCACCGTTTGTTTGGAATCTACACGCATAGAACGATTAAAAAATTATCGTCCTTTGGATGCCCACAACTTTTTTGTTAGTGGATGATAATATTTTGCACTTGCAAATATAATACTATAACGTTATAGCACTCCGATTTATTCACATTCCACTACAAACCATTTGCATATGGTCAAAATGTTTTAGCGTTTCTTACAGCAATATTAGGTAGCCATAAATTGACAATTGGATAACTTATTTTATTTGACTTAGGAAACTGTGAAACAATGCCTGCTGCACACATAAGCATGTGCAGTTTCAAGGTCCTACATTTTCCCCTTTCTTCCCGCCAATGCCTCACGTCTTATTGCTCGGATCCACTTCTTATGGGCTCCGTTTTGCGTTTCGGAATCTTATAAAACCGCAATTCTGGGGTTTTTTGTCTTGTTTGTAGTGCATCCCACCAAACAACAACTTTTAGGCATTTTTATGCTGTTAGCTAACGGATCGAAATGACAAGAAGGCACCAGCACGTCAAGTCAATGGAGGGAGAGTGCGGGATGTGTTTCCCCCCCCGGGATGGGCGGGGCCTATTTGCGCTCAGTCTCCTGGCAGTGCACTGCGCTTAAGCCGCTGTCTGGCTATACATTTGTTATTTTCTTTATGAAAAATATAATTATTGATTTAAATGAATAGTACCTAATGTAAAATATCAGATAGCAGCATATTATGCATATGCGACTCACAAGGGGGGGCCAGTGGGGGGTGGGGGGTGGGGGGTTGGGGGGGCTGGGTGATTGTATCAGGGTGGCTGTGGCCCCCCCTGGCCAACCCTTGGCGGCACCACTGCGCTTATAAGGTTTAGTTATCGGACAAAGTTATCAGACATGCTGCCGTAACATTATACTCCCCATAGTCTACCTATACAATTTACAAGCACCAAGCAAAATAATTTATTATCTTATGTAAAAATAATAATAATAATTATAAATAAAAAGGTGTAGCTAATATTCTTAAAAACACTGATGAAAGGCATAGTTTGGTACGGCGGGACACACAGCAGCTTTACCCACATCTGAAAAACACATACAACACTATGAAACAGGCGCTCGGTGGCGACCTGACTCCGAAATGATAACAACCTGTTAAATAGGGGCACGACAGCCCATCAGATACCCCAAATCTCCTTGAAAAAGCACTTTTACTCATCTATTGAATGGCATTCGACGAGCCTTGCTAAGCAAAATCCTTGACAATGTCCTTAATGTTCATTGTTCAATCCGGGCTCTGATGCTTTCAATGGACAGGATAGCCAGCCCATTCAGCCTCGTATCGATACACCTTGTAAAGTTGCTAGCTTGTGAAGTACCAGCTAGCTAGCTAGCTAACGTAAACCGTGCTTAACACTCATTTGACCGTACTCGCAAAAGGGTTATCTAATGCTAGGAAATAGCCTACCTAGCATCTACTAGGCTATTGGCTAGCTTACCATAATTTATAGGCTGGCTATCCACCTGGTAGCGACCATAATTTACCCAACTTGTAGCCTAGTAAGCCTACCATAATGTATGTATAACTGGTCTTGAAATTTATATCTAACAATAGCCTAACGTTATATCTAGTTTGCTATTGTTGCCACACCACTGAGGGAAGCGATGCTGATGCCAGCCGAACTGTTGCATTGCTGCTTGGGGGGGTCGTCCGTGGGCTGTTTATAAAAAATTCATCTAAGTTAGGGAGCTTTGCTACCTTTCCCTCCTGTTCTTTTCTCTCTTGTCTTTTCTTACTGCTGTTTTTATGTTTGAAAGGCATGATGACTGCTCGCTCGAATTGCAGATTTGCTCAGCTTGTCAGTCTTGACATTCAGATTTAGCGCCTAAACTAGCTATATCATATCGTCTTGTCACATGATCAAATAGAGACTTGACATTGGACAACAACATACATATTACCCAGCAATCATCATTGCATATCTGTATATGACAGAAATACCAAAGAAAATTATTATTAGAAGAAATTATTCATTTAATTGTTTTAATATAGTTTATAGTTTTTATAGTTTATGTAGAATAAGCCTATCATTTTGTTATAAATTGCTACAGACTATTTTACCAAACTCTTTACCAATTCAAACCATGATGTAGATGGGTTTGTCTTTTTAAGGGCTTATATAACAAATGGCACCAATGTTGATTTAATGTGAGTTCTTCTTTGAACACAGGCATACTTATGAGGTAGCAAACTGAATCATTTGCAAAGGCCCTTTCTCCACCCAACACATTTTTGGAGGGCCTGCTCTCTCTACGGGCCCCAGTGCAACCACACTAGCTGCAATGTCTATATTTACGCCCCTGCATTAAATTTAAACTTCCGAAACGGGAAGCTTGGGGTTACAGTAAAGCATTCTGGGCAATTTCACTGCCCGAAGCTTGCAGTCTTGCAGATTCTTTCCCTTGTATGAAATGCGCTCTATAAATAAAGCTGCCTTGCCTTGCCTTGCCTTGCCCTCAAGCCAAATGGAGGGTCAAGGGACTAATTTCATGTACTTCATTTGCATTTCTAACAGATTGGACTGCACTCGCCCTTGGCAACGGCCAACTTCCGATTTCTAAAGGGATTCCCCCAAGTGGAAGTGGTGAGGGGAAGTGCAGGAGGGCAGAACATTTAACGGATTGGACCGCAGCCTAGATATCCTCTTTGGTGCATGCCACCAGAGATTGTATCGTCAAGAGATATACCAACTGCATGAATATCAGGTTTCACCTCCAGGGGGTGACTATGAGCACTAAAACTGGGCTGAACAGAGGAGGTGAATGGTGGTCAATGGACGTTTTTTCCAGAAACCCAAATCTATCAAAGATGATAATTTTTTATTGTAAGTTGGAGAAAATTCAAAGACAGCAGATAAGAAAATTTGCTTTTCTACGCACTTAGATTAATGAAATCTTGACCTGTTTAGGGAATTTTTTATTTATTTTTTCTGGTTATGCAAATTTGGTCATGAATATTCATGAGCACTTTGGACGTGAGACTCAAAAGCAAGATGGACGGCGCCACAGCCAGCCGAAATCGTTCGGTAATAACAGCACAAGAATGACAACTATGAAGACGAACAAAGTACTAGATAGTACATCACCTTGTATCTTATAGACAATCTGGTTCAAACAAGAATCTTCTAGAAGCTTCTAGTGAATATCTGGTTTTACTGAGTAAGCGAGATCTACTGACTAGTTGGCTACCACCAAACAAGACTGGATTGTTGACTGAGGAGGCGGTAATGAATATTCATAACACAATCATCGGTTGCATGTTGACTTATAATTATGTATTCATTGTAAGCATTAGGCCATGTAACATGGGCAGTAATACTCCAGTTACGCGGAAATATTTGAAATCGACTGTGATGATAATTTTATAGCATTGAGCTTCATTCACCTCAATGTACTCTGTTTAGCTGTGCCTCAGCATTGCCCCATGATGCTCAAGAAATATTGCACTTTTTTCCGCTTCATTGCAGTCATTGGAGTTGGCAAGGTCATTGCAGTCATATGGGCTTTGATACCAACCTGCAAATTCGGCCATTTTACTTAATTGAACTTGACCTTGATCAGCTAACTTGGCAATCATGGAATTATGGGATGTCACTGTTACAGCACTGGTATATTCACAAAAAAATACTAGAACGTAAAATATACTTGAAGCTGGTCCAGAAAAACAACATATTTTGCGAATGGGTGTTATATTGAACTATCCAGGGAATTGGTGGTAAGACATAATCACTAAAAATTGTTTAAAAGTGAGTTTTAGTTAATGTCTATTGTCTAAATGAATGGGGAAGTCACTTCCGAAACCAGTGTGACGTAGTCACTTGAGTACTGTATTGGGCCGCCTTGAAGCTCAATGTTTAAAGAGACTCCGTCAAGAGGCTACGTCAAACAAGCACTTTTGCGGACGTTATAAAGATGGCTGCTAAGTTTTTTTGTTTGCAAATATATAAGTAGGCTAGTAGTGCATTCTTTCCTAGCAAGATTTCAGCTAACCTCATTATGCATTTTAGTTAGCTACGTTTATTCAGAGAGCCTCTGAGAAAATCTATTGGCCACATCAACATCGAACTGGAAGTGGATGTAGGCTAAACTCCTCTAATGAACCAATGGTTGAAACTGACACCTGATGTTGGAAACGAGTAGAGCCAATCAGTTCTGAAGGATGTGTGCTCCTGAATCCCCTCATCCTGGGATTTTAAGTGCCCCCATTTGTGAGAAAAATTTGCCCACTCAAATTTTTTTTGACAAAGTTGACTCAGATATGCGCCCCCAAAGGGGTTAAGGGATCGTATTTGGTCACGGCCCCAGGCTGTGTCCCAATATTGCTCACTCCCCAGTCCCAACTCCTTTCCTTCACTCCTCTCCTGCATGGCTCTCCTACAAGGAAGAATGCAAAATAGCCTGTACGTTTCAAGTACAAATATTTGCATGTACAGTATACAATGTACCTGACATTGCGGTTTGCATCGAGACATTGTCACTTCCATTGTAGTTTTTCCTGTAGCTCTGTTGAAGGTTTATTTTTAAAACTGTGGGGCAAGGTGTAGAGAAAGGCTCTAAATAGGTCTGGTAAGATTCACACTGTAGTAATATTTACAGGTAGGCCTATGTAGCCTAAAGTCTTTATTTTACCAGTTAACTTTATTGCCAATTATCTCTTCTCTGAAGCAGTCAATGCAGTGCAAAATCTTTTTGAAGTAGAGAACTAGTCTCCATCAAATTTCTTCTTTTTAATGATGGACTACAAGGCTAAAACTTCAACAACAACAAAAAATTGTGTCCACAATTTTTTGCAACATATATATGAGTTCGATACACCAACAATAAGTATGATAGTTTTTTGAGAGGCTTTTCATTAATTTAATTAATTTCATGAATTTTCATGAATTATCTGAGCTGAATTATAGTTCTGGGCATACCTTTGGAAATACGTTTTTTAAATATGATATATTGAGCAGCTTTAAGCTATTACGTAAGGTTTAACGTAAGGCTCATAAAGTGTTTTATATGTGGCAGTGCTTCCTACAATCTGTAAATAGCCCTTTATTTTAGTGCTGTCTTTAGGCAAAAAACTGGTGCATTTCCACTCGAAGACCAATACAGTCTATTGGCAAGTGGCTCAGTGGTTAATGACGCAACCTGCTTTGATCTGATAAGCTGCTTATATCAGACAACAAGCTGCTTTAGGGAACTGCAATACAGTTTTTCAGGGTCATAGCCTGTCTGTGAACCATTCCATTATTGTTGGCTTTGAGTCAAGAAAATTATGTATTTCTATGTCAGTGAGTTAACTATTAGTGTTGCTATATTTGTGAGTAGAATTACTCTTATGTCACTAGTTTTCAAAAGTTTGGAATCACTGAGATTGTTTTTGAAAGAAATTGCTACTTTTATTCACCAAGGTAGCATTAAATTCATCAAACAATACAGTCAAGACATTTAAGACTACTATTTCAATTTCATTCTATTTCTACTTTAGCAATTGTAGCTGTAGTAATTTTTACACATACACCCCCCCCCCCCTCCATTTTAGGGCACCAAAAGTAATTAACATAAATTGAAATATGTCATCATATTTAATATTTGGTTGCATATCCTTTGCATGCCATGCCTTCCTGATGTCTGTGACCCAACAACATGAAACAACTCTTCCTATCTCAGTTTCAGGTACTCTTACAAGCGATACTATAACCTCTCTGCATTTGAATGGATCTCTATGGGAATTGGGGGGTGGGACTAGATTAAGCTGTAAATTACACGGGAATAGTATGGAACACATGGTTGGCTAAATGGCTGTAAGTCATCAAGGGTCTGAGGTATCAAACAAGCCTAAAACCATCACTCTGCTGCCAGATATGCAGTAGATATAGATAGAACATTTAAAGGGTTGTTTCTCCTGACTTATTTTTCTCTATACAGTCAAGCCGGAAAGTCTGCACACCCCTTTCACCTTCTCCACGTTTTATGACGTTACAGACATATTCTACAATAGATTGAGTTCATTTTTTGTCTCAAAATTCGACACAAAATATCCCATAATGATAAAGTGAAAACAGGTGCCTTTTTGGCAAACTCCAAGCGGGCTGTGATGTGCCTATTACTAAGGAGGGGCTTCCGTCTGGCCACTCTACCATAAAGGCCTGATTGGTGGAGTGCTGCCTGGATGGTTGATCTTCTGAAAGGTTCTCCCATCTCCACAAGGATACGCTGGAGCTCTGTCAGAGTGACCTTCGGGTTCCTGCTCACCTCCCTCGCTAAGGCCCGTCTTCCCCAATTGCTCAGTTTGGCTGGGCGGCCAGGTCTAGGAAGATTCTTTGTGGTTCCAAACTTCTTCCATTTACAAATGATGGTAGCCACTGTGCTCTTTGGGACCTGTAAAGCTGCAGAGATTTTTCCGTACCCTTCTCCAGATCTATGCCTTGACAGAACTCTGTTTCTGAGGTTTGCAGATACTTCTTTTGACCCCTTGGCTTGGAGTTTGCTCTGACATGCACTGTCAACTGTGGGACCTTATATAGGCAGGTGTTGGCAATCCCCAATCATGTCCAATCAATTGCATTTATCACAGGTGGACTCCAATTAAGTTTTAGAAACATCTCAAGCAGTATCAGTGTAAACAAAATGCACCTCAGCTCACTTTTGGGTGTCATATCAAAGGGTGTGCACACTTGTGTACATATGATATTTTACATTTAGATGTTTTATAAATTAGCACAAATGTCTAAAAACCTGTTTTCACTTTGTCATTATGGGCTATTTTGTGTAGAATTCTGAGACAAAAAAAACTCAATCTATTGTAGAATATGTCTGTAACGTAATAAAACGTGGCGAAGGTGAAAGGGGTGGGCAGACTTTCCGGCTTGACTGTATATGACTTTGGTGCAATTCATATGGAAGGAATGAGCAGGCATATTCTGCAGTGTTTTCCAAACCATAGAACAATTAGTACAGGGTACTGGTGATTTTGCCTGCCTACCAGCCCTGACTGCCGGTTCATGAGTTATAACAAAACCTTTGGTCAGGACACATGTCGTATTTCACTCGTTCTGGGTATGCCACTTCACTATATCCAGTTCCATTGCAAATGTCAGTGCCCTGAGTGTGTATGTGTTCTGGTAAACTAGGAAAATTAATTTAAAAGATTGCATCCCATGAGTTTATATACACCTGTACCTGTTGCCTTTTTCATATGGAAAACAGAAAGCCACTACTGAAACATGTATTAATAGGACAAAAGGCAGTTAGTGGAAATAATACCATGTAAACCTTTATTTTTTTGGTATTCGTTCCATTTAGATTAAAGATCTATATGACAAGTGACATGACAGGAGCACAACCAGTTTACATATATACAACAAAAATCCATCACATGGCTGTACAATGACAATATTTACAGTATTTACAAAGTAATATTCCCTGACCTAATGCATAATATAAGAGAATAAAATGGAATATGAAATAACTTTATTGTCAAGCAAAGGTGGAAAATGTGTCTTTGGTCTCACCTCAGTATACATACATGAAAAACAAATACAGTACAATAACACAGAAATCATACAAATAATTAAAAAAATAAATGATAAATTTAAAAAAAGAAAATAATATCCACAACTGGTGTACAGGTATGTAGGCAGATACAGATATGGACTTTAAAAATAATAATAGATAGGAAATCATAATAAGAAATCATACATCCACAGAAGGAAGCAGTGTACGTACGAAAGAAAAGTTAAATAGGCAAATTTCCGTTGGGATACTAAGGACAGCATGAAAATTCTGAGGTTTACATTGTCAGAAGCTTTATGTCAAATTGTCAGAATTTAGAGATTTGCAAGTGTCGGTGCAAAGCATGTTGCCGGAAGAGGAAAGAGCTGATCATATTTACTGGTTGTGAGCTGAAATGAATACGCTTTAGGGGTTTTATGCTATATTAAGTGGAAATTTTTTTGCATGACAGTGCAGGAGCGCATGAAACTGAAGAGCCACTAGAGGGTGCCATTGGGCCTGAGGACCCTGTTGTGTCCAAGAGTACAAGTGTAACTAGCAGTTAACTACTTAGTGCAGATAGTCTATTTTGGCTCGCCTGCGAGACAGTTTTACGCAACTGAGACACGCGTTGCTCCTGCAGCCAAACTATTAGTGGAAAACCCAAACGCGGTATTTTAACTTTATTGGTAGACCATTCGCGACGATTTCTGACCAATGCGTAGTTTCTAAGTGTCACTATCTTTCCGTAGCAAGTCCATTTAACAAGCACTCCCCACCCAGCCTATACCTACCCATGCGTGACATAGTGGGCAATAGCGTCTATGTTGGGAGTTCATAAATATATGTATTCATCATATCATATCAGAATTCCGTCCAGCAACCAGATAAACCCACCAATAGCCCGACCGTATGCAAATACAGCGGTGCAAATCGCTGCTCAATCAATACCGACATAAACAAGTGAAATCATACAATGCCATTCTACTATCAATATCTGCAATTAAATATGGAATTCGTGTGCAATCCTCCCGTGGATTTAAGCGTAGATATGTCCCTTTCAAGATTCCGTGGTCATTTATTGTCTTGGACAATCCGTTTGAAAAATACACAGCGCATTGGAACACTATTACACAAACGAAACTAGCTCTGCGTAACTCCCCCTCCCTGATTGCACGGCTGTGACGCTTGCAATTTTATTCTGGTTTGATCGACAATTGTTTTATCCAATAGAAGGCACGACAAGCTTCCCAAAAGTAATTTACATGTGTAAATGAAAGCTTGGATTAACTATTTAAGGGCGAGCGTAACTGCAATACTTGTTATATCACGACAATTTTACGCTGGCATGCGCAGATGACGCATTTGGTTTGACTATGACGCATTTGGTATTACGCTATAAAACTGCGCGCAACTTTGATGTGACTTTTTAGTAGTTTTCCCCGAAGTCGGTCAGAAGAGGACAACAACAGAGATTCTTCTAATCCCTGTAGCATAGATTCTGTGGAAGAGGTGCCTATCAATATGGGGAAGATATCCTCCTCGACATGTAAGTATTACTGCTTGTAATATTTCGATTATATACATTCGTTTTTCCACTGCGTGCTATATAGTCGTTATTTTTGTATTTGCATCGGTCGTAATAGACCACTGTTAGCCTGCTAATAATGCTGAACATATTTGAAAACACACTTTTTCAGACTCCACCTTGAATACCTACATGTATAAGGCAAATAATATAGTACGTTCTTTCCGTTTATTGTTTATTTTCTATTTGGTTTAGCTATCGGATCGCTTAGAATGTATAGCTGACTGTATTGTGTTGAGTACTACTAGCGATAGCATCTACGTAGTGATAAAGTAGCGCTTTCGTGACTTTGCTTCGTTCAATATGCACTTATTGTACGTCGCTTTGGATAAACGCGTCTGCCAAATAACTGTAATGTATTGATATTGTGTTCGTGCCGTTCCCGTAGTGGCTCGTGGTGGCCTGCTTTGTTAGAATTCATAGCATTCACAATGACATAGAGTATTTTAGCGCTGTTCTGTTTGGTTGCTCAGTCGTACGTTATAAACTCCTCAAAAAATGATCGGAAACGTTATTTCGGTCGATTATTCCTCCCCTTTAATAATACCAATTGGTATTGTATTTTATATCGTTGGAAAGCCTGATTAGTCACCTTTACAACGAGGTACAACTTGTAAGGATCATGCATTCGTGGAATGAGCAACACAGCTAACCGTGTGGGTAGCGGCCCAAAAAAATGTGCCAAAATCCCCTGCAATATTCTTCTGTTGGTATTCACTCTCGTTTTGAGTTGCTTGGTGGACTGGATGATTGCACTCTCCCACAGTAATAAGGAAATAACAACACATATTGGCCATTTTTACACTTTATTCATTGTACACTGTCAGGGACCTCAGTAGCGTGTGGAAGATCCATACGCAGCCACAACAGCTTGGCACCTCCTCCTCATGCTGGTCACCAGCCTGGTCACACACCTGTGACTGGCATACACCTGCCAGCACTTGAAGCTCAACACGAGAGTGAATACCAACAGAAGAATATTGCAGGGGATTTTGGCACATTTTTTTGGGCCGCTACCCACACGGTTAGCTGTGTTGCTCATTCCACGAATGCATGATCCTTACAAGTTGTACCTCGTTGTAAAGGTGACTAATCAGGCTTTCCAACGATATAAAATACAATACCAATTGGTATTACTAAAGGGGAGGAATAATCGACCGAAATAACGTTTCCAAACTTTTTTTGAGGAGTTTATTTTATGCCTCGATTTGCCGTGAAGCTAGAACATTGGTAGTGTTTTCCGATATTATTTTATTGTATTGTAATTTCTTTGTGCATAATGTACTCTATGGGGTATTAGTATATCCATGGGTGATGCTTTTCACTTAGGGAATGGAAAATATGTATTCAAATGTACTGTGTCCAGATGTGTGCAAGATGAATGTAAAATAAATAAATAAAATACATAAGCAACAGTTGTGAAACACACTACAGAGTAATGCCATCCTAGAGCACGCAACAAAATATAACATAATGTAGCATACAGAAGAAAGTGTTTACTGAAGTACAAGAGTGAATGATTTCATATTTAGCTGTGTGTACCACGGTGTTATAATGCTTCTGCATTATGTAATTTGTTCCTATAACATGCTTGACCCTCCACCTCTGCCACTCCAGCAGTGCCCTCTACTGTTCAGAGTGAAGCCACTGCAGGACCAGATCCTTCCAGCATACTGAAGACCGTGCCATTGATGAGTGCATGTTGCCCACGAAGGCACCGCACAGGATGAAGCAGTATATGAAGGATAATGGTGAAAAAATGGCACACTTGGCATCAAACACTGAACTGAAACAGTGCAATATCAATGTTTTCATCCATTAAGTGATCGTAAGGTAAAATGTATATGCTTTATAAAGGACAAAAGGCTTTTTAATAATTTCTCGGAGAGGTTTTGGGTAGGTTATTGGACACCTAGATATCCACCCCCCTGTACTGATCCAAAATAATTCCCACATGAAAATGATACAAAGGTGAGTTAAATGAGTCAAAACGGTTGATTTGCACTGAAATGTATGATTAGTTTAAGATTTACAGCTATTCACATTTTAGCCAATTTGGATAGGTTTGGAGACCCTGGGTACATCAGGCTACACTGCTTACATTTCGTGTCATAGATCTTTAGTAGTTCTGTATATCACCCTGCGATTATTGAATGCTTGTGGACAAGGAGTTTATGATCCAGGAAATGTGTAGTTTTACCTGTTTCACTTATGTACCTCTCAGTATTTTGAAGAAATATATATTTTGTAGCATTTTTAGCAAAGTTTTGCTTGCATTTCCGGCACTTTATTTTGACCTTAAATTCTGAAAATAAACAAATCTAAGTTTGTACAAAAAATGGTACACCGGTTTTGTTTCATTTAAGCCATTTACCAAGTTTATGTGATGCTCACACCTGGAGTTATAAAGCCTTAAACAGAGTACCCCCATGATTTACCAAATATGCCATCTGCACTAAGGGGTTACACTGCATCCTCTACTGGTCTGAAGGCAGAAGCAGAGTGGGATGCTTTGAAAGCATACCATTGTAATGACAGTAACTGAAGATGCTGTGAGCCAAAACTGAAGTCAATAAATATTTAAAGAACAGTCATATTAAGCACTTTATCAAAAGCATCTATGTTTTTTGATGGTGATCACACTGTGTCAGTTATGACAGAAATAGAAACATTGGTCTAAAATAATTTTTTTGGAAGTTAAAGCATAAGGATTGTGCTTTTGATGTCTAAAAAAGATGCAAAGATGCTGAAATGCATAACCTGTCATTCATGGGAACAAAAGCATCCCAGTATTCTGCAGGGCAAGGCTAAAGAAAAATAATAAAAGGTAATATGCAGAAGATACAACTCAGAAAAGTCAGTAGCCTATTTTTTATTTATTTATATAAATAAGCAGAAATACTGGGGCTGCTTTAAAAAAAAGAGCTCTACACCTATTGTACCAGTCCAGATGAAGAAACTCTCAAAAATAACTAAACTTGTGCAAACATGTTTTTTAAGCTTTTAGCTCTGCTGTTTTCCACTAAGGTGTTAATTATACAGTAAAATTAATCTGTTAAAATTAATCTAATCCCCCACTTTGCAATTAATACAATCCTTCATTTATATCTTTCATAGAACCCTGATCCTGTGTCCTACACCAGGATCAATAACGCAGGGCCACTCCTTCACTTATATTTTGGGGTGCAGAAACTGTGCAACCACGTCCGCCAGTCCCGGGCTTCCATGGAGGCCCTGATACATCAGCTCCCCAGGCAGAAGACCCATGGGTGGGCCCATGAAATTGCGGTTCTGCTCATGGTCTACTGGCTGGCCCATAGCCAGTCATACTGGGTGGTTGCCAGGGCCTTCGGCATCTCCAGGAGCACAGTCCACAGAGCAGTGCATTTCGTGTGCAGTGAGGTGCTAACCCTGCTGGAGAGGGTCATCTGCTACCCCAGGACAGAGGACATCCCTGTGGATGGTGCAGGTTTTTCCCATCTGGCAAACTCCCCAGTGTTCTCCAGGTGTGTGGGTGCCATTGATAGCTGCCATGTCCGAGTCAAGGTCCCCAGGTGCCAATGGCCAGGATTACATCAACCGCAAGCTGTTTGCGACCATCCAGCTCCAGGCCATATGCGACAGCAAGGGAAAGTTCCTGGACATCCATGTGGAGTACCCTGGCTCGGTCCATGACACCAGGGTCCTGAAGAACAGCCCTGTTTACCTGGGAGCTGGCTACCCTCCTCCAGGTCATTTCATTGTGGGTGACGGAGGGTATCCATGCATCTATCAACCAATGGCCATCATCACACCATTCCGGGAGCCAGTGCAGGGGAGAGTGCAGGAGCGGTACAACCGGCATCATGCCAGGGCTCGCTCCATCATAGGCCTTTGGCATGATGAAGACCAGGGGGAGGAGCACCTTCTTCAAAGCCCTGGAGGTGCATCACATCTTCGCCCCTGATGTGTTTGCGGCCTGTGCCATCCTGCACAATGTGTGCCTCATAGCTGGGGATGTACTGGAGCCAGAAGGGGATGACTGTGATCAGGTGGTGGTCCCTCCATCAAATCCAGTCCGGGACCAGGCCAGTGGCCAGCCTCAGCGGGCTAGAATTGGCAGCATAGCTGTCAACTCCAGGAGTCCTACCTGCTGCACTACAGGAGCACAATTACATTTAATTTACAATTTTTATTTGTGTAAATAAATCTTGGTTCCCTAATTTCTGTCTCCTTTGTGGTTTCTGATCAAGAATTGAGTTCACTATTGTGGTCAATTCATTACACCCAAGACATTCACTGAATTTAATAACCTTACCAACCACACTTTCAATACTTAAACAGGCTTTGTCATAGGAGGTGTGGCACCCGGCGGGGACAGAACCACGGAGAGGTGATAGATGGAAGGTATGTACGGCTGATGTGGAAAGACGGCATGCCCATATTAGGAGTTCCGGGGAAGTCAGGCTAATCGGTTCACTAGAAAAGGGATTGACAAACAACAGGAAAACGGAGTAGCGTATGCGAAACCAAGGTGGAGTAAAGAAAGAGGATTGTATTGTTGGAGAGAGAAAGTAAAGTACCATGTTTGATTTGTGTTTGTCAGGAGAAGTCTGCTGTGTGCCCGATCCCTGGACCGAATGTGAACCCGCCCCGTTACCGAACCCTGCAATCGTACACCGACTATTCTCCCGGATTACGGACTGGCTGACGCTTCCCTGCAATTCTACTTCTCGTTTCCCCAAAACAGCAATAAAACGTCAAGTTAAATTGAATTGTCGCGGTGTGGACATTGAAGTTATTGTTTTCAGTTGCGTGACAACTCCAACCACCTCGGAGTTTGCCACAGAGGATTGATATCAATAAATATTAGGAATCATCTGCATTAAGTCTTATTCTGGTACAGTTTCAGATGAGCGCCACAACTATTTTGACTCTTAGCTAACTGGTGTACATCAAGGTTTATTGTACCGTTTTCAGTATTGACATGTCTCCCCATGGTTATTTTGTGAATTTAGTGAAGTCAATGGACATGTTATGGTAGCTGGGGAAATGTAACAGTCCCTACACAAACCGACATGTATTCAGTAACTTTGGAGCAGGTGTGGTCAAGTATCAGGAGTGACTCATTTAACTTAAAATGTAAGGCATCTACTTTAAGAATAAAGCTGATTTGCGCAGCCAAATGAGTTTGACAGCCGCAATAAGGCAACACTTCAATTACAGAAAGTAAGAACACACACACATGCAATGAATGTAATCTTTTAATTAAATTAAAATGATATAAACTGTAAAGTTCAAATCATATGAGAAATAAGATGTTTTTCTTCTAAAACAAAAATATATTTTTAAATTAATCTGTCAAATAAATTCAAAAAGTGCTCAGTTTGCTCCTCTGCCCTCGGACCTCCTCCATAGCAGCATCCTCCCTCAGGAACTCCAACACCCTGGACTCAGATGTGCCCTTTCTTTTGAGTGCTGGAGATCCTGAGGAGGATGGGCCAGGGAGAGAAAGTGAGCCAGAGGTCCAGGGAGCAGAACTGGGAATGGTGCAGGGGGTAGGGGCAGATGGCTCCAGGGTAGAAGAGGATAGAGAGAAATAGCATTCGGCTATAAAGAAATAATTTAAATAAAAGAATATGTAACGTTTTACAGAATTTAAATGCAAAACCTAAAAAATACCCAGGGGAGTTCCCAGGGGATAGGCTATAGTCTGCAGACGTGTTTCTAGCGTGACTGCGAGAGCTCAAATGGGGCCATTTGGTCCCGTATCGGAGTATATTCGTGAAGGTAAAAGAGGAGGTGGATTAGCTATTATTTTCTCAGACACTTTTAAATGTAAGCGTGTAGCTCTAGGAAGCTTCACTTCCTTTGAGTATCAAGCTATCCTATTGGAGTGTCAACCATCTGTGTTACTGGTTACGGTTTATCGTCCTCCTAAGTATACAGCTCTATTTTTTCCTGAGATTTCAGAACTTCTCACTATCTGCTCCACTGACTATGACAGAACTTTAATCTCTGGGGATTTTAATCTTCATGTGGACAATGCCTCAGGTGGCCTAGTCATGGAATTTATACAGCTCCTGGACTCCCTTGATTTTATTCAACATGTTAATGAGCCTACTCATAACCATGGACACACCCTGGACTTAGTGATCTCTAGATACCTAAATATCTCCATTTACAAGATTGTTGATACTGATCTATCTGACCACTTCTGTGTGTTTTTTAATATGTTTGTTTCAAATGTAGTAAAAATCAATTCTGAATGTACTGTAAAAAAGCGCTTTTTTAGTTCATCTGCAGCCACAGAGTTCCCCCGTCACCTGCAGGGGAGCCTGGCTGATTTTTCCTCAGTAAACGATAAAGTAAATCACTTTAATCTTAACCTAGAGCTAGCTCTCAATATTGTGGCGCCCGTGAAAACTAACAAGAAAAAACATTCTATAGCAATACCCTGGATGAATGAGCAGGTACGTTCGTTCAAGAGAGAATGTCGTAGAGCCGAGCGAGTCTGGAGAAAAAACAAGCTCACAATTCACAGAGAGATTTTTAGAAATTCTGTAGCTGCCTACAACAAAGCTCTACGCGGTGCAAGACAGTCTTATTACTCAGGCCTTATTAACGACAATAGGAATAATCCAAGACTTTTATTTTCCACCATTGAGAGACTGATAAATCCGCCCCAGTCCCATAAGCAGTTGTGCCCTGCATCCAAATTGAAGTGTGATGAGTTTGCATCTTTCTTTGACAGCAAAATTATTAATATACGAGCTGATATTGTGAATAATACTGTCAATGTCTCTAACTTATACTCTTTAAATGTAAATCGTCCTCGAGGAACTCTAACATCCTTCCGTAAAATTAGTGAAGACGATCTCCGGAAAACGATTTCGAAGATGAAATCATCCACCTGCTCACTGGATGCAATTCCTACCTCCTATACATAAAACAGATATATGCCCAGCTATATCCGCTTCCTCGACCTGTGAAATTGACAGACGTTTACACAGTCCAATGAGAGAGCTATACAGCTTGTGACAAACCGGGGCCGTGACCGAATATGACCCCTGTTCCCTGTCCCCTGTCCACTCAGACCCCTGCCCAGATGTGCCATGTTCCCTCACTTTGCAAGCAGTGTGCGAAAGAAATCCCGCAAAACCTTTTCCAAACTAGTGAGGAAGTAGTTCGTAATATTTTTTTAATTGAGAATATCAATCATTTAACATATGACGATTGTTACAAAGTGTAGCTTATGAATGAAGATAAAATTAACAAAAATAAAAAATTAAAGTAAAGTATTTTGTAATATGAACCTATACAATACGTTCTATGTTTTTTATGCTTTTACTTCCGGGTTACTTACTGAAATTGTTGGATGAGTGCACCGTTCTGCAAATGAGTGTGCTCCTGAATTCCCTTCACAAAACCCCGGAAATAAGGGGTTCATCCTGGTATTTTAAGTGCCCCCATTTGGAGTAGGGCATAGACTCCAAGATACGCCCTCAACACACAACGGTGGCCTTGGAGGATCCTGTTGGTTCGCTGCTGTTAATCCGCAGCAAAATTATGCACGCAAATAGAATAGAATAGAATAACTTTTATTTCCCGCTAGGGAACTTCAGTTGTAGTCCCAGCAACAACAAAAAAGACATAGACAGTGGGGCAGACCCACAACACACAAACAAACATATCAAACAAAGACATCCAACAGAATCATTACATCAATCAAGTGAATTAAAGTGCAATACAGCCATGATTAAAAAACATAGTCCTGCTGTCCCGAGATGTCCAGTGTCACCAAGCAGTCCAACACACAAACTCCGCCTCCACGACTCTCCTCCATACACGCAGCGCCGCGGTCTCTCTCCACCGCCAAAACGGAGCACCGAACTGCGTCAATCTTCCCAGTCTCCTCACTCCTCCCCCGCATTATGTTCTCCTTCCCTGGTTGCCTTTTGGAGATTGCCTGCACTCCCGGATCAGTCCTGAGACCGACATCTTCAACTCCGGTGAAGAGCGATGGTAACTTTGTTGCTGGAGTCTGCAGATCCAACGAACATTCCCGAGCATATGTTACGAATGCGTATCCACGGTGACGACCACAACCAAAATTATATCGACTAGACAATTCGTCAATATTATTCAAACGAGCAGCAGGAGTGCCATGAAAAATCTCCAGCCCGCTTTCCTGTCCCACTACAGACACACAGCACATGAAAAAAACAAAGACAAAAGCCCGACACAACAAAACACATTCAAATTAACAAACATGAACACGAGACAACTGGACGACATGTCGCCATTACAGCGCCACGTGACATCAGTATAATTTATAATATAAATGGGTATATACTGAAAGTACACTGCTCAATGAAATTAAGGGAACACTTAATCAACACAGTATAACACCAAGTCAATTAAACTTCTGGGATATCGATCTGTCCGGTTAGGAAGCGTAAACGATTATGAATCAATTTCACCTGCTTCTGTTTTTGAAAGTGACAACAGATGGACAGGACAGGCAACAGCAAGACAACCCCCAAAAAGTAAATGGTTTTGCAGGTGGTGGCCACAGACCATTTCTTTCTCATTATCCTTCCTGACTGATTTTTTCTAGTTTAGCATTTTGCTAGTGCCCTTGTCACTACTGGTAGTATGAGGCGGTACCTGCAGCCCATTTAGGTTGCACAGGTAGTCCAACTCCTCCAGGATGGCACATCCATACATGCCGTCGCAAGAAGGTTTGCTGTGTCTCCCAGCACAGTCTCAAGAGCATGGAGGAGATACCGGGAGACGGGCCATTACACAAGGAGAGCTGGACAGGGCCGTAGAAGGGCAACAACCCAGCGGCAGGACCGGTATCTGCTCCTTTGTGCGAGAAGGAACAGGAGGAGCACTACCAGAGTCCTACTAAATGACCTCCAGCGGGCTACTCGTGTGCATGTTTCTGACCAAACTGTCAGAAACAGACCCCATGAGGGCCTGACGTCCTGTAGTGGGACCTGTGCTCACAGCTCAGCACCATGCAGCACGATTGGCATTTGCCAGAGAACACCAGAATTGGCAGGTTCGCCATTGGCGCCCCATTCTCTTCACAGATGAGAGCAGGTTCACACTGGGCACATGTGACAAACGTGAAAGAGTCTGGAGACGCCGTGGCGAATGTTATGCTGTCTGCAACATCATCCAGCATGTTTGGTTTAATTGACTTGGTGTTATACTTTGATGATTAAGTGTTCCCTTAATTTTTTTGAGCAGTGTATTTAAATGCATGTAAGCCAGCTACACAGTCATTTATATCCATATCCATTCTATCCATTGTTACCACTCATATTTCTGTCATGAGCCAAGTGAATTACATTACATTACATTACATTATAGACATTTAGCAGACGCTCTTATCCAGAGTGACGTACATAGTGCATTTCCAAACAAGGTACAAGTGCGTTAAAACAATCCTAAAAAGGTAAATACGTAAATACGAAGTACTAGGCGCAGTCAGTATGATTGGGGATTTTTAAATAATTTTTTATTTTTTATTTTTTTTGGGGGGGGAACTACACAATATTGATGATAGTCACAAGGAGGTAGGGAGGGGTGGAGAGAGGTGAGTCTTCAATCTGCGCTTTTAGGCAGTCAGACTTTCTGTTGTTCTGACCTCCACGGGGAGCTCATTCCACCACCGTGGGGCCAGGACAGACGTCGAGACCGGGTGCTAGTATGAAGAGGGGGGGGGGGGGTACCAGTCGTCCTGAGGAGGCAGAACGCAGCGACCTAGCAGGTGTGTAGGGTCTGATGAGCTTTTGGAGGTATAGAGGGGCAGATCCTCTGACTGCCTGGAAGGCCAGCACTAATGTTTTGAATTTGATGCGAGCCATCACCGGTAGCCAGTGGAGGTCAATGAGCAGGGGGGTGACATGGGAGTGTCGGGGGAGGTTGAAGACCAGGCGCGCTGCTGCGTTCTGGATAAGCTGAAGAGGTCTAATGGCCGATGCTGGCAAGCCAGCCAGGAGAGAGTTGCAATAGTCCAGGCGGGACAGCACCATCGCTTGGACCAGGAGCTGGGTTGAGTGGGTGGTGAGGAAGGGGCGGATTCTCCTGATGTTGTACAGGAAGAACCTGCATGCCCGGGTTACCACTGCGATGTTCTCGGAGAGGGACAGCCTGTTGTCCATCACGACTCCGAGGTTCCTGGCACAGGGCGTTGGGGTCAGTGGGGTGTCTCCTAGGGAAATAGAGAGATTGAGAGGGGGAGAGGTTAAAGCAGGAATGTAGATGAGCTCAGTCTTGCCTGGATTGAGCTTGAGATGGTGGTTGTCCATCCAGCTCTGGATGTCTCTCAGGCAAGCGGAGATGCGGGCTGACACCTGAGTGTCAGAGGGTGAGAAGGAGAGAAAGAGTTGAGTATCGTCAGCATAGCAGTGGTAAGAAAGACCATGAGCAGTGATAACAGGGCCAAGGGATTTGGTGTAGGTGGAGAAAAGGAGGGGACTAAGGACTGAGCCCTGGGGGACTCCTGTGGTAAGGGGACGGGGTGCCGATACTTTACCAGCCGAGGCAACCTGGGAGGAGCGTTCCGAGAGGTAGGACTCAATCCAGGTCAGGGCCGAGCCGCTGATCCCCGATGCAGACAGGAACGACAGGAGGATGGAGTGATGTACGGTTACGAACGTTAACATGCTTGCGACGAGTGCTATATATTTTTACAATACAAACTCGTGAAAATGAACATGGCTGGGGGGTCTATTGAAAAAGTCACTAGTTTGTATTGAAATTGTCTGTTATAGCTCGCTAAAAGTATGGATTACGGGCGAACCATTCATAGCCTGCCCCAGCCGGCTGAGATTGGTGGAGAGGTGAAGTGCTAGAATAGATAAAAACTTTCAGAATTACTCGATTGCGTTCGGCCGCAAAACAGCTCTTAAGTTACAGTGTTCACTTTTTTCAGTGGTATAATATGGAGGTCTGTCTGAAGATATTCATATCGAAAGCCAGAGGTCCAGATGGAGCAACTTATTACATTATTATGTCGTTGTATGGAAGACAAAAGTAGAATAATTTTGGAATATTTTATGAATGAAACTCATTGGTTACTGCAATTTAGAACTGTTCAATGAACCTATGTGTAGTAACCTAATTGTAATTTTGAATTGTTATTTTGTATTTCAGAATCATTTTTGTTTAATCATTCGGCAGGTTATCATTCGAGTAAGCTTGTTACCACCAGATGTGTCAGCCGTCTCATTTTGTTCATTATTAAACCCTCCAGAATAAAACAAAAGTCCACTCTGAGATTCTTTAGTGCAACAATAGCATTTTAATAGGCTGTGTTGCCCTATTGGAATATAAAAAAAGACTTTCAGCATAATACATTTTATAGTATAGTACAATGGTTAAGGGACTGGACTTGTAACCGAAAGGTTGCAGGTTCGATTCCCAGGTAGGACACTGCTGTTGTACCCTTGAGCAAGGTACTTAACCTGAATTGCTTCAGTATATATCCAGCTGCATTAATTGGGTAAATGTAATAAAATGCTTGAAGTTGTGTAAATCGCTCTGGATAAGAGCGTCTGCTAAATGCCTATAATGTAATGTAATGTATAGCCTTTTTTCTCAATTAAAGCCTAACTTAAAAAAATTGCACATATTAACAGACATGATTGTTCACGTCAATTTGTTGGCCTAACTAATGCAAAATGATCAGTTGTCTCGTTGTTATTTTGGTTCTGTACTCGAGCACTTTGGGTTTGAAAGGATATAATAACAATGAGGTTGAAGTGCAGCTTTAATTTGAGGGTATGTTCATCCATATCAGATTAACTGTTTAGACATTATAGAACCTTTTGTACATACATTTTTGGACATCAAAAAATATTGGACAGTTTAACATAATGTATAATAAAGTAATGATTTTTAATATTTGGTTGCATATTCTTTGCATGCCATGACTTCCTGATAACATCAAAAAACTCTTGATATCTTATTTTCTGGTACACTTACAAGCGAAAATTATGCTGGAACAGTTATGGAATACATGGTTGGTAAAATGGCTGTAAGTCATCAAGGGTCTGAGGTATCAAACGAGCCTCAAACCATCACTCTGCTGCCAGATATGCAGTAGATATGGATGGATTACTTTAACCCTTTCCAGCCTAAGTGAATATTTTGTGAACATTCTATTCCATTCTATTTCTTAACATGCATTGCAAAAATGTTTGTGGTGTGATAATATTACATCAGATACCTAAACTGTATTTAGCATTGTAAACAGGATAACTGGGGCTTTCAATTGATATAAAAAACAATAGGATTACTTCATGGCAATATCATCAATTATGGAAAGACATTTATAAAATGTTCTAAAATGTTCTAAATGGCTATTTTCTAATGAGAAACCTACATTTTTACCCATTTCATGTTTAAGATATAGGAAAACCTAGAGTGTATGGTATCTTCACCATTTTGTGAGTGAAATATAATAAAAATCAGAATAGAGCTACCGTTCAAAAGTTATAATCACTTCAGTTATGGGTGCAGAAAGGGTTAAAAAACGCTTTAGAATTTTGGTTTATTGACAATATGATGTGCATATGCAAAAATGTTTATGGATTGATCATATTACATCACAACCCCGAACCTTAATATACCATTTTAAACAGGATAACTGGGGCTTTCCATATATATCCATTAATATGCAATAATATGCTTACTTTAACACAATATCATCAATTATTAAAACAATTCACAAAATAAATAATCATACAAAACTTTCTAAATGGCTATTCTCCATGCGAAACCTAGGTTTTTAAACATTTCATGTTCAAGATCGAGGGAGGCAAACTGTGTGGTATCTTCACTATTTTGTAAGTGATATAGAGTACAAATCAGAAGAGAAGTATCTTCTACTGCTCAAAAGTTATAACCACTTCAGTGATGGGTAAGAAAAGGCTAAAAAAAACGCTTTAGAATGTTAGGTTCATTGAAAATATGACATGCGTATGGAAAACTGTTGGAGGTGTGATCATATTATGTCACACCCCTAAAGATAATATACCATTTTAAACAGGATAACTGGGGCTTTCCATATATATCCATTAATATACAATAATATGCTTACTTTAACACAATATCATCAATTATTAAAACAATTGACAAAATAAATAATACAAAACTTTCTAAATGGCTATTCTCCATGCGAAACCTAGGTTTTAAAACATTTCATGTTCAAGATTGAGGGAGACAAACTATGTGGTATCTTCACTATTTTGTAAGTGATATAGAGTACAAATCAGAAGAGATTTATCATTTACTGCTCAAAAGTTATAACCACTTATGTGATGGACAGAAAAAGGCAAAGAAAATGCTTTAGAATGTTATGTTCATTGACATTTTACATTACCACTTATCTATACTCCTCATGAGCCACTGTTGAGAATCAATTGATATAATGCTAAATTAAAAGACACACACTGAAATACGATTTATGCATTCAATGGAACACACACTTTATTTAAACATTTTTTATCTGAAATACAACAAATTGATGAACTGTGAAAAGTGAATGATAACATTGCAAAACTTAAAACAAAAACAACATCAGTTACACGTCAAATTAATGCATTGAATTTATTTACAGTAAAATCATGAACGTTTTAGTACAGATACAGCAGATAAGAGTCAACAAGTCTAATACCTGTGGAGAAAATATAACCAAAAATGTAACCAACAACAAGTCTAATACCTGTGAAGAGAATATAACCAAAAATGTAACCAACAACAAGTCTAATACCTGTGAAGAGAATATAACCAAGAAGATCAAAATAATTGTAATACCTGTGGAGAGAGAGAGAGAGAGAGAGAGAGAGAGAGAGAGAGGGTGGGAGGGAGGGAAACAATGGATGGCACAACCTCTCGTTTTAGCTCAGGATCTAGGCCTCTGCGCGTAACTGGTCACACTCAGCCGAGTGCCAGGCTTTGAAACAATTCCTGCTTTGAACGATGCAAAACCTTTTACCATTGCATTCAGGAGCCATGCAAGCAAATTTTGTCCTATGTTCAATTCTGCTTTTTCTGTAGCAGAGCCAACAGTTCCTGGGTAACTTCTGCAATTCAGCGGTATGGGTAACGTGAAACGACGAGGCCAGAGGCTTAAGTGTGTGGCACGGGGAACTCGCGTGGATGTCCAGGCCTGCTAGCTGACGAGACAGGTTCTCTCTGAATGTTATCTGGCCTTAGTCAGCTAATCTATGCTTATCCCCTGGTGCTGCCTGACTGCGTTGCCACTCCTGAAACAACAAGAAGCTATTGACGACAGCAATGTCAATGAAGTGGAAAAAAAGAGTCTTCCACCACTTCTGTGTTTTTTGTAGGACACTGTAGCTGCTGATCATTTGGTCTGACCTATCAACGCCCCCCATGTGTTTATTGTAATCACTGATTACAGCAGGCTGGCGGACCACTTGTCTGCTCCAGGTGGCATCTTTTTTGACTAGCCTAGTCACATCAATGGAGTCATTTGCATTGTGGAAATTGGAGAGGCATGAAACTGCACGCGTGTCCTTCCACTGGATGACAAGGATACCATCCTCTGCCCTACACCACCTCATGTCCCCACGGTCGGTCTTTCGTTCCCATTTTTTTAATCTTTGAATTCTTCTGGGAATTTCTTATGGTTAATTCTACATGTCCCACATTAATCCCAATTTGTCGTAATTTAACCATAAGTGCTGGGGATGTGTAAAAGTTGTCCATCCAAAGATTGTAACCCTGATCTTTGTAGGGCTGTATTAAAGCCTCTACAACTTTTGCGGCTAAATCAGTAACCCGACCATCACGACTACCTGTGTAAACATTGAAGTCCAAGGTGTAGCCTGAATCCGATGTTGCTATCACCCACAACTTGAAACCCCAACGAGTAGGCTTGCCCTTCATAAACTGCCTTAGCCCTGACCGACCTTTAGACTTTACCATACGCTCGTCTATTGCCAGATTCTGGTTTGGTTGAAACAGCTCTTGGCACTTTTGTTTGAGGTGGTCCATGAGGTAGCAAAGCTTCCTAAGACGATCCTGGTTATCCTCTGTGGCAGGATCTACAACATGCAGAGCTGCCAACAGAGCCTTAAAACGGTCACGCGACATAAAAGATCTCGCCCATGAACCCTGAAGGGACTTAGTTCCCCAATACCGATGCATGTCAGGGAGAACGTGGAATCCCATGTAAATGAGTAATCCCATGAATTTGTAGAACTCATCTGGGGTCACCTCATTCCACACTCCTTCACTGCTGGCATACGACGCGTGATTTAAAACAAGCTCCCACCCCTGCCGGTTTGTAAAGCCACAAATATCCGAAACTACAGCCTGGGTGAAGAACAGCATGAAAAAGTCTATTTCACGCAGCATCAAACTCGTCGTCAACCGCACGGCCCTGCGCACGCTCCCTAAATCTATACCAAGCGGATGGCTGGGTGTGAACAGGAGAGGTTCTGGTGCCTGTGCATCCACGTCAGCATAGGAAGGGTACAAGACAGAGTCAGAGAAGCATTTACGCTTTCTAGCTGACTTAGGACCTGTGTGAGAATGGCTAACCATTCCCAAAATAATCATGGGAGGAACTAAGTTAGTAATGTGAATATTAGCCATATGAGAAAGCTAACCATTATCAATAAACAGTCTACACACATACATACTGCATCTAGCTGCTGCAATTTCTACTATCATGGATATTGGCAGTCTGTTTTGACCATGCTGGTCATTAAGATCTAGACCCTGAGCCGACCTGAGGAGAATGGGTTTGAGTCTGGTTCCTCCCAAGGTTTCTTCCTAGTTACCTCAGGGAGTTTTCCCTTACCACTGTTGCCTCTGGCTTGCTCTTGTGGGGGTTTAAGTGCATTGTGACAACTAGTTGTGAAATGCGCTATATAAATAAATATTGATTTGATTTTATACCCTTCTGATGCTGGTCTCGGCTCAAGATCAAAGTCCATCTCGTCATCCTCCTCTTCCTCCTCCTCAGTCTGCACTTGTGCCCGCAGCAGCTCTGCATCCAGTGCATCCTCCTCCTCACAGTGCATGCCCTGATGGTCCTCAATGTCATGCTCTGCTATGACCCTCAGCTCATCGGATGTCAGTGCCCTCCTCCTCTTCAGGGACTGAAGCAGGCAGCTGTATCCATCTGCATCGACATCCATGCTGCGAAACAAATATATAATCAGTTGCCTTTTCATTCATCCATAACATATACATAATTTTATTTATATAAATAATATATATAAAATATAAAACCATTTCCGAGTCACTAAAGGGCTGTATACTAGCACGAATGACATTACCTTACAGCACCTTGCAACACTTTATGCGTGTCCAGAATAGATGCAAACACTATGCATTTGTACACAATCTAAAAGTGCCAGAACACAATGCTAGCAATTTTTTGTAAATTTAATATACACATAATGTAAAAAACAGACCTAACGTTAAATCATCAGTGACATTGGCTCAATTATTCACAAAGATAGCAATAAAACAGCAGAGCTACAAGCTAGAAAAAATTAAACGCCTTACAATAGATGATCGCGCTCAGGCGCTGAGAGCTAAGACCGTTAGTCACTGTTTTTAGCTTTAGTTATTATTTAGTTATCAAAGTCGACAGTAAACATGGAAAATATTCACATATCAGTACAATTATGTTAATTGCACGACACACTTTTTCACAATTTCAAAAATTCACAAAGATAGCCAGACTAACAGCAGAGCTACAAGCTAGAAAGAAAAAAAAGAACGCCTCACAATAGCTGTTCGCGCTGAGAGCTAAACTAATGTTACAGTCACTGTTTTTAGCTTTAGTTATTATTTAGTTATCAAAGTCGACACTAAATACGGAAAATATTCACATCGATCACTTCACTTATGTTAATTATATGATAGACCTTTCACAATTTAATCTCGAAACAAGAAACAAGCTGGGGAAAGAATGACACAGTGGCTTCTCATTTGAAGCGAGAGCTTACACGAATGTTCGCGAATTTCAAGTGAAGATCTGAAAAAGTCTGCGGTACAAAAACAGGATTTTATTCAAAATAAAACCATTTCTGAAGTAATATTTATGGTTAATTAATATCTTATATGTGTTTTACCTCAGTGAGTTTGTTGAGTTTTCTTCAGTCGCCGTCAAGTCTTCAAACGATGGTCTCTTGTCCGATGTGGTAGCTTCGTCCGCGGTGAGGCAAATGGAAAGTTCTGTGTTTTACGGGCGCTTTTATATTGCGGTCAAGCAAGAAATCACCGCCCACTAAGCTCACCAACCAGTTAGATGTCATTGTAGCTTTTTTTGTCATCTCTAACTCGCATTTTTCAAAAAGGAAATCAGTGATTGGACGGCAGAGATATTAAACGTCACACCATCGTAACAATTATGCCGAAATTAGAGCGGTCCGGTTGGAAAGGGTTAATCAAAACACCTGCAAAGGTTTCCTGAGAATTTAAATGGTCTCTCATTCTGCTTCAGTTGGCTACACAATCATGGGGAAGACTGCTGACTTGACAGATGTCCAGAAGACAGTCATTGACATCCTCCACAAGGAGGGTAAGCCACAAAAGGTCATTGCTAAAGAAGCTGGTTGTTCACAGAGTGCTGTATCCAAGCATATTCATAGAAAGTTGAGTGGAAGGAAAAAGTGTGGTAGGAAAAGGTGCACAAGCAACAGGGATAACTGCAGCCTTGAGAGGATTGTCGAGCAAAATTCATTCAAGAATTTGGGGGAGCTTCACAAGGAGTAGACTGAGACTGGAGTCAGTGCATCAAGAGCCACCACGCACAGACGAATCCAGGACATGGGCTACAAATGTTGCATTCCTCGTGTCAAGCCACTCCTAAACCAGAGACAACGTCAGAAGCGTCTTACCTGGGCTAAGGAGAAAAATAACTGAACTGTTGCTCAGTGGTCCAAAGTCCTCTTTTCAGATGAAAGTAAATTTTGCATTTCATTTGGAAATCAAGGTCCCAGAGTCTGGAGGAAGGGTGGAGAAGCACAGAATCCACGTTGCTTGAAATCCAGTGTGAAGTTTCCACAGTCAGTGATGATTTGGGGTGCCATGTCCACTGTGTTTTCTGAAGTCCACAGTCAACGCAGCCATCTACCAGGAAATTTTAGAGCACTTCATGCTTCCTTCAGCTGACAAGCTTTATGGAGATGCTGATTTAATTTTCCAGCAGGACTTGGCACCTGCCCACACTGCCAAAAGTACCAAAAGCTGGTTCAATGACCATGGTATTACTGTGCTTGATTGGCCAGCAAACTCGCCGGACCTGAACTTGTCAAGAGGAAGTTGAGAGACACCAGACCCAACAATGCAGACGACCTGAAGGCCACTATCAAAGCAACCTGGGCTTCCATTACACCTCAGCAGTGCCACAGGCTGATCGCCACCATGCCACGCCGCATTAATGCAGTAATTCATGCAAAAGGAGCCCCAACCAAGTATTGAGTGCATAGAAATGAACATACTTTTCAGAAGGCTGACATTTCTGTTTAAAATATCCTTTTTTATTGATCTTATGTAATATTCTAATTTTCTGAGACACTGAATTTTGGGTTTCATTAGCTGTAAGCCATAATCATCAAAATTACAAGAAATAAAGGCTTGAAATATTTCACTCTATGTGTAATGAATCTATATAATATATGAGTTTCACTTTCTGAAATGAGTGACAAAAAATATTGAACTTTTTCACGATATTCTAATTTTTTGAGCTGCACCTGTATATATATATATATATATATATAATATACACTATATCTCTATATGGCCAATAGTATGTGGACACCTGACCATCACACCTATATGAGCTTGTTGGACATGCCATTCAAAAACCATGGCCATTAATATGGAGTTGGCCCCCCCTTTGCGGCTATAACAGCCACCACTCTTCTGGGAAGGCTGTCCACAAGATTTTGGAGTGTGTCTGTGGGAATTTGTGCCCATTAAACCAAAAGAGCATTTGTGAGGTCAGGCACTGATGTTAGACGAGAAGGCCTGGCTCGCAATCGGCGTTCCAATTCACCCAAAGGTGTTCAATAGGGTTGTGTAGGCCACTCGAGTTTCTCCACACCAAACTCGTCAAACCATGTGTTTATGGACCTCGCTTTGTGCACAGGGGCACAGTCATGCTGGAACAGGAAAGGGCCTTCCCCAAACTGTTGCCACAACAATGAATGGCCATTCTAATAAGGTCTGGGGTAACCCAATACCTAGATGTTTCCCTAAAAGTGGTATAAGTACCCATTTATAAATAATTAATTTTAACAAATAAAGTCAGAACAAAGGTAATGTTAGCTGGATTCACTCACCTTATCCTGCTCCCAATCAACAGTGACACATTTTTTATAATTTTGGTTCTGTACTCTAGCACTTTGAGTTTGAAAGGATAGAATGACATTGATAGCTTGAAGGGTTTTTTCTCCTGACTTATTTTTCCATAGCGTTCAATAGAAAAATGAGTCAGGAGAAATAACCCTTAAAGTCATCCATCCATATCTACTGCATATCTGGCAGCAGAGTTATGGTTTGAGGCTTGTTTAATACATCCGACCCTTGATGACTTTTAGACATTTAGACAACCATGTGTTCCATACTATTCTCGTGTAATTTACATCTTAAACTAATCTCACCCCCCAATTCCCATAGAGATTAATTCAAATGCACAAAGGTTATAGTATCGCTTGTACGAGTATCTGCAACCAAATATGAAATATAACTTTTGGTGCCATAAAATGGGGGGGAGGCTATGTGTAAAAATGCTACAATTGCTACACGGTTCACCTGATATTGTTACATTCCCGAGGGGGACTGGACCCAAATGCAAGACTCAGACTCGGCTCAGGGGAAAACTCCGGGAGTACATTTAATGGGAAACAGGCAGGGGTAAGACAGGAAACGGGCCATGAAGACAGGCCGGGAACGACTGGGCAGGAACTGGACGTGACAGGAACTGGGCGTGACAGGAACCGGGCATGACAGGAACCGGACTTGACAGGAACTGGACGAGACAGGGACGGCAGGGCCAGGCAGGACAGGAACAGGTAGGACAGGACCCAGGCGGGAAAGGAACTTTGAGGGACAGGTACTTGAGGGACAGGAACTTGAGGGACAGGAACTTGACTTGACTTGACATGACAGGAACAGGTGCGGGGCACCGCGGACAAAAGCAGGCACTGAGCCTGGGGGTCAGGAATAGGTGCAGGGGACCGTGGATGGCGCGAGGGCGCACGGTCAGGGCCAGGCGCTCAGCCTGTGGTTCAGGCACACAGTCTGGAGAGCCAGGGCAGATGGACAAAACTAACACACAAAAAAACCTCAGGACATGACATGACGAGATCACAAAACGGTCTGGCTCTGAACAGAGGAACCCGGCAGACTATATACAAACACTGACGACAGGACAACGAGGAACAAGTGGAAAAGGAAAACACAATCAGGTGCGGGGAAGTGGAGAACACAAGTGGAGGGAGAGAGGGAAAACACGGGGTGGACTGACAGACAAATGGAAAACCAGAAACAGAAGACAGGACATGACAGATATGGATGTAAAAACCCTCAAATTAAAGCTAAAGGTCTTCACTTTAACCTCATAGTCACTGTTCCATTTCAAATCCAATGTGCTGGAGTACAGAGCCAAAACAACAACAAATTTGTCACTGTCCTAACACTTTTGGAGTGCATTGTAGATTCGGAACAGATGTGCAGTTTTGTTGGATTCCAGCTCATGAGGGAATAGAAGGAAAGTTTGCACAATAGGATGAGAGAGGTTTGACAGGGATGGGATTTTGGAGGGATATTGAGGACTGGGGGGAAGGGGTGGGTATGTTAGAAGAGCACTTTTTAGTTTTGTTAGTAGTATTTAGTAGAATTTAGAGGTAAGGAAATAGTGATGTGATGATGCACACTCCATTACAATAGGTGGCTTTATGCACCTTTGAAGTTGATTATAATCTGCCAATAAAGTAAAGAAGTGTGGTTCATAAGGCTGCGGTGCAATTCTTAATATTAACAGGGCTGCGTTCAAATCCAATTTAACACGCTCCCTTCTCTTGCTGTCTTCCCTTGAGGGATCTATCTTGTGACGCAATTTGCTACATGAAGCAAGCAAACTTAAAAGGTGCTCTGCTAGGGAGGATTGACGAGAAACAAACAAAAACCTTGCAACGTTTCGGAAGTGCAACACCATAGAGTGGAAATGTGACCGCCCACTTTTTCAATGTGAAGCATTGCATTGTGGGATTCCATTCTTGCTGGAAGCTTGCATTTTATACCCTTGGTGGAAGGGAGGATAAACGAGGGAGCGAGGGAATATAATTATTCCCTCCCCTTTCTTAAATTGGATCCAAATCACACTTGGTGTGGCTGCCATATTTCATCCTGGCATTTTGGGGATTCTCTCCTTGAAGCAAGAGAAGGGAACGACTGGAAGAAAGGATACATTTTGGATTCGAACCTTAGAGTATACATAATGTAGAGACAGCAATGCCAATAGAAACCAATGGGGAGCACATCCGAACCAGGACGTTTTAATTTTGCGCTCATCTCACATGCGCAGTTGTGTCCAGTCAAGTCACATGTACAACAAGGACGGCGCAGATAGGCCAAAATAAATCATATCTTTGTCTGTGTGGTAAAAAACAAATAAATTACTTCGGAAAAATGATAGGTGATTTTTTAAAAGAAATATAATGCACAGAGTTAACATCATTATATGAATGGAAATATTTTAAATTTGCTGTCAAAAATGAATGGAGCCCAATGGGAAAACTGGCCTTTTGATATGGAGGTAGATTTCTATCAAAAATAACCAAGCACAAAAGTATAATCCACAATCGTATTTATCATCCACACACACACACCTCTCAATTTGTGTTTCGTAAAAATAATCCACAATCGTATTTACCATCCACACACACACACCTCTCAATTTGTGTTTCGTAAAAATAATCCACAATCGTATTTACCATCCACACACACACACCTCTCAATTTGTATTTCGTAAAAATAATCCACAATCGTATTTACCATCCACACACACACACCTCTCAATTTGTGTTTCGTAACACTGGCGAATCTACAGTTACCGATCGAAGGACACGCTTGATGTGCTTGGATTTACGGACAGAATTTTGAGACAAATATTCCGCTGTTTTTCACCGTGTCGTTTCACGATCGTAACTTGCAATTCGTAATCGTAAACTTCTTCTTCTTTGGTGCTACATAACACGGCGGTGGGTCTGTTCGGCTCATCAGCGCCACTTTTAGAACAAGTGGCCAAAATTGCACATTATCTTTAAGAAGCGGATTCATGGTAAATGTAATTAAAACAACCGAGTTGTGAGTTTATTTAGGTTGTAAAGTTAACCCCACGCTAATCTTGCGATGGCAAGTTTTTTAAACAGTCATTGCACAAAACTCCAATTTTTGCACGCCTCCTATCATTACATTACACAGGGGTAGGTCCGTACATTGATAGGAACTAGGAAGTACAACACTGAGCTAAAATAAGGAGAGCACTCCATGCAATTTGAATTCTCATTTTCATTTATGTGTCTTATCTACTAGCTAGCTAGCTGAACAAATAAAAGATTTAATAGGAGACATCGGTATCAGTGAGAATAGCTGTCAAATTAATTTAATTGGCTATAATACTTCACATGGTTGAGTTTGTTTTACATAATCTTTTCCATGAGGGGCGAAAGAGTTATGTAGCTACTGTGTACGGACCTACCCCTGTGTAATGTAATCTAGCTAGCTAGCTACATGCAATCTGATAGTTTTGTGCAATGACTGTTTAAAAAACTTGCCATCGCAAGATTAACGTGGGGTTAACTTTACAACCTAAATAAACTCACAACTCGGTTGTTTTAATTAAATTTACCATGAATCCGCTTCTTAAAGATAATGTGCAATTTTGGCCACTTGTTCTAAAAGTGGCGCTGATGAGCCGAACAGACCCACTGCCGTGTTATGTAGCACCAAAGAAGAAGAAGTTTACGATTACGAATTGCAAATTACGATCGTGAAACGACACGGTGAAAAACAGCGGAATATTTGTCTCAAAATTCTGTCCGTAAATCCAAGCACATCAAGCGTGTCCTTCGATCGGTAACTGTAGATTCGCCAGTGTTACGAAACACAAATTGAGAGGTGTGTGTGTGTGTGGATGGTAAATACGATTGTGGATTATTTTTACGAAACACAAATTGAGAGGTGTGTGTGTGTGTGGATGGTAAATACGATTGTGGATTATTTTTACGAAACACAAATTGAGAGGTGTGTGTGTGTGGATGATAAATACGATTGTGGATTATACTTTTGTGCTTGGTTATTTTTGATAGAAATCTACCTCCATATTTTGAGCGCAAATCATAGATATCAGCAGAGGGCGACATTATATCGGTGCTGAGGTTGAGAGCCGAAAGATGGCTCTTTGATCCAAACGCAGCCCGGGTTTGGGGAATGCAGGTTGGTATTATATATATTGAAATGTGTTCTGAGGGCAGCATTCATGTTATTGGTTGTCTCAGCAATCCAAGCAGCGAGAAGGTTATGGTTAGGGTTACGGTTACGGTAAGGTTTGCAATGCTGCCCTCAGAACACATTTCAGTGGGTGCGTTTACATGCACTCAATATTCCAATAATATTCGGAATATGGCTGTTATCGGATTATTCAAATTGTCATGTAAACGCAATATTCCGAAAAGCTTTTTCGGAAAAAAGCAGTTATCGGAATATGAGAAATCCGATAACTACACCTGGATTTCTGCCGTGTTTTTCGTTTTATTGGTTGCATGTAAACGCTTATTCCGATCTCGGTCGTATTTTTAAATCTGCGCATATGCGTGTTTGACAGCAACAGCCATTCCGGATATTGTTAGTAACGTAACGCTAACGTCAAAACAGTTGAGAGGTCAGAGAGAGATGTCAACCAACGGGAGAAGTTATTTCTGGAGCGACCGAAATAATAAAGAGGAATATACTTCATCTCATAGATGGGAAAAAAGTTAGAAACGCGGAAATAATGAGCACGTTTACATGCACTCAATAATGCTCTTATGGGTTTCGTCGTCACATGGTAAATTAATTCACCGATTCAGAATGGAGAGGCAACTTCAGTATGGCTCGGAGATCATTTATGAAACTTTGTGGTTTGGTACAGAACATAATGAGCCCTGACGAAGTGACAGTGCGTCCAGCTGTACCTGTAGCCGCGAAATCCAAATAAAACCTTATTTTCCGGCTTCTGCAGGACGTAGGACTTGTGTTGTTCTAATGCAGTATTTCCACACGTGCCTTCTGTAGCTTAATAAATCAAAACTCCGGTACTTAGCATCCACATAGCATCAACGAGCCAAGTAAAAAATGAAAACAGAGACGGTTTATTTCACGAAAAACCAATACAAACAATTACGTCTTCACATGGAGTCTTTATCATACCCATACTTGTCGGTATTAAGCATTAAAAGCAAAAAACGAAACGGTCAGAAAACTGTTGCTCCACGCCCTGTTCAATAGAATAACTTGCCACGATCTGAGACGTATGGTTTCCTGTGGCCTTTCCAATAGCAGTACAGACTAATGGAGCAAAGATAAGCTATTACGGAAAGATACATCAATACTAAATAATATCATTGAGCATCAGAACATTCTAATAATAATTTACTCTTAACTAAACAACCCATTACTACAAACTAATATTTATACATTCCAAATGACATAATAAAAATTAGCTCATGTTGGGATATGACATAGAAATATGTATATTATATGACTTCATGTGTTACTGTGTGTCATATTGTATTATGTGGGTAGCTGTGACTACCACTCCATCCAGAGGGAAGCGCTGTTGCGCTTGGTATAGCCCGTATATTGTCATATGATTGCGATGTCACTTCCGGGGTACGTAGGTACTTAAGTTCGCTGTGTGACCAAGACAAGCTGTTCCAGCTCATGTGTTCACGAATAAACCATGCCGAGTTAAATGGCTAAAGAAAGACAACTGTGTACATTCCTGAACTACCTTTAGAATATTCACCTTCCTAATAAACAGATAGACAAAAGGTATAAGTCTACTCTGTAACTATTAACAGCTCAAGATTCAATTACTGACAACTATTCATTATGCAGATAAGGCACAAATACAACATAATCTTCATGTTCACAATGGCTCTCACAGTACCTCTTCAAATGCGAGTCATAGCGCTGTACAAACTCGGTAGCTGCGGGGAGTACAGGCTGATAGCGAACCAGTTTGGTGTCCACAAGTCTACGGTCTGAATCGGTGAATTAATTTAGCACCACTCTCTCCCACCAGTCCTTGCTCTTAACGCGCATCCAGCATGACCAGGTCCTTAACAGTGCTGGAGGAAGGCCTATTCTAGGTCCAATAATCAGCGCTTGTTGTAACGTTAAAGCTCTTCGTCGTCTTCTGCTCATAACACAGAACGCTTGAAAGACAGTGCTAGTTGCTAACCGCAACCATAACATCTGCCATATGATGACGAAACCCATAAGAGCATTCCTGTCTAACGTTACCATGTTTAACGTTACTTTCTTATACGTTATAGGCTGCTGTTCTTTCTTATGTAACTAACGTTAGGCTATAGTTAACGTGTTTACTAACTTACGGTTACGCATACCAACCCGCGTGCTGTTTCTAGCAACCCAACAGGAAGTATAGTCACGTTATGTATAAACGTTAAAATATGTAATTTATAATATATAACGTTAGGCTAATATATGTTTCTAATTTACGTTTGAGTTACACCGCGTTCAGGGAAAGAAATCGGAATATTGACAGAATCATGTAAACCTGGATTTTTCACATTATCGTATTACTTAAGTGCATGTAAACGCATTTATCGTATTATTGCCATGTTCGGAATACTCCCAGTTATCGGAATATTGAGTGCATGTAAACGCGCTCAATAACTATAACACCAACCTGCTTGGGGAATAGGATTACTGGGCTAATCTGCTCCACACTCCAGCACAGTAGGTGGCGGTAATGCACCTTTCACGCAGGGCATGAGCCACTCACTAAGACCAAAGAAGAAGAAGGTGATTCCTATTGGCTACAATATTCGGTCGTCATTTCCTGTAAACAACTTCCCCGGGAAACAGAATTTGGCGCGAGATCTGTGTTTTGGCAGGTGTATACGTATGTTGCAGAAAGTAAAAACACTGGCGATTTCTAAATAGATATGGCTCCAGTTTCCAACACAGGCAAAGACTTTGACAGCCCTGATGGTGGTGAGTGTGGTATTTCAATGTCCGTAATTGGTAGCCTACGTTAATTCGAAATCCATGTTGCCGAATTTACACACAGCTAAGTTATCTAACTAACGTTATTTTTGAACAGCGCGCACTCACCCAAAGATATGTCGGTAACACTAACTGTTAGGCTTTCTTGGTATTTACTTTGGATAATTTTATCTCCGTTGTTTGGATTGCATCTACGCTTAACTAATCGGGACCGAAAGGTTCCTTAGCTTATTTTTGTTATACGGCATTTCAGTAAATAAACTTCACTACGATGGTAGGAATACAGGCATTGTTTCGCTGAGAAGTAGAAACCAAGGTGGGCGATAATCGCATTGTGTCGGCCCATGGCTTTTTTTTGCTTTGTTTTGAAAATGGCGTCGGACCAGGAGAAAGCTTGTAGCTTTTTGTAGATCATCGGCTGCTCACTGCCCTCTTTGGAGGACATTTTCAGCATTCGCTGCCTCAGTAGAGCAGCCAACATATTGAAAGACCCATCCCACCCTGGTCATCATCTGTTTGACCTGCTGCCCTCTGGTAGACGCTTCAGGTCCATCAAATCACGGACAAATAGACTAAAGAACAGTTTCTACCCCAGAGCTATACGAGAACTGAACACTGCCAAACACTGACTGTTACAGTTACCTTTATTTATTTATATAACACTGCACAGATGTTACATGTTACATCCACCTGCACTTTTTATGTATATGTGTATATATTCCTTACTATTTGTATATAGGGCCACCGCAATTCAGAGATGTGCAATATCCCAAAGTGCAATATTTCATTTCAGTTAACTGTCTTTATATCTTATTGTTTATAGGCCACATATATATTTCTTTTTAATTTAGCATTTTTCTAATTATTTTAGTTTTAACTGTACTTTTAATTGCTGTTTGTATGTGTGGATGCACCGTTTAGGATTGCTGCTCAATTTCGTTGTACCCAGTGCAATGACAATAAAGGAATTCTGATTCTGATTCTGATTAGTTGCCTTCTGTCAGACTCAACTTTGCAGCATAAAAAATGTCAACTTTAGTTCAAATAGCCTGCAAATTAGCTCGCCATCTTTATCAACTGGTTGCTAGTTAGATTATTATATATTGCAGTGCAAGAGAAACTGGCGCTTATAGCTAAATTTTAGACGGTGACATTTGTGATGCTGTCTCGCCCCAGCTCGTCTGATTGGTGCATGTAAAGGCTGGGAGTCAAGCGTTGTTTTTTGGGATCCTGTCTATGGAGCAGCAGGGGCAGTAAGGCTTTTTTTGGACAGGTGCAGATGACGCATGTGGCCTTGCTGTGTCTCGCTCCAGGAGGGAGAAAAAGGAAAAGGTGGGGCGTAAGTCAGCCCTGGAGAAACTGAAAGCGGCCAAGAGGGGTGAGAAGTTGAAATATGAGGTAAGCAACAGCTGTATACAGCAAAGGGTGCGTTGATACTGGAGGGCCACACTGCCTGTCGGGCGATTCAACCAATATGTCCTGGTGAATTGTGTCATGACTGTCATATCTGTGGCATGTTTGTGTGTCTGGGTATGAGATTATGTTGTGTGCGTGCGTGCCTCATAAGGTGATTCTATTAACAGATCACGCTATTACTTTGTATGGAACGGCAAGCACTTCTCACCTTGACATTAATTTGACCCCTGTACATTCGTACGTACCATGTGTGTGTGTGTCTGTGTGTCACACATGTATGTACCAGAGCCTACCACCAGAGGGGCGCTATTACAATACATTTCTCTATAGCCAAGTACATTTTGCTTTGTACATAAAAAAACTTTAAAAAACTATGCTTGATGTCTCAGCATAGTCTCTGGAATTTCTACTCAACAGACCGTCGACTTTCTTAATCCACAGAGTTCAGATCTTAAGGTGTTTAGTAGCTCTTTGTGGAAAATGTAGAATGTACATGCATTTTCCCATTAAGCCTTTGGTAGTGGATTTGTTTTTTGCGCCACTAGATGGAGACATTGTACAGGTGAACACTTAGCCACAGGCTGAGATGTATAGAGTATGGCTAGTTAGTTATTCATTATATTTCACAGCATAGATCAGATAAGGAATTGTTGCAGTGTGTGAGTTGTGCCCAGCTGCGCCTGAGATGGTCCATGTAATCCAATCAGCTAGTCTAATATTTCATAGGGTATTAGGCTACCTGCGACAGCAGACCACAATCGACACAGTGAAAACACTCGCCTACAGAATTTAGCATTTAGTTTAACTTCCACTAATATCCTCTTTTGATTTGAAAGAGGAACAGGTGCTGTTTTTTTACAAGTCGGCCCATTATGTTCACCGAAATGCACAAATGACATGGCATCTGGATAATTTCAAACAGTAATAGCAGAGATGGTTAATGGTAATAGCCTCCTCAGTGGGAGTATCACAGTCTGCATTTAGCCGTGTCCTAACCGTAGTGCTATAATGCACTGCTAGTTGCTCGCATGCGACCACAACCATTGTTCGAGAAGGAGAGGCGCTCACTCTTTAAACTGTTACGTTCTCTTCGTATTCAGGAGTTGTCGTAACGTTACTGGTTTTCAGGTAAGCTGTCACTTGAAGTAAATTGACATAAAATAGCTATTTTTTTAATTCTGTGACATTTAATACAGTAGCTGGCTAATAAGGCACGGCCGGGTGTGCCATTAATAACGTTCACGTTGTACGTCAGGACACCGACTCGTTTACAGTAACGTTAGGCCACGTTAGCTAGCTAGCTGAGCTAGCTACTTTTTTATATTAGCTAGCTAACGTTATAACTTCTTTATCTTTGTTCTCTCTTTTCTGGCTGGAGTTCTTTTAAGAGCTTGATGGCATCAACATATCCAGCCTAATAAACTTTTAACTTGAATCTTGTATCTTCAGTTATACCCACACACAATTGTACCCATTTTTGGTGGTCAAACATATTGTTTTTCATTGTCTTCTCCTTATATTCCCATAAAATTTGATGTTTATTACATGTTCATTTGGTAAGTGAAATTTCATTGTCATGGTCACGGATAGTGAAATATTTGCAGTCTAAAAGATTCGACCTAACGTTAAATTAATAAATGTCGTAGGTTAGTTAACAGGCTAATCTGTAACGTTAGCTACATCTATTCTCACACATACACACATGTTAATGTGGTGGTTATATAAGACAGATTTCCTGGTTTCCCTCAAATTGTCCACCGTCAATATGCTAATGCAGTGTTTCTCAAACTGTGGGGCGCGACCCCCTAGGGGGGCGCAGTGGTATTACAGGGGGGGCGCAGGGGGAAATGCATCAATGCACCGCGGAACCAAATTTTTTATTTTATTTGTTTTATATAAATCTGACGCGTGTATCTACGTGGCTGGTCAACGGGGATTAACTTTTACGATATAACAGACGCGGACGCACGCCCGCGGTACATACGTTAAATAAACCGCTAAATGAAGCTTGTATAAAAAAATATTGATTACAACCCCCCCCCCGTCAACAATTACAATCGAGGTCCGTGAAAATTCTTGATTACACCCCCCCCCCGTCAACAATTACTATCGAGGTCCGCGAAAAACCTTGATAATAAAAGGGCGGTGGGGCATGAACATTTTTCTTTCTCCAAAGTGGGGCGTGACAGAAAAAGTTTGAGAACCACTGTGCTAATGAATTAAATGGAGGTGGCCATCAGGTATATTGTGATACAAACGTTCAAGAGAAATGTTAATGACTAAGTTCAACAACTGTAGGCTACATGATAACGACATGCAAATGGTGGGGACGACAGGTTTACTGTGCAGTTGTTTATTTTTTTTAAATTTTTTGAAAGACCTGTCATATTTATTTTTGATTTGCAACATAGTACATTATGTTGCTCTTATTTTACCATCTCATTTGTTGTGGCTGAATGGTAGGATAAGTCATATCATGTATTGTAGCATTAGTATTTATACATAGCTTAGCCATGCATTACCCTATATTGAGCACACCAACATCAATGTGCCATAATATGGACAAATAAAGCATTGCTTTAATTTTCGGATAGGGTTGGATCGTTTTTCGACCCCTATATATCTCACTGCCCAATTCTTTTGAAAAACATGGAATGTCCTTCATGCACTGAATACAAACATGTTTTCTGTGAGACTGAATCTAAACTGATTATCTCCTGATTTACTGTAATGCACACTGTATCCATTTGATACATTTGGAGACACTAAGGGACGCCAGGATACACTCTTTATCCCCCCATACATTTTTGCTTTTGAAAGTTATGTGATCTTAAATAAATCATTATCATAGTCTACAAGGCTACACCCATTGTTTTCATGGAACCACATCTTTTTAAAGAATTAGGCAATTGCGCCAACGCTATAAGTACAAATTTGCAAAGGGAACGTCTTGATTGGTGGCTATTAAACTTTTCTTTGAAGGGTGTCCATGATGCCAAGTCCCCAGTTGTGCAGCTCGAACGCACTGATGTCGGTAATGAACCATCTCCGATATCCGACCTCCCACACAAACCTCCTTATCACACAACCAAGCAGATCATTTTTTGACTGTGGTCCTGATGCCAGGGGGTGCCTTAAATAAAATGTTTTATCTATTTTGTTCTATGTTAATTGAATGCATCCGGGAAATAACTAAAAAAAGTTGACTACAGTTGCGGCACATGTCTTCAAGTACAACAGCTCATAAGCTGCCTTGCGTTCAAAATGTTTTTTTCCCCTCACTCAAGCTATGACTGAGAAATAAGTAATTTCAATCTGTTTACGTGCATTTGGTGTCTTTTACCGAAGCAATTCATATGTTTTAGCCTATTACTATTTTGCATCATTTAGCCTAGTGATGAAGCAACATATTAAGCCTACAGATAAAAACAAATGGACATTTACCCGATGTTTTGAAGTTATATTTTTATTTAAGCCTTATACTAGTTGTTGGGTTTCTTTCTACATTGATTTCCCGCAGGAATTATATGCGTCATCAGACTCCATGTCCACCCGCTAGTCCAAAACCACTCTCAAAAAAAAAATGTTTTTCTTCTTCTGACGGGTTAGTTTTGTGGCGTCGGAAGGCCCTGGAACTAGTCATTGTTCATCAGAGATGTATATTTACTGAAGTTCTGCAACGTCTATTTGTTTTGTGACCTTGTCCGGTAGGGCGGCAATCTTGGAAAACACGTTTTTGCTGATAACTTGAGAACTATATGTCCGATCGGGACAAGCAAAATATCAACTTGAAGCTTGACTTGGGCCACATATTTCTCAAATGACAACTATATAGGTCAGAGGTCAAGGTCATATGGCCAATTGAAAAAGAGGTGCGACAAAAATGTTTAATTTCTTGGCCTACAATTGTCTATACAATCTGATGAGCCCGTGCTGTCCTGGCTGATCCGAGCCATCCGCTTTTTTTTTTTTTTATGTTTTGCTCCTTCCCCGCCGCAGATTTATTTTGCCAAAGGGGACCAACAGGTCAACAACAAGAGTTTGTTTTTTGTTCCCTGCTATATTGGCCTTCTTAACAAAAGTGAGTGAGGTGACATTCTTTTTTTTGTACTTCTGTAGTCTGTTTTTTTTTATTATTATTTTTTTGTACTTGTTTTGTGTTGTTTGTTGTTGTTTTGTTTTTTTTTTTTTTTTTTTTTTTTGGTGCTGAATATATAGCCAACAAAATAGCTTTAAAAAAAAATGCTCGGGGAAGGACAGCACGGACACGGCTCATCAGATTGTATAGACAATTGTAGGCCAGACTACAGGACAAGATATACTTGACTTGACTTGACTTGATACTGTATGTCATTGTTCATCAGAGATGTATATTTACTGAAGTTGTGCAACATCTATTTGTTTTGTGTCCTTAGCCTACTTTTTGTTCGATAGGGCGGCCATCTTAGAAAACACGTTTTTGCTGATAACTTGAGAACTATATGTCCGATCGGGACAAGCAAAGTATCAATTTGAAGCTTGACACTGGGCACATATGAAAACTATATAGGTCAGAGGTCAAGTTCATATAGCCAATTGAAAAAGAGGTGCGACACAAATGTACACTTTATTGGGCTAAAAATTAGGGATGTTCCTAACGACTAAACTTAGACTAGTCGACTAGTCTAAAAGTAAGAAAACACTCAGAAAACTGTCAAAATTGAGCACAATTTAATCTATAAGATTAAACATTGTCCGAAAAAATATTGCGTATATTATGAGCCATTTGAAACCGTTAATCACATTCTTCAATAACCAAATCGTATTTTAAATGCCGCTGAAATGTGTGGCACTTTGCGCCTTGCATTATGAACATTGCACATTATCCTACAAAACATGACAACAACACACTAAATAAAAGTTAACAAATAAAATTTATTGAAAACAATATTCAATGTAACACAACATTTTTAGGAAACGTGCCTGATTATTACAACGGCATTTTCATTGGGTGAACGCGATCGCATAGCAAATACAGAAAAAATTCAGAAAAACTACCAATAATAGGCCCCTGATCGACGTGACATTAGATTCGTTTTATTGGGCTATTCAACAACGCGATAGGCCTACTTACTCTTTCCACCTCGCTGGTTTAACTTGCAGGGCGAACAGGCTAATGCATTTTGTTTTTTTCCTTCGTTTAAATTTTTTAAATTTTTTATCCGGTGTTAACATGAGTAACAGATGCTCGTTTTTTTTATAAAGCAACATTTGACCAGGAAAACATGACATTTCAGTGCAAATTATGTCAATATGTAATTTAAATGTGTACATTAATAAAATTATAAATTTAACCGATTATTATTTCTGGTGCCGACTAGCGAGGGTAGCAACATTTACTCGACTAGTCGACTAAACGTGCACATCCCTACTAAAAATAAAATTGTCTATATGTACTCATGGTTTGCACTTAATCTGTCGTAGTGCAAATAGGTGAAGTGCATATAGCCCGGTTATTCAATCTGGACATGAACAAACTTTCAACATGGATTTCATGTTCTTCCATCACTTTCCCATAAACTTATTAACACAATGCAGGTTTTGCTCGTTGTCATTTGCTTTGTCTTTGAATTCTTCATCAACTAATGCTTAGTTTTAGTGGCCATGTGTCCACAGTACCAATTAGGAGCCTTTAGATTCACCTCAGCCTCTCTCAATGATCTGAACCCGCATTGTGTTAATGAGTTTAAGGTGGAAATGATGAAAGAACAGTCCAATGAGCTCCAACTGGCTGCTCCCCCACCCAATCAATGATGATCGAGGTTAGACCAGACCAGACCTGTTGACTGCAGATCTTACATGTTGCTGAAAGATCGTGCCTATTAAATGATGTATTTCTGCATTATTTGTTTAGCTAATGTTGTGTTAATCTACATAATGTAAAAGCTAACTTACTAATATTAAGATTGCTGAGTGTTTTCTCCCTGTTATGCAGTAGTGAGTGTCTTCTCATCGGATAAGCCTAGAAGGCCATGCATGAATTATGATTTTAAAATATCTAACTTTCTCCAGCAGAATTAGGCTATAGCTACCATAGGCAAATTACGATACTACAACCTCCTTTACAATTGCTCCATTTCAGTGGCGCAGTGCTTCGGGGTGCTATGCACCAGGGTCGATTCTACTTATAATAAGTTTTCAATTCACAATATATTGTTTTAATATTTAAAAAAATTTATTTTCTTGGTTTTCTCTCGAGGTTTATATAATTTTGTTTGTTTCGGTAGAAAGAGTATCTATTTATATGGACAAATTTCAAAGCATTCTATTGCGTAACGTACAAGATATTAAATTAAGAATAAACTACTACTAGCAAATGGAGGGGTGATTGTGCTACACATCTATGCCGAATATAGTAAGCACTGATTTAATTGAACTGACGACCCCATGAGTAGAATACTGGCCTAGACAACACAGCTGAAAGGCCAGCAAATCACTTTGGTTTAAATTGTCAGTAAAGGCTCCATTGACTGTTATTTCTTCAAGGTTAGTTGCTGAAATTCAGGGGAACTTGTGATCTAGGAAACTTGCCTAATGTCCATTCCTCCCCCCTCCTCTTCATATTCCATTCAATCTTTATCACCTAGTAGCACCTGTCCTCTACAACCAACCTGTTACACCTGACTTATAATGTAGTCCATAATCTATTATTAATTAAAAACTAAGCTGCGCTAATGAAATGGAGCAATTGTAAATGAGGTTTCAGTAATTAGCTTGCCTTTGGTAGCCTATAATTGTGCTAGAGTGGTACCAAACTCGGTCCTGGGGTACCCCTGCTTGTTTTCTGCAATCCCAGAATTTTAACAAGCTTAATTTTTTTAAATTATGTGCTTTTCGTCTTAAGAGGGATCATTTACCTTCTTAAGCTACATTACGTCAGAAATATGCATGCAATGAAGAATAAAACTCCCATGTTCACATTGTGCTTATTGTGCTATAGGCCTATTGCAAACAATTACAAAAAGGTGGTAATTAAAAAAAATTATTAACTTATGAAATTAAATACTGTTCTTTCATCATTTCCCCCTTAAACTCATTAACACGATGCAGGTTTAGATTGTTGTCATCTGCTTTATCTTTGAATTCTTCATTATCTACCAACGGTTAGTTTTATTGTGCCCATGCTATCACCAATTACAAGCCTATTGATTTTACTAGCTATTGATTTGATTGGTTGTTTGAGGTAACAAAATTTTTTAACCGATCAAAATAAAGGCTGTGCTGAATCAATAGTCTCGTAATTGGTATTGTGGACACATGGCAACTAAGACTAAACATTAGTCGATGAAGAATTCAAAGACAACGCAAATGACAACCAGCCAAACTTGCATTGTGTTAATAAGTTTAAGGGAAAATGATGGAAGAACTTAACCACGCGGGTTCGGGAAAAAAACCGAATTGGCCGCTTTGAGTTAATAAAAACTCAGTTTTTTATGCCATTTTAACAATCTCAAAACAGCGAAAAATACTGTTCTGTGCACTCATTTCAGAATTCCACGTGCACTATTTATGGAACTAAATAAACTCCATAGGCTCGTCTTGAATGTCACGTTAGATAACGGAAACTGTTCTTAGTTGGTCACTCGCGCTGTCAGACTCATTTGACATACTGCGTGTCCAATCAGAAGGAGGCTACAATCTCCCATCATGTAGGCCGAGTACCTACCCTTTTTGTAAATGTGTTTAGGGTTTTGTCGTTGTGTTTTATAAATTGTTGGTGTGTTTTCCAAAATGTCGTTGTGTTTTATACTCGTCGGCTTCCGTAGGTTTGAACGGTCTCCTGTAACACCCCTTTCTTCGAGGCCCCGCTTTGATGGGCAGCTTTGACATTTAGCATTTTCAGTTCGGAGTTTTGGCAGGGTTTTTGCGTGACCATGCGGAAATGATAATGTAAACGGATGCAATGCCGTTGCATTTGAATTATGTCACTCGTGCCGCAAAAGCATGAAAACAATATGTTAAATGGCAAATTTTATTAGAATTTTCTTTTTGTCATGGATCATGCGATTACAATAAGAAACTGCTAATGCAAATGTGGTTTTTAATTTAAATTTAAATTATGGCAGGGTTGTGTCGTAGAGGGAGAGAGAAATTTGTTAGATAAAGTGCGTACATTTGCTTGCAAATGGAAATGCAAAGTGGCCTTTTGAATTATGTCATGGTTTTTGCGCACAATGTAAACTAAATGCAATCACCGATTTGAGTTTATTAGAATTTTGGCGCGCGTATGCTTCCATCCATAACAATATCCGCCGTGCCTTGTCAAATGTTCCCCACTAGCTGCATACAGGCGTCCGGGCTGAGCTAGGCTCTTGCCTAGTCTTGTTCTTTTATCTTTTCAGGTCGAGAATTATGGAGGCTGCATTGGAAATTATTAATTCACATTTTGACAACATTTTCAGTGCGGTTCTTATGCCAAAAGTTTTTATATGTAGTCCTACTTTTTTTTTTTTACTGAATTGAAAGTGAATTATAGCCTATATCTAACCCTGTAGCCGTCTTCAACCCACCAATTTGTATAGCCTACGCTGTGCCTTACACATGTGCAGAAAATAAAACTTTGCAAACTGCCAATAGGGAAGTATAGAAATGTTACGTTTCAGTTGTATCCAGTGCTCATCCTTGGGATTTTATCAGTACATTCAAGTTAAATGCAGGCTTTGTTTATCCTGTGAGTATGCGATGCACGAAAAACAAATGTTCGGGGCTAATTCCTAAATCACATGAGGTCCCGAGGTAGCCTAATACTAGTCCTGTGCGAATAGGTTAGTCTGTAAAATAGCGAAGGCAGGATAAGAAATTATCAAACAGCTGAATGTTAATAGGCCTAATTGGATTATTTGCGGTGAAACACTGCAATATAATGGAAACAGAGCCTGCTACCACATGCTTAAAATATTTTAGGCTATGTAGCCTATACCTATGGAATGAGCAAAACCTAACCGACATTTTTAGGTCGCTCCGGATGACAGATATATTTCGGTTTTTCTGAATATTGACTGAATATCTTAATATTGATGGGAGATACCCTCTGAATATCCTAGAGGTAAAACACACCCTCCTGGCTATGTTTATATTCATATTCATAGGCGTCATTTCCACGGGGGACGCGTCCCCCCAAATATCCGAGAAAGTCCTTTCTGTCCCCCCCAATGTTACATCGACAGAAATGCATTAAAGCGCCTGTATTGTAGCCCATGTACAAGGTTGTATACGGTAATCAGTGGGCGGTGCAACAATGTTGCTCCATTTAGCTACATTATTGGGGCGATAGACTAGATAAACAAACTACAATGTAGCAAAGCAGTGTTTCATTTCAGGTGGCAATTATGTAGACTGCGTAGTAGGCTGTATCGAGTGGAAACGTGAGGCTTACACCTCATTCTCACAGCGAGCAACTTGGTCGGTCAAGTCTACTAGGCTGGGGGTGTGGAAAGAGCTTCCCATTGTCATCCAAGTCAGTTTGTGCAGCTACAATCTTTTGATGAAGAGAAACAACGGCAGTAGCATACATATAACAGACATATTTGCGATGTATCCTATTTTTATAGTTATGTCATGACACTGATAATTATGTGTTCTCGCTAGCTAGCGATATGCTATATCTGTCTTTGTCGCAAGCTAACAATCTTTATCTATCTATCTCGATACATAGATATAGATTTATGTATAAAACTCAACATGTTGTTTGGACTCAATGTGATATTGGTAGAACAAGTCACATACAGTCAAGCCGGAAAGTCTGCACACCCCTTTCACCTTCTCCACGTTTTATTACGTTGCAGACTTATACTACAATAGATTGAGTACATTTTTTGCCAATAATGACGAAGTGAAAACAGGTTTTTAGAAAATATGCAATTTTATTTTACTGACAAAAAGAGGTTATTTAGGGGTTACATATCTGTACACACCCTTAGCCTAATACTTGGTTGCTGCACCTTTGGCAGCGATTACAGCTTCAAGGCGTCTTGGGAAAGAAGCTACGAGCTTGGCACACTTGTTTCTGGGCATTTTTTCCCGTTCCTCTTGGCATATCCTTGCAAGCTCCGTCAGGTTGGATAGTGAGCTATCTCTCCTTTAAAATAATGCATAATGGAAGTAGCTTAATAGGCTACGCTCTGCTCTTCATTTATTGAAGGATTGTTGTGAAACAATATTTATGCTATATTTAATATATTAAATATTTCAATAGGCTATTAGTGAATTTGTCATTGTCAATATGAGCGGTCATGACGGTTACATGCTCAAACCCGCGGTAAGCCTGCCATAACCACGGTTTGCCGCCCTAGTTTTCACACACAGCAAATGGGACAAACCCAATTTATGTGAGAGCTACACATTCAGTACATTGTGTGTATGTATGTGTGTGAGGCATTGATTGCAGTATGTGTTTGTGTGAGATGGACATTAATTACAGGATGTGCATGACAAATGTGCATGTTATTTCCAGGTGGAGGACCTGACCAGTGTATATGAGGAGGTGGATGAGGAGCAGTACTCCCGCATGGTGCGTGAGCGACAGGACGACGACTGGATCATTGATGATGGTTAGTGTGTTGAGACAACCATTTAGAGATCTATAATTAGGGTTGTGCCAACATCAAGTAAAACTGTATTCCAAGGTATATAAAAATACCAATGTTAAGCTCATTATTTTTTAAATGTGCCTGTCACTCACAGGGCTCCAGACTAACTTTTTACATTGGTGGCACTGGTGTTTCTAACTTTTTCATTTAGGTGCACCAGCACATAATTAAGGCGTACCCAAATTTTCCAGTATTTCACATCTGCCTTTTTGGTGGGTTCCCATAGGCATTGGTCATCAGGGCCGGCGCCAGGGAGTATGCAACGTCTGCAATTGCACCAAGGCCCTAGTTGGGACAAGTTTCTGAGTGGTAGTCTAGCTAATTATCTTTTATCCCACTTGTCATCTCTGCTTAAATCGATGTTATGCCCAGTATTGTCAGCACATATTAAGTCTAACCTACCCGTACACAAACTACTTAATGAATAAAATAAATAAATGAACAATGAATAACTAAAATACGTAATTAATACCTTAAGTTACTCTGTAAATACGAAGCATCACGTCACACTATCACTCCATTCTCAAACGAACTCGCTTTTTTAGCCATCTATAACGTTACATCTAACGTAGCTATGCTACACGGACATGACAATAAAATATGTAAACGAATGCCAAGTGAACCTAAACGCTGTTAGCTGAAGGCTATAGGCTACGCTACAGGAGACTATGATGTTATAGACACAATCTATTCAAAACGATGTTCTGCCCAGTAAGTTTGTCAGCAAATATTCAGTCTGACCTAACGTTACCTGCAGACTATACAAACATGAAAAAATACAACACGTAGGCTAATGAATGTCGTGAAACTGAACGGCTTTTGGCTTTTATTTATTTTTTACCTACGTTATCCTAGCCATCTACAAATGCACGTTTACTAGCCATCTAGCTATCCAAATAACTTAACTAAGACATAAGTTGACATCATCACAGCATGGGGCTTGTATCACTTTGTACCTTGTACCATTTTTATTTCAGTAAATACATGTTCCAGCCGTGAGGGGTTCCAGATAGTGCAGTTAACCGTTATCCATAAAATGTAACTCCGTAACTCCTGCTTCAATCCTGAAGCAGCCCCCAGGCCAGTAAGATTGACAACGCAGTATCAAACATTATAGCTTATACGCAAAAGACAGTGAAATATCACTGGCCAGTTAACTATAGTTAACGATACGAAAACAACTCAAGTAAATATCTTTGAGGCTACAAGATAACCATCACGTTAACAAGCCAACGAGACACCGTAGGCTACACTTAATTTAACTTACTGCATTTGGAGGGACAGAAATATCAGTAGGGCTTGGTCACGTTACCGCATTCCTTTGGCTGGCATACCCCAATTCAACCTGGGCATAGTTCTCGTAACAGTCCCACGGGAAATGCTTGTTGCACACAAACTTGCCAGCAGTGCTGATCTTTGGCGCCAGACCCAAAATGCCCAGTCAGAGTAGCCTACAGCTCAGTCCGGATCGCTCGGGAAAGGATGTAACTGTTAACGTTAATCCGCTGATGCTCTTGCACCCAGAGAAAGCACACTTGCGACCCATCAGTCATTGCTTGTAAATTGTAACTATTGGAATTGAAAAAACTAACTTACAATTGTTAATAACTAGTATAATTATAAAAAAGCTAATTCATTGAAAGAGACTAACTGTAGGCTACAATGATATTGCTTGTCAAATGGATAAGGCCATTGGCCACGCCTTCTCAGGAATGTATTTATATTGAGGGCGGTAACAAAGTGCGAAACTGCACTTCAACGTAATTTTCAATGACGTAGCCAATTTTTCATTTTCAACCCCGGAAGGAGAAGGATAGGCGATGTAACTAAAATACTGAAATTAAACATTTTGCCCAAAATTGTAGATGCAATGCATACTATTGTTCTCTTCCATCTGAGTCAATGCCTAGATATTAGTTAACATCTCCAAAAATATGTGTTAGTGTTTCCTACCCCTTTAAGCATGTTTTCTCCTTGTTGTGCTTGCTGTCTTGCTGTAGCTAATATTGATTTTAAAAATGGAGAAATATGTATTCAGGTAATTTGTCATTGCCGTTAGAAATACAGTAATGTCATAGAATAGCTCCAGGGAGCACTGGAGCGTGGCTTAGACCGTGGGGGAAAATGCAACATTATTTCGAAAAAAACCTACTGCCATCTCCTCAATTGAGAACGACGACATTACTTCGGGAGACAGTTTAATGCAGCCAAAATTTGCCGTGCCCAGCTGTGATGGTGAGTCTATTTGTGTTTTAATATGCACAGCTTATGTTGTAATGTGTCATCAAATTCTTAAATAATGATGCACATTGAACAGAAATATTGTAGCAACTAAATGGCCTATGATGATTGCATACAGACTAGTTTCAAAAGTATTCTGGTAAATAGGCTATAACGTCAAAGCAGAGATACTGTAAATCTTATTTAAAGGAATATTGACACCATAGTTAGCTGTCAGTAATATTGAAATAGTTTTCTTGTGGGGGCCCATTTCCACCATCTTGCACCCGGGCCCAAAGTACACTAGCGCCGGTACTGTTGGTCATTTCTGAACACATCATGTAAATTACTCACTGTCTAAACAGGAAGAAGGTACATATAAATGTGGAGGCCAGTATTGGGGCATACAATCAAACAATACAATAGTCACTCAGCAAAAAATCACTAACTTAAATAAGTGCTGATATTTAAATGGCATGAAACTAAAATAAATCAAACACAAATAGCTCAAACCAAAGTGCCCTGCCCCCAGGCTATTACAGAACATCCCCTTGAATCATATCTAATCTGAATAATAATTATTTAAAAGTGGCCGCATGTCTTATTTCTGCTTAACCTAGGGCTATTCTAGGGGTTATTCTTGATTAGAGAAGGGCAACTCGCGTTGCCCTGTCCAAATTAAAAATAAATGAATTAATCAATTAAATTCAGTTAAAATGTGTGTCGGCACTAGCTGCACAATAGAAACTGCCAATACGCACCATGTCAGCACAGCAGGTAGAGCACTTCGCTGAGAGGCTTCTACAGCTGCAAATAGAAAATCAGCACTGGATCAACACCAGCTAGCTAAATTCGTTCGGTGGCAAAAAGGAAAAGGATTACGAAAACCAGGTTTTCCAGAACAAGTCGGAAAGTGATTATCTCTTCATAGAATCTAATGGCCATAAAAGACAATGTCTGGTGTGTTTACAGGTCGTTTCTGTGATAACATAATAGAACTTGAATCGACACTACTACAGCCACCTCAGTGACAAATACACGGGTGAAAGGGCAGTTGTCAGCGCAGGCTTAAAAAGTACATTTTATATACAAGAGGACTGATTCACGAAATTCACAACTGCTCAAACATCCAGTATCAATGCATCTTACCGTGTAGCACTTGATCTAGCAAAAAAAGTCCATGTCTGACTGTAAAGTGCTGCACAGTTAATGACAAGGGCTTTCGGCGATTAAAACAATGCTATTTTTTTTTTTAGACAATCTGTCTCGTCGCAAAGTGACACGCAGAATTGTAGCAATTATGGATCTCCAGTAAGTTGTAACAGTTACAATACATTGTAACAGTAGCCTACAACATGTTTAAAATTAAATGAATGAATACATTTTATAAATAAAATAATAATTTTACTTATTAGTTTTTTCTGTGCAAAATTTTTTATAAATCAGGCCTGCTAGATTCCAGGTGCACGAGTACGACCAATGAAAATGTTTAGTCGCACTGGACAGATTATTGGTCGCAAATGTGACCAAAATGGTCGCACTCTGGAGCCCTGGCTCAAGAGGACAGCTATTTCGGTCATTACCTTGATACAAACCCCAATTCCAATGAAAGTTGGGACAGTATGTAAAATGCACATAAAAGCAGTGATTTGCAAATTCTCTTTTACATAGTGAGCACCATAATTAATTGGACAGTGACACATTTTTTGTTATTTTGGTTCTGTACTCTAGCACTTTGAGTTTGAAAGGATACAATGACAATGAGGTTGGAGGGCAGATGGTCAGCTTTAATTTGAGGGTATTTTCATCCATATCGGATGAGCCGTTTATAAATTATATAACCTTTTGTATATAGGCCCACCCATTTCAGGGCATCAAAGAATGTTGGACAGTTTACCGTAATGTAGAATAAAGTGATAATTTTTTATATTTGGTTGCATATCCTTTGCATGCCGTGACTTCCTGATGTCTGTGACCCAACAATATCAAACTTTTTTTGTTATCAATTTTTTATTTTATTTTGTAAATTATAACACAAAACAAGACAAATAACCATACATGACAATCACAGTAACAAACACACACCCTTACAAGATCCCTCCCCCCACCCCATAGGTCCCGCCCACCAAATAGATAACAATGGAAACAAGAATAAAAGATAAACAAGAAAAAAATAAAAAATACACATACTGTATATACATACAAATAAACAAATGCACGCAGACAATGAATGTGGTTTCGGGATATCAATAGATCTAGGCCTAGAACATAGGCTACATGTTGTCCACAAAGTATAAGTACAACCTATGAACCCCTCAATAAGTACAACCCGAGAAGGTCAGTCACCTGCCTGCATGGCTTCGATAAAGGAGGACCATGTATTAATATTCTGTGCATTTGCACCATGCATGCGGGCCACAGACATCTCCAGTTTAGCCAGTTCCACCGCAGATGATTCCCACTGATGATAGGACAGGGTATGTGGGGCCTTCCATCTCATGGCTATCATTTTTTTGGCTGCTGTTAAGCACAGCAGCAGCCAGCGTTGTTGTTTACTAGATACTGTCAAGGTAGAAAAATCATTCAATAATAAAATAATAGGAGAACAGGGAATGGATAAACTTAAAATAGAAGAAATTTTGTCAATAACAGTGCTCCAAAATAAAGAGACAGCAGGACATTCCCAAACCATGTGAATAAACGTGCCGGTAGTTTCCAATGTGCATAATTGGCAGTTAGGGGTTTGTGCTAGCTTCATCTTAAATAACCTATTGGGGGTACAATAAAGTCTGTGTGCGAAATTATAATGTATCATTTGATGGTTGGGGTTCCGAGAGGACAAAATAATATTTACCCAAACTTTATTCCAATTAATTGTGTTAGAAGAAATGGAAAGGTCATGACACCAGCGATTATTGACTTGAAGAGGCTTTTCTGCAGCTTTAGTGATAAATGTATATAAAGTAGAAACCAAGCCTTTAGTTGATTTACAAGTACATATTTTATGGATAGGGTGGGTCTTCAACTCTTCTCCCCAGGGAACCCCATAAGTACGTAATGCACTACGTAACTGTAGGTAAAAGAAAAATGAGGTACCTGGTAAATTATAATGGAACTTAAGGTCCTGAAAAGATCTAAGCTCATTATGTGAGACTAGGTCAGAAAGGATGTTAATCCCTCTGTCCTTCCACTGTGGAAATGAAATTGGCCGCCCACCCAAACAAATTGCTAAATTGTTAAATAAAGGAAGATGGGCAGGATATTTCAAATGTATATTGGCATGTGATTCGATTAGTCTCCATGTAGTAATAAGATGAGAAATTATAGGACCATAGGTGGATCTGCAAATTTTGAGAGGGATATTTGAATAAATAATATCTTGAAGTCTGTGAGGACTAACCAGCTGTTCCTCCAATGGACGCCAGGTTGCTTCTGCATCTGGGTTAAGCCAGGTGCAGAGAGCCCGAAGAGTAAGGGACCAAGAATAAAACTTAAAATTAGGAAGACCCAAACCGCCAGAGAGTTTTGGTCTTTGTAAACTAGACATTTTTATTCTAGGGCGTTTCCCTTTCCAAACATACTTTGAAATCAATTTGTGTAGTTTGTCCCAGTAACCAGTAGGAGGCGGTAATGGGAGCATGGCACTATAAAAATTAATACGAGGTAATATGTTCATCTTAGTGATGGAAACACGTGCTTGAAAAGAGTTTGCGATGGGCGACCAGCGCTCTACATCCGACTCCACCTGCCTAAAGGTTTTATTATAATTATGTGACACAGTGTCTTGTAAGGACGGAAAGATGGATAAGCCCAGATATTTAAAATTATGGACCAACGGGATATTTGAAGGTGGTGTAGCCTGTCTCATGGCATCATTCAATGGGAGGAAGGCAGACTTGGCCCAATTAATTTTGTATCCAGATATCCTACTGAATTCTTCAAATGTAGATAAGAGATGAGGGGTTGAGTGAACCGCATCACCAAGATAGAGTATAATATCATCACAGTAAAGAGAGATGTAGTGGTCTGTATTGTGGACTGAAATTGGAGTGTGAGATAACTGACGCACGGCTTGAGCTAGGGGTTCTAAAGATAGAGTAAATAATAACGGTGAGAGAACACAGCCTTGTCTAGAGCTACGAGAGACCGGAAAAAGTGAAGAACAGAGGCTACCAGTCATAACCATAGCAGAGGGAGAGGCGTATAGAGTCTTTATCATGCCAATAAACTGATTTCCAAACCCCATGTGTTGCAGGACTGACCACAGGAAATGCCATTCAAGACGATCAAATAATATAAAATAACAATATCAAACTTATCAATATCAAACTACCTTATCAACTTTATTGATTTTTGTAAATGTACACTATTTCCGAATTTGATGCCTGCAACATGTTCCAAAAAAGTTGGGACGGGGCCAAAAACAAGACTGGGAAGTTAAAAAAACACCTGTTTTGATGGTAAACAGGTGATGCTATCATGACTGGGTATTAAAGGATATTAAAAGACATCAAACTATCTTATTTTCTGGTACTCCTACAAGCAATACTATAACCTCTCTGCATTTGATCTCTATGGGAATTGGGGGGTGGGACTAAATTTAGCTGTAAATTACACTGGAACAGTATGGAACACATGGTTGGCTAAGTGGCTGTAAGTCATCAAGGGTCTGACGTATCAAACAAGCCTTAAACCATCACACTGCTGCCTGATATGCAGTAGACATGGATGGATAACTAGGTTTCTTCTCCTGACCTATTTTTCTGTAGAGTTCAATAGGAAATGAACGCAGCGCGCTGGATGGCTTAGAGCCATCCCAAAAAAATGGTAACACAAACTTTTACAACAAAAACATTCAATAGTACCCTTGCATACATACTCCCAAAGCACCCAGCTTGATCCTTCTGCAGACCCCTTGCCTCTTGAGGACTCACAGGAGTTGCTCTGCATGATCAGTCAGTGCTGGGTTGCTTAGTTGTTCTTCTTGACCACCAGGTCCTCGCGCTGCTCTTCTCTGGGCATGCGGGCCGCACGCAAGACGGGAGACCAGCCAATGCAGGTCTGGCGAGTGGAAAGCGAACAACGGGGTGCGGCGACAGGCAGTGTTAACCTTTTTATAAACTTTATTGCCAGTCGTGCATTTCCGCTGCGCGGTATCGCATTACAGTGCATACATCACAACTGGGACCACGTCCTACATCACTTGCAACGTGGAGGAGGGGTTTACCTGTGGTATTGTAACGTCAGCCCACGATGTTCCGAACACCAAGTTTGTGTACGATGTTCCAAACATTTCACCTTTTCAACAAATACAAATGCATATTTACAACCAGGACATCTGTGTTTTTTATTTGTGTGTAAAGTTAAATTTATTCTCTTTCTGTGAAATCTTGGTACATGACAGCTACACGATCCGTCTCAGCTAACGTTATGGCGCTCCACAGTGACAGTGGGGGTGGGGAGGTTTTTGCGAGTGAGAGATGAAGTGGGCAGGCTTATATGGTGATAGAAACGCTTCTAAACTGTAAATTGCTTATTAAAAAAACAACACAAAAGACTTACGGAGTTGAATTCCCCTCGAGTTATTTTCATATAACATCGTGAATAGCTTCAAAACGTCTGTTTGCAACATCGTGAGGTAATATTGTATTCCGAACACAGAGAGAAGGTGGAGTTTTTTTTGCTTGTTCTCCATAATTATTTGTCCAATTCACACCAATCTAATTATTTTAGAGTCTAGGAGAGCCAATGAGCAACCACAATCACAAACCTCATTCATTTGAATGGACGTCATCTTCTGCACGCAGTGGCGCCGCCAAGGGGGGGCCAGGGGGGGCCACGGCCACCCTGATAAAATCGCTGGCCCCCCCTCGCAGCGGTTCTCAAACTGTGCTCCGCGGAATTAATCGCTTGGTTTAGCTAACGTTAGTAGCTATATCATTTGTGTGATCGACTGCTACGCCTGCGAAACATTAATGTTAACCTAATTCGATACGTCAAGCATATTGTCAACATCAAAACAGTGTTCATTTGAACTATTATTACATTGCTCGGGGTGCTACGTTGTACGATGTCTCACAAATAGATTGGATAAACTGTAAACATTAGCTACCTGTGCTGGCCAGGCAGGGTGCGAGCAATATGAGAACCCAGAAGAGGGCGAAAATAAAATGTAACGTTACGATATTAAGCACCAAATAACAATGTATTTGAAAGTAATAATGAAAGTAACGGTAAATGTACTTTGTGTTGAACTGATTTGCCTTTTATGGTGTCTACAACTGAAGTTCCCTATCGGGAAAAAAAGTTCTTATATTCTATCCATCGAGCTAAAATGTTTTATTGCTGAAGTAGGCTACTGTAGCCTACCGTTAATACTTTAACATGTAACGTATCACTTTGCTCCCATATTAACTGCACAAGCACTTTACTTACCAAGGTGGTATACTACGAAGCAGGATTACTGAGTTAGTACTAGCTGGATAACTCAAATAAAACCCAGAACAGCTCTTTTTACTTCAGTCCATGCATGTTCCAGATTTGGGAGGGTTCCGGTGTTTACTCTGTAATTCATCTTGTTTCGTACGTATACCGCCCCCCCCAATACTCCTTATAATATTTGTTTATGTTGGTATTATTAGAATATAATATAATAACTTTTATTTACCGCTAGGGAACAACAAAACAAAAAAGACATAGACAGTGGGACCCACAACACACAAACAAACATATCAAACAAAGACATCCAACAGAATCATTACATCAATCAAGTGAATGAAAGTGCGATACAGCCATGATTAAAAATAGCCCCCGCTGTCCCGAGATGTCCAGTGTCACCAAGCAGTCCAACGCACAAACTCCACATCCACGAATTTCCTACCTGTAAGCATTGCGCAAAGCAAATTCCGATGATGGCAATAAAGGGAAATTAATGTGCAATCACCTTAGACTTTACAGCCGTGGGTTCGTAACAATATACGTACTTATTTTTGCGGTTTGCATATGAGGTGGTCCGCGAAAATCCTTGATAATAAAAAGTGGTCCGCATAAACAAAAAGTTTGAGAACCCCTGTTCTATCTGATATTTTACATTAGGTACTATTAATTTAAATCAATAATGTATATTTTTTGTATATAATGTATATATTTTTATATACTACAACAACATAATAGAATTCCTGAAATTCAGTTATGGCTTTTGGTTTTGGTGTGCCACCCCAAGATTTTCAGTGGCCCCCCCCCTGGCCCCCCCTATGAAAAATGTCTGGGGGCGCCACTGTCTGCACGAAGCGGCCGCCTACTTATGCTTTGTTCGGAACATCGTGTGCTAATGTTAGTTCTTTTGACCCTACAGTATATACCTATTTTATTTAGTCTGTACTATACTATTTGTTGTACACGGTTTGTATATTTCTTTATTGTTATCCATGCTATGACATCATTGCTCTGATTGTTTATTTAACCAAAACTAAAATATCAGGTATCTACGTTCAAAGTGAAACTGATTATGGCCAGTAGTACCAAAATGTTTTTTAAATATTTCCCTATAAAACAGCCCAAACAAATTGCAAGTTATTTTAAGTGCGACACTGCATGTTGTGGTAACAAAGTACAGTGCCAAGTTTTCACACAACCCAACCACATTAATTTATTAATTAATTTCTATTATAAAAATGGTATCCTGCATACCCAGGAATTTTGATGGATGGTATGACAATGTGAAAATCTGCATATCACCCAACCCTACTCCACATGATGGTGAGTGGTCAAAGACGGCCAATAAGAAATGTGCTCATAATGGGGGTTGTAGAGAGTGCCTGTGGCTTCTGGGTACATAATGGATTCTTTTTCCTCTTTTTCTGCACCCTTTTTTCTTCCCTCCTCCAATCTCACATTCTCTGTAGCTCTCTCCTATTTAATTTCTCTTTTATTTTTCTCCACCTCTGGCCCTGCACATGACCAGAAAGAAAGATGTGCTCTTTCTTCTCTTCCCCTGCCTTCTTCCAGTCTTTCAGTTCAATACAGTGTGTCTTACCTTTCAGTATCTTAACGTTAGATGGGTGTTTTTGTTTCAATGGAAAGGTCGCTGAATAAAATAAATTTCAACTAATATATATCCCCCTCTTTCTCTTTCCCACTCTTCCTCTCTCAGATGGGACTGGCTACGTGGAGGATGGGAGGGAGATTTTTGATGATGACTTGGAGGATGATGCGCTTGGTAAAGGTCCCTCAGGTGGGGAGAGAGAGCGGCTTTCCTAAGGGAGTGCGGGCTGCTTAGGGGAAAGGTCAAACTGATGCAGTAGTTTTATTCTGTATTTCTGTGTGTTTCTCTGTAACTGGCCACCTGATTTTTGTGTGTGTGTGTGTGTGTGTGTGTGTGTGTGTATAAAGGTAAAGCTGGCTCTAAAGCGATGGTTTCGAAGGACAAGAAGAATGTGAAGAAAGCGGCTGTGATGAAGCCCAACAGCATTAAGAGCATGTTCATGGCCAGCAATGTGAAGAAGCCTGCAGAGGTCTGTCAGTGAATCTGCAATGCCCCTTTCCCACTATTCCCACACCCAGCAGGCCAATGTTACTCGCCTATTGTGTGTGTTACTTAAATGCTGCTCTCTGTGCTACAGAGATATGGGAATCTGTGCGCGCGCGCGTGTGTGTGTGTGTGTGTGTGTGCGTGTGTGTGCGCGTGCGCGCGTATGCGCGTGTGTGTGTGTGTGTGTGCGTGCATGGGTATATGAAAGTCTGATGCCTCTCTTTGTGTGATGCAGAGGGACGTGGATCTGTCGAAAGATGACCTGTTAGGAGATCTACTGCAGGACCTGCATTCTGAGGTAGGAGTGTCTCCTCATTAACGCCAACTGTGTGTGTGTGCATGCCTCTGTCTTTGACCACAGCCTGTCAGGCTCTGTGTCCGTCTGTCGGCTGTCTCTGCGTGACTTTGTATATCTATTTCCAAGGTTGCAGTAATCTGCGCTTTCACAGGAAAATGTGTATTTTGACAATTTTTTTTTGCATGTTTAAAAACGAACTTTATTCATTGTAATCTATTAGTAAATCGGGCTGTGTGTGGAGTTTAATAAGCATTTTCAGTAACATCAATAGAAAAAAAAACTTGACCAGAGGGGTATACTACGAAGCGAGATTAAGGGGATAGCGAGCTAAATTAAGCTTCGACCCAGGGTTTTCTGTAACATGAAGCCGACTCACTTTTAATCAGGGTATATTGCCACGGCAACTCTGCAAAGCTAACCTGCTCCGGAGCAGATTATGTTCAGGATAACAGATTGAAACATATTAGAGCACTGCCCTTTGACCAATCAACTCCTTGGCTTTGGAAAAAGGTGTCTCCATTCCAAAGGATTCCATAGAGATATGTGCGGAGGGAATTTCTTCGCAGGGCGAGATTATTGAGTTCCGCAAAAGGTTTTCTGGGTTCCGGAAAATGCTTGAGAGACTTTTTTTTTTTAAATTAAAAAACGTTGATGTGATTGCTTCAGCAATATTTTAAACATGCTGTATCAAGTTTAAAGTTTAGAGCTCTAGAATGTAGTAGTACAGTTGTCACATTAGAAATAAACTATAACAATGTACTGAGAGTATAAATTAATTTGTTATGAGTGGTAAGGTGAATAAGGTAGGCTATTAACTAGCCTAATGAATTTAACCTACATGATGAGTATTTATTTATTTATTTTTTGCAAAAGCTTCTTTCTGGCTTTGTTGGAGGCAACGGTGTTGCTTTTTGCTCATATGATGTTCTTATCCGTCCATTCTGTCCGTATCAGTCTTTTTTTCCCCCACAGGAGAGTAATACCTTGCTTTAGTACAGCCCATACTGCACCGCTATAGGCTCGTTGTTGTGGACACCGCCCCTTTTATGAGAACGCGCACGTAACTTCATTAATAAAGCCTGTGTTCACTTAACAAGTTGATAACCATGTTCGGAGTACTGGTTAAGCCAGATTGCGGTGTTTAGGCTTTCTGAAGCCAGCTAACTCAAAGAAACCCTGGCTATGTTAAACTTCCTTCGTAGTATGCCACCCAGGTAGTTTCTGGGTTAATAACAGAATTTCACAGACACTTTGAGCTGGGCGATATGGCCTCAGTATTATTGTGGGAAAGTTGGTTATTTTGGTCAACGGTGATTATTACGATATGCGTAAAATAATGTTGGATATAAAATTTTAAGAATATTTTCAGTTTGGACAACACGGGTGATGCCTGAGGTAATTTGAGCATTCATTGATGGCTTAAATATGAAAGTTACTATATATAATGCATATAAAATGTATATAACCATGAAAAAATAGGGGTATGATGGCATGCAAAAATTTTGTTTTGGTACTTCTACTTCAGGGGTGTCCAAACTACGGCCCGCAGGCCAATTGCGGCCCTTGAAGCGTTTTAAAGCGGCCCTCGAAACATATCAGAAGAATTATTAAATCTGGCCCGCTGCTACAAATGAGAAAAAGAAATGCTGTTGTTTTTTTAACACTAGGGGGCAGCATAGTAAAAGCCCAACTCTAAAAACAGATCAGCAGTTTACGCCCCTCCCCCCCCCCCCCCCCCCCCAAACAAAAAAATAATCTTATGCATTAGCTAGCCAACGTTCCTGTAGCCTACTAATCGTATTATTATCAGCATGGCGACTGCAAAGAAGCGAAAGGTGGATAGTGAATGTAGGAAATTCCAGCCACGATGGCAAAATTAATACTTTTTCACTGAGTACAGAGGCAAGTGTGTCTGTTTAATTTGCCAGGAATCAGTAGCGGTGATGAAAATAATTTAACGTTAAGAAACATTATGAAACGAAACATGATGCGTCTTGTAAGGCATATACTGGAGCAGCCAGAGAAGAGAAATCAAAGCAGTTGGCAGCAAGCCTATCATTGCAACAAACCCAGTTTTTTCGTGCTAATCAAACGCAGCAGAATGCTACCAGGGCTAGCTACGAGGTGGCTAAGCTAATAGCGAAGTATGGAAAGGCCTTTGCAGAGGGAGATTTTATTAAAGAGTACGTCACAAAAATTGAGATTGTATGCCCAGAAAAGAAACAAGACTTCTGCAATGTTAGTGTTGCGAGAAACACAGTGGCCCGGCAAATCGAGGATTTATCAGCTAACATCAAGGCGCAAATATCAGACAAAGCTCCGTTGTTTCATTTCGATTCAATTGTGTGTGACGAGAGTACCGACACAACAGATTCGGCTCAGCTACTCATTTTTTTGCGAGGGGTTGACAATGATTTTTGCATTACTGAAGAGCTCCTCGACCTTTGGAGCCTGACTGGAACAACGAAAGGAGCTGATATTTTTGAAGCTGTGTCAGTTGCTATTCAAAATCGGAATCTCCCTTGGGACAAGTTGTGTGGATTTACAACAGATGGTGCTCCAGCCATGATAGGTGAGCGTAACGGAATGGCTTCCCTGGTTTGCAGAAAAGTTCATGAGTCTGGGGGCGAGGCTGTTAAATTGCACTATTATACACCAGGAAGCATTATGCGCCAAAATCACGAAACTGGGGGATGTCATGAATACAGTCGTGAAAACTATTAACATAATTTGTGAAAAAGAGAAAAATTATTGTCCGTCGATGAACTGAGTGACCCTGTTTGGTTGGAAGAACTGGGATTTTTAACTGACATGACCGGACAGCTGAATGTCATGAACACAGCCTTGCAAGGGAAAGACACAATCGTGTCACAAATGTACTCACACATTAAAGCATTTGTCGTGAAGCTCCGTCTATTTGAGAGACAAGTCAGTGAACGCAATGCCGCACACTTCCCCTCTCTCCGGGAGGTAATCGACACTTTCCCAAATGCCAACAGCCCTGAGCAGATGGGGAAATATGTGACAGTAATCACGCCATTGATCACAGAGTTCAACACGCGCTTTCATGATTTTGCTTCTGTTGAGAAGGACATCAACATGTTCTCATGCCCCTTCTCCGTTAACGTGGATGAAGCACCAGGGGACATACAGTTGGAACTCATCGAGATGCAATGTGATGACCTGCTTCGCAGTCGGCACCAGCAGCTTCCACTGCCAGAGTTCTACAAGAGTTTGGAAAAGTCAAAATTTCCACAGATGAGGCGCCACGCAAAAAGAATGCTGAGTCTGTTCGGCTCCACATACATATGTGAGCAAACATTTCCCCTGATGACGCTAAACAAGAGCCGTTTGCGATCAAAGATAACAGACAGTCACCTTTGCGATGTCCTGCGAATCGCATCTACAAACCTCACGCTCGACATCACAGCGATTCTTCAGTCCAAGGCACAACAACACTGTTCTCATTAGAAGTGTCACTGGTGAGTGAAATTCTTAAAAACTCTTCAAGCTTGCCTTTTAATAGGCTATAATACTATTCGCCTAATTTAAATAGAAATCTAAGTGATGTTGGCAACTGTATGCCACATGTCTGAGCGCACTTGTATTTATTTTACACACACGCACACATAGCCTATATATATATATAATAGCCTGTGGCCTGTGGTAGTCATCATTTTTCTCCATCTGGCCCTCAGTGAAAAAAGTTTGGACACCCCTGTTCTACTTTCTTTCTTAAATACGTATAAACATGGTTAGGTAATCCAAAAAGTGTGTTTTGTCAATAATGCTTCTACCACAGATGGATTGGTAGAAATACGTGTACCGTTACACTATAAAAAAAGTAAAATTTCAGGTAAGAATCTTTCAAGAATGGAGATTCAATATTTTTAACTAAAAAATATGTCTGTCAGAATCAAAATATTGCCCAGGACTCTTTTGTCTTCAATCCATCCATCTGTCTGTGTGCCTATTTGAATCTTTTCTTCAGCAAAGGATAGCAAATAGTCTGCATGGCACCTAGGTTTCAATTATTGAACAAAACTATTATTTGTGGACGCAGCCAGGAAAACATACACGGCATGTCTCTGCATACTATATTTATGGATAAGAATATAAATTTACTCAAGCAGTTTCATAGAGCTGCATGCACAAGGGCACAGTGGTAGTACCCCACCTTGGACTCGTACCTGCAGCCCTGCGGGTAATAATAATTAACGTATTGTGCACTTCTGTAGTGCCTTTCATGATCTTAGAGCACTTTGCTGTGTAGTGGAGACGCTCACCTCACAACCATTGTGCAGTACCCACCTGCACACATTCAGCTCTAGTAATGATCCCATCCCCTGTGAGAGAGGGCCAGATGAACAGATAAAAAACTTGAGTAAAATGTCTAGATACATTTGCTTGTGTTGGATATGGAGGGTCAATGGCTAAATTGGGTTTGAGTGCTACTCAGGGGTGGCACAGGTGAACCGGTTCTCTCTCTCCCCGCAGAAACCCTCTCTGCTTGCTTCTCCGCCGGTTCTTTCCCTGAAGATGAAGAAGCCTCGGGGAGTACCCCTGAACCCGTTCTCTGTCCAACCCAAGGCCTCCAAGGTAAACCAGCACTGCACCTATCTCTCCCACGGTGCTGAGGGGAAGGATGGAGATCTCCTATTGAGCAGTGTGTATCTGGTATTGGGGCTGTCGATGGTATTTTGGCATTCTATAATGCCTAACAAAGCCTAGCAAAGTTTAATATGCTTAAAGCAAACCCCCAACAGTTGAAGCTTTTCTGAGTACTGCCAAAATAATGAGAATATAATGTAAACTAGAAATTCAGATCACTGAGCGATCAGGAAAAAAGCCTCCCCCCGCCTGCCCTTCCACTGCCTTGGTTTGTTTTTCTTCCCAATGCACTGCAATTCCAATTTCAGTATGAGTCCCTTTTATATTGCAGACCATGACTCACCACAGGAGAACTATGCCTTGTAAATATGTAGATTATGTTGGGCCACTGAGATGGGTAAATTCTTCTAGGCTGTTAAATTGTCCAGATTGAATAATCGGGCTATATCATATCCATATGACCTTGACCTCTGACCTATATAATTGTGAAATATGTGCCCTACTTTGTTGAGTTATCAGCAGAAACGTGTTCTCTAAGATGGCCGCCCTATCGGACAAAAAGTTGGTTAAGGTCACAAAACAAATAGATGTTACACAACTTTACACAACCATTTTTTATCGTACCTCTTTTTCAATTGGCCATATGACCTTGACCTCTGACCTATATAGTTGTCACTTGAGAAATATGTGCCCCAAGTCAAGCTTCAAGTGATACTTTGCTTGTCCCGATCAGACATATAGTTCTCGAGTTATCAGCAAAAACTGACTAGTGGGTGGACATGGAGTCTGATGACGTGTATAATTCCTGCGGGAAATCGAAAAAAACCCAACAACTGGTATAAGCCCACCCCCTATTGGGGAGGCTTAATAAATGTACTTTATGCCCATTAAGCATTGTATTTCTGCTTAATGCTGTATATGAATCGGTTCTACTAGGCTTAATTTACCAGATGAGCAGGAATTCAGGAACTATTATCCATTTACTTCATTATTATTATTATTTTTTGAGACTTTGTATTCCGAGGAACAGTTTGTAACAGAGACTAGTACAGGGGACATAACCACATTTTAATTAGTCTGATTAGATTTTGTTGTTGAATTTACTGATTTTTTGTGATTGGGAGGGCACTCGGAGTAAAAATGTCTAGTCTCTTTATTTTTAACATCTATAGTTTAATGGTGTTCTACACATAGTGTAATTTAGTCACAGGGTTTAGTCAGTTAATTTTATGTTTTGCTTTAACTGTTCTTTGTTTCTCTGGAATGAACACAGGATTCCCCCACTCCCATGGGGTCAAAGGTCAGGGCGGTTGGTGCAGCACCCAGACCAGCTCCAGCTGCCCCAGCACCCAGAGCTTACCCCCCACCCTCCCGAGCCCCCCCAACCTCTCAGACCAAGAGAGTGAAGGTGGAGGAACCTGTTGATGGTAAATACGCCACAGAAAAGTGTTTGTGTGTGTATGTGTGTGTTTGACAGTAGAGGGGTTGTGTAATGTCTGTGTGTGAGAGACATAGACAGTGGTGGAGGGTGTGCGTGCGTGATGGATGTTAGATAGTGGCAGAGGGCTTGTGGTAATGAGTGTGTGTGTGTTAACAGCGGATGAGGTGGCTCTGCATTTTGATGACGGGGACTTTGATGAGCCCATGGATGTGGGAGGTGCTGAGGAGGGGGAGGAGGAGGTAAAAGAGGAGATGCAACCTGAATCCCAAACAGTTGTGAAAGAGGAGCCCAAGACTGAAGTCCAGAACCCCCCGTTTCAGTGAGTGTGAATCTATTCTTCCCTGGAGCCCCATACAACACCTTTACTGTAACACACACTATGTGTAGATATGTCTGCAATGTCCCCTGTATGTCTGCCTTAACTCCGGAACCCCCCCCAACGTTCCCCAGCGAGCCGGACATGTCATGCTGGGCGGCCATGGGGGAGGGTGAGACCAGCGAGCCCGTGGTGGAGGTGCAGGTGGACCCCAGCCAGCTCCCCCTGGTGCAGGGCTCAGATGGAGAACTGGCCTTCCGCTTCTACTGGCTGGACGCCTTCGAGGACCAGTTTAACCAGCCAGGTAGGGGCCCGCCTCCACGGCCTGTGCATTCTTGTACACCGTTACTCTGTTACTCAGCCCCTCTGCTCTGCTCCAGGTGTGGTTTACCTGTTTGGGAAAGTGTGGATCGAGTCGGCGAAGGCGCATGTGAGCTGTTGCTTGGCTGTCAAGAACATTGAGAGGACCATGTACTTTCTGCCCCGCGAGCGTGTGAGTTCCCTTCTCGCGCCACTTGACCTGAATCTCTCCCTGAAGCCTGGGTGCTTTGCTGGAGTCGAAACCCCACTGTAGTAGTATTTTGAATAAAGTGCCGTTTGACTCCCGATCAGCCAATTGATTGGCTGATGTATTTGTGGTCTGTTTGGTGTATTGATTCTTTGGTGGGTTGGTGGATTTAAATGATTCTTGGACTAACTGATTGGCTGATTGGCAGATTGATTGATTATTGCAGTTGATTGGGTGACTGGACTCACTAACACTGGTTGTGCTGGGTCACAGGGTGTGCTGACCCAATAAAGCCGGTGAGATGAGAGCAATCGACTGCTTTAATTCATCCGATAAGTGCTGAGTAACAACAAAAACCTGCACAGAAACTAGGGGTGTGAATCTCTAGGCTCCTCACGATTAGATTTCGATTCAGAGGGCTACGATATGATTATAAAACAATTATCGATGCATCTTGATGCATCAAAACTTTTGATTTCTATACATGATTTATTTTTTCTCACTGTGTGAGTACGTGTTACTTTTAAAACATAGTATATTTGTAATGATCCATAATTTAAATAAACAGATGAATTTACTTCCATTATCTTTTATTAATAAAATAGTAGTAACAAATGCAAAGTGTGCCTGTAGCAGCGTCCTTGTCGTAAATGAACACGGACTTCAGCATGTTCTGAATCACTTGATAACATAAAAAGCTGCCCTTATTCACAAATAGGTTCAGCCGTAAGGCACGTACAGCCTATGACTTTTTCTGGTCATACCGTATAGCCCGGAAATTGTTACAGGGGATCATATCTCTAAGTCCCGCCCCTCGTCGTTAATGTTCCAAACTCGGACAAACAATTGATTTCAAGTCAGAACTTTAGTGTAAACAATGGCAACAGTGGCTCTTTCCGCGATACTCGGGTAACGAGAAAGTTTTGAAAATATGGAATTGAGCGGTATGTGCAAGACATAAGTGTGTAAAAATGAAAATGTCATTAGAATCAAGGTCAATTAAAGTCTACCGCTGGAGAAACTGCACCAGCTGATTACCGATGTTGCTGGGGTGACCATATTTTCTCAAAAAGGGGGGCAGGGGTAACGTTAGACAGGCATTATGAACAAAAGAAAGGCTACCTGTTTGTTTATATACGGTTTATAGAAATTTTTATGAATTCAGAAATCTCGTCTGGACGGATATTTTCAGTCCCAAAAGAATAACGTTCCAGGAAAAAGAGGACTAGCCAAGCTAACGTAAACACCAGCTATACGTTAAATAACTTAATGTTACCTCAAGTTGGCTGCTGTTCAGATCACATCAGATATGGTGGTAATGTTAGCTGACTTCACTAGCTCCAAGACCGGCATTAACGTTTCAGCAGTGGGTTTTAATAACTGAAGCGCAAACATTAACATTACTTTGTGAGCAGCACTGGTACATTTACATAAGTTAGCTAACGTTAAGTTAGCACAAATGCATTTGTTGCTGGTTTTGGTTTTCGGAAAAGGGACAAAAATTTCTCCTCCCTCCAATCTTTCAGGGTAGGTATTACTGGTTCCCCAAGCAAATCTTTTCACCATCCTGTCTGGCTCAATTTATGTTTTTTTTTATAACGATTTTTAGTGAGCTACTGCATCTTTCCCTTGGTTTCAGTGCACCTGTCCTTCACCGAACCGCTTGACCGAGGTTAGAACGCATAGTAACGGTTGCTAAAGTATGATTGGACAATTTCTGGTTTGGGGAGGAGCCTAGCGACAGGTCAATTGAGTTTTAAATAATCGATTATTGAGTTTTCTGCATCGAGCCGAAATCTTTCTAGAGAGAATCGCGATGCATCTCAGAATCCATTTTTTTCTCCCACCTCTAACAGAAACCAGCCCTGGATTAGTTGGTTGATTGGCTTTGAGAATTTGTTGGCTGATTGGTGGATTGAACGGTGTATTAACTAATTGGCGGGTGGATTGGTTCAGTGATTGGTTAATTTAATGGTGTGTTGATTGATTGGCAGAAAATTAACTTGGCGACGGGGGAGGAGACTGACTCAGTTGTGGGAATCATGGACGTATACCAGGAGTTCAGCCAGCTCTCAGAGAAGTTCAAGATCATGAAGTTCAAGTCTAAGGTCAGTAGAACTGTCTTAACCCACTAGGGTTGTAGCGCTCGGTTTTTTTGTAATTGATTGCTCTGTTGATAATTTTTTAAAATAATCTATAGTAAACATTCAGAATTTTGTTACGGCATTGAACAATTTATTGACACAATGAAGGATCAAAAAATACTGTAACCATTCCAGTCTCACAAACATTTTATTGGCTTTTATTAAGTAAATTCTATTTGATGCCCATCCTAGAGGTCTTCATGTGTCCAAAAAGTGGGACCCGCTCTGAAATGGACTTGGCTCAGTTACCTGAACCCAACCGGATAAATAAATATAAATAAATAAATAAAAATAAAAACCCATTCCACAATGACTACATTACAAGAAAGTTGGTATTTATAGGCTATATATTATTACAACAAAAGTGAGTGATCGCCTATTAAAATCAAACTTTACAAATTGATAAATGCAATGCAATTATGTACAGTTTGCAAGTTTGCGGTTCCAAACATGCATGGTATATTTCATTGGTCTACTTTTCAGTCTTTCTCACTGTTTTGGCACAGAACACAAGAAGATGTGGGTGGAAGACGTGTTCAGTAAATCAGTTACAAAATAGTGGGGTTTCACACAAAACTTCTCTCAATATGAACCTTTCATTTCCAATATGGGCCGCTGACTAATCTTTGCGCGCAGGAACAATGTGAACCTTTCATTTCCAATATGGACCACTGACTTATCTGTCTGTGCACAGGAACAATATGAACCTTTCATTTCCAATATGGACCACTGACTTATCTGTGTGCAGGAACAATATGAACCTTTCATTTCCAATATGGACCACTGACTTATCTGTCTGTGCGCAGGAACAATATGAACCTTTCATTTCCAATATGGACCACTGACTTATCTGTGTGTGCAGGAACAATGTGAACCTTTCATTTCCAATATGGACCACTGACTTATCTGTGCACAGGAACAATATGAACCTTTCATTTCCAATATGGACCACTGACTTATCTGTCTGTGCACAGGAACAATATGAACCTTTCATTTCCAATATGGACCACTGACTTATCTGTCTGTGCACAGGAACAATATGAACCTTTCATTTCCAATATGGGCCGCTGACTAATCTGTGTGTGCACAGGAACAATATGAACCTTTAATTTCCAATATGGGCCGCTGACTAATCTGTGTGTGCACAGGAACAATATGAACCTTTCATTTCCAATATGGACCACTGACTTATCTGTCTGTGCACAGGAACAATATGAACCTTTCATTTCCCATATGGACCGCTGACTAATCTGTGTGCGCGCAGGAACAATATGAACCTTTAATTTCCAATATGGGCCGCTGACTAATCTGTGTGTGCGCAGGAACAATATGAACCTTTCATTTCCAATATGGACCGCTGACTAATCTGTGTGTGCGCAGGAACAATATGAACCTTTCATTTCCAATATGGACCGCTGACTTATCTGTGTGTGCACAGGAACAATATGAACCTTTCATTTCCAATATGGACCGCTGACTAATTTGTGTGCGCAGGAACAATATGGACAGTGTAGCAATTGTAGCCATTTTTATACATAGTCCCCCCATTTTAGAGGACCAAAAGTAATTGTACAAATTAACATAAACTTTAATAAAGTTATAATATTTAATATTTGGTTGCATGTCTTTTAAATGTCATGACTTCCTGATGTCTGACTTAACAATATCAAAAGACTATCTTATTTTCAGATACTCTTACATGGGATACTATAATCTCTCTGCATTTGAATGGATCTCTGGGAATTGGGGGGTGGGACTAGATTAAACTGTACATTACACGGGAATAGTATGGCACACATGGTTGGCTAAATGTCTAATGTCTAAGTATCAAACTAGCCTCAAACCATCACTCTGCTTGCTGCCAGATATGCAGTAGATATGGATGGATCACTTTAAGGGTTGTTTCTCCTCACTCATTTTCCTATTGAACTCTATGGAAAAATAGTGATCCATCCATATCGACTGCATATCTGGCAGCAGAGTGATGGTTTGAGGCTCGTTTGATACCTCAGAACCTTGATTACTTAGAGACACTCAGCCAGCTATGTGTTCCATACTATTCCAGTGTAATTTACAGCTTAATCTAGTCCCACCCCCCATTTCCCATAGAGATCCATTCAAATGCAGAGAGGTTATAGTATCGCTGAAAATAAAATATCAAGAGTCTTGATATACTTGTATACCCAGTCATGATAGCATCACCTGTTTACCGTCCAAACAGGTGTTTTTTTTCTTCCCAGTCTTGTTTTTGGCCCTGTCCCAACTTTTTTGGAACGTGTTGCAGGCATCAAATTCAGAAATAGCGTACACAAATTTACAAAAATCAATAAAGTTGATAAGGTAAAACATTAAATATATTTTCTTTGTACCCTTTTCAATTAAATATATGTAAAAGAGAATTTACAAATCACTACTTTTATGTGCATTTTACATATTGTCCCAACTTTTGGAATTGGGGTTGTATGTGAGTGAGAATGAATATATGTATGTGAGTGATAATATATGTATGTGAGTGATAATATATGTATGTGAGTGAGAATATATGTATGTGAGAGAGAATATATGTATGTGAGAGAGAATATATGTATGTGAGAGAGAATATATGTATGTGAGAGAATATATGTATGTGAGAGAATATATGTATGTGAGAGAGAATATATGTATGTGAGAGAGAATATATGTATGTGAGAGAATATATGTATGTGAGAGAATATATGTATGTGAGAGAATATATGTATGTGAGAGAGAATATATGTATGTGAGAGAGAATATATGTATGTGAGAGAGAATATATGTATGTGAGAGAGAATATATGTATGTGAGAGAGAATATATGTATGTGAGAGAGAATATATGTACGTGAGAGTGAGAATATATGTATGCGAGAGGACCAACATTAATTATGGCCTAAACGGCCCCTCATACATACGCTCATCACAGCTTTTGGCAGTGGGCAGAGGCATAGTACTGGACACTCGCCTGAGACGTGAACAACAGTTTTAAGAGTCTTTATTTTTTTAGATTTAGATTTATGTACAAAAATCTACAAAGCATGAATTAAATGTATTTTTATAAAAAAAACAGGTTGGGTACTCTCTGGTAAGTCAGCTTCGGTTCCCATTACCAGAGACCCGTGATTATTACTTCAGTTCCGACCCATACCCGAGAGATGACACAGAGCTGTGGACCCAAACCCTCTCGGGTCCTACCTTGGGTTTCGGGTCAACGTGAACCCGTGAATATCTGTAGCCCACCCATCCCCAAAACATTCCAACTTAAGTTCAGAGAAGAGAACGCATTCATCTGTAACAGATTCATTATTCCAGTCATATCCCCAAAGCCATCAGCAGTCAGACACTTTGGGGAAATTGATTGGATCTTATTATTGAATTGGAATTATTATTGCAATAATCACAGTCACAATAGATTATTTTTGTAATGTATTAAATCCATTAAATTACACTCTGCTGACCCCTCCGCACCATGTACCACGGCTAACCCCTCCCCTGCTCTGCACCCTCTCTCCCCTCCACAGAAGGTGGAGAAGAACTATGCCTTTGAGATCCCGGATGTTCCCACCCAGTCTGATTACCTGGAAGTCAGATATTCTGTGAGTAAGAGCTGAATTCATCCTGTCATTCAGCTCATCTCATTTATCTTCTTATCCTGTCCTTCATACTCTAACTAACATCTGCATTGTGTTACATATTGCCAAAAGTGTTTATGAAACATCAATCGTTCTTGGTCGGGAAACTTGTTTTTGGCATTTGTATATGTGCATGTCTGTGTGCATGCGTGTAATGTCTTTTTTTTTCTGGGGGGTAACGCTCAGGCGGAGATGCCTCCACTGCCTTCTGACCTAAAGGGGGCGACTTTCTCCCACGTCTTCGGCACAAACACCTCCAGCTTGGAGCACTTCCTGCTCAGCAGGAAGATCCGCGGACCCTGCTGGCTGGATGTCAGCACCCCTCGTGAGTCACGTGACCATTCGCACAGCGGGCTGGTTCTAGGCAAATGCTCTGCCTGCCCCCCCCCAAAGCCAAAATTTTTTATCCAATATGTGACCCGCTCTACCAAAATGAGTGATGTGGCCAAAACAAAAAAAGGGAGTTATTCATATGCCTTGAAAGAGCATAAAATAAGCTTCAAATTGGTGTATGTTGGAGCGCTCTAGGGTATTGCGTTGATTTTTTGAAATAATATATTTTTCACAAATGTCAAAAAGCCACATAAGGGAAAAACAAGCTTTTTTTAAACCACAATATTGGACCCATATTTGGACACAGGAAAGGTTGCTGCTTTCAGTTGATACCAAAAATGTAACGGGGGGTGAATATAAAGACGATCGCAAGAGGGGCGAAAACGAACAAATTTTACGCATCACAGCAAAAATAATTAACTTGAAACAAAAGTCAACAAAATTCTTTAATAAAACTATTTTAGGAATCTAAAATCAATGCTTCTTTTGGTTTTATCTGAGAATATTGATGTACAAGAAGCAAAACAAACTAATAAATGTTGTTGTTTTTTTTCCCAGAATAAAAATTACCCCACAACATTCACTTGCCCTGTACGTGTAAACATTAAGCGACATCTGACTTATTATTGCAGAGCGGGTCACATATGATGTCGGACATTGACAGCTACAGACGAATCATACATAGGCTTATACTACACAGGGCAGCAGTGGGTTATAGATTTTTGCCTGGACGCTGAGCGTGCGGCCCTAAAAGACAATGTGGGTAACTGACTGACTGACTGGCTGGCTGGCTGCCTGATCCCTGATGTTGTAAAGTGCATGCGCAAATTTTGAGTAATTACGGTAAAATGTTTGCGGTCTGACTCCCCGTCCCCTTTTACTTGTGTAATATGGGATTTCTTTTGATCAAATTTGTTTTCTTTGAAATGTATTTTATGTGAAAGTTTCAATTTGATTTAATGAAAAATACTTATCGTGAAATATTGTATTCCTGTTTATGTATTGCTCTACTGCGCAAGGGCAGAGGCAGGAGAAGAGAAATGAATAAGCTGTGTTGTTGTTGGTCCTGGGTAAACTAAAAATATTAAAACCAAGAAGAGATTAAGTTGCCATTCGTTGTGCTGTTTTCCTGTTCGGAGAAATAACTAAATATAGCTATACGGATACGGTTAAGCTACGTGAACTGACTGATTATGAAAGTGGGATTTCCAGCTGGCGAGCTAGCTAATTAGCAAGCTAGCTCACAATGTAGAAATGGAGACTTACATTTTAGCGAGCTGGCCATGAGATTTAAAAAGTAAAAGGTCTTGCTGCATGGTTATATGTTCATAACAGGTTGATATTGATCATCGAGCTGCTGTTACTGTTAGTTACTTAGATATCTCCGGTTTGGCCGGTACCAACAGGCACATTCATAACATAAGCGTGCCAGCTAATTGTATTGTGTATAGGTGGACCAGGGTATGTGAGCGGTGTGGAGTGGAAGTGGAGCTGCGTGATTTTGCCTGGAGCGAAGAGCGGCTTTTTAGAAAGTCGGAGTGTCTGGGTTCTCTCTCACTCCAAGATCACTCCGATACCGCTCCAACCCACGAGCATGTTAAACGTCCAAATTCATCACATTGTTATACACTCTGTTAAAGTTAGCTGCAGTCAGTCATGGGATTTGCCATTATCGGAAAGAAAAGCCTACAATTGTTTTGTAAAAATAAATGACACAGAGGGTGAACGCGGGTGTGGATATGTAATTACTACAACCTGGGATTCGTGGAATCTAAAAAGACGTGTTTTCTGTGCGCACATGGGCAGAAAATCTGGGTGGTTAAGTGGGTAATAATGTCCCAGTGACATTAGATGTATAGAGGGGTGGAAACTGCTAACTTAGTTCTTCATCCATGGGCAGACACTTCCTACTTAACAAAATAAAATAATCATCAATTTTGTACAATCTAAAGAAAGCAAACTAACGTTAACCATCTTAGAGTTTGCCAACGTATTTCCCGAAAAAACACATTTGCACCAGTGAACACTTGGATAAGAGAAATAAGATGGATCACAAATTAGCTAGCTAACCATTACAGAGGAAAATACTGTTCTAGCTAAAACGTAGGCTTCATGGTTAACAATAGGCTTTAAACATTAGGTTAACACATAATTTCACACAGAATTTACTGAAACGATAAGTCAGCTGCTCCACCTTTGTTTGTGTGCGTTAAGTAACTTGGCTGCTTGAATGACAGGCATGTAGACTCTGGCCAAACCATTTATTATTTAACCATTTGTTATTTATGGCGTTAACAAAAGTTACACAATATCAATTTCAAACAGACACATTTTTTAAATTAACTGCAAATTAACTACATTGGACTACGTTAATGTTAAAAGTTATCAACTTGCTGCAGATCAAACATTTACAGTTTATGACGGTTAGCTTGCACTAATTTATAACGTAAATACAGCTAGATGCTAGCTTACAACAAAAACGGTTTACATACAGAAATGTTGTAATAAAGCTAATGCTAGCTAGCCTATAATTTGTATAGCTTTGCCAAGATTAATGTGAAATAAAAGAACCAGAAACAAAACTAGATGCGTTAAATTGTTGATGATCAAGCCTGCCACATTGTGATAGCCTGCCAAGGTGATACACTTTTTGCCCCTGGGTTGCGCGCGCATCCTTTTTTGTTTACAAACAAGAAACAAGTTTATTGCAGTAATTATAGACCCTTTCACGTGCAACGTCATAACAACAACATGCGCACTGTAACTGGAGGCAAAACAATCTTTTATTCCTCCAAACAGCCGATGATACTGCACATTTATAGATAACTAGCTGCTTCTAAATTAATCAAACTGCTAAAATGCCATCATCCTGTTGCGTCTTTGGGTGGCAAACCAAATAAGACAAAAGAGGGAAACCTTAGATTTTACAGGATACCTTCAGTATCTCCGGATTCAAGCAGATCGATCAGATTCATATTGATATAATACCCGGGTGTGCACACTTCATATCAGGCAAAATACTTTGATAAGTTGCTATTATTGTGGATCTATCATAGCTAAAATTACATGATGTGCATTGTGTGCGAGTTTTTTTTAATTTCCCCATTGTTTACATGGAGGTTATTTGTGGTGGTGGCATGATTTGTTGTAACTTTATACAGGCGTTGAGTTTAACAGTAGCCTAACGTTAGCCATTAACGTTACACTCCGTTGATGGTGTAATTTAAATTGCGGTCGTGAACCGAGAGGAGAGAAATTGCAATAGCGGACCGGGAAGAGGGAGATAAACTTGCTTTATCATTGGAGGTGAATTAACCGTTTCGGTTATATATATATATATATGTAATGTATAAAGACAACATCCCGTCACACAGAACGATGGGTAGTCTAAGGTATTAAGGAAAAGTGTCCCTCGATAGGTTCTTGTGAGTCTTGACCTTTGACCCCCTGACTCCTCTGGCAGAGTTGAGCAGCCAGCCGATCAGCTGGTGTAAGGTGGAAGCAGTGGCCCTGAGGAGTGACCTTGTTGCTGTTGTGAAGGACCTGTCCCCCCCACCTCTTGTGGTGATGTCCATCAGCATGAAGACCGTGCAGAATGCCAAGACCCATCACAACGAGGTCAGAATTTCGTAGGACAGCTCATACGCAAATGACATGCACACACACAAACACTACAACATGGTCCATTGGGTCAGATCTGCAGCCTTAACCATTAGCATTTCAGAATAAATATTCTTAACATTAGCTTGCTTCTCTGGCTAGTAAGCCACAGTCAACAAAATCTTACCTTGTGTAGAGGGGTGCGGGTCATGAAATTGATACTTGAATTCCTGTTGTCCAGATCGTGTCCATAGCTGCGCTCATCCATCAAAAGTTTGCCCTGGACAAGGCCGCCCCATCCCTTCCCTTCCAATCACACTTCTGCGGTGAGTATCCCTTCCCTTTTATAAATGGAAAAGCGAACGTGACCATTAATGTATGAAGCGGCCATTTTAATGTGTCATGTCGTCATTCGGGGGCAGTTCCTCCAAAAATTAAATGAAGATATGTTTCTATATACCCAGTATCTATCCACCCTGATGGTTTTGCTGAAATTTCTGTAGTTTTGAAGATGTCTGCTGCAGCTCACTGTGAACAAGGGACATCAACAGGTCCAAAGTTTGTGGCGCTCATTATATTATAGAAAGAGACATTGCTGTTGATTTTTTCGTATGTACTTTTCTGCCGTGGTGGTCGAGGGCGAGGCGTGGCCACTAGAGGTGTTCGGGGGCATGTCCCCATGAGAAAATGTTTAATTCCATGATTTTGGAAGTTTGAAGGTACAGGCAAACTTGAAGTTAGCTTGAGAAACCCAAGCATGGTAGTCCACTGGTGAAACTTTTGACCTAGCTGTTCAGTTGGAACAATGGGAGCTCCACGTCTGTCTTTAAACCAATCTACTCTCGAACATCTTGCCACCTTCTAAAATAAGCATCTATGTTTACTCTAGTTTACGAATGAGCTTTATCCAAATCTTTTTTTCTTTTGCGTGAAATGGCGAGGGTGTAACGGTCGCTTCTCCACCATCGTTGGTGAAATCTCTAGCTGGTGAATGTGCAAGTTCAATCTCATTGTTGATTGGTTCACAACGTGGCCCGGACTGTGTCGATTGCTTTATGTCATGCACCACTTTGTTTTGAAAACAAAAATTTGGGCAAATCATATATCATTTATAAAGAAAAACTTTCTTACTGTGGCGGCTGGGGTTACCAGGGGACAACACTGTAATCTAATGTAGTGTAATGTGTGGGCAACTAAGGGTCTTATACCACATGACGTCCAACCAGCACCCAGAGGAGGGGTGTTATGATGAGCATGGGGTCTGATTCAGTATTATTACATTATTGATTTAACAAAAACATTTTTTTTTATCAATTAAAAGGAGTTCAAGCAATCGTCTGCAGACTAATACTGGGAAACCTGCTGTTGTAATCGTATGTGATTTATTCATTAAGTTTGATTCACTGTTGCAGTGATCAGCAAGCCCAGTGACTGCATCTTTCCCTATGACTTCAAAGAGGCTGTGAGGAAGAAGGTGAGTTGGACTGTTCTTGTACACCAAGTACTGCTTTTACACCAGCAGGCTGGGAGGCATGTGGCCCACTACATACGAGTAGGGATGTTAACAATTAATCGACAATTAATAACAATTAATTGCTAATAAGAATTTAATCAATAAGATTTCAAATGAAACAATTAATTGAACAATTTGCGATCTTGTTGTAATTGTATCAACGGGAATTTTTGTGTGAAATGTAATCATGATTTAAGGTCTCCACGCGAGGGCGCCAAATTCAGCCTAGTTTAATTATTGAAGAGTTTAGCCTACACAAGAAGACAAAAATGAAGCGGGCAAAGCAATGATGCCCATTGCAATACCTGTGGTGCTGTTTTGAGGTATAACGACTCAACTACTTCGTTAATGTAGCCTACCACCTAAAAAGCGTACATCCAACCGTGCTGCCAGGGCAAAGTGGATCGCAACCTACCATCACCTCAGTGTTGGCAAAGAGGGTATGTGATGATAGACAAGCGGAGGGTATTACTCAGAAGATATGCAACATGGTTGAAAAGGACATGAAGCCAATAAGCACCGTTGACGGCGAAGGATTTCGAGAGCTAATAAACAGGCTGCGCACACGACGCACTCCCGACCACGTAGATATGCTTAAATGTACTTGAATAGAAATACGTAGGTCTATCTAGTCTGCATATGAGGAGCCTATTCAAAACATAATAGCCTATATTTTAAGTTGACTGTTCTAGGCTAGGTCTACTAGTTTTACTGTTGCCTTTCCCATTTCAAGAGCTATTATGTTAATGCTGCTAGCGCCTAGCGGAGCAACGGTTTCGCTTGGGACAAATGAGATGGAGCGCAATTTTTTTTTCCTGTTAAAGTAGCCTATACACGCCTTCGTATTCTATTTTTGTTATGCTACAATAATGCCTGTTTCTCAAATGTTACAATAAATCTTTGATTGAGGAGTATAACATGCATTTTGTATTCTGTATATCATAAGCTATATTTAGCTTTTATGTTATCTATTAACCTTAACGACTATCGATGAAGGAAATTCCTTAAAATTTGCATCCCTACATATGAGACTTGGAATGTTTCTGGGGAAGTGAGTCTCTCTGTAATATGCTTTGTTGGCATGAGCACACATAGGTCCAGTATTGCCCAAGCAATCATTTACACAAAATCAACAATAACGTCAGCGACATAATACATGCTTATGTTTAGTAAAAAAAAAATTAACAGTTGATTATAATAAACAATAAAAATAAATGTATAACAACAATAATCATTGTTGTCATAATTATTGGTATCATACTAATTTAGATCTGTCCCACTTCTCTTTTCTTGAATTGAGGGTATAACTCTCTCTCTCTTCCTCCATCACAGAATGTGAAGCTGGAGATTGCTGGTACAGAACGCACACTTTTGGGCTTCTTCCTGGCCAAGATGCACAAAATAGACCCGGATGTGGTGGTGGTGAGTCGCAGGGGCTTCTGGGAAGAGTCTGCTTGCTGGCAGGTGTGCAGTTTTACCCCTGGGCCTGGCTTGGCAGGGAGCAAAGGCAGGTCTGTCACAGGTCTCTGTGGGTGGAGTGCAGGCAAGTCTTGAGATAGGTGGCAGTACGAATGTGCTGAGGGGCAGCTGGACGGACCTTGCCCTAAACGGCTCCTTTCATAACACTGTGGACGGATGGCCATTGGCTTAGTAGATACTCACCTCTGCATTCTCTGCACTGATGCATCTTCCTCCCTACTGTTGAATCCAAAACATAAATTTTTGAGTCATCTATTGAACATTAAAGGAATGTGACCAAGGACAATACCACTGGTCACGGCCTCTCATACAAATTGAGCTGTTACCAACCAGAAAGCTTGCATGGTAAGAAAGCAAAGAGGATGGAGGGACCACAGGGTATCTGAGTATCTGATTTGTATAGAGAATCTGTGGATGTACCTGATCTGCATGCCACTTTCTAACCTACTTTCTGTCTCTCAGGGTCACAACATCTATGGATTTGACCTGGAAGTACTCCTGCAGAGGATCAGCATATGCAAGGTCCCACATTGGTCCAAGTTGGGTCGCTTACGCCGCGTTAACATGCCCAAACTAGGGGTAAGATGGGGTCCCTGCTATAGCACCCAGTCAGGGTCTGTGGGGGAGGCTAGGTATGTGTAGACTAAGGGTAGGAAAGGTTAGGTGACATGTTCATGATCCATCAGAATTTTTGTTTAAGTAAATCGGAATAGGAGTATGTGTCTAAGGTTTTGTTGGTTAAATTATGAGGAATCAGGCTAAATCTGTACAGAATAAATTACAGAAACGCATGCACACACACATACACAAACCCATCTGCTCTCTGTCACGCACGCACGCATGCACGCACACAGTAATTATGGTGTGTTCCAGGGCCGCGGCAGTTTTGCAGAGAAGAGTGCCACCTGTGGCAGGATGGTGTGTGATGTGGAGATTTCGGCCAAGGAGCTGATCCGCTGTAAGAGCTACCATTTAACTGAGCTGGTGGCCCAGCTGCTGAAGGCCGAAAGAGCCGACATTCCCCAGGATAACATCAAGAACTTCTACAGGTGAGGGTATACACTCTGCAGGTGAGTGTGTCTACACTCTGCAGGTGAGTGTGTTTACACGTGATGGCGTACATTCTCCAGGTGAACCGGTGTCCACAGGTATGATAAGGATGAAGAACAGATTTGTGAGACCTGTGTTACTCTTAGTGTGCCAGGGTGTTAATCGTGCCAAAAGATGCCAGCTTGTTCTCCACCACCCCCACAGTGACTCCCCTCGCCTTCTCTACCTGTTGGAGCTCAACTGGATGGATGCGAAGTTCATCCTGCAGATCATGTGTGAGCTGAATGTGTTGCCGCTGGCACTGCAGATCACGAACATCGCTGGCAATGTTATGGTAAGTGCTGCACCTGTCCTGTATACACCTTTTCAACTTACATGTCATTCCTCTGACCAACAGCAACACCTGAACCTGCCCCACACATTAACTGTACCTATACCTGCCCCACACCTGAATTACACCTGTACCAGCCCCGCACCTGAACTACACCTATACCCGTCCATCACCTGAATTACTCCTGTACCTGGTCCTCTGAACTGTACCCATAAAGGTCCCTCCCTGAGGTAAAATGTCCTATCCACAGTCCCGTACCCTGATGGGAGGTCGCTCTGAGAGGAATGAGTACCTGCTGCTCCATGCCTTCCATGAGAAGAACTACATTGTACCTGACAAACAGTTCTTCAAGAAGACCCAACAAGACCAGGTACAGTCTGCTAGTATATACTGATATTCACTGTCTAATGCTCATGCAGCACACTCTCTGACACACCCAAGACTAATGCTGCACATTCGACACATCTGAGACTCACACAGCGCACTCACCAACATACCTCAGGCTCATTCAGCACACTCACTAACACACCTGAGGCTCATTCAGCACACTCACTAACACACCTGAAGCTCATTCAGCACACTCCCTTAACACACCTGAGGCTCATTCAGCACACTCCCTAACACACCTGAGGCTAATTCAGCACACAAAAGGTTGAAAACCCTGCAGTCAGCCAGTGATATATCACACATGGTCAGCATCAAGCTCACACAGGATAAGCATCAGTGGTGTTGCAGACATACACAGACCCCGGCAGAGCACGTATCCGTCATAAAGTGGCTTTAAAACAAATACATCTTACATTTTTACATTGTAGTAATTTAGCAGATGCCCCTATTCAGAGCAACACTTTAAATACAATCAATTTATACAGCTGGAGCAATTAATGTATTTTCTGACTCACAAGCCCAGTTCCCTAACCAATGTGCTACACCGCCAACTATAAAAGTACTCCCTTTGTGCCAGGATGAGGAGGATGTGGACGTGGGAAAGGGGAAGTCCAGGAAGGTGCGGAGGAAGGCAGCCTATGCCGGGGGACTGGTCCTGGACCCTAAAGTGGGTAAGTGGAGCATGTGAGGAGGTGGGGCTTCACAGGAGTACAGAGGTCTGTTTGCACTCTGTTTGGCTGAATTGGGTCGGAACTCCTGTCTGTTGTCTGCATAGTCATGTGTCCGGTTTCAGGCTGTGTCTGTAGTTGCTGACTGTGCCCTTAGTTTTGCTCTGTCTGTAATAAGGGATGTCTGTGGGTTCTCTCTCCACCAGGTTTCTATGATAAGTTCATCCTGCTGCTGGACTTCAACAGTCTGTACCCCTCAATCATTCAAGAGTTTAACATCTGCTTCACCACTGTGCAGAGGGAGGAGCCAGGGACAAGAAAGAGGACTGCGGTGTGTGTGCATGCATCTGTGGAAGCGTACATGCGTGCATGGAAGTGTGTGTGTGTGTGTGTGTGTCTGTGTGTGTGTGTGTGTGTGTGTGTGTGTGTGCTTGTGCTTGCATTTGTGTTTTTCTCTGTCCATGCTGTGATTTTTGGCTCGCTCTCCTGTTCACGCTGTGCGTTGCGGGTTTGGTGTGGTTGCCTCTCTGCTAGCGGCCCATCGTTGTGTTGGCTACCTGTCCTGGCTGCCTATTGCCAATATTTTCTCCAGCGTATGCCCTCTCTGGTGGGTAAGTCTCAACATACTCGTTATGCTTGGAGTTACCGATTGAAATAGAGAAGGTAAGTTTCCACTTCTCTGTCTATTGTCGGCTCTGCTGTCGTATAGATGCTCCTCTGCTCAGGTGCCATTCTGTGCTCTGGGTTTGTGGTGTGGAAGGCGGGGGTGCGTTCACCATTTCCTCCACTGTGTGACGAGTAGCCTATGCTGCTTTGTGTGTAGTTGTAATGCCACTCCGTGTGCTAGTTTAGCGATAAAACGGGGTAAGTCATCTTTGTTTACAATAACTTGTGAAAACAATCTAGCTACAATGCGGTTGTGTATCCACATTCCACCGGTGTGTTTCTGACGTTCAGCCTTATTGGCTGCCGTCATCCTACCCGTTCCAGAACGAAAACAAAGGAACGGCATTTTGATTTGAAAAAGTCGACGCTAATGGTGGATTGGAGTCACAGAGACTGAATTGAGTTATCGATCACAATGAGAAGATACTGTTTTTAAGATACTGTTTACTTTTTTTTTTTTTTAAACGATGTGGGGCCGCCGCGGTGGTACAACGGTAAGAGTTGTACTCCGAGGATCGGGGTTCGCGCCCCAGACCTGCCAGTTCCGAGCATGGCCGGTGCCCTGTGGGAGCAGCAGTTGGCGGCTGCTTCCGGGTGGGGGGAGGGGCTCGGAGAGAATCGCTGCGCACAAAAAGGCCCTGGGCGAGTTGGAATCACGGTCAGGAGCTCGAGGGTTGTATACTACCGGCTGACAGGGTTGTATAGCGGTGGTTCTCTAGCGGTTGCTACATGGAATTGAATTAGAATAGGGTTTCAATTGGCTACTAAATTGGGAGAAAAATGGGAAAAAATCAGAAAACAAAATAATAATAAAAAATTGCAAAAAACCATGTACACGTTTTGACTTTTTAAATCTCTTGGAAGCCCCCCCTTTTTATTTATTATTTTAATTTTTAACATTTTTTTATTGTGAATGCGTGTCTGAAAGCTTTTGGGATCGGAGCCATAGATACTGAATTGCCTTGTTTTATATTTATTTTCTCCAGCACATTTTACTACCTTATTTACTTATTTTAGTTTTTAAAAAAATTTTAATTGATTTTTAAAAAACTTTTTAAAATACTTTTTCTCTCTTTTCTGTTTAGCATTGTATCATGTCCTATCCCACTAGTGACTATTGCCCAGACGGCAGGACGAAATATAAAATATATTGCCGTGGGAATAAAAAATATTTTAATTTTCACCGTCCACCGCTGCGGTAGGATCATGTGTTGATGGAACGGAAGTGGTTCCGTTTAAAAATGGATGAGAACACAGAACTATATAATAATAGTGTTAAATGGATGAGAAGTTTGTGCAACTTTGTGGTAGAGAACGAGAGGTGGGACATGCAGATTCCAGGTACACGTTATTATTAGCTGTATTTTCAGAAGCTTTTCTGTGTATGATTTGAGGTGTAACTAGCTAGCGAAGCTACCTAAACTAGCTGACATGATACATACACACACCGCCCATTTATGAAGACACAGACTGAAACAACGCAGTAATACACACACACAATGTCGGCTACACTTTCGTTCGCGGCCCATTTTTCAAAAGAGCTTTTTGGTACACCGGTAATCTATTTGGGCGTACCGTAAATATGGCAACGGAGATAAACAATGCGTTACCGCGACAAACATTTCTGTACCGTCAACTACGTCACTGCCGTTGTACCGTCTATCGTCCTGCCATCTACCATCTGCTGTGTGAACGGCCCATTAAGCTGCAGAAAGTTTTGGGCCATCCGACAATTGATGTCATATAAGCAAGAGCATCTAAATGCGATAAGCTGAATTTATAAAATAGATTTCATTAACATTTGGGCTCTTCAAACCAATCCAGATTTGTTCATTGTTACTGAGTTCTGGTTAAATGCTTCTAAACTCCTCAAAAAAAGTTCGGAAACGTTATTTCGGTCGATTATTCCTCCCCTTTAATAATACCAATTGGTATTGTATTTTATATCGTTGGAAAGCCTGATTAGTCACCTTTACAACGAGGTACAACTTGTAAGGATCGTGCATTCGTGGAATGAGCAACACAGCTAACCGTGTGGGTAGCGGCCCAAAAAAATGTGCCAAAATCCCCTGCAATATTCTTCTGTTGGTATTCACTCTCGTTTTGAGTTGCTTGGTGGACTGGATGATTGCACTCTCCCACAGTAATAAGGAAAAAACAACACATATTGGCCATTTTTACACTTTATTCATTTTACACTGTCAGGGACCTCAGTAGCGTGTGGAAGATCCATACGCAGCCACAACAGCTTGGCACCTCCTCCTCATGCTGGTCACCAGCCTGGTCACACACTGCTGTGGGATGGCATCCCATTCCATCCCACTGGCATACACCTGCCAGCACTTGAAGCTCAAAACGAGAGTGAATACCAACAGAAGAATATTGCAGGGGATTTTGGCACATTTTTTTGGGCCGCTACCCACACGGTTAGCTGTGTTGCTCATTCCACGAATGCATGATCCTTACAAGTTGTACCTCGTTGTAAAGGTGATTAATCAGGCTTTCCAATGATATAAAATACAATACCAATTGGTATTATTAAAGGGGAGGAATAATCGACCGAAATAACGTTTCCAAACTTTTTTTGAGGAGTTTATTTCAGAATCTGAGATTGCTTTGCCTGGCTATAAAATTTTCAGGGCAGATAGGGAAGGAAGAGGTGGAGGTGTGGTCATTTTTGTGAAGAATAGTTTTAATCTCTGTATTAATCTCAACATCAGTCCCGAAGCAATTTGAATGTTTAGCCTTAAATGTATGTCTTGGAAATAATTATCAACTTACTCTAGTGGGAGTCTATCATCCCCCTTCTGCTCATTCTTGTGCACTGGATAATTTATTTGTATTTGTAATTTGTATAATATTTTTTTTATAAATATGCATCTTCAGATCTGTTAATTATTGGTGATGCCAACTTTGATTGGTTATCCCAAACCTCTGATAAACTAAAATTAATTTGCCATAACCTTAATTTAACACAGTTAATAACTAAGCCAACCCATCCTCATGGAATAAATTCAACACAATCTAATCTATTGCAGGGCTGTACAGTGCGACGTGTCGCACGTGCTACAAAATAATCGGTCTGCGATAAATAAATTTACTGCAGTTGCACCCGTGTGATAGCCTGTGTGAGGAAAAAAAGCTATTTTTTATTTTGCGTGTGAAGTGAGGGTTTGTGTGAAGTGAATCGATGCGCCTCGATATTCTCTTTGGTAGTTGTAGTCTATCGTACGATTAAAAACCATGTTCCCGTCTTCGTACAGTCCATACATACAACACCCAATCCCACAATTCCTAGCGAACAATCCCCTTTTCATCAGCGAATCGTGCAAGCTAGCTATCTATCTGGGATGATGCATAAGAGATACAAAAATTAACAAATTCCTCCCACAAATAATTAGTAAAAGAAATTTTAGGAATTTTTATGAGCCAGGTTCTTTACATTACCTATATTTTAGTGATCTGGCAGGTGTTTTCTACATCCCTGATTCAGAGTTGGCTCTTAAATATTTTATTAATATTTTTAATCTCATTGCAGATAAGCATGGTTCTTATAATAAAAACTGAGTCAGGGATAGATCAAACCCATGGTTTTCTCATGAATTATCTGAGCTTATCCGCATGAGATATATGGCATGGGCTAAAGCAAGAATGACAGACTCTACTCTTGATTGGCTATCCTTCAGGCAATTAAGGAACAGATGCTTGACTTTGATTAGAAAGGCCAAATCTGATTTCTTTCTGTTATTTTGAACTGATAGTGGTGGGAATTCTACTACATTCTGTAAAACGGTTAAATGTTTGAAACGGAAGTCTTCCCTTTCAATCTCACAACAAATAAGGTATTTTTAAGACATAATTACTGACAAAAATGAAATTTGTGAAGCTTTTAATAGCCACTTTGCGGGTCACTTCGATACTCTTGATATTTTACAAAAGTCTGAGCCTGGTATAAGCCATCCTATCTCATAAAACTCCATTTGTCGGAATCGGCTCATTTTCTCTTAGACAGCTTACAGAAGAGGAAGTGCTGGAAGCATTACTTAATATAAATATAAAAAAATCTACAGGGGCTGATATCCTGGATCCTGGCCTTTTATGGCTAGGAGGTACATGTGTGTATATGTCTGTTTATCAGCAGGCCAGTTGTGCATTTACCTGCAGGTACATGTGTGTATATGTCTGTTTATCAGCAGGCCAGTTGTGCATTTACCTGCAGGTACATGTGTGTATATGTCTGTTTATCAGCAGGCCAGTTGTGCATTTACCTGCAGGTACATGTGTGTATATGTCTGTTTATCAGCAGGCCAGTTGTGCATTTACCTGCAGGTACATGTGTGTATATGTCTGTTTATCAGCAGGCCAGTTGTGCATTTACCTGCAGGTACATGTGTGTATATGTGTGTTTACCTGCAGGGAGAGATTTACGTAAAGGTGGTGACACTAGTGACTTTCTTGCCTAATCTCTTATAAACTCACAACTGCGCTATTTTTTGTCAAATCACTTAATTCTTAATGCATATCAATCTGGTTTTAGACCAGGACAATAGCACCATCTCAGCGGCGTTACTTGTGGTTAATGATATTATCGGGTCACTTGACAAAAAACAGCATTGTATTGCTTTGTTTATAGATCTTTCAAAGGCCTTTGATACTGTGGATCATTCTTTATTATTACAAAGGTCGTCTGCTGTGGGCTTTGACCAGAATGCATGTAATTGGTTCCAAAACTATCTTATAGATAGGTCACAATGTATAGTAGCTGACGGTATCCAGTCACAATGTCCTGAAATTTGAGTTCCGCAGTTGTCCATCTTAGGCCCTGTGCTTTTTATATTATATATTAACGATATTGGTTTTAATGTAAGCAATTGCATATTGCATTTTTATTCTAATGATACGGTGCTGTATGCTGCTGCCTCCTCTGTAACGCAGGCTCTATACAACCTCCAGCAAGCTTTACTGCAATACAAAAGGCACTTATAAGCCTTAAACTTGTTCTTAATGCAGATAAGACAAAATTTATGTTATTCTCTAGAGCCCACAACAAATGCCACACTGACTTGGATTTATATACCCTAAATGGTCTTTTAATTTCACGAGTTCCCTCCTACAAATGTCTTGGAATCTGGTTAGATGATAAACATTCTTATGTAGGTAAAATACGCATAAAAGCAGAAAGCAGTGATTTGTAAATAATTTTTTACATATATTTAATTGAAAACAGTACAAAGAAAAGATATTTAATGTTTTACCTTATCAACTTTATTTATTTTTGTAAATATACGCTAATTCCGCCCGCCGCCCCACCATCCAATCGATAACGCTCTTCTGCAGCCCCCGCTATTAACCAGTCAAGCACGTAATAATCGACTTGGGCGGAGGCCAGGGATTTATTCTGTGTGGGTAACGTTACTATAAGCAGGGTTCAAATTGTTGAACGCAGGGGAGTGCCGCTCCTCTTGTTAAGTGGAATTGGGAAAACCGTCCACCCTGTTAAGATATGTAATTCTGTAAAATTAAACTCGTTGGGTTCAGTCCAATCGCTTATTTTCAGTTGTTTCATAATTGTCTAGGAGCTTAGCTCCACCCAACGGAGGAAGTGAGAAAGAGATGAAAGGATGAGATACAAGGACGGAGGAATCGAGGCAACATTCTTGTTGTCACCCCTTGTGTGATTTAAAACTAGAAAAACAGCAGAGCGCTATAGGCTGGGTATATAATTATGACCACTATGTTTTTTCCCCCAGCAAAAAAAAACACTGGGAAGTTTAGAAAACACCTGTTTGGAACATTCCACAGGTAAACAGGTGATGCTATCATGACTGGGTATAAAAGGATATCAAAAGACTCTTGATATTTTCTCTCTTATTTTCAGGTACTCTAACAAGTGATACTATAATCTCTGCATTTGAATGGATCTCTATGGGAATTGGGGGGTGGGACTAGATTATGCTGTAAATTACATGGGAATAGTACGGAACCCATGGTTGGCTAAATGGCTGTAAGTCATCAAGGGTCTGAGGTATCAAACAAGTCTCGAACCATCACTCTGCTGCCAGATATGCAGTAGATATTGCGCCACACGTGGAACAAACTCCAACGCTCTCTAAGACTGGACACTTTGACGTCCTTACGGAAGTTCAAGTTGTTGTTGGAGCACTTGGTTATAGAGGACTACACATGTTTCATGTAATTAGTTTTCATCCTTTCGTCTTGTATTTTGCACTTTGTCTCTTGTCGTATTATTATTATTGTTGTTGCTTGTGAATTTTGTAATCAGGGCTCTCCTGAAAAAGACTAGTCTCAGTGAGACCTCACTGATAAAATAAAGGATAAATAAATTGTCGGGGTGTTACGGAACGTAGTTGATCCGTGGTCCGTACGGATCACCCCTCACGGTTCGGCACGCATGTGAACAGCGGATTACTTTGCGAACTGTAATGTAATCAGTGAAATACAAATTTTACTGCCGCTGTTACTTTTTAAGCAGCCTAATAATTCCCTGAAATACACATTTTACGACCGCTGGTACTTTTTAAAGCAATAATCCCCTAAATCTCGATGTGGAGTTGCATAGAAAAGATAGACGAGAGATGCTAGCCGTTCACGTATGTTCACGTGAAGGGGGCATGTTTTCTCTATTGGAATGCCAAAGAACAAATCAATCAGAGATGCTTGCATTGCCTGTGTGGGTTGCAAAAACAATCATGGCTAGCGGAGGAGCGGAAGACCTTGAAAAGCGTCCCGCATCGTTTAAGTCACATGCATGTTTTTCATTTTAAATTAATCCAAAAGTTCATAAAGTTTTTTGCTCATCCGAAAAAATATCCGATCTGTGACCCAAAACCGTGATACGATCCAAACCGTGAGGTTTGTGATCCATTGCACCCATAATAAATTGGGTCCTGCATGTTTGTGTATTACCAGGAAGACAACTCTGATGAGATCCCAGAGCTGCCAGATCCAGACCTGGAGATGGGGATTCTGCCCAGAGAGATCCGCAAACTTGTGGAGAGGAGGAAACAAGTCAAACAGCTGATGAAGCAGCAGGACCTGCACCCTGACCTCTACCTGCAGGTAAACACATCTGCACCCTGATCTCTACCTGCAGGTAAACACAAAACAAAAACGAGCGTTTGGTTCAGACTTCAGACAGGATTTCTTGGAACAGGACGCTTTTATTCGCCTGAAACTATGGGAGGAGTTATTATACACACACTAGTTATGTAATGAGATTAAAGTATGTATTGGTTGAGTTTTAACGTCTGTCACCATGGACCCATTTCGACTCCACCCTTTTTTCAGCATACAGGAATAAAGAGATATAGATAGACTGAAATTTAATGAGATTGCAATGGAATCTATTCCTCGCGCTTCATTGGTGCTCAATACATACCTTAATAGCCATAAATAACGTGGTTATAAGCATATTACAGATTGTTCTTGACTCACTTTAAGTACACTATATTTACAGAACATTTTACCTACTTAACTACTTTCTCATCCAATGTACTCAACGAGCATACTCAACAGTATAAGAACAGTTCTGTGGTTCAAACATGTAGGGCTGGATGACGTTGATGGCACTCGGGTTGAGGGCGTGGATTTAGACCACGCCCCTGCAATCCTGAGTCCTTTCAAGACTGAGTTTATTAGCTGACTGATGTATATGAATATACCTATTCACATTTTCTTGAAAAGATATTTGGCGGGTGTGTAGTGGATACATCCATCTGTGATATGTTTTGGTTATTTATCCTAAGTAAGAATCCTTTGTCCATTACTTTAATGTTGTTTTTTGGTGGAATTACCCATTAATGTTAGGTCCCTCTAATTTCTACAGTGCAGGAAATATTACGGACTGAGAAATGTTAAGTAAAACTTATTAATAGACATGCAGGGATTAAAGTTTCTTGTCGCTACGACGGATTTCCACCTTTTCGATTGAAGAGAGAACGTAGCCTATACGAGATCCATGTAGATCTGTTGGGGAGGGGAGGGGAGGAAGGTGCATGGACAAAAGAGTAGCCTAGACCTCAAAACTGATCTACAAATCATGTTCATTCGCCATCAAATAAAAACAAATAAAATGTGTGCAATTGTATTTGTTTGTGGTAATAAAATGATATGTATTGCATGGTAATGGTTTTATTTTGTCTCTCCGCTTACAAAACGAAAATAAAAAATCTCTGCTGCCTCCAGGTGCCACTTGCAGGCAGCACACGCAGTCAATGCATAAAAAAGTTATTTATCAACAAAACAACAGTTTCTACAGCCTCTGCTTGCACACAACAATTTATTTAACAAAAAAACAGAAGATAACTAATAATGTTAGCCCACTGACATCATATGAATGTAATGTTAACGTTGGAGAACATTATCTAGCTAGCTAACGTTAGTCAACAAATCATCATCAGGCGCTCCCTCACTTCTCAAAAATATTACTACAACACTGCTGAACACATATACACTGTAGCTTATTGAACGCCAATTCACCCACTCTCGCACTTAATGGGACTCCTTAACATTAGTGCTTCCTTGTTAGTTTACTGTCAAAGATGAATGGAGCCCAATAGGGAAATTGGCTTTTTGAGCGCAAATCATAGATATCAGCACAGCAGAGGTCGACATTATATACGGTGCCGAGGTTGACACCCAAAAGCTGGCCTCTTTATTTCAACCCATTGATAACGAGCTTATCTGCATACACTTGTCAGTGCAAGAAAGCACAACTTTGATACACTGACTGCCTTTGTGATGTGACCTCTATCGCCCCCTACAGTATGACATCAGGCAGAAGGCTCTGAAGCTCACGGCTAACAGCATGTACGGCTGCCTCGGGTTCTCTTTCAGCCGCTTCTACGCCAAACCACTCGCCGCACTGGTCACCCACAAGGGCCGAGAGGTACTCCCACCTGCACACACACAAGTGCACATGCACAAAGAAAAGAACATGGCCCATAGAGCACCGTACGCATGTACACACACACACGCACATACACTGACTGCATGCAGCACAAATGCACACACCCACGCACATGTACAATCCAGGATAAAAATGTAGTGATAGAATGCGGAGGAACAGCTGTGATATCAGCTGACAGGCGTGTTTGGGTGTTGGAGCAGACTTAGTGATTTGATTAATGGGGGGTGTGTGATATCTTGGGGCAGTTGTTGGATATTACTGAAGAGGTCATGCTGCCCTCAAAAATGATATCAGAACCTATTTTTGGTTGGTACAGGCCATGTGCTGTCACAGCCAGTAGAGGGCGGCACAGCACCGTCGGTATCCAGAGCCATAGTTCACGGCTCCTCTTTCATCCTATACAACACTGGGTTTGTATAGCAGGACAGGATTTTCCTTTTTGTATGTGTGCGCACACACCGGAATTATGATGCTGATCTACCTTTAATTATCAGTGATTGCTTGATTGTCACTGTGTCATATGCATCATAGTGGTCTATGTTTTAGACTTAATTGATTGATCAATTGTTAATTGACTGATTGTTCATTTACTCATGTTGCACTGTATATCATCTGTGCTGACCTGTTTATACATTTTGAATTGCACTCTGTGCTATAATTAGTAGTGGTAAGACTGTTTACTCAAGTAAACGTGTACTCGTCAGCAGATTCTTAAACGTTTTGGGGAAGAAGAAAAAATTTATCTTTGAAAATATAATTGGCTCAAAGCATGTACAGCCCACGTGTTATGCTTACCTCCCCCCCGTGGCCCACAATCGCACCTACCTCCATGTCTGTGTGTGTGTCACTGATATGAGACAAGGCCCAGTTACAGCGGGTCACATGAGCGAATGAGCCGTGAGATCCTCCAGCGCTTCTCACTCTGCGATAGACGGTGACGTCGCCACCCCACAGGTATTCGTTTAAAGGTGTGCGTGCATGGAAAACGTGTCACGGCTCTACCTACTGGCCTTTTTCAGCTGGCCACCCCCCTCCACCTTCCTCATACAGCAGGTGTGTGCGCTAGGATCTACCCCAATTTTCACACATTCACTGGTCCATGAATGCAGGAAAGGCAATTGGTTTGACAGGTTACGCTGCAGTGGAACACCAGCTAAAAGAGATAATGTTATAATGTCCATATTATGCTTTATTGGAACTCAGTGAGAGTTTTGTGTTATTCTTGATAACGGAGTGAACACAAAAATCTATGAAAACTAATAAACAATCAGGTTCTTCAAAACCAGCGGTTTCACATTTATCATAACAGAACAATGCAATATTAAGTACTCTTTTCAGTACTCGTTATCAGCAAGTACCCAAACCTTAACAACTACCTCAAACTTGTATATGTTACCAAATGGTTATATTAAAGTTATGGTTATTCCATAAATTAGGTTGGCTAAAACCTTGATTAAATTAAGAATGTACTCTCGGATACTGTTACACTGGCTTACCACAGAGTATTTCTTCAGAATCCTTTTTGTCAGTTGTCATTAATGCACTGTCTGTCACTGTCTTGATAGAGTGCATGCTCAGTATTTCATTCTCGTTTGAAAGCTTGCTCTTGGCAATGCAGCTCAGTTTAGTGTGCCAGTTCTTCGAAATGAGAGCTCCAGAATGAAATGCATATAATGTTAAATGTGAGGGTTTATTTTTAGGCGCATATTGAGTAGCATTTCTCGATCAAGGGGGGCACTACCGCTATTGTTTAATGCCGTCGGCAAGCACTGAAATGTAACGATAATCCAAAATGACAACCATTTCAAGATGATGGTGACTCATAGGACACAATTCTGTGTTCTCATGAAGGGATTGTTCACTTTAGCCAGTTATACAACTCTGCAAAGTAAGCAATTTTATATGAATTATATTATATAAATATTTTAAATATTTAGAACCACCATTTGTTTTCATTTGGCCAATGCTCTAGGACTGGAGTCATGGTAACTTTCCTTCACAGTCCAATTAACAAATTTGTGAAAGCTGCAAATCCATACGTCAATCTGAAGAGATGTGAAGTGTTTTTTTTATTCAAAGTGGTTACAAATATATGTCATTATGTCAGACTGTTTAGGATTTATACCCATTTTTCTAAGAAGCTAGAAAAATGGGTTAATTTGTTCATGGCCACTGTGTTTGAGAGAGAAGCTTTTCCAGTGCTGGTGTTTCACATCTTGGCCCAGACACTGACCCTGGTGACTACAGTGTTTTGTAAGCTGTAGTTTAAGAAAAGCATGATTCACAGGTAGGGTATAGATTGTAGATTTGGGTTATAGGGCACAATGTTGAATGAGATGGTACAAAGTTAACTTGTTTTTCAGCTTTCTGCGGTCTGGGGAAAGTCGCTTTTAAGCTCTAAAATTATTGGCGGTCTATAGGGTTGCTTTGAACAAGTTAATGCACCGTGAGCCACACTGTATATTTGTGGTTAGGTGGTAAGTGTGGTTAGACGAGCCTTTAAGGGTGAAATCGTCCTCTCCTTAATTGGTATCATCGCCAGGCTGCATGCTTGCGGTTACAGTTGCTAGGCTTGGTCGTTGGGATAGTGCTTTATGTATGAAGCGGTTGGTTAATGGATATCACCCTTGGTCTCTGGCCCTGCCGGAGCCCTGACAGACTGCTCTGGGCTTGTTTGATGTCAGGGCGGGACAGGCGCAGCATTTGGTGCTCCTGTTTGCCCTTTACCCTCCTCCCCTGGATCCCTGCGTGCTGACACCGGCGGCACAATATATCACCCTTCCAATGCCCCGTTTATTAATAGAGCTGGCAGCACTTTTCTGAGAAGGGCGTTAAACGCCTCACAGCCTCTGCTTAAATGAATTGAGTGGGCGCTTGGCAGGGTGGCGCTTTAGGGGAAGTGATGAGGGCCGTAGAGGGGGTACTGGCACTGGCGTGTGAGCTCCAGACAGGGGTACTAGCAAAGAACGTCCCTTTATTTTATAACTCTTTATTTTATGCTGAAACTTTCTGTGAAGTCCAAAGGTCTTCACCCAAAAATCTAAATTTCCTGTGCTGTAACTTCCCATAATCTGTACACCAACTTTGCCAAAGCAAGTCAGGGAAGAGATGCAGGCATTATCGTTCTATTTTGCTCATTTGTAATGAGCTAGTTACAATGCGGTGACTAGGTAGGTTATACTGAGGGGTAGGCCAGATAGGCCTTGTTCACACTACGATTTTTAGTTTTTAAATATTTCAGCAACGTTTTAGTTGAGAGGTTTTCGCTACCTTGACCTGTTCGTACACATTACTTCAATGCATTCTGTGGTTGTCGAAACCTAGAATGCACTCCACGCAGCACATTTCCTTGACAGCTAATTTGATCTTTTGCGTTGCATGATATCCATATTGACATTTATAGTTGAGAATTTTTTTTATAAATAAACAACATGGATCATTTGCCACTTTCCGTGTTTTTACGGAGATGCAACGCTCCTTCCAAGTTGAACCACAATCGGCAGCAATAGAGATGAAATTATATAATAATAATAAAATGAACACAAATGTTCAACCGTCAAATTAACTGTGTGAAGATGTTTGAAATTTCCATGGAATTTCCGAGTATCACCAGTGGAATTGTACGTAATTTATTTATGACACAAGCAAATTATTGATATGATTCTATAGGTAGGTTTTGGAAATGATCCCGTAAACACTCATACCCCTTTCACACACAAAACGTGGGAAGGACACGGAATGAATGAATTTGACCCACATTTGACCCTTTCACACCACACTGGTCACGGGTAAGTCCCGGGTCATCGCCATTTACACCAGACACGGGTGTGCAAGTCTACGTTTGTAGGGTTTTACGCATGGGGTTTTTAGAAGGTGTGCCAGTGCTATAAAGGGGTGTGTATTTCTCAAACGGATTGTCAAGAAAATAAATGACCACAGAATCTTGAAAGGATTTTTTATGCGTAAAACCAATGGTAAGATTGTATATTTATTTTATATTTAGTAGTAGAATGACGTAGTATAATTTTACTTGTTTATTTAGCTATCGAGTAAGGAGGGCTTTTAACGGCTGTATCGGCATTTGTTCTGGCTGTTGTTGGCTTTATCTTGGTGCTATGATGGAATACAAATTTTTGGTGATGAAAAAAAGAACTCATAGATATTGTCCACTGTCACGCATGGGTAGGTATAGTTGCAGGTGAGACTGGGTGAAGGGTTGCTTGTTAAATGGACTAGCTACGTGACAATAGTGCCACTTCGGAACTCCATATTCAGTACAGTTGTCACAAATCGTATACTAATAAAGTTAGAGTTTGTTGTTTCCACTCAGGTTGGTTGCAAGAGCAATGAATGTCTTAGTTGAGCAATCTAAGGCTGCCACTAGGAGACATGGCCACTAGGGGGTCTGCGTGAAGGGGATAACTTGTGCAGAAAAGTTGTTCTGAAACTTTAATATAAATGACGAAGACCGTAGGCTATTGATGTGAGCGTAGGCTATTGGAACCAACTCTCGAATTATCTTCATTTTCGCTAGCTAGTAGTAGCCTCACTAGCTAGTAGCCTCTTGCTCAGTTGTCACAGGTAAATATATAACGGTGGATAAAAGTGTCTGCTAAATGACTATAATGTAATAGCTTATTAAATAACAAATTGTACTTACATTGTATTTGGCTACCAAACTATTAGCAGGAAAAAAAGGAACATGTAGCCTACAGAAGTAAACCTGCAGAAAACTAGCCTGCATTGTATCCGCTAGCTAGCTGGTTACCAAACTAGCTGTATTTGCAGGAAAAAACAGAACGTGTACAGAAGTTAACATGCGGCAAACTGCATTGTATCCGCTAGCCAGCTGGATAACAAAAACAGTGTACAGAAGTAAACTTGCGGACCTGGCTCTTGTGTGAATGGCAATGACCTGGGACTTACCCGGGACCATAGTTTGGTGTGAATGGGTCAAACACAGGTAGAACCCGTGTTTAACATCCAGTGTCAATTCCGGGTTTTGCGTGTAAAAGGGGTATTTTTTACCATCAATTATATGAGCTATATAGTGAGAGCTGATCTGGACAGTGGCGTGGTTATTTGGCATTAGAACTTCATGAATGAAATGCTGTCATGATGCTGGAGAAAATGGGTTATGTAATCTCTATAAAGTCAAAGGCTAAGAGGACAGTCGGAAGGATAGTGAAAAGGTGGGAAACAGACCCCTCTCCTTGTAACCTTTAATGGCTTCTCTCAATACTCACACAGCTGTTTGACATTTGACCTTTCTAGAGAAACGTAGGCAACCTGTTCTGATTAGGTCTGTGTGAGCCCTTTAACCCAAACGCACGCACAGACTGCTCTGGTATTTTAAGTATAAAGTGGGCCGGGGGTTAGTATTACATGTGGCGGAGGGTTTAGTGGCTTGATTGATGTTCATAAATTTTATTTTGGTCCCTTTGTGAGTCCGCCAGCATTCCGAGATATGTGCTTATAAAAATAAAAAAAGGGGGGGGTTGGGGCGGTGAGATGTGCATTTGGGAAGGGATGGACAAACTTCTTTACTCGTGCTGTGGCAGTGGGGGTTAATTGAGTTACACTCACTGTTGTCCTGAGCCGTGATGGCGGTGGGGTGGGGGGTTCCCACATTTGACCTCATACCACAGGAACGTATGTCCAGCTCTCTGTCAGTACAGCCCTAGCAGTTTCTGGGAGCAAAATTAAAGCCATTATCTCTTCAGTGTGAAAATGGTGTCAGCGCCCCATGCTTGTATCTTGTGGCGGGTGTTGGAGAGGGACGTGGTTGAAATGATAGCATCGCCCGTCTGCCCGCCCATATCCCGAGCCCACATTATTCACCCTTTCTCAGGATCAGTGAGGGTCACTTTTAAACTTCCGAGAATAAGTCATAACTGCCCCCCCCCCCCCGGCGACAGCGATGGGATTGTCATGCGCTGCGTTGTTACGGCAAGTGCGCCCGTCGGTGTTTGGGGGGGATGGGGGGATTTGTTCAGGATATCAGTTGACTTAACAAATAGTCAGGAGGTGGGGCGGGTGTAATTGAATATCTTTGGATTTGGGCCGGTAGCGGGGTCAACCAGGAGGGGTCCTTATTTGGAGATGGTCCTGCCAGATGCATCCCTCTTCCCAGTCTGCACGCTTGGGGCTCAGGGGAAACCCTGTTCTTCAGGGTCCTGTCGGGGCACAGGATTCCTCGTCTCCCCTGTTGAGATATACTTTACACAGAAGATAACAGGAAAGGCCCACAGTGCTTTAAACGTAGGGTCTGAATCTTGGTGAATCTGTAAGTCAGGTGTGCGATATTGTTTCTCGCATTGACATTAGCCATTTGCATTTCTTTGACTGCTTGTTGAAAAACTATTTTGGGGAGTAAAATGTACATGGTCAGCAACAGTGCTTTGGTATGCTGTGACATTGAAATGCTGCTCAATTGGTATTAAGGTGCTTAATGTGTGCCAAGAAAACATTAACTACACCATGACACCACCAGTCTGCACTGTTGACACAAGGCAGGATGGATCCATGGATTCTGACCGTACCCTCTGCTTGATGCAGCAGAAATCGAGATTAGTCAGACCAGACAATGTTTTTCTCATCTTCAATCGTCCAGTTTTAGTGATCACATGCCCACTGTAGTCTCATCTTTGTGTTCTTAGTTGACAGGATTGGGATCAGGCATGGTCATCTGCTGCTGTAGCTCATCCGCTCAAGGTTCAATGCATTGTGTGTTCAATGATGCCCTTCTGCACACCACTATTGTAAACAACTGTTAATTGAGCATTTGTGGCCTTCTGCTAGCTTGAATGAATCTACCCATTCTCCTCTAATCTTTCTCATTAAACGGTAACAAAACACACTGGTTTTGTTAGACCCCGTCCCCTTTTCAGTCATAGCCAAAAGCTAATTTCTACTCTGGACAGCAATCACAGTGGCTGCTTTGTTTCTCTCACTCTCTCACTCTCTCACTCTCTCACTCACACACTCTCTCACTCACACACTCACACACTCACACACACATACACACAAAACACGCTAGCTCAAGCTGCTGCCGAGCCCTCGCTTCAGCTTATAATGATGCGCAAACAGAACATCACACGTTGTCCAAATACTTTTCCACGCCATGTAGGCTACTCATTTTACAAAAGCTGTCGGCAATCACACTACCTGCTAGATATCAACAATATTGGTTTCCATTTCAAAGGGTGCACATGTGGTCACTGCACTGAACTCTTTCCAAGAGAGAATGTTAGGGACGTATGTTGCAAAGCTAAATGTGTAGCATGAATATACTACAACTCCTGGCTCAACTATTTGACCCAAATCCCCTCTTTCTGCAGGAAATACCATATATAGCAATAATATACCATAAAACATAAATTCAACAATATTCTTTAAAAGTGACTTCATTAACCAAGAAAATGTAAATGACTGCTCTCGTCTACAGTCAGCACTGCAGCGGTGAACGGTGTCGTGCAGCGCGAGTAATAGTTTGTTTACAAAAAATATTCAACATAAACAGGCCAGCAAGGGCACAGTGAACCTAAAAATACAGGAAATATTCACACCGTGCATGCAGCTCAGAGAGTTGCTCCACGTTCCTGTCAGACATGTAGGGTGTAGCCACCGAACTATCGGTGGGCGTAACTATAGGTTTCCATTTCGTCACCGGGAGGAATACGTCAGCGGGATGAAATTTCTGGCCAATCACAGATTGAACATGCAGTACCTAGCATTTTACCACGAGACACTTTTGAGGCAGATTTGTAAAGTTTACGCTTTTTTGCGCTGACTGCAGTAATTTGTCAAGATTTGGACCAGGAGCAATCAGTAATACTTAGAGAAAAAACAAAACAAATGTATCAGTTATCATCTAAAATAAGTTGTTTTAGTGCTTTGTTACCCTTTAACATGTTGTTCTTCCCTGCAGAACTGCTGCTCACTGGATGTTTTTGGTTTATCGCACCATTCTCTGTACTGTAGACTGTAGTACATGAAAATCCCGGAAGGGCAACTGTTTCTGAGATGCTGTTGTTAGTCGAACGACAACTAAACCTCTTCACCATGTCTGCATGCTTTATATGTTGTGTTGCAGTCACGTGATTTGCTATTTAGAGGAGGAGGCTATTTGCAATAACAATCAGGAGTTCCTAATAAAGTGGGAACTATAACTTCTAAGCTCCACACTACCGTACACCTGAGTTCGCACTTTAGTCAAGGCTTGGGAGTACGCATGCTGGAGCGTAGAAGTATGGTAGCACAAAGTTTTGTTCAGTAGTGGGACGCTCTTTGTGTTGACATTTGTCCCGTAATCTTTGCCGTAACTCTTGAGGAGATTCAGATGGTATTCACGTTGCACTTAGTAAATAAACTAAGTATAGTGTTATTCAAACTACACTATTATTCAAAATGGGACTGATGAAGTCAGGACATCTGAAGTCCAATTTTACGTCACAGATTGTGTTGTTTCTTCACACTGTTCCACATTATTCATATATAAACTCCTCATGTACCATTTTCCCCTTGACATAATTTGAGATTTTCAATCTGAACCACTAAGTGTCTGTACTAAAGGAATTAATACAGATGCCCTGACGTTAGGCAGATATTTGTCTCTAGGGAGAATTCCTTGCAACTTATGGCAGAAACAACGTCAAGACAATGTCCCGATCCTTCCTCATTTTTCAGAGAATACCAGGATCGCACTTGGCAGCATTCCGCCTGCCGATAAAGTGGTCTTCGTTCTCCCTCTGCCACAGCACAAGCTGCCTTGTGTCGTCCTCTTTCCCTAGTGTCACATGTCAACCTAATTGATATTACGAATTTGACGTAGTCATATAGGTAGCTAGGTCTATTACTAATGCCATTATTATCTGGCTAAGATAGCTAGCTATGGTATGTAGTTTAATGTTTGCTTGCTAGCTAGCTAGAAAATTGCATTGCAATTTACATAACGTTAGCTAACGTTACTAAGATAGCTCAATAATTTGGCTAACTATACACTGTAAACAATCTGACTGTAAATTCACAGTAAATTACAGGTTACTAGTTGCATTACTTTCACAGTAATTTACTGTATATTTTCACAGTAAATTACAATAAAATGACAATTGTTTACTGTGATTTCACAGTTAATTTGCCCACGAAATTACTGTGATGTAGCTGTATGCTGATGTAGAATTACAGTAATTAGCTGTTCCTAAATTATAGTAATCACCTATATTTTCACATAAAAATATTTAACTGAATTTACAGTAAAATACAATAAAATGACAACTGTATACTGTGATTTCACAGTTAATTTGCCCATGAAATTACTGTGATGCAGCTGTATGCTGCTGTAGAATTACAGTACTCAGCTGGTTCTAAATTACAGTAATCAATTGTATTTTCACATATCAACTGTAATAGTAATGCAACTCAGCGAACGCTATTTTACTCTTAAGTTTAAACTGGAATGTGAAATACTGTAAATTTGCCTAACTAATTTTACCGTACCTATAAACTTTTTTTAGTCTGGTAAATTAAAATAAAAACAATATCCATTTTACCAATTTATTAAACAGTTTTTGAAGAGTAAATGTGCAGAGTATCCGAAGTGCAGTTAAACATTTTTAAGTGCAAGTACTGTGCAAAAACACATTTCACAGGCAGTCTGTGCAAATTTCTTAAAGCTGAAAGCTTAACTTGGTCACTATAGGATTGATCCATTAATTTCAAGTGGATTGGATTGGTCATTTAATTTAGATAATGTGCATTTTCACCTTTCCCTTGACCATGCAGAACCAAATCTAACAAGCGTCCTTGGTTTTACATGCCTAAAATTTGTAGTTTCATGGTGATATCAAGTTCAGGACAGTCGTTCAGAATGAAAAATTATCTTGTTGAAAAACTCATAGGTTTGAGGGGTCACTGCAGCACCCGCTAAAATCTTCAGAGCAGACGAGACACAGATCAACTAGAAACAGTGACTGCAACACAGTAATAAACAGTACAGACTTTATTTGACTTTTTGAGATAGTCTTTTTAATGGCAAAACTTTTTAATATAATTCAAGAACAATTGACAAGGTTTCTGCATTTTAGACAGTTTCAGATTTCACAGTAGAATACACCATCAACATATAAATATATATAACATTTAAAGATATTCAGCTTTTAGATGTAGCATACCAACATGCACATTGGTATAAATGTCTAGAATATAAATTTTAAAGGGTTATTTCACTTTGGTACAACATTGTAATTTTGTTGAGCCTTCCCTATTGTATTTGCATTGTGTGAATACTAGCAATATCAGCTGTCCCTGCTGACCGTTAACAGCATCGCCGTTACTCCCGGTTGTCAGGCTCCTAATTCACTCCCATTCATTTTCGGGACCTCGCCAAAATGAATCGTTTTGAATCAAACTAACTGGCGGATAATACATTTGAAAGAGATCGCGAGGGTCAAAAGGTACATGTTTGTTTTGAGCTGATAAGCTGTTTTCAAGTTTAAACCAGATCTTGTTTTTCTTTTATAAGGCAATAAAACATTGAAAATATATTAAATATCAAAACAGAAATGTATCTTTTGATCCTAGTGCTCTCTTTTTGTGTATTATTCGCCGTAGTTAATTTGTGCTTTAAAACAATACATTTCTGCGAGCTCCCAAAACTGAATGGTAGTAACTTGGGAGCCTGACAACTGGGAGAAACTGTGATGTCATTAACGGTCAGCAGGGACAGTTGATGTTACTAGTATTCACGCTATGCAAATACAATGTGGTAGGCTCCACAAAATTACTTAGTTGTGGTCAAAAGTTTACATACACTTAGGTTAAGTAATTAAAACACATTTTTAACCACTCCATAGATTTCATGTTAGCAAACTATAGTGTTGTCAAGTGAGTTAGGACTATACTTTTTGCATGACAAAGTAATTTTGTGAAAGTACTTTTTTCAACAATTGTTTGCAGACAGATTATTTCACTTTTAATTCACTATATCACAATTCCAGTGGGTCAGAAGTTTACATACACTAAGTTGACTGTGCCTTTAAATTTTTTATATTTGGTTGCATATCCTTTGGCTTTGCATGCCATGACTTTCTGATGTCTGTGACCCAACTTTTGATATCTTATTTTCTGGTACTCCTACAAGCGATACTATAACCTCTGCATTTGAAAGGATCTCTATGGGAATTGGTGGGTGGGACAAGATTTAGCTATAAATAATGCTGGAACAGTATGGAATACATGGTTGGTAAAATGGCTGTAAATCATCAAGGGCCTGAGGTGTCAAACAAGCCTCAAACCATTACTCTGCTGCCAGATATGCAGTAGATATGGATGGATCACTTTAAGGGTTGTTTCTAAATCTAGTCCCACCCCCCAATTCCCATAGAGATCCATTCAAATGCAGAGAGGTTATAGTATCGCTTGTTGGAGTACCAGAAAATAAGATATCAGGAGACCTTTGATATTGTTGGGTCACAGACATCAGGAAGTCATGGCATGCAAAGAATATGCGACCAAATATTAAAAATGATTACTTTATTCTACATTGGCTGCAGTTAAATGTAAGGGGGCACATACTTTTTCACACAACGGAAATGGGTGTTGGGATTTTTTGTTCATTACATAAATGAAATAAGTTAAAAAAACAAACGTGTCATTTGTTCACTCGGGTTCCCTAAAATCGATATTATATTTTGGCTGAAATCTGAAAACATCCGGTGTGAGAAATATGCAACAATAGAGGAAATCAGGAAGGGGGCAAAAACTTTCACGGCACTGTATATTCCAGACGAGAAAATTCATCATTACAAAAAAATTTTTTTACATTACATTACATTACATTATAGACATTTAGCAGACGCTCTTATCCAGAGCGACGTACATAGTGCATTTCCAAACAAGTAACAAGTGCGTTAAAACAATCCTAAAAAGGCAAACACGAATCTAAGCGCTAGGCACAGTCAGTATGATTGGGGAATTTTTTTTTTTTTTATATATTTTTTTTTTTTTTGGGGGGGGAATACACAATTCTGATAATAGTCATAAGGAGGTAGGGAGGGGTGGAGAGAGGTGCAGCTTGAAAAGGTGAGTCTTCAATCTGCGCTTGAAAGCGGTCAGACTTTCTGCTGTTCTGACCTCCACGGGGAGCTCATTCCACCACCGTGGGGCCAGGACAGACAGACGTCGAGACCGGGTGTTAGTATGAAGAGGGGGGGGTACCAGTCGTCCTGAGGAGGCGGAACGCAGAGATCTGGCAGGTGTGTAGGGTCTGATGAGCTTTTGGAGGTACGGGGGGGCAGATCCTCGGACTGCCTGGAAGGCGAGCACCAATGTTTTGAATTTGATGCGGGCCATCACCGGTAGCCAGTGGAGGTCAATGAGCAGGGGGGTGACATGGGAGTATCGGGGGAGGTTGAAGACCAGGCGCGCTGCTGCGTTCTGGATAAGCTGAAGGGGTCTAATGGCCGATGCTGGCAAGCCAGCCAGGAGAGAGTTGCAATAGTCCAGGCGAGACAGCACCATCGCTTGGACCAGGAGCTGGGTTGAGTGGGTGGTGAGGAAGGGGCGGATTCTCCTGATGTTGTACAGGAAGAACCTGCATGCCCGGGTTACCACTGCGATGTTCTCGGAGAGGGACAGCCTGTTGTCCATCACGACTCCGAGGTTCCTGGCACAGGGCGTTGGGGTCAGTGGAATGTCTCCTAGGGAAATAGCAGTGCAACGGCAGTGCACGGTTTCTGTGCCCAAATTTTAATGTAAACGTGCCCATTGCATTTCGCTCTGTGACCACTGGGTACAATTGAAAGCAATCCTCGTGATTGTATTTATTGACGATAGGCCAAACAGTTCAAAGGTTTTAGCCAAAAAATTTAAAGAGCGCCACCAAGGCCAATCTGGGTAAATTTTGTTACCTGAGTAGCGAGTGGGAATGAAAACCTACCTATGGAAGATTTTAAGTCACTTTATTAAATGCAATCGCTTTAATGACAGATCTGTGTTTGCTTTCACATAACGATGTGCATTTATCATGCCATAATTAAAAACAAAACGCATATTGCATTGAATTTCATTGTGTGTTCTCTAAAAACACTCATACTGAAATACAATACGGGGTGTATTACTTTTCAGCCAGTGCACGGTTTTCGTGCCAAAATGTAGACGTGCCCATTGCATTTAGCTCTGAGTAGAGGGTGCCGCACAGAACGTGACATAATTCACAGCAATCCTCGTGATTGTATTTATTGGACTGCAGAGTGGCCGGTCATTGCTTTTCAACGGCAGTGCACGGCTTCTGTGCCCAAATTTTTATGTAAACGTGCCCATTGCATTTCGCTCTGTGACCACTGGGTACAATTGAAAGCAATCCTCGTGATTGTATTTATTGACGTGCAAAACGGTCTGTCATTGCTTTTATCGAAGTGCTCCGGCGTTTCAGTGCCAAAATGAAATGTAATCAACTGTCCAATCACAGTCCATGGGGCGGGGCGGGATTGGGTGGGGCGTAGGGATGAAATAGTGCAAAGAAGTCCATCGGCCTCGGTTTAGTTTGTGTGGGTAGCCGCAGCTATTTTCACTTTGTCATGAGTTATTGAGTGTAGATTGATGGGCAAAAATGGCAATTTCATCCATTTAAAATTAAATCTACAACACAATAAAGTCTGCAAAAAGTGAAGGGGTATGAATACTTTTAAGGATCACTGTATGCCACCAGGAACACCGGTCGTCACTCTGACGTCCCTAGTATGCACCACTGATAAAACTGATAAGGTATAATTAGTCCACTAATGGCAATACCCTCACAAATAACCTATAAAAAGTCTGTAATTAAAAGCATTTAAAATCACTACCACAACCTCGAAGCATTTGCACAACGAAAGTTTAGCGATGAAAAATGCTGCGCAATTCCCTACTTGCTGCTACTTCCATCTTACTGGTTAGTGACTTGTATACGCACTTTATTTTGATGAGTATGAGACGGAGTTTTAAATAATCGGCCAGGCTAGCCGGCTCTGCCCCCCATCCCCCTCCCCCCAAAACCTCCATACACTGTGTCACCACAGCCTGATAAATATGGCTAATCAGGAAACACTGCAATGGCAAAACGCTTAACGTTAATTAAACTGACGAATCAATAATTCAGAAAAAAATTTATCTGGGGAAAAAAAAAATGTGGAAGGTTCTAGCTAGCTAGCAAGCCAACACACCTGACAGTTCCCTGCTTCCAAAACATTGTTACCTAACCGCTACACCAAGATCACTTTTTAATTTAGCTCAGATATCACTGGCTCACTAAGCTAACTTGTACCTCAAAATAAAAAAGAATAAAATACTTTGTTCCAAAATATTATTTGTTCACTCATTCACTTTATGATTTTAGAGACTAACGTTACATTAACTTTACTTTACCTCCATAGCCTAACATACTTGCCAGCAGTTTTCGTAACGTTACAGGTTTGGAACAATTGCGAGGGAAACTTGGGATCATCGGATCAGAGAGGAATACATTAACAGATGAGGGGCGAAATGCACAGAATTAAACTGTTCCGAAAACATATCTTAAGGACGAATATTTCACAATTAACGTTACCTAGCTAAGGACATACAGTATTTATTTTGAAAGTATGAGAAATCACACTTAGGCCTTGGTGGTTGTGTCTCCATAAGACCACACTCCGGCTAGAAAGACTTAAAAATGAACGCACAACTATCTCAGTTACAAGGTTAAAAGAAGTCTAGCCATAATGGGGAAGCCGTTAACATAAATTATAGCTATATCTAAGTTATACATATATAAGTTAACAAAATTGAACTCTGAATTAGGCTACTTAGGCCTAGCACTTACCATATCTGATCCAGTGTGGCGCGCTGATAGGGGGGGGATCCAATCATCTTCATGTGTTTTGATGCTGTCGTATTCCACAACTGCTGCGCGTCCGCCAGTTAAAAAAAATTCAAACAGTAATTTTGTGTGCTGTGTTATAGCCATTGATTGAATGGATTTCAATATGAAGAAATTAATACACTGAATATTTAACTGTTATATTGTGTAATAATATGTTAATATGTTTTACAGTGTAATAGTAGTATTAAGTATTAAAACAACTCTGCAGGAAGAAATGATTTTTTGATGTTTGTTTTTGTTGTGTTAAAAATAAGTTAAAATAATGTGTGGAAGGTTGCTGAAGGAAGCTGGATGCTGAGGAATTGCCATCATTTATTTTTCAAAAAAAAAATGAAAAAAAAAAAAAAACACTTGAAATCTTGAAAAAACGGATGATGAAACGGGCACTTTATCTGTGCTCACTACTTTGGCTGTGCTCGGACTCCAACATGGGTTCTTTGGACTGTTTTGGGAGCGTGCTCACACGGACGCGTGTTCCAACGCATTTGCACAGTTGCGATTTCAGACAGTAATGTTTTCCAAACAAATAAAATTTCCAACAACAATTTCCATCAAAAAACTAAAATAAAAAAATTAAAAAAAAAAAAGAAAAGTGAGATTAAAACTCAAATGGTGTAGCCTTGGAGGTTGTACACCAGGGCCCAGGTACAGGTGCCCCAATGCAGTGGCCCGCGGGCCTATGGGCCCACTTTTCCCCCCAAAAAAAATTTAAAAATTGAAGCGTTTTTAAAGAAAAAAAAAAAAAAAAAATTAACCAAAAAAAAAATTAGATAAAAAAAAAAAAACAAAAAAAAAAAAAAAAAAAAAAAAAAAATTTTTTAAAAGCCCCACAAAAAAAAACAAATCGGCCATTTGCAAAAAAAAAACAAAAAACCATCTGCCCAAAACAAAAAAAAAAAAATCGTGTAGTTAAAAAATCGGTTGGCGAAAACCAAAAATTCTCTAGTGAATCAATAAAAAGGGAAAAAAAAAGAAATGGATAATGTGGATAGTGGAGAATATTTAATAAGCAAATGATGGCAAATGTGTATACTTTTAATTAAGTGATAAAAAAATTGTTTTAATTTAATTTAATAATTTACGAAACAGGATGCGAATTAAAAGGCATACAAATTTTTAACATTAAGAAGAATCTGCCAGAAAATGAAACAAGCTTTCATTGCAAGAAAGGCAAGCAATTTTGAGGAAACAAAAGCAATTTTTTGAACGCAGCAACATGCAGAGAGGGCTATTTTTTAGGCTGAGAGTGGCTATGCTAATGTGCGGAAAGAGGAAAGTTGTAGTGATTTTATTAAAAGAAAAAAAAGTGTGATTTGCAAAAAAAGTGGCAGAAGAACAAAATAAACAATACTGCGAGAAACACAGTGGTTGCAAAAACAGTACAAAAAAGAAAAAAGGATTTATCAGCAAAAAATTGCAAGCAAATTTCAGACAAAGCTACAATTTTTTTTTGTGTTCATTTCAGAAATTTTATAATCATTTCATTTTTTATTCGAACAATTTATTATCAGCTTCTTTTTTTTTTTTTTTGCGATGACAGACTTTGCTTTTTTTGAGCTTTGAATTTTTTCGATGGAGATGATTTTTTTTTTTTCACAGTCTGTTTGATATTTTTGAAGATGTGTGAGTTTTTTGAAAAAAATGAAGTTCCTTATGACAGTGGTGGATGTTTGGAATATGAAAAGAGGTGGAGCCATTTTTGGGTGTGCCGTGTGAACGGATTACATGGAAGCTGGGGGCGCCAAAGTGGAGCTGTTGGGGGAAGTATTTCAACAGTTTGTTAAACTGGGCGTAGTTAAGCATAAAACGCTCAACACAGAGAAGTATTATTCACAAGAAAAAAATGAATACAGGGGGGCGATTTCAATCAACCATGTTGTATTATACACATGAATGTGCAAATACATGCCTAAAGATGATAAAATACCATGAATTCAAACATACTCACTATATACTCAATTTACATACAATGTGACATAAATCTGAAAAAACTAAACAAAAGCCTACAACGAAACAAACATCAAATGACGCCAAACACTGTTTGACATCAATATCAAAAGATATCCAAAGTGAACATTTTCAACTCTACTAGCGAAGTCTGAACACACAAAACCTTACGCCAATACACAAACAAAAAATTTAAAATTGATTTGCTACCACAAAGAATTTAATCACTAATCTTAAGTGATTTTATTGAAATTCAACCACATGTCTCAATTATTATAAAATGCACTTGGCAACACTACGCAGTCAATTTTTTTCTATAATCAGCCCTCAATTAAAAAATATACATAGCCTGTGTATATAGCATTAAAATATAATAGTCTTTTGGTTTACAAATAAAATTTATATATAATAAAATTAATAAAATAGTTGGAGGAGTGACAAATTTACATCCGATATGTGATGTTTTCTGTGTTGGATGTGACAACACAATATACACGGGATAGTATGACACATAGTAATGATAATGTCATACTACATGCATGACTGATGCCACGAAAAAAAGTTTTTTTTATTGCCCGGATGCAGAGCATGCGCGCCTAAACGAGTGAATTTGGGTAACTGACTGACTGGCTTGCTGGCTGGCTGCCTGCCTGATCCCCCCCCGATGTTGAAAGTGAATGCTCAAATTTTGAGTAATTACTGTAAAAGGTTTGCTGCCTTACTCCCCGTTCCCTTTTACTAGTAGCCTTCAAGTTTTAGCAGCAAAAAATCATGCATGAACAACTGTGGATATTTTAAAAGTGTGACCCAGTGATGGAGTGATGTTTTCACCTTATGGGTGGGGATTCAAAAGCAAGCAGGAAATTTAAAAAGGCGGAAGTAGTCTTTTTAAATGGCCTGTCTCAGCTGCACAAACATATGCACTTGAGTAACAGCATTACATCTTATGCTGATGAATCACCGTGGGGAAAGGCCCAGAAAATTCAAGCTCGCCACTTGAAATCATTAAGTAAAATGTTTGTATTAGTAAATGCCAAATGTTTGTATTGACGCAAACTTAGATCTGATTATAATCTTATATCTGATTATCTGTTCAACTCCAGTTGACGGGGAGCTACTTGCTGTGAGGGGTGATTAGTGGCGACCGGTGCTGGCCTACATTGCTGGTGGGCGTGTACCATAGTTGACTGTACGGCATTTGTATGGGAAGATTTAGTGCACATAGATTGATATGTTGTATTGTTTTAATGTAGTGAATGGCGGGTAGCGGGTGGAGTGGCTGGGAGACGCGGTGTTGCTGTTTTAATCGTGCTATGTTTGGTGTGAGCAGCAATAATTGTACTGGCTGTATATTGATTGTGTTTTGTTTATCACTGTTTTGCTATACCTACGTTATTTGTAAATTCATCCACTGTACTTGCCCCCATCTGCTACCTACTTTTATAGCGAAATGTGGCACTAGTATCTGATTATGTGATTGATTAAAACCGGAGCCAGGACATATGTTAAATAACGTTATTATAAGGTCTCATACCACTTGTATCAGGATAACTGCTTAATGGTTTAAAAAGAACACTGCTACACGACACCCTTTTTCTTATCAAAAGAGGAGCATTAAGAGAGAAAACAGCTTAGATGCATGAAATATGTGTTCTTGCCAACGCCATATCATCACCGTCGTCGTTGTTGTTTTGATGTTGTCCTCTTTCTTTGTAAGAAATGAGTGCTTTTTCAATTCTGGGAAAATGACTCAATTTCTAACAGCTCTGCAAATGACAACGTCACTTCTGAACATCCTGCTCCACATGAAGAAAGAGCATGCCGATCTTTATATAAATCATAAACTATTTATTTATCTTAACGTGTTATCCATTTTATTCTAGCTACAGCTAGGAGTCGCCCCAGGACTCGGACTCGTTAAGCATGGGCTAAAAAACATTTTCATTCGTAGTAGGCCTAGTTACACTGTTTTGTTGAAATTCCAAATGCGTAAAAAATAAAGATTATTTTTGCTCGCAATGTATTAGCCTAGTCGAATCAATAAATTTAAGTATATAGAACTCCCACAGAAGATGCACGTCTTAACAATTTATGAACATCAACAAGCATAGGCAGATATTCAGGTTCAAATATTCAAATGAAATGATTCCATAGAATTCTTTACACTTGTAACCTTTGTCTGGGGCTTTTGTAATATATTTCCAAAACTCAATCTTTCACTGTTGCAATTAGGGCTATTGGCAGAAGCAAGACATTCTAGGCTGAGCGGTTCCCGGAGCAAACTTGAGCTTGCAGAGTGGTAACGTTCTAATAGTGCTCATCACTCTAATTAAATTACGTCCGCTTCCCCTCCTCACTCGCTCCCGCTCACATACTCTTCCAGACACACCTTTGAGAATCAGATGCACTCAGTCGCCCCGTATGCAGGCCAACCTGCATGCTCCAGAACAATATCCGCCGTGCCTTGTCACATGTTCCTCACTGGCTGCATACAGGTGTCTGGGCTGAGCTGGGCTTGCCTAGTCTTGTTAATTAATAATCATCAAGGAAACTTTTTAACAGTTAAAGAAAGGTTGGAATCTTGACCAGCCATATTTAAAGGCCGGTCCCATGACGATAATGTGTGGCTGATTAGTGTTCGCTCCGCCTTCATTACGCCTTATAGACATTTTTATATTTCGGCTGGGCATTTCTTGACCGTTATCTGCTGCTAGAGTTTGTACTAGGCTCATGGGTGGAGGGGAGCAACATTCCTTTTTCAGTTGGGGAGGGGGTGCTTGAGCGAGTGGTGGGATGTGGCAAGGCTGCTGCAGGAGAGCTGAGGGTGATTAATGTGTTGCATCCTGGCCCTGAGCGCAGTGTTTGGACAGTAATACTGAGGGGGCTGCATGCACACAATGCCGGCTTTGCAGCAGAGATGCCTCAGACAGCAGACTCAGTCAAAGAGGGGATTTACAGGGACCTCTGCGCAAACTCTATACATTTGTGGAATCCAGCTACCATCTCCAGCCTGTGCGTGTGTGTGGGAAGCTCTGGTTGCTGTTAAACCAGAGACTGTCACCAGTGAAGCACTGTTATTGGGAGCATTTGCTAAATTGTTACTGGATGTGCTTAAGGGAGTTTCCTTGTGGAACTCAATGTCTGACATATTTCCCTAGGAGAGATGGAGGCTGGGCAAGTGGGGGGCCCAAGGTATCAGAGACATGTTTATTTTTGGGTGTCCTTCTCTCGGGTCAGGTTTGTAGGGAAGAGAACACCATTTACCTCATTGGTTTCCTGGTTAGTTATTTAAATGAGCAGGCTTTTTTGTTTATTTACTGTGATATGCAGTGATACTTGTGTTGTGGTGGTGGTGTTTTGTTGTATTTTGTTGTGTTTTTGTGTTGTGGCTTTGTTCTGTGGCAGTGGTGTTGTGGCATTGCTGTGTTGTGGTTATAATGCTGTGGCGTGGTTTTGAGGTGTAAGATCGCAGGGGTATGGTGGGTAGAGATGTCCTGCCATGCAGTGTTTTGATTGGCTTGGAATGTAAGGGGTCGGTTCACGTTTAAAGATGAGCCCCTGGCTTGCGCTGCCGCAAGCATTTCGGGATCACGGTCAAATGACTCGTCTTTCACCCCTGCCGTCCTCACACCTGTCCACCCTGTCAAAATATCAGCACACTCCCTTGTACCCTGGGGTTAAAGGTTAATGACAGCTATGCCTTAACTTCACACAGCTTGGTGTTGGGAAGAGGGAGATTGTCTGAGCAGACAAGTGGACAATCAGCTCAATCATCACAGTATCCCCCTCTGTCCCTCTCCCCCTCTCTATTTCTCTCTGTGACTCAGATTCAAAACTCTTCATTGATATTAAGTTCTAAATGATAAACATTGCCAAAGCATGGAAATTCACAATAAAACAAAAAAATAACAGCTGCCCGTAATAGTATTGGTGTTCAGAACAAAATTAAATTCACAACCAAGACTTTGTTTCTTGTAAATCTTCAAGGATGCTTGATTTTCTGTTCATTTATGCACTTTATTAAACACTTATTTGGAATTCTGAATTACCTCCTTTTGCAGCGCTTTCATATCTCTTAGGGTTCCGCTGTGTTTAGAAAATTGTCCTTGAAGATTGTGGAGAAAGTGCTGATTACACGCGATGCGTACTAAGTAACTGCACAAATTAACAGAAGCACTGAGTGATTATGCTGGCTAATAGAAGCGCTAACTGATTATGCTGGCGAGCAGAAGCGCTAAGTGATTGTGCTGGCTAGCAGAAGCGCTAAGTGATTATGCTGGCTAATAGAAGCGCTAAGTGATTATGCTGGCGAGCAGAAGCGCTAAGTGATTGTGCTGGCTAACAGAAGCGCAAAGTGGTTGTGCTGGCTAACAAAAGCGCTAAGTGGTTGTGCTAAGTGACTGCAAGCTAATAAAACACTAAGAAACTACAGGCTAACAGAAGTATTACGTGACTGAACATGTTATCAGAAGCGGCAAGTGATAGTGTTGGCTAACAGAATCGATACTTGACTAGGGTTGGGTACCGAAATACATTGGTCCTACTGAGAATCAAATCATTGGCTTGTAATAACATATGCGTAGCTGGCTAAAGTGGATGTTAATTACGTTAACGTTAGCTTACCTCGTATCTTTGAAGCATAAACAAACGTTTGCAGTAGACAGCTAGTTGTGAAATTATTCTATCCTATTTAATTTCGTACTAAGGTCCCTCTGTGAAAGTTAGTGTAGCTGATTGCACCCCTTCCGTAACTCCCTTTACTGTGGTCGCAAGCAGAACTAAGCGGATGAACGAAAAAAGAGATGAAAGGCACCGTGCTGTAACCCACTTTAGTAAAGGGGTTGCATCCTTTCAAAACATTGAATCTCCAAAATGGATGTCCTGACAGTTTTGTAATTGCACTTTATTTTCTTATGTTCCTATTTTATCATTTTACAATGTCATAATGTTTACAGAATAATAGCCTACTTATCAGCCATTTTACAATAGCATACTTTTCACAGAATAATACTTATCTGTCCTTTTACAATGGCATAATGTTTGCAGAATTAAAATGTTTACAAATAGTAAAGATATCCGTTATAATTATGTGTAGAAACATAGGCAGATAAACATATAATTAGGGATGTTAACAATTAATCGACTATCAATTAATTGCTAATAAGAATTTAATCGATAAGATTTCAAATTAAACAATTAACTGAACAATCTGTGGTCTTGTTTCAACGGGAGTTTTTGCGTGAAATGTAATCATGATTTAAGGTCTCCACGCGAGGACGCCAAATTCAGCCTAGTGTAATTATTGAAGAGGCCGCGAAGTTTAGCCTACACAAGAAGACACAAAAATGAAGCGGGCAAAACAATGATGTCCATTGCAATACCTGTGGTGCTGTTTTGAAGTATAACAACTACTTCGTTAATGTAGCCTACCACCTAAAAAGCGTACATCCAACCGTGCTGCCAGGGCAAAGTGGATCGCAACCTACCATCACCTCAGTGTTGGCAAGGAGGGTGTGACGATAGACGAGCGGAGGGCATTACTCAGAGGATATGCAACATGGTTGAAAAGGACATGATGGCAATAAGCACCGTTGACGGTGAGGGATTTTGAGAGCTAATAAACAGGCTGCGCACACGGCTCACTCCCGACCACGTAGATATGCTTAAATGTTCTTGAATAAAAATACGTTGGTCTATCTAGTATGCACATGAGGAGCCTATTCAAAACATAATAGCCTATGTTTTAAGTTGACTGTTCTAGGCTAGGTCTACTAGTTTAACTGTCGCCTTTCCATTTCAAGAGCGTTTATGTTAATGCTGCTAGCGCCTAGCGGAGCAACGGTTTCGCTTGCGACAGAAGAGACGGAGCGCAATTTCTTTTCTGTTAAAGTAGCCTATACACGCCTTCATATTCTATTCTTGTTATGCTACAATAATGCCCGTTTCTCAAATGTTACAATAAATCTTTGATTGAGGAATATAACATGCATTTTTTATTCTGTATATCATTAGCTATATTTAGCTTTTATGTTATCAATTAATCGACGATTGTTTGTTAAGGTATTTGTTAAACTATCGATTAAGGAAATTCCTTTAAATTTGCATCCCTACATATAATATTTTCATATAAAGCAGGGCTGCCCAACCCTCTTCCTGGAGCTCTACCTCTGTAGGTTTTCACTCCAACTCTAACAAAGCACACCTTATTCAACAGCTAGAGAGCTTGTGCTCATTAGTAGAATCAGGTCTGCCAAAATAGAGTTCATATGAAAACCTACAGGACTATAGATCTCCAGGAACAGGGTTGGGCAGCCCTGATATAATAAAGTATCTGGAAAAAGTATTATGCAGGTATCGTATCGAATTTAGGGTATCGGTATCTAAAATTTTTGAATGATACCCAACCCTATACTTGACCTACCTAAGTGATGGACAAGCATAGTGACTACAGGCTAACAGAGGCACTAAATTACTATGCAGGATAACAGAGGTACTAAGTGATGGTACAGATGAATAATGGCTAAGTTAGGGGTTGCACTCAGTGCTTTGTGACTGTGGGCTAATAGAAGTGCTTAACAGTTTCTGCTGCAATTTTAACAAATGTGGGAATAATAATAATAAAACCAGCAATAACAATAGGGTTCCAGTACTTTGTGCTTGGAGCCGTAATAATCAAATGAGACTGATTTAATTTTAACCTAATTTAAGAATAATAAGGGTAAACCTCATTATTCCATAGTTATTGCCTATATTTCTGGCATCCTGTGCAATAGTTTGTACATATATTACTTACATTTATGGTGCCCCGTGTGGAGATTTGTACATATTCCCTATATAATTGGTGCCCGGGTGAAGACTGGTAAGACGGAAACCCAAAACCAATATTGAATGGCCGTGACCTGCGATCCCTCAGACGGCACTGCATTAAAAACTGAAATGCTTCTGTAATGAATATAACCAAATGGGCTGGGGTATACTTTAGAAAACCGCTGTCAGTAAAGCGTAAGCCATATATCAACAACATCCAGAAACGTTGCCGACTTCTCTGGGCTCAAGCTCATCTGAGATGGACTGATGCAAAGTGGAAGCGTGTGCTGTGGTCGGATGAGTCCAACACAAGGTTCAAAAGCCAGCGTCTGTCATGGTACGGGGGTGTGTTAGTGCCCATGGCATGGGTAACTTACACATCTGTGAAGGCACCATTAACGCTGAAGGGTACATATGCATTTTGGAGCAACATAGAAAGGTTTGTATTTGGAAAATGGACAGGCTACCACCTGTCAGGTTGTGACACTAACTTTGTTCACACAGCTTGTTATCACAGTCTTTTCCTCAGTGGTTGTTTAGACTCTGGGGGGGTAATATGTTGAAGTGGCCTGTAATCACTCAGAAAGCCCCCCCCCCCTGCCCAAAAAGAATGCCGCACCTCATAAACTATCTCAAAGTCCTCCTCCAGTTTCAAGGAGACGCATGGCAGCTCCGAAATAGCAGCACTGTGTCCTTGTTCTTTGAAAGGATGTGGCAGGAGCATTCTGGAGGGAGGGGGTGAAGCAGAGGTATTGGGATGGGAAGAAAAGGGTGCAGGGAACAGGGGGGGTCAATTGCTGTTGACAAGACACAGCACAGCTCATCTCTGCTTTGAGAGGCTGGAGATTAGCGCCGTCTCTTGCCTGATGTCCTGCACCTGCCCGAGTCCCTCCAGAGGTCACCCTCATCTGACCGGGGCTGGGCTCTCTCACTCTCACACATACACACTGGGGGTGGGACATTTTAACTATTTACCAGCAGCCATACCGCCATGCACTCAGCTCCCGCTGAATGGCTGAAACTAAGCAGGCGTGGGCTTGGTTAGTACTTTGATGGGAGACGACCTGGGAAAAATAAGTCGCTGCTGGAAGTGGTGTTTGTGGGCCAATCGGGAGCAATCTTCCCTCTGGTGAAATAAACCCCAATGCCCCAGTGCAGTATTGGGGACACTGCTGTCGGAGATGCTGTCTTTCGGATGAGACATTAAACCGTGGTCCTGACTTCATTAAAGATCCCGTGACACTAATCCTAAAGAGTAGGAGTTTCCCCGGTGTCCTGGCTAAATTCCCAACCTGGCTCTTTCAATCTTCCGCCTAATCATCCCCCAGTTTAATTGGCAAAAAATCCATCCAGTGAGTTTGGTGGCATTTCTCAGAAAATGGACAATATGTTTCTGTACACTTCAGCTGTCATTCTATTGCTGCCATCACTGGTTATGTCATCACACTGCCTCCACCATGCTGGACAGATGTAATATAAGTAAGTAATATACTGAGGGTTCAGAGCAGTTCCTTTCTTTCTCCACTTATTCTGGTAAAGGTTTATCATTATCTCATCTGTCCGTATGACTTGTTTTCAAAGCTCATCAGGCTCATCTTTGTATTTCATTTGTAAAATATAAAAAATTAATAAATTGTTTCAGATTTTTTTCAATTTGGTAGCCAATTGTATCCCTATGTAATTCAATTCCCCGTGTTGCAACCGCTTGAGAATTTGCCGCTACAACCCCGTCAGCTGGTAGTAGGAAGGAGGGGGTCACGTCCTCTATAGGGCATGACTCCTCCGAGCTCCTGACCGTGATTCCTTATCGCCCGGGGCCACGTGTATGCAACGATTGTCCCCTGCCGAGTCTCTCCTCCCACCCCGGGAGCGGCCGCCCATTGCTGGTCCCTCAAGGCACCAGCCATACTCGGATCTGGCAGGACCAGGTTTCAAACCACTGATCCTCGGTGTGCAACGGCACCTACTGAAAGTCAGCGCTTTTACCGCTGTACCACCATGGCGGCTTTCTGTTCGCTTTCTGATGTCTTCCGCGGATGGCCTCTTCGCTGGTGATTCCGAAGTCCTTCAGTAGTTTGTTTCTAGTTTCATTCTGCAATACCTTTAATTGATTTTTTTCTTTTCTTTCATACTCACAATGCCTTCTTTATTGTCAGACTAAGTTTTTTGTGTAGCCGTGTATGCTGGTTTTCGTTCCAACCATAGTTGCAATCCCAGAATCGGTTACTTTTTTTAAATTAGGTGTTTTTTATGTTTAGAGGGATTATTTACCTTAGGTCACATTATGTTAGCAAAAGCTATGCATACAATGAATAATAAGTCCAATATTCACATTGTACTATATTGCAAACAATTAAAAAAGAGAGGTAAAAAAATGTTTTAACTGATCAAATGAAGACGTGAGGTGAATCAATAGGATCCCACTTGGTGAAATTGTGGACACATGGCCACTAAAATTAACCATTTGGTAAATAATGAAGAATTCAAAGACAAAGCTAAAGATAACGAGCAAAACCTGCATTTGTGTTAAGTTTAAGGAAAAAATGATAACTTTATAACTTAAACCACATGTGTTCAACACCTTAATTAGGAGCAAAGGGATTCACCTCAGTCTTTAGTTTGATCAGTTAAAATTTAATTATTTTGTAATTGTTTGCAATATAGCACAATAAGCACAAAGTGAACATGGGGATGTTTTTTCTTCATGGCATGCATAGATATTTCTGACAATGTGGCTTAAGAGGGTAAATATTCCCTCTAAACAGGAAACGCACCTAATTAAGATGTGGTTGGAACAAAAACCAGCATACACAGGGGGTACCCAGGATCGAGTTTGAGAACCACTGATATAACCCGTGCCCTGACACTCACAGATTTCCATAAATAATTAGAGTAATATGGTGAAGCTGTGAAATCTGAAACAACGGACTGTCATTTGCCCCAATACTTATGGTGACTTGGAATAGGGGAACTTGACTCAGTGAATGGCATTGTTATAATATAGATCAATGTCTGTTTAAAATACCACATTAAATAAATGCAGACATTATGAATGTTGCCTTAGTCATTGTTTGATTCAAATATACCAATTTGATTAGTACCGAGGAAAACAAACAATTTGACTGTCCCAATAACTTCACATTTAACTGTGTATATATGTACATATGCCCAAGTACCAGTTAGCTCAAGTTAGGGGTGTAGCGATACACAAAAGTTTCTGTTTGGTACGTACATCGGGTTTGACTTCCTGGTTCGAAAAAATTTCGGTATAGCAAGAATGCGGAATGTAAAATAGCTCTTTTTTTTTCCATTGTAAACAAGTGGCTAAGTGGCCATAATTTCTTGCTGAAAAAATAAAGCAAACGTTAAACATGCGTTACAGCAAGACTGTAGTGCATGGCAAACCGAAAGTCTGATACCGAACGGTTCAGTACAAGTATGTGTACCATTAGACCCATAATAGAAGTAAAGCAAATGTTACTTTAGACTCCAAATAATTGCATCTTAAACCTTTAACAGGATTCACTTTCTTGCAAACATGCTAATGACTAATGTTTCTGCTAGAATACGAGTTAAACTATTGATGAAATATGAAATCACATTTTTATGGCATTTCAGCAGTTTAGTTAGGTTATTGACTACATTGAACTGTTTATGAGCACTTGTGTAACATTTGCTGTTCAAATAATAAGGGTCAAAACTGCTGGGCTGGGATATCAGTGGCTTCTTTACTGCAAATTAAAATGGAAATGTGTCAATTCCCTTCTCCTATCTTATCATGTGACTGTTTAACATCAGTGAAATGATTTAAGTTGGTAACTGAATAGTGCAAACTCTTGAATACTGAGTTTGAGTCTTGAATAAGTTGAGGAAAAAAAAGCTTTATTCACAAACATTATGGTTAAACCACCCTAAGGCATTGTGAGAAGTCTAGGCCTGTCACAATTATTACATAATCACCTGATCGTGATTATTTGAGCGGACCGTAATCATTTTGCACAATTGTTAGAATCATTTCCATTCATCTGTATAAAAACAGCTGCGTGAAACTAACAGAAATGTCATATTTTCATCACTATTTCCACATTGTTTTTCTCCGTTTGAGGTTTGACTGGCGCTCTTTTAATGACGTCACCTCGTTGCGCCCCCTTCTGCTATGGTTTAATGGCAGATGAGTGGAGAATTTCCTGCCACCAACTGTTTATCTTGAGGCGCTTAATTAAGCAATATTGCGATTATACAATGGTTATCAACAAAATAAAAGATATAATCAAAATGTGTTCATATTGTTTCTGAAAACAGTCACGTCAGTCGACTCCTTTGTAATGAAACCTAGTTTACTACTCCAGCAAGTAAGCCGACCCTTAGTAATGACCTAGAAACAGAGACGATTTCTAGTCCCTGTTGAGTCAGCCAGCCAACTTCAGCTAATGCTTTCTAGAGATCGTGGGATTTCCCAAGCTAGTAGCACCGTAATTTAGTAATTTAATTACAAATTGAATGTAATGTAATTATATAATTTAATGTAATTTTTATTTATATGTTCCAATGTTCAATGCCAATAAATGGCTCTTCTTAAGGTGTATGTGTATTATTAAACTATTAGGCTTATACTATAATAGGGGCATAAAATTATCAGGAAAAAAACAATTAAATCATTAATCGCAATTATTTGTATGACAATTAATCGTCAACTAAAATTTTATGATCGTGACAGCCCTAAGTCTGATCAATGTCATCGTCGAACATTCAGTGCAATTTAAAAAAAATTTAATCGGTGTAGTGACTTCAAGTCAGAAAATTATTATTAGCCTACCAATCAGCATGGTGGAAATAGTTTGTAAAAACAGGTCCAAATCGTAAAAAACGTAGTTATCCTATAGGCATAAGCGATTTAAGTGATTTAAGTAGCCTAGGTGTTCTGAGAAAATCAGAAATCAAGTAACCTGTGTTATACAGAAATTCTCCCTTTTATAACAAGCCAAATTTCACGAAATTGGTTGAGAATTAAGCGAGTTATTATAGATTTTATCAGGGGATGCCTGCATTTGTGTGTTTCACGGATCTTAAACACTCTGGCGGCTGTGCAGACGTATCTGAACTATTGAATGTAGAAGAGTAGATCTGAACAGTGCAAATGCGGCTAGGTTTTTATATCTAGCCTATTGATTCTCCTATTCGTAGATTTTAATTTTAATAAGCAATAGCCACAATATTACACAACAGAGAATCCCAGGAGTCTCCTGGATTGTGAAACGTTATGATTGATGTTATGACCATTGGTTACGAATGTTTAAACTTTGTTTAGGAGAAATCATGTATCTTTGTTAGCTTGGTATTTCAAATACTACAGTATCCATAAGCCTCAGCTCATGTTATATCGTTTTCACTCCTCAGAAGAAAAAAAGGTGATTTTTGACAACAGAAGAAGAAAAGAATGGCATTTTCTGTCATTAAAAAGGAATACTTTATAACACTAGAGCATCGGTCTTACGTTGTATTGCAACTTGTCATCACAGCGACCGATAAAGTATTATCTCTATCTTTAAAACCACATCAATGACGGACGTGTTTGAACACGCAAAAGTTTTGATTACGGTGAAGTTATTTTCTATATGTGATGCAGGGCTCCAGAGTGCGACCATTTTGGTCGCATTTGCGACCAATAATATGTCCAGTGCGACTAAACATTTTCATTGGTCGCACTAGTGCGCCTGGAATCTAGCAGGCCTGATTTTTTTTTTAATTTAGCATAGAAAGCACAGAAAAAACTATAGTAAAGTAAAATTATTTTATTTATAAAATGTATTTATTAATTTAATTTTAAACATGTTGTAACACAACTTATTGTAACTGTTGCAACTTATTTGAGATCTGTAATTGCTACAATTCTGCGCGTCACTTCGCGATGAGACAAATTCTCCCCAAAAAAATTGCATTGTTTTAATCTCCGAAAGCCCTTGCCATTAACTGCGCAGCACTACGGTCAGACATGGACTTTTCTTATTTTGCTAGATCAAGTGCTACACGGTAAAATGCACTGATACTGGATGTTTCAGCAGTTGTGAATTTTGTGAATCAGGCCTCTTGTATCTGAAATTTACTTTTTAAGCCTGCGCTGACAACTGCCCTTTCACCCGTGTATTTGTCACTGAGGTGGCTGTAGTACTGTCGGTTCAAGTTGTATTCTTTTATTACAGAAACGACCTGTAAACACACCAGACATCGTCTTCTATGGCATTGTCGCCATTAGATTCTATGAAGAGATAATCACTTTCCGACTTGTTCTGGAAAACCTGGTTTTCATAATCCTTTTTGCCACCGAACGAATTTAGCTAGCTGGCGTTGATCCGGTGCTGATTTTCTATTTGCGGCTGTAGAAGCCTCTCAGCGAAGTGCTTCACCTGCTGTGCTGACATGGTGCGTATTGGCAGCTTCTATTGTGCGGCTAGTGCTGACACACACTGAATTTAATTGATTAATTTATTTATTTTTAATTTGGACAGGGCAGCGCGAGTTGCTCATCCCTAATCAAGAATAACCCCTAGAATAGCCCTAGGTTACGCAGAAATAAGACATGCAACCATTTTAAAATAATTATTATTCAGATTACATATGATTCAAGGGGACGTTCTGTAATAGCCTGGGGGCAGGGCACTTTGGTTTGAGCTATTTGTGTTTGATTTATTTATTTTAGTTCCATGCACTTTACAGGCATTTAGCAGACGCTCTTATCCAGAGCGACTTACACAACTACTTTAAACATCAGCACTTATTTAAGTTAGTGATTTTTTTGATTAGTGACTATTGTATTGTTTGATTGTATGCCCCAATACTGGCCTCCACTGTTTGACGTGTGCTCTGTGATATAAATAATGAAAAACATGTATATGTACCTTCTTCCTGTTTAGACAGTGAGTCATTTACATGATGTGTTCAGAAGTGACCAATGTCTATGGGAACCCACCAAAAAGGCAGATGTGAAATACTGTGGTATTGCACTGTGGAAATTTAGGGTACGCCTAAATTATGTGCTGGTGCACCTAAATGAAAAAGTTAGGCGCACCAGTGCCACCAATGTAAAAAGTTAGTCTGGAGCCCTGTTATGGGCTCTGGATGTCTACCTAGTTCCTATGTCTAACAAAATTTAATATTTACACGATTTGAATTTAGAAATTTAGGTGAATAGTAGATTTGATATTCAGGAATGCGATTCTTGTATTAACTCAGTTTTGACCAAATAGTGATTTTGTAACGTTTGTGAAATGGTCGCGTACGAGACATGTATCTCAACTTCGCATCGGGTCACATATGTATGGGCATATGTTCATCAAACCCCAAGTGCCACACACACACAATGTGACGTTACCAGTTTTAAAATGTATTTATTTTTGTATATTCATTAGAAGAAGAAAAAAAATCTGATTTACCAATTACATTTTTTTCGATGAAATTAAGAATCTGCTGGCGATTACTTTGTTTGCTTGAGTAAACGGTCCTACCCATTATACACACCTACTGTCGCACACTCGCACGTACGCACTCACATCCCGAGTTTCATGCTCCTGTGGTGGGAGTGATGGGAGGTTTAGTGAAAACTCCCACCTCCTCAAAGCGGGTGAAGCCATCAGATAATGCCAGTGACTAAAGAATTTGCACCAATTATAGGGTTTAGCTGAAGAGAGCACAATTGTTTTGATTAGTTGTGATAAGTTTGCTCACTGTGCGCAAATGCTGCTGTTCTACATAGCTGCCCATTGAATATGACTGATTACTCTTGGAATGGCTAAAATTGTCAGTCTGCATTTCTCCAGGATACCCTAGAAGTGCTTTGCTGGTGTGTTTGTTTAAATGCCTTAGATGACGTAAATGGCCTGCAGTGTTTATTTAAAGATTTGGTTAAAGCTTTCGAAGATACCCTCTTCCTGTATTATCATAATTGCTGAGCATGCATGCCAGGTTTTTCTTAGCTTGGATTTTATAAAAAAAAATAATTTCAACAACACGGTATCTTTCTGCAGTGAATTTATGAAGGCCATGTTAAGGTGATGACATTGGGTTTTGGTGACTGAATTACAATATGGAAACGGGGCCCCCTTCATAATTGGAGTGGGGGGCTCTGACATTTGGGAGCGGAACGAGCCGGTCCCCTGTTGGCTGTGCTGCCGTGTGGCCGAGCCCACAGTGACGCTGCCTGTTATCGGCCTCCTCCGGACCTTTCTCCAGCACCTGTGCGTGTGTCCAGCTCTGCAGCTGGTGGGAGCTGGAATCCCACCCCCCACCCCACCCTCACGTGCGCGGCATGGGTGTCGGTGTAAGAGTCTGGTCCGTCACACACAAATCGCTGGTGATTAAGGTCATTAGCTGTTATTATGACTGTGGCAGTGTAGTAAATCTGGAGCCCCATTTCAATGCCGCTAATAACCCTCTTAGACAATTATCCTTCATTTAAAAGGAAATCACAGAGGCTTTTTTCTGTCGCTAAGTGTTGAATTACTGAATAGCTTTGCTAATTAAATTCTTTTTTTTTTTTTGTGAAGCCTGTTTGCTCTCCACGCAGCTGTGCTCAGTCTGCAATGGAAATGAACGCGGGAAGAGGGGTTTGGGTTGAGTTGGGGGGGTGGTTGGATCCATGCATACTTTTGTTCTTGGTCCCATCAAAGTTTTCATGGTAAAAAGGGGTGTGGTCCTTTCACCTGTACTTTGTTGCTGTGGGTGTGGCCTCTTTTGGCATGTTATGCTGGCAACCAATCAGCAGCTACAACTGAGCACCTGTTACCTGAGCTCCTTTCTGTAAACCCCCCCCCCAACCACAGATTACGCTTCCTGTCCTAACCCCACTCTCAGATTATCCACAGTCCCTTTCCTGTCCATGCAGGTTCCCCACCACAGAACTAAGATAATAACTAGAAATGAAAGGGGGCCACGTGATCCCATTCAGCCCAATTCTGTCTAATACTTCCACAAGTGGCGCTTCCGCAAGATGGCCGCCACGTCCTAGAAATGTGATGATAGCTGATTTCTACCATTTTTTTTTTTCTAACAGGTTTGAGCAATTAATTAATTAGCTCACAGTACAGTTTAGGTACCAAAAGCTTGAGGTTTGGTCATCAACAGAATCCAGCAATCTTGAATCCAGAATCTTGGTTCAGAAAATTGTCAAGGCTGAACTAAGAAGAGAACCATGGTCAAAATTACTCCATGACCTAGCCGCATTGGTCACTGATTGGTCAAGGGAACAAACTGTTGAGATTTGTTACAAATTCATGTGATGATGCATAAATCTTAGCCAGCTAGCTAAATTAGGCCAAGCCAGATATCTATATAGCTAACTAGCATTTGGTTCCCTAGATTGATAGCTTATCAAAATAATATGGAACAATTGATTAAATGCAAGGTTTTGAGGTCATCCATTTTATACAAAATAGATTAATAATAAATTTTTCATTGTGTGTTTAAATCAACAGCTGTTGAGCTAATAACACAAAATCACTTGCTATGTTGCAGATTTTGGAGTAAATAACACTTTTAAAAAATAATGTTTCCATGGGGATTTTACATGAATGTTTAAAATATTTGCATATCCGATTGTAGCTATTCAATGAATTACAAACACCACTCACGGGCAATTTATCTCAAATAAATTCTATTTTAAAACCGATTTTACTGTATACTTATTGCAGACATATAGGTGAAATTAACATGGTATAGGGCGGTGGTGGTAACCAACCTTTTCAAGGCCAAGATGACTTTATTCCAAAATGTAAGCCAAGATCTACCACTCATATGTTCCAAAAAACTCACTTACCATGAGTAAGACTATTCATTGTCATATTTATTTTCTCAGTTTCTGTTATGACAGGCTCAATATATATGTGCATACGCACACACACACACACACACACACAAAAAGACGTGTAATATGTTTTTAAATAGGCCTATAGCCTAAGAAGCCAAGTGCAACAATATTTTTAACATAACGAGCAAAATAGGACTGCTGTATCTCCTATCTCTGAAGCACAATATTTCTGTTCAAAGTGATATATGTACTGTATGTATACAAAGTAGCTCTGTCAAATGCTCAATATCTGTATGCACAGTATCTCTTATGCATCTGTTCCATGGACAATATTCATATTTACAGTATCTGTTCAATGCACAATCTTCTTATTTCGTTTCTCTGTTCGATGCACAATAACTTTTCAATGCTCAATGCCTCCCACCCCCATTGACTGCACTGGAAAAGCATCATAGCACAATCAGTGTGACTGCACACTATTTGCAAACCTTTTGAAATCTGGTTGATAGTTAGTGATTGTCAGTCTGAGGCAGTCAGTAAGATGTGCATCCAGCAAACGAGTTCTATACTTGGATTTTATTATTCATTTGGGAAAAGGCCATTTCGCACAAGTAAGTGGAGCCAAAGTAGGCCTTTACCTTAAGCGCACATGACACAATCAGTGGATACGTCTCTACTCACGAGTGACCAAAAGTCCTGGTCTCTCGCTCTGGCCTTCAACTCGATGTTGCTTTGAATTTGAATAATCTTCATGTCAACTCCCGTAGGTAATGTAAACACCTCCTGCATTTTAACAACAATTTGACATTGGACAACTGTTCAATGTCACTGCTGAGGAAATGGTTTGATACAAAACCAACAACTTGCCCCATGTCTCGTAACTGCACAAATCAACGGTCAAATTCTGATGTCAGTTTGTTCAAATAAGCGCAGAATTGTTCGGGATAAAAGGCAGTTTTGTCTGAGGTTTTGGGACGGCTTTTCAAAATTTGGGAAGTGTGTCAGCTTCACATTTCTTAACTGAGTGGTCCACAAACCCATCTTAACTTTGAATCCACTGCACTAATCATGTGGCCAATGTCTCGGTCTTTCTCTTGCAACTCTCGGTTGAGATAGTTAAGTTTAGCCATCGGATCGGTAAGGAACCCCAAGTCCAATAACCAAGCGTCGTCAGACAGCTGCTCATACTCCTCGTTTCTCGACTTCAGAAAAGTGATTATCTCTGGCAGCAAATCCAAAAATCGCTGGAGCACCTTGCCACGACTGAGTTACCTTACGTCTGCGTGAAGAATCAAAGCTCCATATGCAGAGTCAAGTTCATCCAATAAGGACATAAATATCCTGTGCTGGAGTGCTTTTGCGCGAATTGAGTTAATGATTTTAACAACAACATTCATCACATGTGACGTCACTTGCTTTAGCTGCCAGTGCTTGTTGGTGGATTACACAGTGATAGTTTACAAATGGTGGAAAGTGTCTTTTCTGCACAATGCTACGAATCCTGAACGAACACCAACCATTGCTGGTGCCCCATCGGTTGTCAATGACATCCTCACCCCTGGTCCTTTTTTTCAATGGAATAAGGGCAAGAAAGTCCTCCTTGACAGTAAAATCAATGACAACCATTCTGTGTCTGTGGCATCGGTGGACTCATCAAACTGAAGTGAACAGTATTCACATATCGATAAGTCTTTTAATACTTGCTGGGCTATATCTTCGGACAATGACTTTAATCTCCTAGGCTACAGTAGGTGCACCAAGTGGCAGTTTTTATCTTCGCTTTAAGGTCCTTTTTGTTTTTTAAATCCGCAAACAAGGTGCCAATGCACGCACATCGCTTGTTTTATCACCTCACCATCCAGGTGGAAATAATACGTTTTTGATTTCTTTTTCAGCCATCATTGGTGTTGTTAGCTAAGGTTGGCACCACTCAAAACTCCCGTTGGACAAACTGCTTAGGCCTACTGCTAGCTTTATTGCTCCCTCTGTCTTTGATTTTTTTCCCACGCCCACTATTATATGCAGCATGTCAAATAAACCGATCGGAGATTGTTTAACACATGACCTATGCGTGATTCAAATAAACAAACCAGAGCTTCGTTTTAAAACGCTTGTTTAGAAAATGTATGATTCACATAAAATTACCTACCAACCAGAGCATGGAGAAAAGAAAAATAAATAACAAAACGTGTAATAAAATGAATAAAATATTTTGAAAAGTATAGCCCTGGGAGATGGTAATACCTCATAGTGTATATTATGTATGATAAGATTACAATAAAATTATATTCCACCATCAGGAAAATGCTGGCAAATATTCTAGTTTAAAGCCAAATCAAACACAAAACATGACTGAGCCACCTATGAATGCTTACACTTCAGTATGTGAAATGCACTCAAAATGTGAAAATAACATCAAATATATGGCACAAAACTGTGGCGGAGTGGAAAAACTAACGTACATATTTGAAATATCCCAAGCAGTAACTTGCATATCGAGGAGGAAAATCTCCCTCATGCTTATCCCTCGGGCATATTCTCCGGCTTAGAAAATTTGTCAAAACTTGCTAAATTAATGGGAAAACAACTATTACACCTCAGCAAGCGAATGTACATTCTAAGTTGTTTGCATAAAACTAAGCTAATAAAACTAAAAATGCTGCTACGCCCATCTGTAATTTATATACAAATATCCAACAAGAATAAAAACATTTAATAAAAAAATTACAAACAATAAAAGACTAAAAGAATAATAAACAAAAAAGAATAAACCATAAAACAAAAAGAAGTAAAACAAAATAAAACGAGAGAGACTAGTGCGCACCTAAATTTACGATAAAAATGCTAAAATAAATAGATAAATAAAACCCTAGGTAAAAGCCAGACTAAATAGGTTTGAGCTTACATTAAAAAATATCAATATATTCAGCTGCCCTCCGATCCTCAGGGAGGTTACTCCAGCAACTAAGAGCATAGCCAGTAAATGCTGCCTCACTGAAGGTTTTCGTTTGGCTTTTCGGGACAGTTAAAAGAGGATCTGAAGGGCCTTCCTGGTTCATACATTAAAAGCATTTGAGACATGTAGCTTGGTGCAAGGCCATGCAGCACTTTATCAATATAATATAAATCAATATGAAAACTAACCACTGTAGAGACTTTAAAATAGGTGTAATATGTGCTCTCCTTCTGGTCCTTGTCAGTACTCAGGCAGCAGAGTTCTGAATTAATTGTAATTGGTTTATAGCTTTTTTGGGGATACCAGATGGGAGAGCATTTCAATAGTCTGGCCTGCTAGTAATGAAAGCGTGCATTAGTCTCTCTGTATTGTTCTGAGAGATAAAAAACGGCACTCAATAAAACTTTTCAGATGATAAAAGGCAGATGATGATATGAGAATATGAGATATGATATCATTCATGTCAATTCAGAGTCAACTATAACACGTATGTTTTTAGCTTGTTGGTTGGGGATAAGTTCCAGTGAATGTACAAACCCCAATTCCAAAAAAATTGGGACAATATGTAAAATGCACATAAAAGCAGGAAGCAGTATTTTGTTAATTCTCTTTTACATATATTTAATTGAAAACAGTACAAAGAAAATATATTAAATGTTTTACCTAATTCCGAATTTGATGCCTGTAACATGTTCCGAAAACGTTGGTACGGGGGCAAACAAAAAGACTGGGAAGTTCAAAAAGTAACATTCCACAGGTAAACAGGTGATGCTATCATGACTGGCTATAAAAGCATATCTTATTTTCAGGTACAAGCGATTCTATAACCTCTCTGCATTTGAATGGATCTCAGGTTATCTACAATGGACCCGACCACATGTAACATAGCAGACATTTAAACATATTTGATACTTAATTTAAGAGTAAATACACCCACTGTCTCAGCCTGTCTCCGCCTACTACACAATTTAAAAATATATTTTTTGGGGTGAGTGAGGGAGAGAGGTGGGATGGAGGAGGTGTGTCCATCATAATTTGCATAAATGAACATAGTGTACAAAAATGTTTGTATAACTCGGATAGAACTGTCAAATTAGACGTTGCCGATCAAATATGAATCAAGATTCAGCAACTGCATGGCCTATTTCTCACCTCAAATATTTTCAGAAACATATTTTAGACTATTTAGCTGGAATAAGAGTTTATGAACAGGACACCACGTTGTTCCGGTTTAAAAATGTGGAGCCAAAACAAAAGACTGTAGTACATCTATCCAATCAGGTGCCGGCTATTTTCGTTGTGGGCGACAACAATTATCCATATGACGTAGAGGTACCTCCAAAGAGGTACTCTGACATCACTATTGGGGCGGGGGCAGTGTGGGGAGCAGAAAGGAAATTTCTACTGTTAGAGGGCAGCACAAAGATTCTTTTCTGCCAGTTTTTTATGATGTACAATATTATTTCAGAATTGAAATAACGGAATAGATTAATAAGTTTCATTATAAGGTAGGCATACAAACACATTTATAGCTTTAAAAAGGTGATCTAGAGTGTACTTCCTCTTTAAAGGTTTTATTTTATCACCAAAAAATAATTTACTATCACAGCAACAAGAAAAAACATCCAAGATCCTGAATACAGTTCAGTAAAACTGTCAACATGCCTACTCACGAGGCCGCCGCGGTGGTACAGCGGTAAAGAGTTGTACTCCGAGGATCGGGGTTCGCGCCCCGGTCCTGCCATAGCCGAGCGTGGCCGGTGGCCCTGAAGCGACGATTGGGTCGCGTCGGGGGGGGGGGGGGGGGGCTCGGAGAGAACGCTGCGCACAGTAGACCCAGGGCGTGTCACGGTCAGGAGCTGCCTGCCCTGAGTAGAGGAGTAGCGCCCTCCCTAAAAAATTCGATTGACGGGGTTGTGCAGTGGTGGGTTTCTCTTGCGGGTGGGGGGGGGGGGGGGGATAATATTTCAATTAATATACTATTAAATTGGAAAAAAAAAAAAAAAAAAAAAAAAAAAAAAAAAAAATAAAAAAAAACATGCCTACTCACTCCACAGTGAATCTAATGCTATTTCTTTGTCACCAGAACTTTTTTTTTGCCTTAAAAAGCTGCTGTAAAATATGAAATAAAGTTGTACCCTTACCTTTGGTTATGAAGATTAACATGTCCCCTCCAATAATCTGAGGTTATTTTTTGCCTTGGTTGACCTGTTTTTAAGATATCATTCTTGATTCAACATGTGTGCAAGCTCGTGCGTAATTGTGAGCATTCAAAAAATGCAGTTGTAAATCCTTCAAACAAATGTGATTTTAATTGACTTATGTCAAATAGAACGCATCCTAAGCTTTCTGAAATGGAATGGTATTTCCATAGGTAGATTTAACCAGCTGACCGATGTCCCTGCGTAACACATAACTAGGTTGCACTCATTCGGAAGCCATTTTGGATCAAAATTCTGCCTGCTTCATACGCAGAGTGCGTCATCATTATTATAGGAGATTCAAGTAGATTTGAAAATAATTTATTCAATATCGTTATCTATATGATGGCGATAAAAATGTATGTCCCTTTTGGCGGTAGTGGAGTAGATTTTTTAGGAGTGAGTCAGAGGGAGAGTGAAAGTGAACTTTGGAGCTTGAATGAAAATATACCTTTTCTACATGAATTGTGCACAGATTTAGCACCAATATGACTATGCAAAGGTACTCAGAAGACTTCTTAACTTAACTTTATTACAAAAAACTTTATTACAAATTGACATTATTAAATTATTATGATATTAACACGATTAACATCATCAAGCACTTTTAGAAATATACACTGTGATCAAATAAAGAATAGAAATTAAATAATTGATAATAATTTGAGTGCTACACATTTTATGACACAAAGAAAAACTTGCTATAGCTATTCATTGATATTTGTTATTCCGTTCATTAACCGCTTGATTGATAATTAAGGACTGGAAACAGGTTGGGAGTTAGCTATATCTGTAAAAAGGTAGTCTAAGGCAGGGGTTCCCAAACTTTTCCATGCCAAGGACCCCCCCCATAGTTCGTAGCTGGCTGGGGCCCCCCCCCCCCGAAATGGGCTTTAAAAATTTTTTTTTTATTACACTGGCAAATATAAAAAAAAAAAACAACACACTTCTTTTACACAACACAACATACTTTTTTTTGATTTTTTTTTTATAATCGCCGGGGGCGTAGCAAAGCAACGCAACGCTTTGACTGACAGCAGCACGGTTTATAGTTGATTGAATGAAAAGGAAGGCGGGCATGGCAAAGATAATTTTAAAATAAAAATTTTATTATTATTAATATATATTATAAATTTTAACAGTAATTTAATGAATTTTTAAAATAAAAAATTAATTATTATTAAATTATTTTTTTTTTTTTTTTTTTTTTTTTTTTTTTTTTTTCTTCCTTCCAATTTCCCCCCCCCCCCCCCCCCCCCCCGGGCCGCCCCCCCCCCCCACTTTGTCTAAGGTTACAGGAGGCCTATTTTACAGCCGATCGGGCTTTCTGTCTGGTCACGTTGGCTAACAAGGGGAAAAAAGTCTAACTAAATGGCTCGTTCACCGGACGATGCATTTAAATACATTTAAAACGCCTCGGAGCTAGGCTCGGAAAAGTTTAGAAAACCCTTAACTGGTTTTAGCCATGAGTTTGTACAGGATCGGTTACCGAACCCTACCTGTAGAATAATTTTACTTGGGTCATAAATAAAGAAAGGTATTCCCAAGTTTCATGGGAATTTCGAACATCTTCACAGTTAATTTGCCAGTTGAACATTTTTGTTTATTTTATTATTATTATTATATTTTATCTCTACATTATGGCTACCGATTGTGGCTTAACTTGGACGGATGTAAGAGAGGCAAAAAAATCTCCTAGGATCACTGTTGGAGAATTACGGAGGAAAGTAGCATCTTGGGGTCATCAAGTCTCCAAAACTACCATTAGACGTCACCTCCATGCCAACAAATTATTTGGAAGGCATGCCCGAAAAAAGCCTAATTTCACCACAAACGTACGAGCCTGGAATTTGCTAAATGCTACTGGAACTTTGACTGGAACCGTGTTCTATGGTCAGATGAAACGATAATTTGGCTTTTCGGCAACCAACACTCAAGGTGGGTTTGGCGTAAAAAGAAGGATGGCTATACCGAAAATAACCTGATCCCCACTGTTAAGTATGGTGGAGGTTCCGTGATGTTGTGGGGCTGTTTTTTTCTCCAAAGGCCCTGGGAACATTGTTAGGGTACATGGCATCATGAACTCCATGAAATACCAGGTAATTTATTATCTGAATCTGGCTGCCTATGCCAGGAAACTAAAACTGGGTCGTCTTCCAGCAGGATCCAAAACATACGTCCAAATCAATACAAAAATTGTTAACTGAACACAAAATCAAGCTTCTGCCATGGACATCTCAGGCCGCTTACCTAAACCCAAATGAAAACCTGTGGGCTGAGCTGAAGAGAGTGCACAAGAGAAGACTTGGGACGCTGGGTGATCTGGAGAGATTCTGTAAAAAGGAATGGTCTCGGATTCCTTGCTCTGTATTCTCCAACCTTATTAGATGTTACGGGAGAAGACTCGGTGCTGTTTTATTGGCAAAGGGAGGTTGTACAAAGTATTAAATGCAGGGGTGCCAATAATTGTGGCACACATGGTTTTGTTAAAAAATAATTATTTTTCTCAGAATAAATTTACTTCAATTAAAGGTTGGATTGTTCTCATTTTTTCAGTGTGAGATTAAGCTAATTCACCAAACGGTGAATTTTTTCTAACTTTTTACTCATCTTTACCAGGGGTGCCAATAATTGAAGATGGCACTGTATGTTTTTAGTGTTGTGGCTGCTGTTGAAGGTTTTGAGTTGTGTCAGGATGGCTGTTTTGTGGGTTCATATGATTATCTGCATGGCAATACATTTTGGTGTGTGTATTCCTCTTGGTCAGTATTCTTCTCCTCTCCTCCCTTCACCTCCCTCTCTCTCTCCCACTCACTGTGCATTGGACTTCTATGGTTCTTTCAGATTTGCTCTTGTTTTTCTGTTCCTTTTCTGGCACAGTCAGTGATGATGTGAGGATCTAATATTGTATTTTGCACTGACTGAGGCAGTGGCATATTATTTGAAAATGGTGGGGGGGACTCTACAATGAGTGTAACCCAGGGGCCAATGTCTTCTAAAATACGCCCCTGGTTACCCGCATTCCACTTTCTGTCCAAGCAGGCATCTTCTCAACCCCCAGATTACCCAGTCCCCTTTCTGTCCAAGCACGTATCCCTGATGATATCATGCACACTTACATTGCATAAAATGTATTTCTTAACAAGTGTTAGTCTTGTAATGAGACTTCTCTAAAGTGGAAAATATTAGCTTGTTTTAAGTTACTTTTGCTTGACAAGTGAAATTATTTTACCCCACTGGCAAATCTTTTTGTCTTATTTAGCAAAAAGGTAACGGATATAAGATTCTAAATATAAGATTAAAATGCTTGTTAAGATTTGTTTTTTTCAGTGTTATTTAATTTTAACTTTGCTTTATTAAAGGTTGGACTTTATGAAAAGTGGTTCAGTAAAGGTTGCTTATGTGGAGTGAGTGTTGAGAGGTCCTTATGTCACTTCCTAATCAGTCAGATACCATCTAATGCTAATGTTACCCGCCACCCCCACTACTACAATCCACCTTCAAGCAGGTATACCCCTGAACAAACCCCAGATTAACCATGATCCCTTTCTATCCAAGAAGATATCCCCAGAGAGGATGAGGTCTGTGAGAACCAAGCCAGTAGATTTTCTGTCCAGGTGAACTACAACACGCAGAGGAAGTAGTATTCTGGTTTGAATGGGAGTCAATAGGATGTTGTCCAGCCTTGTTACAATTGGGCTGCTTTTTTTGCATTAATTGATTAGTAATGCTTACCACCCCATGATTCCCCACAGGTTTGGGTGCACCGTTATTATACCCGCAGTGGTAGGGCCAAACTTGGTGGGGCAGTTGGAAATTGGAAATGCATCAGGAAAGACACAAGTTAGTCTTGCCGGGGGGAAATTAATTGCAGATTTATGTCATCCAGAGATTTAAAAATTAGATTAAACTGGAAAATCTCCCAGAATCCCTTTCAACTGCAGAGTGTGTACTGATGGTTTATTGCTTTTCTTATGTTTCAGATCCTGATGCACACCAAAGACATGGTGCAGAAGGTAAGCCGTGTTCTGCGTGTACCAGTTCACTCGTATCCTGTAGGGTTTTTCACATCTCCACTGTGAGATTCCCCACTTACTGGCCTTTGGTATTCATTATATCCAATCATGCATATCATGATAATAACACACAATTGTTTGTATAGCAACTTCCATGCAGTGCACTCAAAGCGCTGCATAGCAAGAACACAGCAGGGAAAATGATTTGAAAGAGACAGAAACGCTGAGGAAGGCCCAGCCTTGGCTGAAGAGTCTTCATGACCGCAAATGACCGCAGAGGAGACCATTGTCATTTATATAATGTAGCCCGTTTTGACCCTACACTGAGCCTGTGTTGTGCTGGACTGTGCTATTCTGGACCATGCTGTGCTTTGTGTTGTGTAGCCCAATGTGTCTCTAGATTTAATCCCACATTGGAGTGTGAGGTCACGCAACCCTGGTCCTGTTTTTCTTTTTCTTTTTTGTTTAATAAACTTGGTGTCCAACGCGGGGCTAAGTATAAATCCAATTACCACCCCTATTTGGAATGGCCAATCGTCTGCAACCGCAGCCACGTACATTGCGCAAACCCCACTGCTGATTCAGGAGTGTAGACATCCACTGTCCTCCTTCGTGTCGCCAGCAGCTTCTTTACACACCGCAGACTACAGCTAAGCTCACTTAGACTGCTGCCAGGGAGACCTTTCATATGCAGCTTTGACTGCAATCTACAGGCACCCGATCGACCACCAGGGGTCGATAAATGGCGATGAACGCAGAACCCTGTTGACTGAACTCTCCCATACCCTGGGCGACATGTTGCTTTATGGAGCTACCGGCCACTTGGCACTGGCACGGTCCGGATTCGTGGTCCTGAGTTTTGTCCTCACTTCTCGTTCCCTGCAGATGAACCTGGAGGTGATCTATGGAGACACCGATTCCATCATGATCAACACCAACAGCTGCAACCTGGACGAGGTCTACAAGCTCGGCAACAAGGTAATGTCCCAGGCTTGAGGGGCAGATCGGGTACCCATGGGTGTCCATTTTGAATGGGGAAAGACGGGGTAAACTTAAACAACGGTAAATGAAGGTCTGTGTGTAGGCGCGTGTGTGTGAGGGTGTTTTTGGGTATGTCAGTGTGTTATACAGTGGGGACAAAGTATTTGGGCAGTGACACAATTTTTGTTGTTTTGGCTCTGTACTCCAGAACATTGGATTTGAAATGGAACAGTGACTATGAGGTTAAAGTGCAACCTTTCAGCTTTAATTTGAGTTTTTTTTTATTCATATCGGGTGAACCGTATAGCAATTGTAGCCCTTTTTATACATACAATGCATACGGAATGTTTTCAGGCCCTTTCAAGTTTTCCACATTTTGTTATGTTTCAGACTCATCTTAAAATGGATTACATTTTTTTTTCCTCGTCAATCTAAATAATGACAAAGTGAAAACATGTTTTTATAAATTTTTGCAAATTTATTTAAAAAATCTAAATCAAATTTCTAAACATATTTTCACTTTGTCATTATGCGTTGGATTGGATTAATTTTAAGATCAATCTGAAACATAACAAAATGTGGAAAACTTGAAAGGGTCTGAAAACTTTCCGTATACACTGTAGTTCCCCCATTTAAGGCCATGAAAAGTAATTGGACAAATGAACATGAACTTAGTCATCATATTTAATATGTGGTTGTCTATCCTTTGCATACCATGACCTTCTGATGTCTGTGACCCAACAACATCAAGTGACTCTTGATATTTTATTTTCTGGTCTTCTGACAAGCGATAATATAACCTCTCTGCATTTGAATGGATCTCTGGGAATTGGGGTGGGGCTAGATTAAGCTGTAAATTATGCTGGAACAGTATGCATCACATGGTTGGCTATATGGCTGGAAATCATCAAGGGTCTGAGGTATCAAACGAGACTCAAACCATCACTCTGCTACCAGATATGCAGTAGGTATGGATGGATGACTTTAAGGGTTGTTTCTTCTGACGGAAAAGCGCATTGCTGCGAGTGTGATTATGTTTGTGTATGTGTGTGAGATCAGGTGAAGAGCGAGGTGAATAAGCTCTATAAGCTTCTGGAGATCGATATTGATGGCGTGTTTAAGTCTCTGCTGTTGCTGAAGAAGAAGAAGTACGCAGCCCTGTGCGTGGAGCCAACTGGGGACGGCCGGTACACCACCAAGCAGGAGCTGAAGGGCCTTGACATTGTACGCAGGGACTGGTGTGACTTAGCTAAAGACTGCGGCAAGTAAGCTCTCAGCGGTGGCTCTTGTGTTTCCCCCCCCCCCTGACTATACTTCCACTCAGCCCGCACTTCACTCCTCCACTTACACCTCTGCCTAATCACTCCCTGCACCTCCACTCTCATCGCTCGCTTTACTCACCTTGCTATTCCCCATGGTCCCCTCCTGCTCCATCTGGGGACATTCACCTCCTTCGTCTTCCACAGCTACGTGATCGGACAGATCTTGTCAGACCAGAGCCGGGACACCATAGTGGAAAACATTCAGAGGCACCTGATCGAAGTGGGAGAGAGGGTGGTGAACGGGACGGTCCCAGTTGCGCAGTTTCAGATTCACAAGGTGATCCGCCCCCCAGAACACACAGAGGTCATATTTACACAGTATTCTGAAGGCATCAAATTTAGTTTTTGGTTGAGAGAGGCTGTATTGATTTACTTAGGCCCTGTTCACACTTGCATTTTGGGGCTTGACAACCAAAGTTATGGACTGGAGTAGCTTGTGTTCTGTGTCCGTACACACGCATATTTAGAAGACCAAGAATGCTTAACTTCTTAATGCCAAATGCCCTCTAGCAGTAACGCGGGCGATACGGAAGTTATTAAACTATATATTTAATTAATTTAATAATATATAATAAACTGCTCACCTCAACATTTTGATTAAATATCCTTAAAATAAATCCATTCCTCTGGGAAAGTGGTTTTTAAGCCCAAAACTTCGTAAATAACGTTGGAAACTACGGCCTAATTTCCAAACATGGACTGCAGCTTGATGTCACACCATAAACAATGTGCTGGTAAACTGTTCTGCTTAATTGTTTTTCACAAAACTTTAGTTTGAAAAATCGTTATACCTTTAGGCTTCAAGAAAAAAATACTTTAAAACTTTCATACGGCTGTACATTATTTTTTTCAAATTATTAAACCGACTTGTGCTTTATCTGCACTTCATCACGAGTAGTTTGGCTGTGTTTTGTTTGGCATTGTGAAACTCATTCAGTTGCTGGAGTACCAATCTCGTGGCTTCGCGTATTTTAGCCAAAGGGGTTTTGTACTTGATTGCAGAGTTTTATGCAAAACCGTTGTCAATTGGGTGTATTTCTTTAACTGATAGCACAATAGGCCTATCTGAAGTGGGAAAAACTAGCATCGACCCTCCTCCACTGCGAGTATTATTTGCTTTCTATTGGGTTTTAAAATGGTCTGTCAAATATTCCAGCCAATAGCCAAGACTCTTATCTTTCAGATAAGCCCTCATTCAACACATAGCCTTTGGAAGTCACGTAGGTACAGCTCCACGTAAGAGGAAGAGGCACCCGGGCGTATTTACTGTACCAAGATGGCGCACCAGTGTTTTTAGCTTGTAGCGTAGCTAGCTCCATTCCACTTAGTAAAGCATCATTCATTGGGTAACGGCTGTTTTTCAGCTTTTTACTTTGCAATCTCTTTCATACAGTTTTTGGTTAGTTAGTTATCCAGGCGTTTCTCTGTGCAGCAGGTCCTAGCCCGAAAATGTTTTTGCGATCTTGTCTCAGTGACGCAGAGTGGTTTAAGGTAATATACCTGGACTAATTTTTGTGTAATATGAAACAGAATTGATAGCAGAATCTATGTATGCTGCGCGAGTGGAGATTTTAAAGCCATTTGCTTGCGTTTGACCCATTTACTTGAGGGAAAATGTTAATTATATGCTATAGGGAAAATCACTCGGTTAATTTGTTTTGTAAAGTTAATTATTCATAACTGTTTAGAGGCTACGATTTCAGCTCCCTTCTTGAGGTCTTTGAAGAAGTGGTGTAGCGCTGCTGTAGCCTTTATCTAGCGTTACTCTTATCTACAACTCTAGCCATGTTTTTTCCCATCCTGCAACGGATATAACAAAGTCTGCCGGTAGAACACGCTTTCAAAGCCATAGACCTACCAAAGCGCAATATAAATGCGTCTACATAGGCGTGTGCACAACGAGCGCACACCCTCTTGTCTCTTACGCACAGGGGCACGCACAAGCATGCTTAAAAATATAGATTACATTGTGAAATAGGGATTCATATTTTTTCCAAAAATAAAACATTTTCTTTCCTGGAATAGAAGCACGTTGTCCCTGGAATCCCGGGAAAGTGGGCTGTTTGTGTGCGTTTGTTGTGTATGTGTGTGAATGAATGTGTATATTATGTGTGTCTGAGTATAATGTATTTGTGTGTGATTGTGTGTCTGTACAGGCTCTCACTAAGGATCCTCAGGACTACCCAGATAAGAAGAGTCTGCCCCATGTGCATGTGGCTCTGTGGATAAACTCCCAGGGGGGGCGCCGGGTCAAAGCGGGGGACACAGTGTCCTACATCATCTGTCAGGTGGGTGGGGCTCACGGGAGGTGGTGGGGTTCACTAAATTTTGGGACAGGACGTGAATGTGGGACAGAGGCCTTTCTTACACACACATGCACATTAGTTATGGTTTACACCCCCCCCTTCCCAAATTTTTTCAGGATGCCTCAAACCTGGGCCCCAGTCAGCGGGCCTATGCCCTGGAGCAGCTGGAGAAGCAGGCTGGGCTGTCTCTGGACACGCAGTACTACCTGGCACATCAGGTTCACCCCGTTGTGTCCCGGATCTGTGATCCCATCGAGGGCATCGACGCTGTGCTCATCGCTACCTGGCTCGGTGAGTCACTCTTCCCCAGATAAATGAGCTTGCATTAACGCAGGAGTTTTTCGCGCTGGAAAAAAAAAACTAAAAACAGTGTGACTGATTTCTGAAAATGCAGGTAGTCATCCATTAATTTCAGTTTCAACTTTTAGCTTTTCTCTTTTGAAATGACTTCTCGCTGCATTATCCAAACAGTCTCATCCAACAACAGCTGTGGCGTTGCGTTTCTGGGTTCCGCGGAAACGCCTTCAAATCGTCTAGAATTCAGAATCATGGAAGGTGTAGATCTTCTCAAAGAGTGTGTCGATGTTTTTCTCAACATTGCTCTTTAGGTGTTGAGTGTTCCAGCTGAAAGGGGCTTCAGCTATCAGAACCAAATCCTGACCAAGCAATGCTGACACCCCCGCATAACCGGATTATGCCGATATATAAAATCACGACATCCAGTACCGAACGTTTGAAAATATAACGTAAATATATATCCATTCGTGATATTTTACACTTTTTCCAAACAATGGTTTGAAAGAAGATCCGGTCGTTAGCTTATGAGGAACTTCCTTGTTTTGTTCTTGCGCCAGTAACCGTCCCACTTCCTAAAGCGTGTGTTAGAAAAACAAACCGAGCAAGTTAGAAAAAAGAAATTGGCAACAGTTGCTAGTTTTCTCAAAAAATTGTTCTTCAAAATCAAGTCAATCAAAATTTGTTTCAAACATTCGGTACTGGATGTCGAGATTTTATATATCGGCATAATCCGCATTGTTTGCATTCGTTTATGTGCTAAAAGTGTGCTTTTGAGAACTTTCGGCATGCAATGGGAGTGGATGGAAAGAGAAAAAACGTTATTCTCTGTTGGCCAGTTTCTGACCACTAGAGCAAGTCATGAAGATTAGCGTGAATATTATGACGCGTATCGGCGCCAGGTAGCTATACGATATTATGTTCTAACAAAGTTCAGTATGCCTTTAAGAATGCTGGTCATATTTTGTGGTCATGGCACAGGCTGTGCACATGCCTGCCTGTAGATGGAGCCAGCTGATGGTGATATTGGCCTACAGGCCTCACGGTGACAGTTCTTTAGCCAGATTTCTTTTCTTTCTTTTTAAAAAAAATATATTTTTTAACTTTACTCACTTACACCCTCAGTAATTTGGTTAAGTGGATATCATGGGTTTTTGTGTGTGTTTGTCTTTTTTTCCCATACACTATTAATAATCAGTGCCACTCATGAAAGGTAAATGGATATTCCACTGCTGCAGTTTAGTGAATTGAAAATGGAATATTCCCTTCACTCATGAGTATAGTTCTAGGTTATGTGTTCTTTTGGTTTAGTTTTTGTGGCCCTAGGTCTGTCATGTCAGAAAGGAACTAGGGGACAGGTGTTTAATGTTGCCGTGGTGGTCCCATGGTCAGGAGACAGGTCTGTGTGTTGGAAGGTCGGCGATGTGACAGTGGGTGGGGTGCAACTTCCTCATGTTTTCCTGGACCCCAGGTCTGGACCCCTCCCAGTTCCGAGCACAGCAGCAGCACCAGCGGGAGGACGAGGTGGAGGGCGTGTTTGGGGCTCCCGCCCAGCTGACTGATGAGGAGCGTTACCGGGACTGCCAGAGATTCACCTTCGCCTGTCCAGAGTGCGGCAGCGACAATATTTATGACACTGTGTTCCAGGGAGCGGTAAGCATGCACGCGCACACACACAGATGCACACGCATGCACACACACTCACACTTTCTTATACATGCATGCGTACGTACACACATATACTCCAGAAGTTGCTTTATTTGTATTTTCTGAACTCAGGCCATGAAAATTTGCCTTTTGACCAATTCCATCTTTTTTATTTTTTATTTTTTAATGTATTTATTTATTTGAAATATTTCTTTCTTATTTTTTTTCTATTTTTCCCCCAATTTTAGTAGCCAATTGAACCCTGGACCGACATTAGCCAATTCCCCCAGTGTAGCAACCGCTAGAGAACCACCGCTATACAACCCTGTCAGCCGGTAGTAGGAAGGAGGGTGCCACGTCCTCTACAAGGCGCGACTCCTCGAGCTCCTGACCGTTATTCCAACTCGCCCAGGGCCTTTCTGTGCGCAGCAATTCTCTCTGAGCCCCTCCCCCCACCCGGAAGCAGCTGCCAATTGCCGCTCCCACAGGGTACCGGCCATGCTCGGATCTGGCAGGACCGGGGCGCGAACCCTGATCCTCAGTGTACAACTGCACCGACTGGAAGTCGGCGCTCTTGTACCACCGCGGCGGCTCGACCAATTCTATCTTTGACATTATTACTAGTTATCGATTAATAAATCGGACATGGCCGCCGTTCAAGTTTAGAAAGCATTTTCAATAACAGTAATCCTCATCAGTGCTAAAATAATTTGACATGGCCAGGTTAGGTAGTTACTCAGTTAAAAATATATTTTTAGCATTTTATTTTTTAAGCTTTTAAAGTTTCAAGATCAAATTGCCGCTCAGTATCAAATTACAAAACATGAAAAACTGATGTGCTAAACATATATAATATTAATGACATCCCGCTATCCCGCTAGTTTTCATTTTATTATACCTAACTGTACTTATGTGCAATCACATTATTCTATTATTGATATTACAGGTGCAGCTCAAAAAATTAGAATATCGTGAAAAAGTTCAATATTTTTTGTCACTCATTTCAGAAAGTGAAACTCATATATTATATAGATTCATTACACATAGAGTGAAATATTTCAAGCCTTTATTTCTTGTAATTTTGATGATTATGGCTTACAGCTAATGAAACCCAAAATTCAGTGTCTCAGAAAATTTGAATATTTTGCTTTAACATATTTTTAAAGTATCATATTTAATATTTGGTCGCATATCTTTTGCAGGCTGTTACTTCCTGAAGTCTGTGACCAATCAACATCAAAAGATGGATAAATGGCTGTAAGTCATCAAGATCACTGCAAGGGTTATTTCTCCTGACTCATTTTCCTATAGAACTCTATGGGGGAAAAAGTCAGGAGAAACAACCCTTAAAGTGATCCATCCACATCTACTCCATATCTGGCCGCAGAGTGATGGTTTGGGGCTCGTTTGATACCTTAGACCCTTGATGACGTACAGCCATTTCGCCAGTCATGTGTTCCATACTGTATTTTACAGCTGAATCTAGTCTTACCCCCCAATTCTCATAGAGATCAGTTCAAATGCAGAGAGGTTATAGTATCGCTTGTAACAGTACCTGAAAATAAGATATCGAGAGTCTTTTGATGTTGATTGGTCACAGACTTCAGGAAGTAACAGCATGCAAAGGATAATGCAACCAAATATTAAATATGATACTTTAAAAATATGTTAAAGCAAAATATTCAAATTTTCTGAGACACTGAATTTTGGGTTTCATTAGCTGTAAGCCATAATCATCAAAATTACAAGAAATAAAGGCTTGAAATATTTCACTCTATGTGTAATGAATCTATATAATATATGAGTTTCACTTTCTGAAATGAGTGACAAAAAATATTGAACTTTTTCACGATATTCTAATTTTTTGAGCTGCACCTGTATAAGAAAACGATGGCCAAACTAGCTCGCTAGCTAGCTTTAAATGAGAGTTCATGATGCTGCCGCATTAACCAGCTGTCATTGCTTGCTAAGTTTAGATTAGTCAAATTACAGAGTGAGTTAGAGCAGCACCCATCTCTTTATTTCTGCCTTAGTAATATGAGGTAAAAGTGTCATAATAACACACAAAAATGCACAATGACAGTTGCACTAAGACGGGGACTATGCTTTTTCCGGTATTCATTATGCAGGCGAAATATAGCCGACGTAGCAAAGTTACCTTCCAGAATGCATTGAATGACATTCTGTTGCCTACTACTGAACATGGCTGTGCCCATAGCGAGTATTAGCTTAGCTTACAAGTTTATAAAAGTTATTTTACACATATGTGCCCATTACAATGTATACACCAGAAAGAATAGGAATAACGTTCCACTATTTGTCATCAGTATTTGAAAACAAGTGAATAATGAAGTAAATTAAAATGTTATCAGCATACAAACGTGGTAGTGATTTTTTTGATAGGCTACAACAGCCACGAATAGCATCTGTTGCCTATAGTCACAATAAGTTTATTCCTGTCGTACAATCGCCTCACAATGCCCTTCTTATGGGATACACGTAAACAATTCACAAACTCCAGCTTCCTGACACGCACCCCGTGGACGCAGAAGCATGCTCCTTCTGTGATCGCTAAAAAACATTTGAGCTGAAAACTTGTCTATTTTTACCTGTTTGGGCTTGTGCACACCGAGGTCATCCAGGGCTATTGGTGTCCTAACGTTAGCTGAGGTTGGCTTTGGCGAGGAACTGCTGGTTTTGGCGACGGTAGCGAGTCAAGGGAGGATGACCGGCTGGTCCTACCAACGATAGGCTTTAAACATTAAGTTATCAACACATAATTTCACACAGAATTTACAGAAACGATAGTCAGCTGCTCCACCTTTGTTTGTGTGCGTTAAGCAACTTGGCTGCTTGAATGACAGGTATGTAGACTCGTATCTGGCCAAACCATTAAGTTATTAACGGTGTTAACAGAACTTACACTATATCAATTTCAAACAGACAAATTTTTTACATTTGTTAATATGTTTGTTAATATGGTGAATCCTGTCCAATGTTAAAAAATTAAGTTACCAACTTGCCGCAGATCAAACATTTACAGTTTGACGGTTCGCTTGCACTCATAACATAAACAAAACTACATGCATACAGGCGCAGGAACATTCATCAGTTGGTGTTCATATCGCGGAATGTAGCTGAAAAATGCCGCGGTGGCGCAGCGGTCTAAGGCTATCTGTGCGGTTGCGTCCCGAGTATCGTCCTGCCAGATCCGAGTATGTCCGGTGCCTTGAGGGAGCAACAATTGGCGGCTGCTCCCGGGGTGGAGGGGGAGACTCTGAAATTTGTTGTGCACAAAATGGCCCCTGGCGAGTTGGATCGCGGTGGGGAGCTTGAGGAGTCGCGCCCTCCTTCTTACAACCGACTGACGGGTTGCTACATAGGGGGGGAATTGAATAGCATAGGGTTCAATTGGCTACCAAATCGGGAGAAAATCTGAAATTAATTTTAAAAAGTAAAAATATCAGATTGTGTAAATGATTGGACTAATTAAATAATTGGTAATTGGTGGAAGCAAAAACCTGCATGCACGCCGGCCCCCCAGGACTGGAGTTGCCCACCCCTGTGGTAGACCAAAGAGTGCTTTAACAAACAAGTAAAAGAGTCTTGAAATCAATAAATCTATTTTAAAAGCACAGAGAGCAAATGTTTAGTGAAAACCGGCTCATTTTTCTTCCGCTAGTTTAATTCAGCATTGGTTTGTACAGGCTGTAGTCTTATCAGTGGCCTTCTTTGGCAACCCAGTGGCCGTGTTACGATAATCAGTGTGGCTGAAAACAAAAGCCATGTGCCAAGCATTGTGCAGCGAGGGTCTTACTCGTACAATGTTCTTGGGAAGTAAGGTGCTTCCAGTTACATTGCTGATGTGAGATTTAAGACTGAGGTCACAACGCGTAAATTATTTACTTCATGTACGGAGCCGGTTGGCCAAGTTTACAGGATAGCATTTCTCTTTGTTTTTGGGCCACTTCAGATAACCTCTGTGTTTTCACTTAATTTCCGGATGTTATTACTCTTCTAAAGGGCTAACTAATGACCGACTTTAGAGCATTGCAAAAAGGGCTAACTAATGACCGACTTTAGAGCATTGCAAAAAGGGCTAACTAATGATCGACTTTAGAGCATTGCAAAAAGGGCTAACTAATGACCGACTTTAGAGCATTGCAAAAAGGGCTAACTAATGACCGACTTTAGAGCATTGCAAAAAGGGCTAACTAATGATCGACTTTAGAGCATTGCAAAAAGGGCTAACTAATGACCGACTTTAGAGCATTGCAAAAAGGTCTAACTAATGACTGACTTTAGAGCATTGCAAAAAGGGCTAACTAATGACCGACTTTAGAGCATTGCAAAAAGGGCTAACTAATGACCGACTTTAGAGCATTGCAAAAAGGGCTAACTAATGACCGACTTTAGAGCATTGCAAAAAGGGCTAACTAATGATCGACTTTAGAGCATTGCAAAAAGGGCTAACTAATGACCGACTTTAGAGCATTGCAAAAAGGGCTAACTAATGACCGACTTTAGAGCATTGCAAAAAGGGCTAACTAATGATCGACTTTAGAGCATTGCAAAAAGGGCTAACTAATGACCGACTTTAGAGCATTGCAAAAAGGTCTAACTAATGACCGACTTTAGAGCATTGCAAAAAGGGCTAACTAATGACCGACTTTAGAGCATTGCAAAAAGGGCTAACTAATGACCGACTTTAGAGCATTGCAAAAAGGGCTAACTAATGACCGACTTTAGAGCATTGCTGATGCTGTTGAAATTCACATCTGTGTTTCACCCTTGTGCACCCCGGGGTTCAATCCCCCATTGTGACACTTTCTGTGCCATCATCCCATCTCTGTCTGTAATCCTCTCAGCTTTACCCATGTATGAATACAATGGGGAAAAAAAGAAAGAAAATGAATAAGGGAAGTGACTGTCTGCACTCCTTTTTAAAGAAAACAAAAAATGGAGCAAAACCAATGATACGTGCACTCAAAACGCGTGCGTACACAGCACTTACTCACACACGTATACACACACACGTACACGCATGTACACACACGCACACACACACACACACACACATATACACTCACACACACTTTCTCTCTCTCTCCCTCCCTCACACTCACACATTGACGAGGTCCAGAGTACCAGAACGCTGGCCTGCTGTCCAATCCCTTCCTTGTCTGAGGAAAGGCAGGCATCACACTGCAGGTCTGCTAGTGTTAGCTGCTCTGGGTCCTGTAGAAGTTTTAGTAACAGATTCCGGGGGAATGGGGGTGGGTTAGGGTTTAGTCTTTGATCTTCTTAACTCAAAGACCCCTGTCCTAGTTGCCTGCTTGGTGGGGTTGGACATGGCGGACCTTGACCCTCTTGGCCCTGTGTATCATTGAGGAGTAAAATAATCAGCTGCCAATTAGGAGAGGCTTATGCAGCCCACAGCTTTTTCTCATCTCTCAAAAACGAATAAACCTGTTTCAAATTGCACGCGTTTCCCTCATGCCTGTCCTAAATCGCACACACTCCTCCACACTTTCCTCCCTGTCTAGAGTGCCCCACACCCTCCATTGCTCCACAAACTAAAACACTACCGGATTCGCTCCACCGTTCAGCTTTGCCTGGCCTTGGGCCACTTCACAAGGATGGAGGGAGGAAGGGAGGGATAGAGGGGTGTAGGAGAGGCGAGAGAGACCTGAGAGCTATCCCACATCCCCTGCTATGACCAGCCCACAGATAAGAGAGTAAATGAATTAGGAGGGTAAGCGGTGAGGAGAGAGTTGCCTTGACTCTGTGCTGATCCCTGGGGCTGTGCTGGTGGGAGGATACTTTATCACAAACCCGAGGAGCCCAGACCTGAAGAACCCAGAGTAGAGCCAGGCGCTGAAGGGCAGTGCAGCCAGAACCATGTCCTGCTCCAGGGCCTGTGCCCAGTTGTGCCAGGGAGCCAGGAGAGCGAGAGGAGTTGAAAAAGGCTGAGTAAGATAGAGATTGGGACAGAGAAAGAGGGATGCAGGAATTCTGTCTGAGTGCAACAGCTCTCTGTTTCAGTTTTTCCTTTCCAGTTATTAAGGTTAAAACAAATGGATTTGAGTTGTTGCAAGTCTGTGAGGTGTCGAGTAAGCGAGGATTAGGTAAAATGTGTATTTTCTGAATCCAGCGGTTTCAACAGTCAATGCCCTTTTTAAAATGCTCAGCACTCTGCATACTGAACACAAGCGATATTGCGTGCTAGAACCTCTCACTTAACCTACATTCAAAATATATTTTACGTGATTTCATTATTATAAAAAATGACAATCATCAATTAAATCGCCAAATTCATTGATAGGTCAGTCGAACAGTAACCTGGTGGATCAACCAACACGTCAAAACAAAGTCTAAAGATTAAATAATTGTATTAAATGAAAAAGTCGATTAGAATAATGACTTGAAAATCATACATTCACTAATGTATGTAGGTTGACTACATATAATTTACAAAAAGGAAGACATTAAACCAGACATTAATTAGAACATACCAGTAAAGAGAGAGACCAATAAGCCAGAAATTGCCAATATTATTTACCCTCCAGCTGAACAGGAACAAAAGGAAACGCACAAGGAACCACCGCCACAAAAATAAGAGGAAAAGCTTAATTCACCAACTCCAAACTCCAAATTATTATAAAAAAAATTTGGCTTTGGCTGCCCCTAATTACCTACTAAGTACCTAATTGCAGTTATCTTATGTTGTTAAAGGCCGGGCTGAGCACCATTCAACTATGATTCAAATATTTATGGTTTGAGTTTGTTTTTTTAACAAGATCAAATATGAATATACTGAATAGTGATACTATCCTGAATAAAGGGAAATTTGCTCCAGCTTTTAACAACAAAAGGTGATAGTTTATTTGGAAATTAAGTCCAACCATTATCACTGTAAATTTTAAATTGGCATTTAGACTTTAAATTGATTATTTCAATTAAATGTCAGCTGGGCATTCAAACTCGCCATCCAAGGTAAACCATGAACCTTAAACAATTCTGCGGCATGTTGGGCTGTAAACCGCTTTCTGTTCTCGGTCTCCTCAGAGATGATAAACTCGACACCCTAGGTTGCACAGACAATGAGTTGGGGACATACAGTAGAAATCCACAGACTCTTTATATTGGCAAAAAAGAAAAAAATCATTTAGGCAAGAAAAAAAAACTTCTACTGTGTTTCATCTTCTGTTACTTTGTTTCAGTAATAATTGTTTCAGAGTAATTTCGGGCTTGTGTTCAGAAAAGGTGGTGCTAGAGAAGGCGTTAAAGTTTTAAAAGAAGAAATATTTAAAGAGTAAGTTCACCAGCCTGCCTTCACCTACTACACAATTTTGAAAAATACTTTGTGGGTGACTGGGGGAGAGGGAAGGGGGCGGAGGAGGTGTGTCCATCCTCATTTACATAAATGCACGTACAATTTACAAATGATTTTGTATAACTCAGCTCAAACTGTCAAACTAGACGTTGCAGATCAAATAGGAATCGATATTCAGCAACTGCATGGCTTATTTCTCACCTGAAATATTTTCAGAAACGTATTTTAGTAGAATATTTAGGTGGAATAAGAGAGTTCATGAACAGGACGCCACGTTGTTCTGGTTTAAAAACGTGGAGCCGAAACCAAAGCACTGTAGTGCATCCAACCAATCAGGTACCGGCTATTTCCATTGTGGGTGGCAACAATTATCCATATGACGTAGAGGTACCTCGAAAGAGATACGCTGACATCACAATTGGGGTGGTGGCAGAGTGGGGAGCAGAAAGAAAACCGATAGAGGGTAGCACCAATTTGCTTTTACTTACCCTTTAAGTTGAAGTAATAAAATAATTAAAGTATTTGATTTATATCAAATATTTTGCATATTTGTTACAGATCTTCAGCCCAAGCCTAATAATACATAAAATGTACCCTGAGTGAACAAAGAACGCAATGTGATACACATTTAATATCTAACTATAAAGGAAGAAATTCTTTCTGTTTTTCATTCTCGGTATTTCGCTTTGCTCGACAACCGGGCTCTGTATGAAGTTGAAATTTGCTAGGTGTGTTGCTCGGGACCATAGGAAGTGCAGTGCCGACTGAAGTTGATTGGATGAGCGGTTCTCCAGAAAATAAACTATTTGTCTTAAAAACTGTAGGAGGATATAATCTGAAGCCGCTAGAGGGTACTGTGACATCATCAGCTGCAGTGGCTGCTAGAGTTCATTGGAACATTGTCTCGAGAAAGCTTCAAGCATCAATACCGGGGGCCAAGCAATCGGCCTGTTCCAAACGGGCATGTTTTATACGGGCACCGGCACGGCACTAGTATTTATTAAAGTAAGGTATGCAACACCCAATGCCCCTGCGTAAATAAGTAATTGCCCCATTAGACTCAATAACTGGTTCCGGCACCTTTAGCAGCAATAACTGCAACCAAACGCTTCCTATAGTTTTGTATTGATTAGTGTCTCAACGCCGTGGAGGAATTTTTGGCCCACTTCTTGCAGAACTGCTTCAGCTCAGTGATATTTGTAGGTTTTCGAGCATGAACTGTGCGTTTCTGGTCCTGCCACAACATCTCAATGGGGTTTAAGTGTGGACTTTGACTAGGCCATTCCAAAACTTCTAATTTTTTGTTCTTTGATGTAGACTTGCTTGAGTGTTTTGGATCATGTTTTGGACCCAGCTGCGCTTCAGCTTCAGCTCATGAGCAGATGGCATGACATTCTCTTGTACAATTCTCTGATACAGAGCAGAATTCACGGTTTCTTCAATGATGGAAAGGTGTCCAGGTCCTGATGCAGCAAAGCATCCCCAAACCATCACACTACCACCACCATGCTTGACTGTTGGTATGAGGTTCTTACTGTGGAACGCAGTGTTTGGTTTTCGCCAGACATAACAGGGCCCATGTCAGCCAAAAAGTTCCACTTTTGACTCATCTATCCATAGAACATTGTTGCAGAACTCTTGAGGATCATCCAAGTGCTTCTTGGTGAGCAATGGTTTCCGCCTTGCTACTCTGATCCCATTTTTGCTCAGTGTCTTTCTGATAGCGGAGTCATGAACACTGATCTTAGCCAAGGAAAGAGAGGCCTGCAGATCTTTTGGATGTTGTTTTGGGTTCAGTGTTTACCTTACAATACGTTACAGAGCTTGCCGCCCTGCCTAAAAATAAAAAATGGCAATGTCATTTTTTGAAAACTAATTTACTATCATTTAAATATCAATAGAAAATTTGCTCACGTAAGCTCTCCATTGTGACCCATCTTCAGAAATTATCAATGATTCAATAGATTAGACTCTTCAGTTAGTAACAAACTCCAAGTATGGAATGATGACAATGTTTATATTTGCGGTAATCTCACTGCGATTGGCTGCGTGGCCACGCACAGAAGAATAGATTTGTTTAGGTTACTTTACCTCAGGAAAGCGAATAACTGACCTTGCTAATGGTAACATCATCTTCAGCTAATAAAAGGAGCTTGCCACTGAAAAAGATCTTGTCTTCCTTACATGTAAATGTGAGATCGGGAGAATGGGGACAGTGGGAGCCGTTCTGATGATACAGATGCAGGCCAACACGAACGATAGCCTACAGGTGCAGTAGAGTCTACCGTTGGCTCCAAACCATGGCTCTATTATTCAATGAAACAGCCTAGGAGTGTAACTAAGTTTGCAATCTTTGTTAGATAATGAAACTCCTAAATATTACAATTAAAGCCAATTAAACTGGAGGATGATTAGGTGGAAGGTTTAAAGGGCCAGGTTGGAAATTTAGCCAGGACACTGGGGAAACCCCTACTCTTTGCGATAAGTGTCATGGGATCTTTAATGACCACAGTAAGTCAGGACCTCGGTTTAACGTCTCATCCGAAAGACAGCATATCCTGCAGCACAGTGTCCCCATCACTGCACTGGGTTTTTATTTCACCAGAGGGAAGATTGCCCCCCTATTGGCCCATCAAACCCCACTTCCAGCAGCAATTTAGTTTTCCCAGGAGGTTTCCCATCGAAGTACTAACCAAGCCCACACCTGCTTAGCTTCAGCCATTCAGCAGTAGCGGAGTGCATGGTGGTATGGCTGCTGGCACAGGGAGTAACGATGTTACACAACGTTACTTCCATTTCCACCCATCTGGGGGGGGGGGGGGGGGGTGTGTGTGTCAAACCAAAGTAAGAAAAGAAAATAATGCAAACGGACTTTAACCCCCACCCACCCCGGTCTACAATCGAGCCAGAACACACAAGCCCCCCCCCGTCCCAAACTTTAGTTTTTTAACAATAGTTTGGTGGAGGCCCAGAACCTTAGAAATGGCTTTGTAACCCTTTCTGGACTGATGGGCATTAAAGGCTATAGATATAGTATTTATATGGAGACAAATAATTTTTTTTAAATATAATACATCCCCAGAGCTTGCTGAAAATTTTGCTTTTCTCTAAAAATAAATATTGTTTATGAATTTATCATTACAAAAAATGTTTCACGGGCCTTAAAAGAGTGCGGTGTTTATCTCTGTCTAAGATGTCAGAGTTTGGTTCCCGGCTCTAACAAACTTCTGAGCCAGTAGTATTACGACGTTGGTACCACACCCATCTTTGTATCGGGAGTCTCAGATGAAGTAACGTTATGTATACAAAATGCAGATGAAACGAGTCAATCTGGCAACCAGTTGACGGACGTGTGCTTTGAACAGCAGCAGTTACGGCTGTATTGTAATGAAATGCATCTCCATATGAGACGCTAGAGGGGGTTAAATGTTGTATCTATAGCCTTTAACAACCTTTTTCCGGAGGAATTTATTTTGTTTGTGGCAAGATGTGCCTGTACAACCTGTGTGCTGTCAACTTCACTCTAATGGCAAGGGCCAAAGTTAGTCAGATTTATACTGGGCAGGGCTGGCCCAAATCAGGCCTGGTCGTTAACCAAAGCACTCAAACGGCTAACCCAAATTAACCCTTTAATTTGGTTGCATTGTGTACATTTTTCTGCCAGACTCCCTCTGTATACTACTACAACCCACAATAAAATTTGACCAAATACAGTGGGAAGAATATTGTGATATTACATTTATCACCCACCACTAGGGCAAGCTCTGGGCCCTCACTTATTCACTTGTGTGACAAGGGGCACCCTCGCCTCACACAGGAAGCTGTCCGATAATACAAAGCGTGTGCAAGTATGTTTTTGTGTGCATGCGATTGCACATGCGTGTGGCTGCAGCGCCTGTGTTAATGTGCTTTCATGTCTTTCATGTCCTAGGGGATGACGGTGGAGCCCAGCCTGCTGCGGTGCTGTCATGTCCCATGTGTGGGCCGTCCCGTTGAACACCTCGTCCAGATCAGAAACAAGCTCCTTCAGGACATCCGGAATCACATCCACAGATACTACAGTGTGAGTACCTACACTTTCACGGATACTACAGCACAAGTACTTAGCACTTACTCAGTTACTATAGCTTGACTATTTACCACTTTCACAGTTCCTACAGCACGAGGAAGCCTACTTACTTCTTTCAGAGATACTACAGTGCGAATACTGACCATCTTGACGGTTACTATTGCGCGATTACTTTGCTCATCCTCGTCATATCCATTCACTGTGTCTGCTAATAGTTAGTTTGGTTTTACATGACAACACCGATGTAGTTAAAATAGATGGAGTTAATCCTACCTGGCTGTAATTTAATTAGTTTCTCTGAATTTAAAAGTGCAGTGGTAAAACACCCCTCACACCCATACTGGCATTCACAAATGATTTGTGCCGTTTACTCATGTAAGGAAGGAATCCCCATGCGCGCGCACACACACACACACACACACACACACACACAAAACACACACACAGAGTAATGACTCTGGGGAGAGGCTGTAATGTGGGGTGACATTTACACTGCTTTGTTTGCCGTTTGAGTTGGAACGATTAAGCTGCCTGGGAAACACATGCAGTGCTGTGTGTGTATGCCGGGGGGGATGGGGGGGACGGAGTAGCGAGATAGCACAGGGGCGGTGGTGCATAGTTCTATATTCCATCGCCACTATGTGTGATATCCAGACTCTCTGATGTTTTACCCATGTTTCGGTGTTCTACTCAGGTGCAGAGTGTGTATGCTTCCCATGCCTCCAGTACAGTGTTTTCCCTGTTTGCGTGCGTGCGTGAACTTGCCCTCTTTGGCTGTGTGTCACCATGGCAGGAAGACAGTGGTCTGCTTAATCAAGATACACCAATCACAAGGCGTAGAGAGTGACGGACTGGCCTGGCCAGCCAATCAGGCACACGTGAGGGTGAAATGGGAAGCACGTACGAATCCAACAGAGCTGTATTTCCCCCAGTGCGCTGGAGCCTCATTGTTCACATAAGACATGCTGTTTGTTTATTACGCTTTTAAATGGATTTCAGATGCTGCCCAGCAGCCCTGCCTCCACAACGCCCCCACCGGAGCCCTGCTGGCCCCACAAATGCTTGAATTCATGTTGCCTTTCTGATGACTTCATAAGCTGGGCCAAGTTCCGTGCCAGCGTTTCCCACAATTCCCCTTTTTTGTCTCCCTGTAATGTGACTGTGCTACCTGTCTCTAAGGGGGAAGTGCAAACACTGTGTGTCTGTGTGTGTTACCTGAGGAAACTGGTTCATTTCTCTGGTGGTGAGTGTGAGAATGAGGGATTGGAACTTTATGGTTCTGGTATATAGACGGTGGTTCAGCCCAGTAAATTTGCAGCAAAATGTCCAGTGTTAATTCAACTATAACAGTGTTGATTCAACTCTAGCAGTGTACATATGAGCCTACTCTGGTCAGATCAGGCTCATATGTACACTGTTAGAGTTGAATTAACACTGAGCATTTTACTGTGAGGCATTGTAGAATTCTGAATTGTAGAATTCAAATAACTAACCAGCGAATTAAGCTCTGGGGATGTTCCCTGTGAATTTGGAAACAGAATTCCCTTGACGTCTCTGATTTTTCTGAAATTGTCTGCAGTGGAAGGATTGATTGGATGAATTTGCGCAGGGGCAGGAATTCATGTTTACCTTAGGGTGACTACAGGCTACTGAACAGGGCAAGAATCTCATACATGAAGGTTGGGGATTCAGAGCAAAAAATACTTGCTTGCAGGTTGGATTCAGGCTGACTTAGCAGGGGATTCAGGCTGACTTTGCAGGGGGGGACTGACTGAGCAGGGATTCAGACAGACTGAGCAGGGGATTCAGGCTGACTTAGCAGGGGATTCAGGCTGACTGAGCAGGGGATTCAGGCTGACTTAGCAGGGGATTCAGACTGACTGAGCAGGGGATTCAGACTGACTGAGCAGGGGATTCAGACTGACTGAGCAGGGGATTCAGACAGACTGAGCCGGGGATTCAGACTGAGCAGGGGATTCAAGGGGATTCAGACAGACTGAGCCGGGGATTCAGACAGACTGAGCAGGGGATTCAGACAGACTGAGCAGGCTGACTGAGCAGGGGATTCAGACAGACTGAGCAGGGGATTCAGACAGACTGAGCCGGGGATTCAGACTGACTGAGCAGGGGATTCAGACAGACTGAGCCGGGGATTCAGACAGACTGAGCCGGGGATTCAGACTGACTGAGCAGGGGATTCAGACTGACTGAGCAGGGGATTCAGACAGACTGAGCCGGGGATTCAGACAGACTGAGCAGGGGATTCAGACAGACTGAGCAGGGGATTCAGACAGACTGAGCAGGGGATTCAGACAGACTGAGCAGGGGATTCAGACAGACTGAGCAGGGGATTCAGACAGACTGAGCAGGGGATTCAGACAGACTGAGCAGGGGATTCAGACTGACTGAGCAGGGACACTGGAGTCTAGACATCTAGAGGGGTGAAAATCTAGGTTTTTGACATAAATGTGTTCATTTGGCATAATTTAGCTCAGGTTTTACCCGGATATAGCCTGGCTACATCCTAGCCGGTTAAAAGTCTTTCACTTTTCAACCAATTTTAGCCAGCTTTTCACTTGAATGCGAGACTGTGTTTCACCTACTTTTCAACGCAAAAATGTTCACTGGGAGGCAGAAGTTTTGCTGCTAACATTACTTGCCTCAGAATCTTTTGAAGCAGAAGTGATGTTTGATTCTGCATTTTTATTTAAAGTTTTTTAATTTGAAATTTTTTAAATTACGAACTTGTCCATTTTGTGGAGTTGACATCACCTCTAGCGAACATAAGGGGTGTTCTTTTTTATTTTTTGTATTTTTTTTATTTAACGTTTATTTAGACAGGTAATCTCATTGAGACACTGGGTCTCATTCTCAAGAGAGACCTGTTCAAGACAGCAGCAGCAATACAACACAAAGTTACAGACAGACAGGACATTCAATACAGAGACAAAATAGAACACAAATCATAAGTGATAAGGGCAAAAGTGCTAGCCGATGTAATTGTACGCGTTATCTTTTCACACTGTGGGTGAACAACTACTACTTTTAGCTAGCTCACCCGGATGTTGGAATGAATGGAAAAAAATGTTTGGGGGGCAGACTCAAAAGCTTGAGAACCCATGATAAATATTCTTATATTGAAATAATACTTCATACTTTTCAGAATTTATACATTATTGTACAAAATGACACAGAATTGTCATTATCCTCATAATTTAGAACATCCTATAAGGATTATAATGACATCAAGTTGTCTGTTCTATTGTATGGATCAAAAATAACAGTCTTAAAGGAGTGCAAAAGTGGGCACTGATTCTGAAAGTAGTTATGACCCAAATCTCAATTATGCATCTTACTCCATAAGAAGCTTCTTTGCAGAATGTCAGGAAAGTCTGAGACATTCAAATGGAATATTGCTTTGCCCCTTCGAAACATTCAGCTGACTCCTATTGTCTACCTGTACATTCAAAGTAACTGCCCAGCTGTTTAACTACAGTGCTACAGTAACTACAGTGCTCAACAAACTTGACCTAACCATCCATCCTTATGTCAGATTTCACTGCTTGGTTTGCAAAATCATGTTGTCTCTGTTTGCTACAGAAATAAGAGCAGTTTGCATAGTTTAAATTTTTTTACCAATTGTTAAAAGACGGTTGCCAGCTAGATATAAATCCTATAATTATAAAGAGAATTGCTCATGCTGCATATTTAGCAGTGTTAGTAGCCTCATTTGTAAGGAAATGCATGACTATGCACACAATTAGTACTGTCTTCATCTCAGAATGCGATTAAATTTATTGAAAACATGGGGAGGTAGATATCATTTTGTTGTAATGATTTGATAATGCATGTATTCAACATATAACTGTTTTAAGCAAGTAAAATGAACAGTGTCCGCAGGAGAGAGCCCTGCAGAGTGAACGATACGGAGCACACTCAGGAGCTTTGGGTCTCTCGGGTATTAATGTGTGACGAGGCCCCAAGGTGCTCTACCTGAATCTGCACTGGACTTGAACAACGAGCCCATGTTTTGGGCCCAAACCTGCAAGCAAACTGAACTGATCATTTTTGCGCACCTGCTCATGAGTACTTACATGGGAGACTCTCCAAACCCCAACACCACCTAGTTCTGTCATAGAAAGGAAAAAACACTAAAAATGAGGCAAAGTTTCTGCTGGACTCTTTAAATGTTTTGCAATGTAAAACTAGCCCATCTAGCTGTAACAGTTTTTCGAGCTGCATCGATCGTTAGAAAACGAGCTAAGAAAGCTGTGGGTCATTGTAGCGGGTAATCCTGCCCTCACCCAGGATTTGAACCCGTAGCTTTCTGGTGCACCTCCTTTATGTAGGGCTTCCCCCCTAATATCATATGTATCAGAAGGGGGAGGGACGCTTTGCTGCAAAATGAAATCAATTTGCCATCAATGCATCCATCGTCCCGATGGTGAAGCGTTAGCCCCCCGTCCCAGCCAGCCACCCACCCAACCAACCAATTTGTCCATTTGTCAGGAGGTGTGAAACAGCTGCTGGCTGTGAATGATAACCACCCCCAACCCCTCAACCCATGTCAGTCTCCTCCTGTTTCTCTCTGAGCCTCAGTGGACAGAGCACCCCCCCCCCCCCACAATCAGCACTCGGTTAACTGAAGAGGGGTAATATTCTGTAATTAAGGATTTCTTTCAGTTCAGGAAGGGGACAAACAGGGCTGTTTGTTCTGTGTGTTGGAGGAGAAAGAATGAGGGGGTGAGGGGGGAGCGCGCATGGTTACAGATTGTAAGCCCGTGTTTGTTGAGTATCCAGTGGAAACACACAGAAGCATTAATCAGAAGAGAAATTACTGCCGTCGCCACCTCTACCCTGCCGCCATTATCAATTTTCAGCTCTCTGGAGACAAAGCAAATATAAATTTTGTGGGGTTTTCTTTTTTACGTCTCTCGCTCTACTCTCACTCCATCTCTCTCTCACTCTCTCTCTTCGTCATTTGTTCCCTGACTCCAGCATCGCTGGTGAAATAACAGCATGGCACAAAAGCCCCGTATTTACCTAGTTCTAATGTCGGTTGCCATGGTGTTTAACAAATTATTGCAATTATGTTCCCCAAGCGAGTCACCCTTGGTAACTGCCTGGAAGGAAAGGGAAAAGGGGGGGGGGGGGGAACAGGTGATAATCCTGTTTTGAACAAAAGGTCAAATTGCTGAATAGAAAGCCGTGATTAACTGGAAGATGTACAAAGTGGACTTATTTCTCCCCATTCAACATCGCTCCATGATGGACTGGGGGGGGGGGGGGGGGAGGGGGAGGGGAGGCAGGCGAATAAGTGCATCTGTTGATTGCTTAAGTACAAAGAAGTGAGAAGCCGCTGTCTCAGGCCCTTTCACGGGGCCGGCGTAATCGCGCCCTTTTTACCGCCGTGTGCCCACCGGAGCTGCCTGAGAGAAGCAGCGGGACGGGGGCAGTTGTGCGGAAGGGTGGGGTGTGGTGTGGGGTGTGGTGTGGGGTGGGGTGGGGTGGGCGGGGGGTGGCAGGTGGATGCCGGGGTGGAGGTACTGTGCAGAATTCCTGCACCGGACGTGTTTAGCGGCTGGAATGCAAGCACTCAGTTTTGCTGAAGGGCTCTCTTCCCAGATATCATAACTACTAACTGACCAAACTCTTGGTTTTGCTTTACAGCGATGATTTATTAAAATTTTTGGTGTCTGGTTTAGTGGGGTTTTCTGTATGAAGAAAAGGAGGATTGGATGTGGGAGCGGAGAAGAGTAAGGAAATGGAGTGGGGGGGGGGGGGGGGTGAGGGAAAGAAGGAGGAGTGAGGAGGAGAAGGAGTAGGGGGGAGTAACTGTGGGGGGGACTGGAGGAGTGATGGAGCGAGTGGGGGGGAGAGAATGTGTGTTGGGGAGGGGGGGGGGGTGCATTTTCCAGTCGTTAGCTCTGAGCATCAGGCCTCAGCTTTGCTCAGTGTTTGGTTAAATTATGTGGAATTCATTTGACTCCTTCAGATGTGGCTGTGTTCACTCTGTGCAGAATCGACTGGTGTAATTATGCAATTATAAAGCTTTATCCTGTTCCTTCTCCACACAACCAGCCGTTAGCCGGGGATTGTGGGAATTGATTTCTCTCTTTTTCCTGTCCACCTGATACTCATACAGTCTTCAGAGTGTAAACATGGAGCAGTGTGAACATAATGTCACCCACAGTGTGTGAGTAGTGGGCGGAGCACTGTGTGAGTAGTGCGTGGAGCACTGTGTGAGAGTAGTGGGTGGAGCACTGTGAGAGTAGTGGGTGGAGCTGTGTGAGAGTAGTGGTTGGAGCTGTGTGAGAGTAGTGGTTGGAGCACTGTGAGTAGTGGGTGGAGCTGTGTGAGTAGTGGGTGGAACTGTGAGTAGTGGGTGGAGCAGTGTGTGATAGCAGTGGATGGGGCTGAGGGTGAGCAGTCTGTGGAGCAGTGTGTGTAGTGGGCGGTGCAGTGTGTGTAGTGGGCGGTGCAGTGTGGGATTAGTGGGCAGAGCAGTGTGCGGGTATTGCGTGGAGTAGTGGGTGGAGCAGTGTGAGTGGGTTGAGTAGTGGGTGATGCAGTGGGTGGAGCAGTGTGAGCTTAGTGGTTGGAGCTGTGCAAGAGAGTAGTGGGTAGAGCTTTGTGAGTAGTGGTAGGAGCACTGTGAGAGAGTAGTGGGTGGAGCACTGTGAGAGTAGTGGGTGGAGCACTGTCAGAGTAGTGGGTGGAGCAGTGTGAGAGAGTAGTGGGTGGAGCAGTGTGAGAGAGTAGTGGGTGGAGCAGTGTGAGAGAATAGTGGGTAAAGCAGTGTGAGTAGTGGGTGGTGCAGTGTGTGAGTAGTGGGTGGAGCAGTGTGGGAGTAGTGGGTGGTGCAGTGTGTGTGTAGTGGGTGGAGCAGTGTGAGAGTAGGGGGTGGATCAGTGTGTGAGTAGTGGGTGGAGCAGTGTGAGTAGTGGGTGGAGCAGTGTGTGACTAGTGGGCTGTGCAGTGGGTGGAGCAGTGTGAGCTTTGTGGTTGGAGCTGTGCGAGAGAGTAGTGGGTGGAGCAGTGTGAGAGTAGGGGGTGGATCAGTGTGTGTAGTGGGTGGAGCAGTGTGTGAGTAGTGGGTGGAGCAGTGTGTGACTAGTGGGCTGTGCAGTGGGTGGAGTTGTGACAGTGGGTGGAGCAGTGTGAGCTTTGTGGTTGGAGCTGTGTGAGAGAGTAGTGGTTGGAGCAGTGTGAGTAGTGGGTGGAGCAGTGTGAGAGAGTAGGGGGTGGAGTAGTGGGTGGAGCTGTGTGATAGCAGTGGATGGGGCTGAGGGTGAGCAGTCGGTGGAGCAGTGTGTGTAGTGGGCGGTGCAGTGTGTGAGTAGTGGGTGGAGCAGTGTGAGAGAGTAGTGGGTGGAGCAGTGTGAGAGAATAGTGGGTAAAGCAGTGGGTGGAGCAGTGTGAGAGTAGGGGGTGGAGCAGTGTGAGAGAGTAGTGGGTAAAGCAGTGTGTGAGAGTAGTGGGTGGAGCAGTGTGAGAGTAGTGGGTGGTGCAGTGTGTGAGTAGGGGGTGGACCAGTGTGAGCTTTGTGGTTGGAGCTGTGCGAGAGAGTAGTGGTTGGAGCTGTGTGAGAAAGTAGTGGGTGGAGCAGTGTGAGAGAGTCGGGGGTGGAGTAGTGGGTGGAACAGTGTGAGAGTAGGGGTGGAGCAGTGTGAGGGAGTAGGGGGTAAAGCAGTGTGTGAGAGTCGTGGGTAAAGCAGTCTGTGAGAGTAGTGGGTAGAGCAGTGTGAGAGTAGTGGTTGGGGCTGTGCGAGAGAGTAGTGGGTAAAGCAGTGCGAGAGAGTAGTGGGTGGGGCACTGTGAGAGAGTAGTGGGTGGAGCAGTGTGTGAGTAGTGACTGGGTGGAGCAGTGTGAGCTTAGTGGTTGGAGCTGTGCGAGAGAGTAGTGGTTGGAGCTGTGTGAGAAAGTAGTGGTTGGAGCTGTGTGAGAGTAGGGGGTGGAGCAGTGTGTGAGTACTGGATGGTGAAGTGTGAGAGTGTAGGGGGTGGTACAGTGTGTGAGAGTAGTGGGTGGAGCAGTGTGTGAGAGTAGTGGGTAAAGCAGTGTGCGAGAGTAGTGGGTAAAGCAGTGTGCGAGAATAGTGGGTAAAGCAGTGTGTGAGTAGTGGGTGGAGCAGTGTGAGTAGTGGGTGGAGCAGTGTGAGAGAGTAGGGGGTGGAGCAGTGTGTGAGTAGTGGGTGGTGCAGTGTGTGAGTAGTGGGTGGTGCAGTGTGTGAGTAGTGGGTAAAGCAGTGTGTGAGAGTAGTGGGTGGAGCAGTGTGAGAGAGTAGGGGGTGGATCAGTGTGTGAGAGACGTGGGTGGAGCAGTGTGTGACTAGTGGGCTGTGCAGTGGGTGGAGCAGTGTGAGCTTTGTGGTTGGAGCTGTGCGAGAGAGTAGTGGTTGCAGCTGTGTGAGAAAGTAGTGGTTGGAGCTGTGTGTAGTGGGTGGAGCAGTGAGAGAGTAGGGGGTGGAGTAGTGGGTGGAACAGTGTGAGAGTAGGGGTGGAGCAGTGTGTGAGTAGTGGGTGGAGCAGTGTGTGAGAGTAGTGGGTGGAGCAGTGTGAGAGAGTTGTGGGTGGGGCAGTGTGAGAGTAGTGGTTGGGGCAGTGCGAGAGAGTAGTGGGTGGGGCACTGTGAGAGAGTAGTGGGTGGGGCACTGTGAGAGAGTAGTGGGTGGAGCAGTGTGTGAGTAGTGACTGGGTGGAGCAGTGTGAGCTTAGTGGTTGGAGCTGTGCGAGAGTAGTGGTTGGAGCTGTGTGAGAAAGTAGTGGTTGGAGCTGTGTGAGAGAGTAGTGGTTGGAGCTGTGAGAGAGTAGGGGGTGGAGCAGTGTGTGAGAGTAGTGGGTAAAGCAGTGTGTGAGAGTAGTGGGTAAAGCAGTGTGCGAGAGTAGTGGGTAAAGCAGTGTGCGAGAATAGTGGGTAAAGCAGTGTGTGAGTAGTGGGTGGAGCAGTGTGAGTAGTGGGTGGAGCAGTGTGAGAGAGTAGGGGGTGGAGCAGTGTGTGAGTAGTGGGTGGTGCAGTGTGTGAGTAGTGGGTGGTGCAGTGTGTGAGTAGTGGGTAAAGCAGTGTGTGAGAGTAGTGGGTGGAGCAGTGTGAGAGTAGTGGGTGGAGCAGTGTGTGAGAGTAGTGGGTGGAGCAGTGTGAGAGAGTAGGGGGTGGATCAGTGTGTGAGAGACGTGAGTGGAGCAGTGTGTGACTAGTGGGCTGTGCAGTGGGTGGAGTTGTGACAGTGGGTGGAGCAGTGTGAGCTTTGTGGTTGCAGCTGTGTGAGAAAGTAGTGGTTGCAGCTGTGTGAGAAAGTAGTGGTTGGAGCTGTGTGTAGTGGGTGGAGCTGTGAGAGAGTAGGGGGTGGAGTAGTGGGTGGAACAGTGTGAGAGTAGGGGTGGAGCAGTGTGAGAGTTGTGGGTGGAGCAGTGTGTGAGTAGGGGGTGGAGCAGTGTGTGAGAGTAGTGGTTGGGGCTGTGCGAGAGAGTAGTGGGTGGAGCACTGAGAGAGAGTAGTGGGTGGAGCACTGTGAGAGAGTAGTGGGTAAAGCAGTGCGAGAGAGTAGTGGGTGGGGCACTGTGAGAGAGTAGTGGGTGGGGCACTGTGAGAGAGTAGTGGGTGGAGCAGTGTGTGAGTAGTGACTGGGTGGAGCAGTGTGAGCTTAGTGGTTGGAGCTGTGTGAGAAAGTAGTGGTTGGAGCTGTGTGAGAGAGTAGTGGTTGGAGCTGTGAGAGAGTAGGGGGTGGAGCAGTGTGAGAGTACTGGATGGTGAAGTGTGAGAGAGTAGGGGGTGGTACAGTGTGAGAGTCGTGGGTGGAGCAGTGTGTGAGAGTAGTTGGTGGAGCACTGTGTGAGAGTAGGGGGTGGAGGAGTGTGAGATAGTAGTGGGTAAAGCAGTGTGTGAGTAGTGGATGGAGCAGTGTGAGAGAGTAGGGGGTGGAGCAGTCTGAGTAGTGGGTAAAGCAGTGTGTGAGAGTCGTGGGTAAAGCAGTGTGTGAGAGTAGTGGGTGGAGCAGTGTGAGTAGTGTGTGGAGCAGTGTGAGAGTAGGGGGTGGAGCAGTGTGTGAGAGTAGTTGGTGGAGCAGTGTGTGAGTAGTGGGTGGAGCAGTGTGTGAGTAGTGGGTGGTGGAGTGTGTGAGTAGTGGGTGGAGCAGTGTGTGAGTAGTGGGTGGTGCAGTGTGAGTAGTGGGTGGAGCAGTGTGAGAGTAGTGGGCTGTGCAGTGGGTGGAGTTGTGACAGTGGTTGGAGCAGTGTGAGCTTTGTGGTTGGAGCTGTGTGAGAAAGTGGTTGGAGCTGTGTGTGAATAGTGGGTGGAACATTGTGAGAGAGTAGGGGGTGGAGCAATGTGAGAGAGTAGTGGGTAAAGCAGTGTGAGTAGTGGATGGAGCAGTGTGATAGAGTAGGGGGTGGAGCAGTGTGAGAGTAGTGGGTAAAGCAGTGTGTGAGTAGTGGATGGTGTAGTGTGAGAGAGTAGTGGGTGGAACAGTGTGTGAGAGTAGTGGGTGGAGCAGTGGGTGAGTAGTGGGTGGAGCACTGTGAGAGAGTAGGGTGGAGCAGTGTGAGAGAGTAGTGGGTAAAGCAGTGTGTGAGTAGGGGGTGGAGCAGTGTGAGAGAGTAGTGGGTGGGGCAGTGTGAGAGTAGTGGTTGGGGCTGTGCGAGAGAGTAGTGGGTGGAGCACTGAGAGAGAGTAGTGGGTAAAGCAGTGCGAGAGAGTAGTGGGTGGGGCACTGTGAGAGAGTAGTGGGTGGAGCAGTGTGTGAGTAGTGACTGGGTGGAGCAGTGTGAGCTTAGTGGTTGGAGCTGTGCGAGAGTAGTGGTTGGAGCTGTGTGAGAAAGTAGTGGTTGGAGCTGTGAGAGAGTAGGGGGTGGAGCAGTGTGAGAGAGTTGGGTGGTGGTACAGTGTGTGAGAGTCGTGGGTGGAGCAGTGTGTGAGAGTAGTTGGTGGAGCACTGTGTGAGAGTAGGGGGTGGAGCAGTGTGAGAGAGTAGTGGATGGAGCAGTGTGAGAGAGTAGGGGGTGGAGCAGTGTGAGAGTAGTGGATGGTGTAGTGTGAGAGAATAGGGGGTGGTACAGTGTGTGAGAGTAGTGGGTGGAGCAGTGTGTGAGAGTAGTGGGTGGAGCAGTGTGTGAGTAGTGGGTGGAGCACTGTGAGAGAGTAGGGGGTGGAGCAGTGTGAGAGAGTAGTGGGTAAAGCAGTGTGTGAGTAGTGGATGGAGCAGTGTGAGAGAGTAGGGGGTGGAGCAGTGTGAGTGTAGTGGGTAAAGCAGTGTGTGAGAGTAGTGGGTAAAGCAGTGTGTGAGAGTAGTGGGTAAAGCAGTGTGTGAGAGTAGTGGGTAAAGCAGTGTGAGAGTAGTGGGTGGAGCAGTGTGTGAGTAACGGGTAAAGCAGTGTGAGTAGTGGGTGGAGCAGTGTGAGAGTAGTGGGTGGAGCAGTGTGAGAGTAGTGGGTGGAGCAGTGTGAGTAGTGGGTGGAGCAGTGTGTGAGAGTGGTGGGTGGAGCAGTGTGAGAGAGAGGGGGTGGAGCAGTGTAAGAGTAGTGGGTGGAGTAGTGTGAGAGTAGGGGGTGGAGCAGTGTGAGAGAGTAGTGGGTAAAGCAGTGTGTGAGAGTAGCGGGTGGAGCTGTGTGAGAGTACTGGGTGGAGCAGTGTGTGGGAGTAGTGGGTAAAGCAGTGTGAGAGAGTAGGGGGTGGAGCAGTGTGTGAGAGTAGGGGGTGGAGCAGTGTGTGAGAGTAGTGGGTAAAGCAGTGTGAGCGTAGGGGGTTGAGCAGTGTGAGAGTACTGGGTGGAGCAGTGTGAGAGAGTAGTTGGTGGAGCAGTGTGAGAGAGTACTGGGTGGAGCTGTGTGAGAGGATCTGTAGGTTTTTGTCTTTTCCTCCGTGGCCCACATCTGAGCATGATGATTTGGTGGAATGCAGGTTGTTCATCCTCAGGGCATCCCAGTGTGTAGCTCTGTGTGAGGGGAGTGCGTCACTGTGTAAAGTCGGGAATGTTTCTGTGTGTGTATACGGGGGGGGGGGTGTTATGTTTCAGTGCCAGTGTGTAGTGTGTCGATGCGATTGTGAGTGTCACCATGAGCCACTTAACAGTGGCAGTAATTTGATCTGGACGTTCTGAGTGATTCTGGGTCAGCGAGTTCTCATTCTCCATTACTCCAGAGGCAGGAGGGCATGCTGGGTAATTCTTCTGCGTCAATGTCGCACCTCATCCAGGGCCGGGCCCCAACGAGCAGGGGTCCCAACAAGCCGGGGGTCCTGATGCGGCTCAACGTGCCCTCGCAAACAACCCCTCCCCTTGTTCTCCGTTCTGGTTCACGCTTCTCTCCTCCTGTCCTTCTCCCCTTGCTTCTCTCTCTCCCTCCCCCATCCCCTCCCAAAATAACTGCACTCCCACACGCTGCATCCGCTGTGGGTGGGGCTTCGGCAGCTCTAATTGGTTCCTGGTAGGGTAGTGTGTTTTTAATGACACAGTAACGAGTGAAGGGCCTAATTACTAGCGCTGGTGGCTGACTGTAAGCGGGAGGGGGAGGGGCACAAAGTGGTGAGCTGGAGCTGGAGTCTCGCAGCTGTGTAGGAGGGGGTGGGTGCGGTGTCCGCCCGCTCGCCTCTACCCCGGCCTGCAGAAACCCATCGGTTTCCAGGGCAATGCCACGTTTGTCCACCGTCCCACCGCCCGAGACGAGAGAGCTGGAGGATTTTCGCCCCCCTCACTCTTGTGTAGACGTCCCGCGGCCCATGGGAACGGCGGGGGTTGACTTAGCGCGGGCCCCTGCGGAACACAAAGGGGTCCTTTGGGCAAACAAGGGGCCAGATAACGTAGACACACACTGCACAAAATTAAAACTAAACACCACGCATATGTCAGGATTCAATTACAGCCCCCAAGCACCCCCCCCCCCCCCCCACCCAAACTTCTTTATCCTGAGGCTCTGAGCTTAATTATCCAAATAAACTCATGCACCAGACAAAAGACACCACCCCCCCCACTGGGGAAATGGCAGCGCCAGGATTAATTGGGAAATTAAAAATAGGGGCATGTAAGGCGCAGGTCTGATATTGTTCCTCCCCTTGGGACAATGGCGCTGGTGAGCATGACTGTTTGAGCGGGCGGGCCTTGCGATAGTGGCTCACAAAAGGCCCTCAAATGTAGACAGAATACAGGTGGGATCAGCTTCAAAGAGGCCCTCCAGTGTTCAGCTCACACAGGAAGCCAAGTACAAATTACATTATCCAACCGCCTCGTAGCTCCTGTGTTTTTCAGGCGGTATGGGTGTAGCGGTCGTGTTTGCCTCTCCCCCAGCGCACGCACCCCAGGACAATGGCTCCCTCACTGTCGGTAGCTAAGGAAATCAATTGCAGCTTTCTCGGTTTAATCAAAGTGCGTTTGCTTTTCTCACATTTATCGCGACCTAAGATTGTTTACTGCTAATTGTCCGACGGCGGTAAAACGTTTTGTGGAACGTGGTGTGACAGAAGCTGTGAAATGAGACGAGCGTGAGGGGCAGGGGTCGAGGGGTGCGAGGTTTTTCCAGCGATTTGCAATCACGTTAGGTTGCACATTTTGGCAGACCCGCAACGATCCCCTAAAAGAGCATCAAAAGTACAATAATAATAAATGAATGAATAATATCTGTGTCTCTCAGGGCTGGCTTGTGTGCGAAGACCAGGCGTGTCAGAACCGGACCCGCCGCCTCCCAGTGGCATTCACCCGGACCGGCCCCGTCTGTCCTGCTTGCGCCAAGTCTACGCTGCATCCTGAGGTACGGCCTGTCCCCTTACAGCCCACCCCCCTCCCCCAAGCGCAGACTGAAGGTACAGATCGCTCTCAATTTTGGCTGGGTTTCTCAGGAGGCTGTAGATCACATTTTCCCCAGGTGATGGCGCTGTGGAGCTAGTCAAAACCCTGCTACCTCGGCCTCCTGCTGCTGCTCTCTGTCTGAGTGCTACACCTCTTCTGTTCCTTTTCTCTCTCTTTCCCTCCCTCTGCCTTACCACTCAATCATCACCGCCGAGAACCTGACTTCGGCTGGTTCAACATCATCGCCACCATCATCATCATCAGCAGCGTTATTTAAATGTTTGCCAGCGTCCTGTGCCATTCTACAGCCTACAACTCTCCCTTTGTACCAGCTTTTAGTTCGTCCTCGTCGGCACCGGTTCCAGTGGGCACCGAGGAAACATTCGGCCGCTGGTCTACATCGCTCTCTCCCTCCCATCTCTTCCTGCCTCCCACCACCCCCCCAAGGTCCCACATTGTTCGTTTTTTTTTTATCTCCCTTTCTCCTTATTTCTCCTTCGGGCACGGCTGTGGCGACAGGTTGAAGCCCGAAAGGCCGATTTCTCTTGTCACCATAGCCACTTATACGTCTGCTCCCTCTCTCCTCCGCTGGCGAGACAGCAGTTTAAACTGCCAGCTGAATAAAACACCCCCTTCCCCGCCCGTGCCTGCCTGCCTGCCTGTCTGTCTCTGTCTGTCTGTCTGTGCTCCCCCTTCGGGCAGAGAGTGACCACTATTGTCTCCGTATTAAAGGGGAGAGGAATGCCACTCTCTCTAATTGGCCGGTAATTTAGAGTTATATACAGGTGCAATTTGTAATATTTTCAGTAAATTACTTTTTTTTTTCTCTCTCTGTCCCTCCCTCTCTCCACTCCCGCTCTCTCCTTTCTCTGTCCTTCCCTCTCTTTCTCTCCCTCTCCCCCCACGTGCCCTTATTTCCTGTTGCCCTCTCCCTTTTTCTATCCCTCTGCCTTTCTCCTCGCTCTACCCTTATCTTGCCATCTCTTTCCATCCCTCTTTCATCTTTCTTTCATTCTTCTCATTCTCTCCTTCTCCCCCGTGTCTCTCTCTCCCCGTGTCCGTCTTTCCCTTCCTTGCTCTCTCTCCTTCCCTTTCTCTCCCATCTACATCTCACTCTACTTTCTCAGTTTTGTTCTTCCCCTCGATCACTCTCTCATCCTCTTTCCCTCCCTCTCTTTCTCTCCCTCTTTCTTTCTCTCTCCCTCTGTCTCTCTCTCCCTCTCTCCTCCCTTGCTGTTATTGATGTGCGATCAGCCGCCCATTAGGGTTTCCTTTTTCCCCTCTAGTGGAAATTGCAGCATGTTAATTTTCACACAAATTACAGCAATAGCAGGTATCTCTATTTGCTGCATTATAGCAGGAGCAATCAGCGATAATTGAGTGCCTTTCAGAGGGAGCCCGGTGAATTCACTCCAATTCAAAGCCAGTCCATTTATCGCCTAATCGCTCTTTAAACACTGAATTTCTGGAACAAAAATTCTTGTCATAATTTTGCTTAAGTGTATTTGGAAATCACAGTCCTTTGAGCAAGGATAATTGAAATCAAATCCTTTTCACTGGAGCTGACATTTCTACATTTCCCCAATTGAAATTAATTTCAAAAATTGAGCATGAATATCTTCAAATAGCAGGCAATTATACCTTTCAATGGGGAGAAATTATGTGCACAAAAAAGTGGAGACATCAGCGAGCGCTTCAGTTAAATGTCTTTGTTTCCCACTGTGTTTGTCTTGTAAAGATTTACATATATTGACTCGTTATGCGACCTTGCGTTGCGGATAGCCTCCCTTTTTCATTTCAGCCCATTAAAATTAACTAAAATTGGAAGGTTTTTAGTTAAGCTTCATCAGAACTGTTTGGATTTTTTTCCTTTTTTTTCCTGCAGCTGTGGAGAGAAGCGGGACTGGCGGGGCTAACCCCTCCTCTGCCGCACTGCAGGAAACGGCACTCTGAAACCACACACACAGGTCCAAACCGCACCACGCTGTAACCGCACACACACACACACACACACACAGGTCCAAACCGCACCGTGCTGTCAACGCACATACACACACACACACACACACAGGTCCTAACCGCACCGTGCTGTCAACGCACATACACACATACACACACACAGGTCCAAACCGCACCATGCTGTAACCGCACACACACACACGGGTCCAAACCACACCGTGCTGTAACCACACATACATACACACACACACACACGGGTCCAAACCGCACCACGCTGTAACCGCACACACACACAGGTCCAAATCGCACCACGCTGTAACTGCGCACACACACACACACACACAGGTCCAAACCGCACCACGCTGTAACCGCACACACACACACACACACACATACAGGTCCAAACCGCACCACGCTGTAACCGCACACACACACACACACACACACAGGTCCAAACCGCACCACGCTGTAACCGCACACACACACAGGTCCAAACCGCACCACGCTGTAACCGCACACACACACACACACAAACACACACAGGTCCAAACCGCACCACGCTGTAACCACACACACACACACACACAAACACACACAGGTCCAAACCACACCACGCTGTAACCGCACACACACACAGGTCCGAACCGCACCACGCTGTAACTGCACACACACACACACACACACACACACACACAGGTCCTAACCGCACACACACACACGGGTCCAAACCGCACCGTGCTGTAACCACACATACATACACACACACACACACACACAGGTCCAAACCGCACCGTGCTGTCAACGCACATACATACACACACACACACACACAGGTCCAAACCGCACCATGCTGTAACCGCACACACACACACACGGGTCCAAACCACACCGTGCTGTAACCACACATACACACAGGTCCAAACCGCACCACGCTGTAACCGCACACACACACAGGTCCAAATCGCACCACGCTGTAACTGCGCACACACACACACACACACACACGGGTCCAAACCGCACCACGCTGTAACCGCACACACACACACATACAGGTCCAAACCGCACCACGCTGTAACCGCACACACACACACACACAGGTCCAAACCGCACCACGCTGTAACCGCACACACACACAGGTCCAAACCGCACCACGCTGTAACCGCACACGCACACAGGTCCAAACCGCACCACGCTGTAACCGCACACACACAAACACAGACACAAACACACACAGGTCCAAACCGCACCACGCTGTAACCACACACACACACACACACAAACACACAGGTCCAAACCACACCACGCTGTAACCGCACACACACAGGTCCAAACCGCACCACACTGTAACCGCACACACACACAGGTCCGAACCGCACCATGCTGTAACTGCACACACACACACACACACACACACACACACAGGTCTTAACCGCACACACTTAACGGACAGGTCCAAACTACACCACACTATCCACACACACGGGTCCAAACCAGTGTGACAACACACACACTGGTCCAAACAGCACCACACTTTAACCACCCCATAGGTCCAAACCACACTGCACCATATCCACACAGACAGATAGGTCCAAACCATACCACAACGTACACCAAGGGTGGGCAATCTTATCCGAAAAGGGTCAGTGTGGGTGCAGGTTTTTAAGACACCCGATTCAACTAATTAACTAATCATGGCCTTCAGTCAAGACCTTGATCAGAAGCATCAGGTGTCTTAGTGCTGGGCTAAAACTTTTCGGATAAGATTGCCCACCCCTGCTGTACACACACACACACTGACAGGTCCACTCCTCACCACACTGCGCGCGCACACACACACACACACACACCCACACACACACACACACACACTGACGGGTCTACTCCTCACCACTCTGCGCACACACACACACACTGACAGGTTCACTCCTCACCACACTGCACACACACACACACACACACACACACACACACACACACACACACACACACACACACACACACACTGACAGGTCCACTCTTCACCACACTGCACACACACACTGACAGGTCCACTGTAAAGCCGAATCATACTCCGTCATAACCCAGACTGACCTGGTTAACTACCGCCAAACACCCCCCATTCACCAGACGGGTGCCCTTGCACAGTGTGGTGGGCGGGGATAGCCCTGGCCACTTCATACTCCCTTCCTGGTCGATATCCAATGACCTGTAAGACCACGCCCTGTGGGACTTCGTTGACTTCATCAGCATTCCATGCCCTACCGTGGGGTGCTGATAGAGAAGGCATTTTTTTAACAAGAAATGGATCTCGCTTTTGCAGTATTTCCCAAAGAAATTTTGAAAAAACAAAACAAAACCGCAAAATAATGATGTAAGATAGATTGCCTATTTTGATAGATGACCATGACTATGGTTTCAAGTTGACCTGTTGAGTCCCTTTGTGTTTGTTTGCTGCGGTGTAAAAGTGAGCAGAGGGCTCTTCTGGCTCTTCTTCTGAAATGGCAGAGCGGTGGAGAGCATGTGTCTGGACAGATGGTGTTTTCGTTGACGCATTGTGGCCTGTGCGCGTGTGAGTTTGCCACCGATTCGCATGTGCTCTCCTTTTCCCAGCACGTTTTGCACTGCGCTGGTATTTCCACTCCGGCGTAGTAAGCACCCTGTTCTTTCTAGTGGGATTTTTCAGCCCGGCTGCGTGCGGTTCTTTTTAAACTGTGGAGGTACTTTCCTTTTGCGCTCTTATTTTACTTTCCCTAAAACGCCCTTTCTCTGATCTCCCACCGTCTCTTTCTCCTTTCCCTCTCCACCAGTTTTTTATTTTGATTCCAATTAGCCATTTGCCATGACAACAATGCATTTGTATTGCGACAGAAATCAAATGTTTTGGGAAAACAATTAAATATCACAAAATACAAGAGCAAAAGGGAAAGCATGAGTATGTCTAACATAAGAAATAATAAAATGTTTAATTGGAAAGAAATCTTAGATGAAAGGATGGTAAATTAGGTCATATCATAGGCCTAATCTAAAACAATAGAACAAAGTTACTGTTTGTCTCTCTAAATTCGTGTTCAATTGAGAATGGGGTATTAGTATATATTGTGAACATAACCATGAGAGGTAGATTATATTATAATTTATGATACCAGTATAATATTGCAGACTATAATGATTTCTTTTCATTAAAGGTATAAAAATAATGATATTTCTTCCATAATATTTGCATGTGATTATATTCATCCTTAATCTGTTTCTTTTTAAATATACTTTCCTACTTATAAATCAGAATTTAGGAGGAAGTGCAGCTGTGTCTGGTACTATTGGTACTATTCTTTGGGATTTGGTACAATTTTTTCAATGTTCTAAGTAAGTGGTAATGATTTGGGATTCTTTTTGGAAGAAAGACAGTCTGACTCTTACTCTGTGTCACTTAGATTATTAAGAAAGGCTTTTTTAAGCCTGTGGAGTATTACTGAGCAGTTTACTGCTCGCGCAGTTAACTGGTAGCAATACACGACATTTACTGCAAGTAGATTTTGCCACAGCAACAACAAGTGAAAAACAGATGTAAAAATTAATCAAATCAGGACAGAAAATCTCACAAATAATAACGATAACACGATAACATATAATGGTAATAATAACAATATTTTGATTATGCAAATAGAAAAGTATAATGTGTTGGCTTTGGTGTTAGTGTGTTGCTGTGTGTCTCCTCACTTTCTTTCTATCTCCCTCTCTGTGTATCCCTCCCTCTTTCCCTCCGGTCCGTACTGCATGTTTTACAAGCAGAGTGCTCCACTCTTGCTGTAATCTCAGGCCCGTCTTTTCTGCACGCTGCATTATAGAAATATATTTTTGAGGTGCAATTGACTGGCAAAGAGAAGTTTGCCTGGGCCACATCACCCTTATTAAGGCCACAAAATGTTACGGGGGGAGGAAGGGGGGTGCCGAGAGTGGGGCGGGGGGGCTCTCAGGAGAAGCAATTTCACAGCTGGTTTACTCCCGAGTCGTTCAGGCCGAAGAAAAAAAAAAATAGCACAAATTTGTGTTGAAAAGTGAAATGGATGTCAGTCGCAGAACAAAGATGTGAGCTGAGTGCTGAACGGGCTGGCAGGGGGGCTGGGGGGGAGAGCAGGAGTCTAAATTGAATAACCGCCAGCGGCATGCAAGCCACACCCCTCAGAATGGCACCTGTCAGGACAGGCGCTGCTGTTTGGAGAGATGAGCTCTGTTTCGGAGCCCCGCCCTGTTTTCCGGTGCAGCGGAATAAAGCGAAAGGGGCAGGGCTACTCGAAGCCCCGCAACATCTGTTCTGTCTTGGGGAACACCTGGACCGATGGGCAGAACGTTAGACGCGTGGCGCCCTTCCTGCACCGATTGTTACATCAAACTGCCCTGCACTTACAGTTCACATAGTGAGTAGCGACACAATCAGACTGTCATTTAGCAATAAATCATTCATGCAGTCAAGCCAGGATGGAAAATAAAACATTGTATACATTGATAGTTGATCAGAGTTGATACAGAACAGGTGATGTCACCATTACACTGTTTGTACATGTGTGTGCTTAAAATTAATGCAATGTGAGTGATTGTGGTGTGAGGTAGTGTGTGTGACAGAGATTGTGGTATATGTGCATGTATGACATTGTGTGTCGTCCATTTGTATTTGTATGTGTATGAGCTTGTAGTGTATATACATCAGATTATGATGTGTGTACGTGTGTGTGAGGTTGTGTTTTTATGTGTGCATACATGCATATATGATTACATGCATGAATGTGGCTGAGATTGTGTTTGTGTGGTATATGTGTGTGATTTTGGTGCGGGTATGTCTGTTGGCTTTATGGCGCTGCTGGGCTGGCATTGTGTACTCTGTGTCCATCATTGGCACATAACTGAATCGACAGGCAGCAGTGTTGACCCAGCAGGGCATTATGGGTCAACAGCTGTCAGTGCTGACGGATGTACTGGGGGGGTAATTAAAACCAATCGGTAAAAAAGATCCCCCATCTAATTCCCTCATCTGCTATTTATGCTAACATTGTATGGCTTCTATGGTGACACCGGGCGTCGGGGTCCCGATAATGGCAATTAACATAAAAGTATAATGACTAATCAAATTGACAGCAACTGTTGTTCATCAGCTCCACACACAATGCCTTATCAAAACAAACTATTATGAAGGAGGTAATTTCAGAGCTTCTTCTCTCTCTCTTCCCTTTTTCTCTCTCTCTCCCTCCCTCCCTCATTCGACCTGTGCTGTGCTGGCAGGCTGTGAGATTGGTACCAGTAATTACAGCTGAATGTACAAACTAAACAAACGCTTTCCTCTGGTTCCTCCTGATTTTTTATTTTTTATTTTTTTCTTCCCCCTTTTCAAATGGCTCTTCTTGTTTGCATCCCCTCCCCCATTGTTTAGGCCGAGGACAAGGGATGAGACTAGGGCACAGTATGTGACTGAAGAGATTTTACAGTAGTTGTGCTCGCAGGTCCCTGTCACACTGTATCTTTGGATGGAAGTGGGAGTGAGTATGTAAGTAGAGGAGAGGTAGAAGGCAAAGGGTTACTGTACAGGTGAGATGTGATGTGCATCAGCAACAAGCAATCACGAAGTCGTTTAGTCTTCTGTGTGTTTGTGTTGTCTGCAAGTGCTCTGAGAAGGGTGTTTACAGTGTTGTGTGTTTGTTTTGTCTGCAGTACTCTGAAAAAGCCCTGTACAACCAGCTCTCATTCTACCGGTTCATATTTGACTGGGACTATGCCTTCAACAAGGTGCTGACGCACCCAGAGAGAGGTAGGATTCTGCATGCACACACACACACATCCACACATGTATTGTGTCTTGATATTACAGCACCCCTAAGAATGTTTACTATTTCACATTATTGGTTTCAGGGAGTCCACCATCTTTAGGATAACTAAGCAATAACTATTTTGAACAGCAGAGCACTCTCTCTTTCTCAATTTAACTTTATCCAAAATAACAGTACAATAGACTTTCACCATCCCAGCAACACACTGGTTGACATCAGTGATAGAGGACCTGTAGTACTGTGTCAACCGTAGGCTACGAAATTGTGTGGTCACATGCGAGTGACTGAAGGGTGCAGGTCATTAGGGTTCGAAGTATTATTTTATTTATTTGATTAGAAATGGGATCTGGAGTTAACCTTTGCTCCATCACCACTGTGTGGTGCATTGGGATTCTATCAAACAGTGAAACTGGCGGCTGGTCAGTATTGGTGAGCAAAACGGTAGAGGGCAGAAAGAACAGACAGGTGATTATGGCTGTGGTTCCCCGTGTGCCATTCAATTGTTTCTATCTTCTTTTTTCAGCAGCTTTATTTGTGCTGTGCCTCAAACCCCTGCCCCCCCCCCCTCGCATTCCACATGGCAGAAACAAGGCGCCTCTGGACTGGCTGTGGGTGGGGGGGGGGGTGTCTGAAGGATGTTCTCCTTGTCGAGTCGACAGCCCTAATTTAGCCAGGCGGCGCAATCAGGAGCCAGCGCCGAATGCAAAAGCGGCCAATCAGTACACGGCGGCGGAGAGAGGGGCTGCCGGGCCGGAGGGGCCATACGCACTGTAATAACGCTGCCGTGTTGATTGAAAACAGTTTTTAGATTTTGGAAATGATAGGGGGAGTAATTGGTGAGAAGGAAAAAGGATAGCCCTTCATAAGTAATGGGAAATGGAGCATATATTTCGCCCGGACTGAAGGCCCCGTTATCGCCGCTCGCCCGCCTGTCTCCTGGCCCTAGAATTTTCATCTTGGCCGAGGCCACAAGAGCCGGGGTCCTTGTTATCCACTGTGCGGCTGTGATTGATGTCACTTGATTAAAAGCACCTCTCACCCGTTTTTTATATATACATATATATATATATATGTATGTATACATAATGTTTTGTGTGTAATTTTGAGGTTTCAGGGTGAGAGACCAGGTCTTAACTTAAGTGTGAGGTGTAATCAATAGATGACCACTCAGAAAGTTTGTGGTGGATGGAGAGAGTCGGATAAATAGGTGGAGAAGGGCTTCTGGGGGCTTCTTTTTGTGTGTGTTTGTGCTGGGGGGGGAGTTATGTGTTCCTTGGGCAGCGTTGGGTTATTGTCCCAGAGTGGCTGCACCCAGCATGGCACAGCTCTGGTCTGCTCTGACGTATTCTTCTTCAGTGTCACTGGCCCCATGAAAGCCCTTAACTTAACCTGGTTTTTCACTGATTGCAAACTAGTTACAATTGTTGGGAATACATTTAAATCTATACACGGGGCGTCACTTATGTACTGGAATACGCCATATACAACTGGTGGAATCGTTTTTGTATAATAAATCAGTCTCATAAAACTTTATATACTATTCTCAAAAGAGAATATAGTAACTAAAAATGGGCAACTTCAATTAATTTAATTAATTATCAATAAAATTACACACATTAAAATCACAATATTATGTATCCAGTTAATACCGAATTAATATAAATGATTCAGCTAAAAGGTGAAGGCATTTGGGGGAATCGCTGCGATTAGCACTGGCTGACTCAGTTCAACACAAGAGCAACATTAATACAGACAATCTTGGGAAATGTAACAGTTTATTGAACACAAAGTACCAAACAGAGCAAGGCACAATTCACTACTATAATGTACAACAAACTCTGTGTGTGTGTGTGTGTGTGTGTGTGTGTGTGTGTGTGTGTGTGTGTGTGTGTGTGTGCGTGTGCGTGCATGCGTGCATGCGCACGTGGGGGTTTCCATGTTCTCCTTGTCACGGATACGCGTTCAGAGAGAACAAAGAACCTAAAATGGAGGGAAGTTTGAACCAAGCTTTAGCTGGAGCTAGTGAACAATGGCGCGTGGACCATACCAAACGCAGAAGGACAACCGTAAGGTTATCTGTGCGTGTGCTTTGAGATCAGCGTCATGTGTTATGATTACGACCGGTTAGTGTTCAATTAAGACGGATCACATGCAAGATATGTTTTGTGTGTGATGCATTAAATCTAATGCAGAGCAGTGGATGGCTTACAGCCATCCAAAGTAAAATGGTAACACAAAACTTTTACAACACTTAACCATTCAATATCCCAGTTACATGCATCCTATCACAAGCATGTTGCGGTTGCTAACTAATACGCTATGCCCAGTGTTACAGCCTTACTTCAATCAAGTTCTTTAAATAGTTTCTTCTGTTCGGATTGCAATTAGACAGGGGAACCGGCCGCCTCATCTTGGGTACCTGGAACTGGTTTCTTTTGTCGTCAGGGTTACGATGGAAAGGGGAACCGGTTGCCTGATCCTGGGGTTGCAGTTCGTAGGGGTAGGGAATGGTAATGTCAATATTGTTTTCAACATCCGATGTGTACCACACTTTTCCCAGGTACAGACATGGGGAATCAAAATAAATGTTTGAAATTCATCCAGGGACCACCCAAACCCAACTGCAGGCTCACTCCCACAACCACTATGTAGTACAAGTTATCTATGCTCCAAAGGTTTTCGGAAGCTACATTTTGGAGCATAGCTTCTTCAACCTTTCTAATACATTCCCTGAAAATATGGCGATGGTTATTTTCCCCTGTCCTGAGTAATGAGTCATTGAAGTATGTCATTTTCTGTTCCATTATCTATTAGGGTAGGACCTGTTTCTTACCAATAGATGCTGCTGTTTTGACTGTCCAATAGAAAATAAGTGGTACTGAGGAAAGGAGAACATACTATAATGTATCAATAAACAGGTTAATTAGCTTGAATTAGGTTAATTACTACTCAGTGAAAGAGATTGGCTCAGACATTTCGTCCTCATGGGTTGAACATTTGTATTGATTTACAATTTATTGAGGGTGTGGCTTTATTTCTAAAAGGTCTGCATCAGTTGGACCATTCCTGGTGAACATTATTACCTTATCTGAAGCCAAATAACCTTGTGTATTGATACATTCTAGTATGTTCTTCTTTTCTCAGTACCAATTATGTTCTAGTGGACAGTCAAAACAGCGGCATGCCACTTCATCATTCATTTCAGCAATTTAGTGATGGAATAGATTTTGGAGTCTATAAATTGTCAGAAGGTTTTTTACGTGAATGCCAATGTGTATTGATTTGACGTGCCTATTATTTAACCCAATTAAACTATTTTAAGTAGCTTTCATATTACCTGGATTATTAAGTAAATATTTTTCAAACATATTTGTGAAGTTTTGTCCTCTGACTACAAACCCTACAGTTGCTTCAAACTAACTAGCATTTTTTGGCTTGCACAAAACTTAGTAGGCCTATTTTAAAACTGTATTTTCTTATTTTACTTATGCAAACTATTTAGGCTGTATGTCTTTCTTACGTCTAGCCTATTGTGCATGTCTCCATGTAGACTTGGTTCATTCATTTACATGCTTCTTCATGATCCATAGCTCAGGTTGTGCTGTTCATTGTATTTCATTACACATTAAATAGGCTAATGCTCATCGACAAACTCTTTTAATGTAATTGTGGGCTACCGGTAATAGGATAACTGTTCTCTTTCTTGTCAGTCTGGTTATGCAAATGTCTGTATGCATTTTTTTGGAATGCATGTATTCTGTATGCATGTCTCTCTCCATGGCATTATCTACCAAAAATTAAGTGATATCTAATAAAAAAACATCTTCGATGTTTAAAAAAAATATATATATATATTTTTTAAAGTTACTCACGCCAAGTTACTGACGCATAGCCTACAGTGCTGTCTATAAGTCCTTAATTCCAACTTGCAAAAACTAGGCCTGCCTTTAAAAATATTGATATCAAAATGTGGACAAGTTACAACTCACACTAAATAAACTAGCTCTATTCCAAAGCAATGCTGTCCAAACTTTTGGCCCTGTGTTTCTTCATCTTAACATCTCAAGAGAATGTGGTCAATGAAATAGGTATGTGCCACATCAAACTGCAAAATGAAAATTATTTATAGTGGAAATACTCTGATTCAGATGTGTTGCACTTAGAAATTTAACGGAAAGATTACTACACTATAGGGCATGTTTGAACAATTGTCTGCGTCCACTGCTTTGGGTCTATGAAAAGCACAGAATTAATAAAAATGCATTATTATTATTATGTATATATTGATTTATTTATTTGGAATATTTGGATTTCTATCAAAACCTGTGTGGTTCTACAGATGATAGATATCCTTGCATCAATGATCTTTAGTAGTTCTGCATATCACCTCAGGTTTTTCACACTTGTGGACACGGAGTGTGGAGTGTATGATCCAGGAAATGTATAGCTTTACCTGTTTCACATATGTAGCTCTCAGTATTTCATTGCAAACTAAACTTTTTATTTTTTTATTTTTTTTATTTTTTACCAAATTTCTATGCATTTGTGGCACTTTTTTTTACCTAAATTATGAAAATAAACTAATCTAAATTATTGTAAATGGTTTAGTTTAATCCATGTTCCAAGTCTCTATGATGCTCACACCTGTAGTTATAAAGCCTTAAATAAAACACCCCCTAAATAGGTGAAGATTGACCAAATTTGGCATCTGCGCAAAGTGGTTAATATGTAATCAGCAACTTTAGATTAGGGCACAAAGATCGGTTTCCGGGGCACGGAGGAGATGAGGTGGTGGAGAATGCATTTTTGGAGTATTGGGACACACCCAGGGAATACTACCACACTATCAATTTCTCCTCCATATTGCAAGGAACAACAAAACAAACCGCCCACTATAAACCCATTGGTCTGTGCCAAGAGGTCAGTGACTGGATGGGGTTAAATTTCAACTCGTTTGGACTTTGATCACACAAACGTGCTGGTAATCAACCCATATGCGGTTCGCCACACGCAGTAGCGTTTTGGCCGTTATGTGAAGGCACTGTTGCTCTCACCTGTGCTTCTCAATGCTGTCCACCAGTTATATATTGCAAATAATTGTCTTGATCAAATAGTACATTACATTGCCCGATTCATCACACGCACATTATTCGCTCTGTTGTTTTGTGCGTCTGTCTGTGTGCCTTGATTCCCCGACATGCAGTCCTAGGACATAGTCCTGTCCTAATCCGGTACACCTCCTTCGCCCCTGCCCCCAACAAACATGCACGTACATACCCCGCCCCATACCCCCATACATACCCTGTCATTTACCAGGGCTGAAGGCTGTAATACCAAACATTACTGTATTAGACATGAGGCAGGACCAAGCCCCACACCGGGGCCCTGCTCCTCATTGCCAGCTTTTAGGGGCTCAAATTACAGAGCAGGGCCACACATTCTCTGGGCTGCTGGGGGTTTATTTAACCTCCAACCCCTCCTCCACACGCACACACAAACACTCACCGACCCACTCACTTCCCTTTTCCCTTGCTTCACACTGCTTTTTGTTGCACCAAAATGCTTATCATTGGCTTCTTTTCATGACTCGCCATTGCTCTTCGTCATTCCACATTTCCACAGAGAGAGGACCGCTCACTGCTATCTGCTGCTACTTGCAACTGCAATCCACTCACTGTATCTTTGCGGTTACTGCTACTCAACACTGCTATCAGCTGCTACTCTACTTATCCACTGACTATCTCTGCAGTTACTGCAACTCAACGCTGCTATCCACTGCTCCTCAACAGTTGACCACTGACTGTATCTGCTGAACAGCTGCTATTCAGCACTGCATCCCCCTTACTACTGCTCCTCACTTAATACTGCTCAATATTGTTCCTCACTGACTGCTAATACTGCTCCTGACTGAATACTGCTCAATATTGTTCCTCACTGACTGCTAATACTGCTCCTCACTGAATACTGCTCAATATTGTTCCTCACTGACTGCTAATACTGCTCCTCACTGAATACTGCTCAATATTGTTCCTCACTGACTACTAATACTGCTCCTCACTGAATATCGCTCAAGATTGTTCCTCACTAACTGCTAATAGTGCTCTTCACTGACTACTGCTCATTCCTGACTGTTGCCTAATACTGCTCCTCAATGACCACCCTGACCTCTCCACAGTGCTCTCCAGACTATTTTTCATTAGAAGTAATTGTCTTGGTCAAATTGTCTTTGTCTCTGTACTTTTCGTTCTCCAGACTCATTACACACTATTATTTTAATTTTTATTATATATATCTTGTGTGTGTGTTTTTGAGTGAGTGAGAAAGAGAGCGAGGGTGTTTGGTGTGTGTGTCTGTTGGCTTTTTGTTCTGTGCCTGTAAGAGAGAAATGGACTGTAGATTATGTCTATCAGCGGCAGCATCATTATTATTGTTATTATGAATGAGTAGGATTAAGGGGATTGTATTGTTGGTGTAAGTAAGGATGCTGAAGCATTTGTGTTGGGGCTATGTAGGCTCTGTTTTAGCACTGTCTTGGTGTCTGCTAGAGGACTGTTTTGGGTCTCAGTTTTAGGGTGTGTTGAGTCTGTACATTTTTACATTTTCCCCATCCCTCCGTCTTATTTTTGTTTCTTCAATCCCGGTGTTCTTTCTTCATTCATCTCTTCCTGTCTATTCCATCTCTATATTTGTCTGTCCTGTACATGGCTGGTGGATTTGTCCCACTGTCCCCCAGCATCTGGCTAGGGGCAGCTTACACCCACAAGTTTAAAGAACACGAATGCACACAAATGAAGTGTCAGGGAGGGAGAGAGGGGGAGAGAGAGAGAGAGAGAGAGAGAGAGAGAGAGAGAGAGAGGGAGAGAGAGAGACTCCAGGGCCAAACTTTGATTCTACCCCTATAATTCCCCTGAATCCCCCACCCTACACCCCCCCCCCCCCCCCTCGAGGCGTTTAGTGTCGTATCTGGCAGGTTTTTCTGTCTGTCTCTGATGAGCGAGGAATTGCTTTTAAAGTGGGCATTATGCCAGCCTGGCGGCACAATAGAAAGCCAATCTTCCCCCCCATTCTGCTTCTGATGCTGTTATTGTGCCGTTTTAGATAACTGCAGCCCAGAGCAGCGCACCCAGACGGGCCGCAAGAGGACGTCTTTTTGGGGGGTGCGGGAGAGAGGGCGAAGGTTAGGGAGTGCTTGATTTTGTGTGCATAGTGGGGGGTGGATAGGTGTGTGAACAATGTGTTAAGTTTAAAAAAATAATAATAATAAAATGTTTTAAATATAAATGTGACCAGTGGTTGGCAAGTTAAGTCCAGAGGAGCGTTAAAGAGGCCGGTCGGCTTGGAGGTCAGCGGGCCACAATGACCGGCTTTGGCCAGCGGGGGCGCTGTGGAGCAAGAGAGTGCAGGGATCGAAGCCTCATGTCTGCCTGCCCTGGTGAAATGACCAGTGTCTTGGTGCCACCGCTTTGTCCATTTGCAGTATTTTTCCTCTCAGTTGTTTGATTCTGCCTCTCGCAGTCAGAAGGGCATTCTGATGAAAATTGCATCTTTTCAGCCGTGGTAACGCCTCTCAGCAAAGAGGATAAATCTGCAGGCCACACAGGGTTAAAACAGCCTTTCTGTCTCCTTATCTCTCCCTTTTCTCTTTCCCTTCGTCTCCTTTCTTCCGTCTCTCCCCCTCAAATCTGTAATGCAGTAACGCTACTTTGAATCTCTTTGATCCCCATTTTGTGTGTACATGCGTGCGGGCGTGTGATATTTTCCAAGATATTTCTTCTAAATTTTCCACCCGATTCACCATATGAGCCCAACAAACATGCATGTTACAGAACCCGCTCCATTCTTTCTCTCACACACACACACACACACACACACACACACACACACACACAATACAAATCCCGTGCATGTTTTTTCACTCCTGAATTATTTGTAAGACCTTTGAGTTGGCTCGTGTCTCAGTAGAACACCCCACACACTCGCCTTCAAATAATAACACACACCGTCTCGTAAGAAAAGCTGGTGTTGGTGCACATTGGCAGATGTACACCTGTGTAATGGGGAAGATGGAGTGATTTATATGCAGGGGACAGAACTGCAAGCTGATCTCCATATGGACCTCTATCCTCTCTGCCTGATTGCCCCGCTACCCAGTTAAATGTGGAAGCAATTTCAAACTCAGCGTGCGATTTTCCATCATAAAACATTTTTTTCCCTAAATTAAATATACAATATCAATGACTTCCAAATCAGTTTGAACTCTGATTTCATTCTCCTTATGAAGAGCAATTCATTTCCCCTTTTCTGTTCTCTCTCTCCCTCCCTCTCCCCGTCTCTCTCTTTGTGAGTGTGGGCAGTATGATTATGTGCACACTGTAATGTAATTTTGCTGCATTGATAAAATAAAAATGGTCCTTTATCCGTTTTCTGATAATTCAGGCAGGCTTCTCTGTCACCTCTTCACGATAGAGGGCCCCCCCCACACACCCCACCCACAGCCCTGAGCTGGTGGAAATCCGCTGGTACAATTGTCAAATCAATTATTCATTCTCTGCAATTATACTCGCACAAAGAACATTTCTCTACTCAAAGTGATGATTAAATTAACAGCTATTCCAGCTGCCTGATAACATCTAATAGAATATTCATAAGCCACAAAACTGAATGTATTATCTCTGTTAACTGCATCAGGCTCACTTAATTACACGCTTGTTATTGTATTTACACCTTGTTAGAGCACAGAGAGCCTGAGATACTCCCTCGACCTGCCTCGTCCTCGGCTGTCACAAGCCAGCTTAGTGTGTGTGTGCGTGCGTGCGTGCTTGTGAGTGTGTGTGCACGCGCATGTATCTGTTCTTTCCTTTTCTTTTTTGTCTCTCGCTCCTTCCTTTCTATTTCCCGCTCCTGCTCGCGCTCCCTCACTTTAAGAAACGCTATTTATTTTGAATACGTCTCCCCGCTGTGCGCGGGAGATTTGGCGCAGGAGAGGAGATGCCTCTGACGAGCTCCTTGGCTGTTAAATCCCTTTTTTTCCCCCCAATCCACTCCACACGCCGCTAAAAAAGAGAGAGAAAAAAATTATTTTATTCTATCTTTCAGAAATGATGACATGATTGCTTTTGGCGGATCATTCGCCATCTTCCCTCTCTCCTGCCCTATTCCGTATATCCCTCGCTCACCCTCTCCTATTCTTTTTCTTTTCTCTCCTTCTCTCCCCTCTCCCTCTCTCTCCCCGCTGAAGTAAACCGTTTGCAGTGATGGGTTTGTAGGGCTGTTGGTCAGGGCCAGGCTGGACTGCACTGGGCACTTTGTGCTAGAGCTTGAATATTTAACCTCTGTCCTCCCACACTGCCAGAATCACTGTATTTATACAACACAGCCAGGGTGAACCGCAAGGCGAGAAGAGAGCGGCGAGGCAGGGAAGTGGAGAGGAGAGGATGAGAATATGGAGAGGACCGAGTGGAGAGAAAGGGCCTTCTGGAGGTTTTTTCATTTGGTCTAGTCACTGAAAGAGATCGCAGCGTTATTCTACCGCCACCTGTCTGCTAGGAGGAGGTATCACGCCTGTGAACCATCCCCGCACCAGGCAGCCTGCTGTCCAGCACATGCCAACAGTCATGTCGGTGATGTCATTTCCTGCGCGGGCTTTCTGTCGCCACCCTCCGCTGAAAGTGGGCCACCCGGCCCGAAAAGCGTCAGTCGACACTGACCCTACCCCACTCCCGCGGGGCTCGGAGCAGGTGGTCCGGTCCAATCACGCCAGAGCAATGGGGGGTGGGGTTTCGAAATGGAGCTGAGAGCGGCCGTGGTCAATACTGGACCACAGCTGCAAATCGCGGGATGACCAGGGGGTTTCCTGACGGTCAGCCTCCTACAGGGACCACCTGACCCCAGCTCTTTCACACAGTCCCATATTACTGCTCATTAACTTTGCCAGATAAGCTTTGGGTAACTTGCTGCTCAGTCATCCCTCTTCTTACCTCCCTCTTCCACTCTCCACTCTCCACTCCCTCACCCTCCCTTTCTCTTCTCTCATTCCCCTACCTCTCTCCCCCATTCTCTTCAGCTATCTCTATTTCTCATCCTCTATCCCCCTACTTCCCTCATTTCAATTTCAGTTTAAATACTTTCTCATGACGTGTTTTAAAATACATATTTCCGAAATGTGTTGATTGTGTTGCAGTATAAAAAAAAAACAAAGATAAGCATAATGCTACCAAAACTTAAGCAGCAACTACTACATAAATATTACAATTGGTAATGGTAACTTATTTTTAAGATTAAGGGTCACTTGTCTCTCACTTGGCTGTGGCAAATAGTTCAATATTGTGTGGAGTTTGAGGTAGGGGTGGCAAGCTTAGGTGTCTAATTTTGGAGTAAACAAATTTTCTTTTTTTAAAATATGTAGCACACGCGAGGAAGCTGTAGTCACAATCTGCTCTTGGTTGAAGTGTGGATACTGGCTCTTCACTGGACAGCCAAATTCTCTCCTATTTCTCTCTTTACTTCCATCTCTCTTTCAATCTGCCTCTCTCTCATTCTGTCTCATGCACACACTCAGCTGTCTGTCCTCTTGCTGCTGCAATACAAATCCTCTGCACTCTCAGACCTGGTGGGAAAAGTCAATATCCCGTCTGTTGAGTGCGTAAACATAATGAGGGCCCTGTGCTTGCGCACTCTGTCCCTCTGCACCTTATTATGAAATACCCTGGGTTTAAATTGGCTTCAGGCTTTCATTAAGCCTGGAGCCTGTGATTGGCGAATGTGAACTTCCTGACACCAGCTTGTGACATCAGAATGTGAATGAACTTTATTATTCTGTATTGTTTCTGGGGCTTTTTTGTGCTTTTTTTTTTTTTAATAAAATGAAAATATATTGTAATTATGATAAAAACACAAAACCTAATTGTACTATCATGTAATAACAAAATCAAGAAAGAAAATAGTGGAATTAACTGTAAAAAAATGTAATAATAATAACTTTTAAAGTTTCCCCCTCCCATGCAGTAGAACAGTGGTAGGCAACCCTGGTCCTGGAGTGCTGGTGACGTTTCTGGGTTTTTTCTCCATCTGAGCTTGATCACGAGTTTGATGGATGATTAAAAGTCTGAGCCTGAATATTATGAATGGTGAAACAGAGTGCCTCCAGCACATGGTTACTGCATTTATTACACCTGATTAATTCAAATGAATCCAGGAGCTATAGGTTTGGATGCAGCAAAACTCGGGACCGTCTCCGGCACTCCTGGACCAGGGTTGCCTACCCCTGCAGTAGAACCTCAGATACGAAGTGACCAGGTTGGGAAATTAGCACCCACCACCCACCAAATGCGGGTAGATTTCAGAATTGTCGGGTAAATGTATCAAACCTACGTGCCACAGTGGCGTGTAGCAAAGTGCATACAAGCAGGAATAAAAGAAAAAATAAACTTCAGGTTTTTTTTTTTGATTGCCTAAACGTGAGACAGAAAAAAAGCGCTTGTTAGAATATTCGGAGGTGAGCCCGCCTTACGCCGTGTTTACAACTCATCGGTTGTTTTTACGTACCATAAATCTTCAGCGCAATCCCCGCCCCTAGAGCAACGCAGCACCATTAACAGATCTAGCGGAAACAACGAGAGAAAATAGGCTACCGTCTGAACTGCTCGCTGAATAAATTAGCTGGAGTTCAAAGGAAAAGTCTATGATATGCTTCTCTCCGCATCTCAGCAGTAGGTGATTGCAGAGTTTCTTCGAGAGCTAACTTTAGTAGCAGAACTTTGCGAGTCTTGGCTCAAGTTAAATGAAAGCAATAGCCTAGGTTACTTCCCAAAATAATGGACGGTATTATGTTACACCCTCGATATAATTATATGATTTTGGACGGAGAATGTGAATTATTTGCCTAATAAAATTTGTATAATTTTTTATTAAACAAGCCTTTCAGAATGAAAACGGGTGTCATTTCATATTGTCTGTTAACATAATTTTATTAGTTTGCTGGAAAATAAGATTGTTTAGCCTACAAGTTGTTATAAAAGAAACAAGCAGTGAAATAAATTAAAAATTATACTTCTGCCAATTGCAATGGTCCGTTTAGCAACGCAGAGTCCAGTGCAACTGATAGCCAATGCGTTTGATTTACCATAAAGCAATTTTAACGAGCGTTGCACAGCGTCACACAGAAAAACAAAAAACTGACCAAGACCTTTGCCAATACGCTCTAAGGTAAAAGTGATATCCCCGGGCAGCTCGCTCTAACAATAGGCCTAAATCTAACGATTTGTTCGTTCAGAAAAACGTATCTAGTATTAGATAATAGATTATATGTAATGTATGTAATAAATGTATACACAATGTTTGACTGTTTGACCGTTTGACCTGTAATACATGATATAATAAATACTATTTTATTAGAGCTAGTAAACATGAGTGCATTCTAAAACGTTATTCCAGTGCAATGTATTCCAAAAAAAAGAAAAGAAAAGGTGTCTGGTAAAATTTGGCATCTGCCAGCCTCTGTGGCTGGTAGGTCAGAAAGTCAATTTCCCACCCTGGAAGTGGCCGGTCAATTGAACAGAGTATTAACCCAGTAAAAGGAGTCTGTTTCTATTCATTAAAAAAAATAAAAACTGGAGTTAAAAACTTAATGTTGGGTCCATCTAAAATGAATGAAGTAAAGTAGTATGCATTTAAGACGGGTGCATTTATTAACGATGCGAGAATCAATTTTAGGTTGAGCTGGGTAGTCAAAACTGCCCGTACACCTGCAAACTGCTGCTCCCCATTAGTGTTCCCTCACTGATGCCCTCTCTTATGACATCTCACGCTTTCTTTGGATTTTCTACAGGCAGGTTATTATTATGATGCGTCTTATGCTCCGTCTTTCAGAAATCCAACGTGGAGAAAAAAAAATTGTTTTAGATCCCGCTTTCAGCTTATTTGACTTGGGTATTAACATAAAAACTATTTATTGTTATAAAGTCAGTTTCTTCAAAAAAATAAGGCAGGTAACCACTCCAATGAAGGCTTCAAATACAATTTGGTGTAATTTGACTACACTTTAAAAGTGACATTTTAGAGTTCCGAATGACCCCCATTCCTGAAGAATTTGTAGTAAATAAAAGTAAATTAGCATCTCTCTTCCTCTCTCGCTCGCTCTCAACCCTCTCTCTCTCTTTCTCTCTTGCCTCCTACAGTTCAGATTAAAAGCTTCAAGGCTGAGAAGGAAGTCTACCGCAAGCTGAAGGACATTGCTGACCATGCCCTGGCCACCAGCGGCTACTCTGAGGTCAATCTCAGCAAATTGTTCCAGGTCTTCACCTCACTGAAGTAGTTCTGCTCTTGCCCTGCCACACCTCTGCCCTTCCTCAAAGGACTCTCGATGCCAAGGTTGGCCAACCAATTGTCTCATTGTCCATCAAGGACACTGACCAGGAGTGGAGTGTCGTTCTCCGCCTTCGACCACAGTACCAGTGTGTGGGGGTGGGGGCCATTATTTATTTTTTTACACACACACACACACACACACACACACACACACACCTACCACGTGGTTTAATCACACCTTGGAGATTGCGATGTTGGACATGGTTAAGTACCTGTCAGGCTGCAGTCTTCTCACACATCCATTCTCATTCCTGTCTTTCTTAATCGATGGCAAATCTGTTGTAAAATGGCTCCATGACATGGGAGGGGCTATATGCCCTCTTAAGAGAAAACAGGCTGCAGTCTCAAACCCCCAGGCACCGCATGTACAGTCAAGCCGGAATGTCTGAATACCCCTTTCACCTTCTCCACGTTTTATTACATTACAGACATATTCTACAATAGATTGAGTTCATTTTTTGTCTCAAAGTTTTACACAAAATAGCCCATAATGACAAAGTGAAAACATGTTTTTAGAAATTTTTGCAAATGTATTAAAAATCGAAAACTGAAATCTTTAATTTACATAAGTATTCATACCCTTTGCTTTAACATATTTTTAAAGTATCATTTTTAATATTTGGTCGCATATCCTTTGCATGCTGTTACTTCCTGAAGTCTGTGACCCATCAACATCAAAATACTCTCAATATCTTATTTCCAGGTACTGTTACAAGCGATACTATAAGCTCTCTGCATTTGAATGGATCTCTATGGGAATTGGGGGGTGAGACTAGATTCAGCTGTAAATTACACTGGTACAGTATGGGACACATGGCTGGCTAAATGGCTGTAAGTCATCAAGGATCTGAGCTATTGAACGAGCCCCAAACCATCACTCTGTTGCCAGATATGGAGTAGATGTGGATGGATCACTGCAAGGGTTATTTCTCCTGAAAATAAGATATCGAGAGTCTTTTGATGTTGATTGGTCACAGACTTCAGGAAGTAACAGCATGCAAAGGATATGCGACCAAATATTAAATATGATACTTTAAAAATATGTTAAAGCAAAGGGTATGAATACTTATGTAAATGAGAGATTTCAGTTTTTGATTTTTAATACATTTGCAAAAATTTCTAAAAACATGTTTTCACTTTGTCATTATGGGCTATTTTGTGTAGAATTTTGAGACAAAAAATGAACTCAATCTAATGTAGAATATGTCTGTAATGTAATAAAACGTGGAGAAGGTGAAAGGGGTGGGCAGACTTTCCGGCTTGACTGTACATACAAACACGGACAGTGCACTGCAGTGTCAAACCCCCAGACACGGCATGTACATACAAACAGACACTGCATTGTCTTTTTCAAGGGATGGCCACTATGAAGTCTGATGGGTGGGTCTCAATTACGGCTAAATGGCACAGAACTGTTGGTGAATCGGGACTCTGATAGGCTCTGCACTCCATAATGACTTCTGTTAGCTCCTCTATAACCTCAACAAGACAGCAATTAACTAAGCATGTGAAACAGCAGCCACCATTCAGGCATGGGTTCAGAGTGGGGGTAACGTGAGGTTTTGTTAGGATTTTGGAGTGTGGCTTCGGTTGGTTGTTGTTTTGGGTTTTTTTCAGAGGGGATACCTCATTTTTAAATTGTGTATTAATCTCCACTTCCTATGTAAATTGAGTTGAGTAGTGTCTGCATACGGCTTTGGCTTTTATCTATGCCGCAAGCACCAACAACATTGCTTTATGTGTAGTCTTTAAGAATTGTGCTTTTATGGTTTGCAAGTAAGTGTTTTGATAAAATTTGTAAAGCATTTGATACTGAAATTGAAATAAAGTCTTGAATGACAGGCTGTTTTTTGGTATTTTTTTCTACATATATATGTGGATATTAAATTTGCATTGATACATTAGAGATATGTATGAGTCTCATATTCTATCTAGGGTATCGGCAGAGCAAAGGTCTGTTGTTTGAGCGCCTTATCTTTTAGTTGTCTGTATTATGGACTATTGCGAAATAAGACATTACCATTTTAAATGGATAACTAACTCACTTTAAGGTGTAGGACTTTTTTCCGCCTAAAACAAGTTATTGTCACAATATCCACTATTAGCATTTACACAAATCTTATTTCGCCCTTTGTTGTTTTGAAGTTAATGTCTATTTTCTTCTTGCTCTAGTAAGCCGCACATCCCTCTGAAGATCTGGACATTGAATCGAGGAAGATTAATTGGGTGTTCAAGTCATTTTTATTACGGTTAGCTGGTTACAATGTTTTGATATCTAGGATGTTCATGTTAGTGAAAGGTGCAGTGATATTAAAATTATGTATCTATAGTCTATTTAGTCACTTCATGAATATTGTCACTGCTAGGAAGCCATCCAGTATTGAAACTCTGTTTCATACTTTTCTAAATTTTATTATATTATTGCTACATTAGTTACATGATTACAAGTTGGAATTTCACTTAAAGCTCGAGTACGCAACTTTGTAAAATGGTCGCATTTGTTGTCAAACCATTTCAAAGTCACAACACCCCTTGGCCCGGCCCACAGAGAAAGAGACAGACCTCGTCCTGACCGTGCATCCATGTTTTCTAGATACGATTGCAGGATTACAGATTGGTATAGCTAGTTACAATAAAAGCTAGTTATAGATAGTTACAGTAAAAATGTCAACTACAAGAGTCCAGGTAAAACAGAATTTTTTCTGTTGTTGCATCACACTGAGTTTTTGTAGCGTTAATCTGAACCAGGCATTATCTGGCTACAGCTGGCATGCTATAGCCGAGTAGCCAGTTCTAGCTAACGTGATCTATACGATGGATAACTTTAGAAAACATGTCCTCCTTCTAAAAACTAGCCACCGAATGAAGTAACGTTAAGAATAATAGCAACCTAGATACTATTCATTATAGGTAATTATAATTGGCTGGCAAGCAGAATGTCCACTGGTAAATTTGTAGTAGTGTTGAAACTTTTGACCTACCTGTCCAGTCGAAATAATGGGAGCTCCACGTCTGTATTTAAACCAATCGACTCCCGAACATCTCGGCACCTTCTAAAATGAGCAACTATCTTTACTCTAGTTTTCGAGCAAGCTTTATCCAAATCCCTTTTCTTTTTCTTCGCGTGAAATAGCGCTGGTGTCACGGGTCGCTTCTCTGCCATTGTTGGTGAAATGTCATTGTTGATTGGTCAATCTCTTTGATTGGTTTGTGTCATAAGCCACTTTGTTTTGAACACAAAAATTTTTGGCAAATCACTGGTTTTAGAATGCAGAATTTCAGGGTATAAACAGTGTATGGTGCTGGATTTCTCTCGCAACAGTTCTTTCTATGACTGCTACCAACTTAAGAATGACCGTTCCCCGATATTTCTCCAAAAAAAGGTTGCGTACTCCAGCTTTACGTCAGTTAATTCACTACAGCAAAACAACCTGCAATGTGTGAATGATGGCTCCATACCCCCTCTGCTGAACCAGAGACATCCAGAATTGTGGACCAAAGATCGAGTATGTTTTTACGGCAGTGATTGCAGTGAATTAAAAGCATTTTTTGACTTTATTCAGTATAAAGATTTTAATCCATCAAATGTCACAATAAGGCTACCAATCTGAAAAGTGCCAAAAGACATGGCGCCTGATCAGGAGAGTTCCAGGCCATCACTAAGGAAATTAAATGCTATTGCAGCTGAGGTTAGGCAGCGAACTCTGATGTGCCAGCAAACTTACAAACCACAAGTTACTGTGAACAGCAAATCGATTCAGGACAACAAGTTCACTGTTGTTCGTAGTGACCTTTGGAACCTTTCCTAATTAGATGTCAAACACTAGCGAGAAAAAAGTGATTGCTTCACCCATCAGTTCAAATTCACATAGGATGAATTCAGATACAGTGTAGGTAAAGATTTCCAGAGGCAGTCGTGGGGCTATGAAATCCTGCAAATGCAAAGTTCTGACTTACCCAGACCAATTAAAAGGTGTTGTATGGCAAGAGCCAACATTACAGGCCCTAAAAGTAGTAATTAATAGCACATAATATTTTACTCCATTCCCTATGATGAAAGGTTTATGTATATGTGTGGCAAATATTGGAACCTCTGCATTTCATAGTTTGTGCACCAATAACACAGTCTCCTATAATCTTTAAGTAGGAGAACACAGCAAGGGAACTGTCACCATTCCTCCATGCAGAATCTCTTCAGATTCATCAGAGCCTTTGTTCTTTACTTGTGGACTGTCCTCTTCAATTCATCCCACATGTTTTCAATTGGCATTAGGTCAGAAGACTGGGACATTCATTACAAATGCTTGATTCTGTGGTTAGCCATTTTTCTCGATTCGGAAGAATGCTTTGGAACATGGTCCTGTTTGAAGTTCCAACCACCATCCAGTTTTTACCTCCTGGCAGAAGCGTCCCAATTTTGGTCTAAAATCTCCTGGTTCTTGAAGACCATGATGCTGTGTATCCTAACATGGTTTATAGGGCCTTTGAAAGTAAAACAGCCCCACAACATGTTCACCACCATACATCACAGTCAGGATTAGGTTAGTTTCTCCCCTTTTTGCACCAAACCCACCTTTGTGTTTGTGGCTAAAAAGCACTTTTTGTCTCATCTGACCAAAAAAAGACGTTTGAAAAGCTCCAAGCACTTACATTGTACTTTGATGACAGTAGAAGCTTTCTTCTGGCAAGCCTTTCAAATAGCTTGTTGGCACAGAGGTGTTGTCTAATTGTAGTTTTAGAGACTAAGATGCAACAAACTTGAGTTTTTCAACTGTGGTCTTTGGAGAATTTTTTTCCTCAAAACCATCCTTCTCACTGTATGGTGGCAAACTACGCTTGCGTTCTCTTCCAGGCAGATTCATCATTCCAGTTGTTTTTTTTTGTCAACTTTTTGTCAATACTGGAATTGACGCAGTATTGTGAGCTTTAATTTGAGGGTATTTTCATCCATATCGGATGAACCGTTTAGAAATTGTAGAACCTTTTGTACATAGCCCCCCCCCCCCATTTTCGTGCATCAAAAAATATTGGACAGTTTAACATGATGTAGTAATCATTTTTTATATTTGGTCGCTTATCCTTTGCATGCCACGACTTCCTGATGTCTGTGGCCCAACAATATAAAAAGACTCTTGATATCTTATGTTCTGGTACTCTTACAAGCGATACTATAACCTCTGCATTTTAATGGATCTGTATGGCAATTTTGGGGTGGGACTTCATGTGGCGCTGTAATGGCGACATGTAGTCAAGCTGTCTTTTGTGTTCGTGTTTGTTAATTTGAATGTGTTTTGTTGTGTCGGGCTTTTGTCTTTATTTTTTTCATGCGCTGTGTGTCTGTAGTGGGACAGGGAAGTGGGCTGGAGATTTTTCAGGGCACTCCTGCTGCTCGTTTGATAATATCGACGAATTGTCTAGTCGATATAATTTTGTTTGTGGTCATCACCATGGAGACGCATTCGCAACATATGCTTGGGAATGTCTGTTGGATCTGCAGACTGCAGCAACAAAGTTTACCATCGCTCTTCACTGGAGTTGAGGATTTTGGGACTGATCCGGGACTGCAGAGAATCTTCAAAAGGCAGCCAGGGAAGGAGAACATGAGGAGGAATGAGGAGACGACAGGGAGGATTGACGTAGTTCGATGCTCCGTTTCGGCGGTGGGCAGAGACCGCGGCACTGCATGTATGGAGGAGAGCCGTGGAGGCAGAGTTTGTGTGTTGGACTGCTTGGTGACACTGGACATCTCGGGACAGCAGGACTATGTTTTTTAATCATGGCTGTATTGCACTTTAATTCACTTGATTGATGTAATGATTCTGTTGGATCTCTTAGTTTGATATATTTGATTGTGTGTTGTGCGTCTGCCCCACTGTCTTTCTTTTTTTGTTGTTGCTGGGGCTACAACTGAAGTTCCCTTGCGGGAAAATAAAAGTTATTCTATTCTATTGTACCTCTAGTTTAGCATATACTAGTCTCTGGAACTCTACTGGAGGGATGGAACACCATTCTTCCAAAAGATATTCCCTCATTTGGTGTTTTGATGATGGTGGTGGATAGCGCGGTCTTAACACATCGGGCCAAAATCTCCCATAGGTGTTCAATTGAGTGGAGATCTGGTGACTGCGAAGGCCATAGCATATGATTCACATAATTTCAATACTCATCAAACCATTCAGAGACCCCTTGTGCCCTGTGGATGGGGGCATTGTCATCCTGGAAGAGACCAATCCCATCAGGATAGAAATGTTTCATCATAGGATAAAACTGACCACTCAGAATGACTTTGTATTGATTTGTAGTGACACTTTCCTCTAAGGGGACAAGTGGACCCAAACCATGCCAGAAAAATGCCCTCCAGATTCAACTAATCAAAATCTTGATTTGTTGGTTCAAGTGTTTCAGTGCTGGAATTGAAGAAAAACCTGCCTTTCTTCAATATGATTAGCACCTCTGGACTATTTCTTGTTTACCAATGGTGACTATGGTCATTGTGTAATTGAACAGAGCCGTTGTGAGTAGTACAGATGTATTCTGACTTGGACTAGGTTGGCGGTCTGTGGGCATACCTTTGCATCAGGAGGAGGAGGAGGAGGAGGAAGAGGAAATTAAGAGGTTGTATACTTGGTGGTTACACTGAAACCACTGGAAACTGGTTAAATCTGGTTTGTGTTTGAAAACAAGGTGGCTTCAGTCGTTTTGAGGATCCTGGAACCTCATTCTGCCATTGGACAGGGGATTTATATACGCTATTAAGGGTTTTTTTTAAGTCAGCTGTTCACTAAACACATTTTCATTGCACACCAGAAGCTGGTTGTCTTTGATCTAGAGCTCTAAAAAGATTTATTTTTTAAGGATAGTTTGAGATGTGCCCTCATACAACAACCAAACTACGCGTTCTCCTTCCTCGCTTGCGACACCGATTTATGATAATGTTCAAGTGCTCATTTCATACCATTTCGTCCTCGCAAATTCCTATTTCCATAAATGCTGCGCTACAAATCACTTTGTATTGCGGCGGCTAATGGCTGACACTTAAGAGCGAGTCTTGATATGCCCTAAATTGTGACTCTATGTGTGTATATATCCATTATATATTTATATATTTATAAAATCACATCAGCTATGGGGTGTGTAAAATACTTAACGGCTGAAATTCTCGGAGATTGCCTTTTATTGCAATTTACAAGATTAAGTCATCAATTCGGATTCGTAGTTTCAGCCTGGAATTCCTTTGAGTCCTGGCAGCATTACCGCACCGGCGGAGGCTGTTTTCAAACCGCGATGTTCAATGGCAAAGGGGGTTTTGCATTAATTTAACCACTAAGCTAATAAGTAGGAATCGTTTTGTTATGCTAAGCTTTATTGCCTTTCTTTTCAACGAGAATGGTGGTGTTGAGCAAAGCAGCGGACAAGGCATTCTTTGATGAGAGAATTAGCGGCCTATTCTCTCCCCATTATTCGTATCATAGTGGAAGATGTAAGTACCCCTAGGTGTCAAAGGAGAGCCGGCCCTATTACAGAGTGTTCCCCTTGTTTTTCTGAATGGTCGGCTATGAGATGATAAACCGCTTAATACACTGAACTAATTGGATGAGAGCAAAAGAACCGGAGGAATTAAGGGAAGCCAAAAAAACGAGAAGAGAAAGTGCGAGCAGACTGCCATTCACCCTTTTCACCGGGGGTTCGTCCTCCGTGTCTCCAAGGGGAGCGGAGAGGCTCCTTCCAGCGGATTACTGGTTTATGAGGGCTGTGTCAGAACTGCTGCAAAAACCGCGTCCGGGTAGAATTAAGAAACGATTTGAGATTGCCTACCCATAATGGGAAGCACAAAGCCTCATGAATCTAAAATCGGCCGCAATCAGATCGCAACTGCATGGGTGCGAAAAGAAGAAGAAAAAAAGTCCCCATGGAAAATAGGTGTGGTTTTTGAATCCCGCGTTAAAAATGAAGATTGTTTAGATGTTAGATGTTGTTCATTGTCGTTTAGTCAGTTTATAGTTTAGGCCTATTTGGGTGCGCTTTCTGATTAGGATTTCAATAGGCTACTAGGTTATTTAAAGACTAATTTTTACCCGCTATTTTGGTTAATAATCGGTTATTATGTTCAATGTAAATAAATAAAAAATAGACTACCATTTAAGTTGATATAGGCCTATTATGTATACCTGTACATTAGGCTATATGTAGCCTGTTAGGCCTATTTATAGGCTATTCTCTAAATTAGTTTCATTACATGGTTGTTAGCTAAATGTAGGCTATACAAGATTACCGCAAACGCAGGCCCAATGAATACATAAACGGCGAGTCGACAGGCTCTTAGTTTACCGGCGCCCACTTTGAAGGGGGAAAAGTTTGACAGGCCTTCTGTGGAGCGCGGGTCAGCCACTCCTCGAATTGTAACAAGCATTCCTTGATATTGGGAGCAAATTGGGTTGCTATTCATTAATAATGTTCACAATAAGATTAAGCCATTCTGGAAAGTCTCATAAACCCCCCTAAACACGCTCCAGTGGTCTCCGTAGAAGAATAAGGGGGGAAAAAGCTCTCTCCATTCAGCGGAGGAGGGAGGTTTGCTAGAGAGAAAATTGGTTCTTTGCTTAACGCTCCTTTGAAAAGACAGACTGAGTTTGTCATGCGCGTGACATGTCAAATGTTTGATATGCACTTGATGGAGTCAGGGGGTCCTTAGCGCGCGAGATTTATGGAGAATATCAAGTGCAGAATTAGAACAGATCCAGATGGAGACCCCACAGCACCCACCCCACCCCCTCCATTCCGCTTTATTTCGCTTCTCTAAGATCCCGCTTGTTTGCAGCATCAAAATGAGACAGGATTAGCGAGTGTAAAACAAGGAACGTGAAAGCTTTTCAGTGGGGCAGGCAATAAAGAGGGAAATTAATCCGAGAGGTAATTTCACGCGATTTGGTTCAGCACCATGGATGGGTCAAATGGGGGAAAAATGACTCCGCTGAAAGAAGTGCATTGATTGCAGTAATGGCGGTGCCTCTCGTGTGAGATCCAGCGGGGAGGATTTGGGAATTAAATCGCAGAACTAGACAGAAAAGGATTCGGACAAACTAGTTGTTACTCCATTAATGAGAATAGAGTTGCTTCTCAGGTGTTAAAACCAATCTTGCCCCCCCCCCGGCAGATACAGGCAGTATAGGCTACCCGAACACCAAAATCTTAACATACATTTTTTTAACAATAACAAATACTCACTGTTAATTAAATTACAGATTACGCTCATATGTGGGTTGCATTTGTCCAGCACTTTTCTATTATTATTTGTAAAGGCTTTTATAATTAATAATATAATTAATATTTATACTTAATTTGCCCCTGCTTAAATGTATTAGTAGACCATTCGTTTATATATATATGTCAAAAACTATATATAGAAGAACAACAACAAGAACAATTATCATATATATATATGTGTGTGTGTGTGTGTGTGCTCATCCTGAAGGTATCACTTCCGCTAGGCCTATTACTCCTCCAAGTTGTAGACCTCGTCTAATAACAGCAACCAAACCGCACAGAAAATGGTCTGTATCTACAAAGTGGTGATTTAGCAAACAAGTAATAATGAAGCTTCCTTGAACTAATTTTTGACTGGGCACTCTGTATCCAAGGAGATTCAATGCTATTTGAATTCCATGAAAAAACTATTTGGGGTTTCCTACAAAACCAGTTCGTGTAGCCTAGGCTATGCATATTGACTTAGGTTATAGGCTGTAGTAGCCTAGCCTACTAATTCATTTGGCATACATTTTTCTCCACTTTCGCTGTATGTAGCGCACAAAACCCAGCTATTTCCAGTCATTAAAACCGTATAATATGACTAAAGGAGCTCTATTGGCGCAACAATTTAATCCATATGAGACAGTTGTGAGCAAACTGTTATCTCCGCCCACCAATACCTTTTGTAAAAAAATAAAATAAAATAAAAAAAGTTCGGTCTGACCGAATTACGTCATTTCATAGATTCTCGCGCACTTCTGGAGACGGGTTCATTTTCAGAGGAATCTAGAGGAAATCCGTCCCCTCTGCTGTCAAGAGGTAGCTGCAATAATCACAAGCTTGTCATATCAAGCCCAACTCGCAGGCTTTTTATGACGTCTATCAGCAAATAAATTAATGTGTCTTTAGGGAGGCGCTTTGTAAATATTTGCAATGTCACTTAACCATATGACATAGCCAACTCGCTTTTGCGCTCTTCGGTGGTCATTGCTGCATATTATTTCTCCAGAAGAAGCAATTAAACAATTGTTCAGTTTTGATAGCTGAGAAAGTAAAATACCAGTTTTAATCTTTCTTGTATGTAGGCTATTTACAAATAACATAAAAATAAATTATATGATTTATTCGTAGTTTACGAATCACCTAGTAGGCTAATATGTCGTTTTTTAAAATATATTTCTACTTACATTATAGCCTATACTTATTGCTGCCGCTTTTGAAAACAAGACGTAGAAATAACAAATGAGTAAAAAATGAATACAGTTACCTAAAATTTAATGCTTGCGTCTTTCTTTTGCACTAGCCAACCGTTAAACCTCCGGGAAAATAGGCTTAATTCATTGAGTGAATCTTTTACAGAAAAAAATCTTTATACGGTTAAAATAAATATAGGTTTCTTGTCACACAAAACTAGATTTTAAATCTAACGCTCGATTTCATCTTATTTCGGAATGTTGTTTCAAGGTCCCGTTTTTAGGTAGGCTTTTGTTTCAAATACCTTTTGGGTAGCATAAAAAAGGAACCGCATTCTGTTTCTTATAATAAAATATTTAAATGTGCAAATAAATTAATTTTAAGATCATTTTGAAAGGTTACAGTTAAAAAAATAGGCTACAATGCAGTGCATTACAACTACAAAACTGAAACTACAATGCAGGATTCTCCGCGATTAATTATTTTTGCACGAGGCTAAAAAGAAGTAGTATCTTGTTCACTGTTTATTTTAGTATGTCGCTTTTCGGTCTCCAACTAGACCATGAAAAGTACAAACACATTACAAAAAAAAGATCATTCACCTCTTGCGGTTTCGAAAACCTCCATTGGCTCATAAATACAGGATGGACATAAATTATATTCTAAGGACCTAATATTTCATGAACACACGGAAAGTCTACGGGATAACATCATCAACACAATACTACATCAAGTGCAACTTATTTAAACATTTCTAAATATACAAGGCTTTTGCATTTTTTCTTCTTTTCTTCTTTTTTTTATTTAACACCATTATGTACAGAAGTACTCCTCACAGTTCCGTGACTAACAGAGTCAGCGCGTGGCAGTATAGCTTCCCTTTGGCATAGCGACCTTGGCTCATCTTCAGGCTCAGCAATGGCGTCTCCGGCGCGCTGAGGCGCACCAAACTTTCAACATGCAATTGTCAGGAGTCGATCACTGCTCCTACATGCATGCACATATGAGTCCCACTCACACACATGTAGGTGTGTGTGTGTGTGTGTGTGTGTGTGTGTGTGTGTGTGCGTGTGTATGCATATATAGTCCTGATTATCACTGTGCACTGTAGTCTTTATTACTATCTGGGCCTGACCCAAAAAAGATTCAAACATTTTGATATACAGTAGGCTAGTACTAGAAAGCACCCGTGAACAGGAAGAGACCAGAAACATCAGCACTTGTTAAACACATTCTTTTCTTGCTGACAAAATTGTTTTTGTTTTTTGCCATGTGGACTCATGGTAAGTAGACATGTAGAATGGCTTGATGCCTGTAAGATTGGTTCATCGGTGTCAACGCCCTTTCCAGTTAATCTTACGGTGGTTTGGGGGTTGAACTTCCTGTCTCAGATCCCTTCCAACACTGGCACCTAGTGTTCTGTTTGTCAGCTTGGAAGGCCTGTCTCCGTAGACTGGAACCACAGTTGTGTGGGTGGAGGGAACAGGGCAGTCGGAGTCTGTTGGTCAGTTCATAGGGTCGGGGGAGGGTAAGGAGTGAGGTTTGGTGTGATTCTGTTCTCCAGGTATCAGTGTTCTTTTTGAATTTGGTCGTGCTCTTTGTTGAAAGGTGGGGGAGGGGGCTCAGCACACTTCTTTGCCGGTCCCAGAGGAGGGCAGAACGTTGAGCTGGGTCAGCTGAGCCGAGTGTTCTTTCGCTTTGAGCCGCAGCGCTGCAATGCTGGAGGCGCGGCGGTCGGCAGCAGTGGAGGACGGGTCCGGCAGGGTGGGGGGCTGGACCTGTCCCTCCACTGGGGGGGCCGGCTGGCGCAGAAGAGCAGCCGCGGTGGAAGCACTGGTCAGGGGACCCATACTGGAGAAAAGTCTGAAAGAAGGATGGGAAAGAATAGTGAGAGGGATGCTTGAGACCTGTGAGGACGTGATGGGGGAGAGTCAAAGGAGAGACGGTAACAAAAACAATTCACACACACAAAATCCACACACACACAACCACACAGATGCATGCAAGCAAAAACACATACGGTATGTATGTATGCATGTATAAACACACGTACTAATGCACCTGTGAATATGCACAAACATGCACATTTATATCTGTGCATACACACATGCACACCAAAAGCAAAGCTGATTCTCACATGGCCACTCAGAATCAGACCCTGAAGTCTTATTGTTATTACACTTCTGGTTCTTAATTCCTGCCCGGTCCATTAGCATCAATACAAAAATAACATTACCTCCCCACTTGCATACATTCCCAATGCATGAACATAGCACTTTAGGGAGATTAAATTAGCACTTCCCCTGGCAGCTTGCTTCACAGGCCTTCCTCGCTGTGCGCATTATCGCCAGCTGATCAAAGCAACACAAGCAACATGAGTGTAACATGGGCATAATGTGTGATGCAATGCGAGTATAAAGTTGGCATTGAGCAGGCGTAATTGAATCTACTCAAAGTGCCTGGTATTGAATCCTGACTGCGCCGGTGTTGACTCTGGCTAACAGTCGTGCGGAGTGACGCATAGTTGGCAGTAGCGTCTCCCAGGGAGGGAGGGTTTCAGCAGTTTGAGATGATTCGCAGTGTGCCTGTCGAGCTGCACATGAAGTGTCTTCCCTTGACTCGTGACTGTGTGACCCTTACTTGTGTACCTCGGTGTGGAGAATAGCAGCGACATCACATGCTTCAAAGGGGAGCGCATGCTTGTCTTTGGCCCTACTGAATTGACTTTGGAGGTTGGGCTGAGCATTGAAGTGTGAGTGTGATTGGGCATTCCAAACTGAGAGAAAAAGGGGGAACGAGCATTAAAAAGAAAGCCGTCGTGATCACCACTGTCATGGCTGCTGCTGTGCTAGGGTTTTGTAACAGTTGTTAATTACCCACATTTTATTGCCATTGTATTGTTCCATGGCTGAGTTGTGGGCTGTAATAATACTCCAATGAAGGAATGAATTTGAGCAGGGTTAGCTTTTTGCGAACCTGGTAGCTGCAAATGGGCTGGTCAACTAGAGGTGCTTAAGAGCATAAGGCTGTGTCCGAATAAGAGCCCTGTCTCCTGCGTACAGTGCACTGGCAGAAGTGTGCTGTTTAATGGGCACTGTTTAGCTCGCAAAAAATATCCGCCATACTATTTTACAACCGTACTGTGGAAGTGTCGTAAGACGTCTCACCCTTGCGCGGCCATGTCACGTGTTGTTTATGTTGTATTTGAAGGAAAAGGTCAGCGAAGCTGCGCCTCATTTAAAAAAAAATGAAGCTTCATGTCATATTTATGCAACCAAAATGTTTGTGTAAAAGTGTGCTCCTGAATATACTCAGCAAAACCCCGGAAGTAAGTGTATCATACGGGAGTATAAAGTATACTATATTTTGAGAATTTTGCATACTTAATTACTTTTTTGTCCTGTCTACTCAACAAGCCTACCTAATAATATGGAAGGGTGCTGATTCGAACACAGTCTATGTCCAGGGGAGCAGTTTGATGATGTCATTATGGCCGGGTGATTCTTCCAGATGGGACTGAGGATGTAGAGTGTCAGTGATGTTATCCCCTTACCTCACAGAGAGAAGGAGAAAAATTACTATTTACACGGCACTAGGCGATTGGCAAGTGAGAGGTGCTCCCGTTTCTAAACCAGAGCGACTGTATTGCTGGTGGGTACGTGCGCCCAGGAATCCTCTGACCATGCTACTGCGTGACACATCAAATGACAGCCCAGCACTCTGTCGGGCATGACTTCTCGGATCAAACTCGCTGTCATGCTTATTGTCACATTCATCCTCACTGCAGTAAAATTGATATGTTTGCTTTGCTCCCACAGCTGTATGAGTTGAGAGCCCTGCAGAGCGAGCTGTAAAGGCCAGAGAGCAAGTGTATATGTATAAAAGAAGCCCCGTGGGCAAGAGAGATGCCAATGTGCTGGTGTACGACATGGCATACAAGTGTATGAAGTGGAAAGATATGATGATGGCAAGAGCCCTGACTGAGAGGGGGTTTCAAAAAATATGGTGTGGTCACAGTAATTGTGTGGGAATGGGGTGGCCTGGGGTGGCCTGGGATGGTGGGCCAAATGTAAAATCTGTTCATGGTGCCCAAAATGCCTGGAGGTACCCTTGCAGGTATGTGAGATTGGGTGCAGGTAACAGAGGAGGTGTACAGGTGTATTAGATGGTGTACAGGTTATACAGGTGGTGTACAGGTGAATAAGATTGTCTGCAGGTCACAGATCTGGTGTACAGGTGTATAGGATGGTGTGTAGGTGACACAGGTGGTGCACACCACCTCTTGCACCTGCGCACCATCCCATAGACCTGTATACCACCTGTGTCACCTGCAGACCATCTTATTCACCTGTACACCACCTGTATAACCTGTACACCATCTCATACACGGTCATGTACATGGGTTTGAGAATGAGTGCAGGTTGGAAAGGTGGTGTACAGGTGTATGGGATTGTGTGCAGGTTATAGAGGTGGTGTACAGGTGTATGGGATTGTGTGCAGGTTATAGAGGTGGTGTACAGGTGTATGGGATTGTGTGCAGGTAATAGAGGTGGTGTACAGGTGTATGGGATTGTGTGCAGGTTATAGAGGTGGTGTACAGGTGTATGGGATTGTGTGCAGGTAATAGAGGTGGTGTACAGGTGTATGGGATTGTGTGCAGGTTATAGAGGTGGTGTACAGGTGTATAGGATTGTGTGCAGGTTATAGAGGTGGTGTACAGGTGTATGAGATGGTGCAGGGATGAGATTAATGGTGAGCTGGACGGTGCTTACCTGCCAAAGGTGGGGCTAATGAAGGCGGGGTGTCTGAACATGGCAGCTCCCAAGAAGGTGCTGAGTCCAAGGGGGGTGCCAGCAGGGGGCAGGGCGGAGCTGGACGGGGGTGGGGGGAGTCCAGGGAAGGCAGCAGCAGCGGCGGCAGCAGCAGCGGTCCAGGCTGACTCCAGGGCAGGGTGGTGATGAGAAGGGAATGGCCCACCCTCCAGGTAATGACTCAGAGGGTGAGCTGCAGCTAGCGGGCCAGGGAACGGCAGGCCTGGTGGGTGTGTCTGGACCCCTGCCTTCTCACGCTTCCTCCATTTGGCCCGTCGGTTTTGGAACCAGACCTAAAGGGTAGAGATAGTGGGATTGAGGGCTGGGGGTCACTCCACGTACATAGAGGAGGGAACAACAGGAGACTTAAATGTGCCTATGCGTCTACTTTATGATTCAGCCCTCAGTTACTGAGTTCCATCTCACTCCCATTACAAGCCAAAGACCCTGGTCACTGACCACATTCAATTTTGTGCTCCTTGCTAGCACTTGCCTGCACACTGTCAGGGGAACGTTGGACTGCATCCAAGGCACAGATGTAATCAGGAATTGACAATCCACTCTGAGTTCTGTACATGGATAAAGCTGTTTATTGTTTAGTATTTTTTTAAACTCCAGCTTAATTTGTATTTTCCGAATTTTCGTTTTCGAATGAATGTTTTTCTGGGCGAGGTTAATGATATTCGCATTCTCCGAATGTTAGGGTTTCACACGCATGTGCAAGCATGCGCTCGCGGAGAGGGAGAAAGATGCTGTCGCTTCAGTTAACACATAATTTTGGTTCGATTTAGCGAGGTGACAAATAGGCGGAAAGCCGGCGTTAATTGCGCAGGCCTAAACCCTTTCCCTCATGGCCCGTTACCCTAAGTTTGCTAATTAAAATCTGGTTTAGGGAGCCGAAAATGGGGCGGGAGAGTGACAATTAAGAGCCCTGTTAACAAAAGCTTGGACTGAATAGCGCTTAATAATTATTAATACTCTTTAAATTAAATTCTCTGAAAATATAACTAACTACGAGGGACTATTTAACTTTCCCACGAACTTTTTTCTCTCTCAGATTTCCCCTGACGGCCCGCTGACACAGCGACTCTGACAACAGGAGAAAATGTCAACAGTAAAAAAAAAAAAAAAAATGAAGTGGGGAGGGCGAGGTTCATACGTCAAAGCACCCACCCAGCACCACAGCTTAAAACTGTTGTGCTGTTGTACATGACCCATATGGAATTTATGAGTTTTATCGCCTCTTGATTGTGACTGGTAGGGCCTAAGTGATTTGTTCACATACAGTCCCGAAAAGACATCTGTTTTATCCCGGAACACTTGTGTTTTCCGCTGTTTGTTCTGTCTCTTTGGTTATGAGACTTGGGTTTTAAAATGCAAGCCACACTTTCAATGGTGAAGGGGAGGCGCAAACAGCTTTAATAGCGTCTCGCTCGCTCGAAATGCAAGGCATCGGATCAATGCTAGGCTATTGCAATCAGAAAATGGGAAATCAAATAGCATTATCCGGCCCCTCCCTCTCCCTGGTGCAGAGGATGAAAATTCAAACACCATTTCCCCCTCGAATCACCTTGTTTGCTCTAGCCCTAAGTGCGCTTTTATGAATCACAAGCGATCTCTTAATTGCAGCTAAAATGCTTTACATTGCATAGACTATAGGCCTAATAGCTGTCGATAAGTGAATAAATTACCAAAGTATTTCTTGTTTGATACCATTTAATAACGTTCAGAAAAATAAAATTTGGTTAAATCTTTCAATTTGAAAGGGATCACCAACTCGCCTGAAATAAATTGAGAATTCACGCGGAATTCAATTCAACCTAAATGTTTTTAAAATAGTTACAGGAGTAGAATTTCAGATGGACAGGTAGGTAAATTCACTTCACAATAATTGTAGGCCTACATAAGGGGAGAAGCCAAAAATGGAACTTCTACGAAAAATGTAATTATATAGCCTACACCATTTCGGTAAAAGACGACAACAACAATATAAATAATTATAACACACAAATAACGGAAATAACTATTATAATCGCAGTTTAGGAGTTACCTGTACTCGCGCCTCCGTCAGGTCCAACCGCATTGCTAACTCTTCTCTAAGAAGGGGAGAAAACATCGTTATAACGTCACATATTTTGTCGGGACTGCTTTTTCCAACACAAGAGTGGGAAGAAACCTTTTCCGCATAAATTGAATCCAATTGTATAACACAAGCATATATACAACCTAGATCCCTAACAATAAATAATCATGCAGCTGAATAGATCTACCGCAACAATTCTGAAATTTATGCTGAAGTCGTAATTGCTATGACAAAATAAAAAATAAATACATAAAAATAAAACATTGTGACTAGCGTTCAGAAAATGGCTCCTTGATCTGCTGCGCAGGAGGGATTAGCAAAGTAGTTAAATAATAATAATAATTAGAAAATGATGATGAAGAGGAATAAGATCAGGAAAAAGAGGAAGAAGAAGAAGAAAAACTGTAAAACATAATCTTGATCTGGCATATATATATAATAAATTGTTCCATTCCTTAAATTTAACTGTTGTTTTGTTGCAATCCATTGACTTCCTTTTCTGACGCTTTTCCCTGACAACTTGGGCTAAGTATAGGCTACTCAATAGAGAAACGATAAGGAGTTCAATTTTCAGATTTGGCCACCTGCCTTTCTTTGAAGGCCTAACCACCATTCAGCATAGGCTATATGATCAAATGAGTCTTTATAGGCTATGTTCGCCTTAGGTACTTTTTACAGAAAAGATGGTAATAATTAGGCTAATCCTATTCCATTCGCTCACATCGCACTCTTTTTTTGTCGGCGAATAATGTAAAACACGGACTGAAATAAAAAATGAAAGTTCGTCAAGTGAATGTGTATTACTAACTGAAGGACTCCAGTTAATTATATAGCCACTTGTCTCTTGTTATCAACTGCCTTCACGTGCGAGAGAATCCGTATAATAGTGGAATTATTGCGTTATATAAGAAAAACGTTACATGGAATTTGTGTAAAAATTATGTAGGCTAATCACGCGAACACAGACACACACACACACACATAGGCTATTGTACATTTGGATGTACTGTCAGTAATTACACTTCTCCCGCCATTTCTACGTAGAGATTTGTAATTTGGAGAGGCAGGTGTGGAAATGCAATCACTGATTAAAAGTTTGTAAGATGGACCACATGTGGGGCCAGTATACTGGAGGCCTGGAACCCCATTCCTGCGGTTAAATTTTCATCTGCACCGTGTAGTAAATATCTATCGGTAATAACCGGAGTAGGCTGTACAGCATGGCTAGCAACAAACCTGGGCCCTGTTTACCAAAAGTAGGCTATCTTAGAGTTAAGAAAATTCAAAACACATTTTAGTGTGTTTTGTGTTTGTGCTTTATTCATTTATGATTAAAATTAAAACTCATTACATAAAAAGACAATAACAATAGAGAAAGACAAAAAATAAATTATGAAAAACAAACAATGAAAGTAATATAAAAACAAAATAGCCTATGATGATCTTTAGGCTACTCTAAGATGCTTTTGGGAAACGGGGACCTGGTATCTTATGTTCTTTACGCAACTCAATGTGCCTTTGGGAGAGAACATAACATGATTTATGTCATGTAAAGTTGTTATTTGCAATTTATTTTGTTACAATTAATTATCAAAAGTACCAAAAAACATACCCGCATCGGAATGTTTTAAAATGACTCATGATTAGTTGGCTTACGATCCAGAAGAATCGAAAGATGTTAGGACTAATTATCAGCAGGCCTACAGACCGCAGACGACAGTACCCTAATATTTCGGTTATATCATGAAAATTACATTTTATTTAGCAAAAGTACTCATGTTACAATAAAGTAGCATTCTCGCTAGGCTAATTATTTGAAGCATATTTAAATAACTCAATATTTGTAAAATAGTCTAAAATAGGCTATGCAAAATAAAGGCCAATGTCAAATGATGGTGTTCGCACGTAACAGGTGGAGACAGGAAAACTGGAGAAAATATAATAATAATAATTATTATTATTATTAATATTATAAAGACCCTACACAATAATAATGTTAATTTAAATATTTATTTCAGTCATATAGGGATCATATATATCAAAGTAAAATGTAGGCTACTCTAAATGAAAAATGATTTTTTGTGTAATCTTCCGTATTTGACGTTTGGATGAAACCCGTACTTTCGAAAGTTTATACTGTTTTTTTCAATATCACCTTCAGACGGTCCTTCTTAATAATACATTAAGTCGACTGTTACATAAGTATTGGAGAAGTGCTCACGCGCTGTAGCCTACCTGGTGAAAACGTCCGGGTAGTGAGTTTTCTGGAAAGCCCTTTCCAGCTCTTCCAGTTGGTAACTGGTGAAGGTAGTCCTGTATCTTCTCTGCTTTCGCTTTAGCATCCCCTCCTCCGAGTCGCTTCCCGCAGACAAGCACACGCTGTCCTCCCCATCTTTAACATCCCCATCGTTGTGAAGCCCCTCTTCCGCCTTCGGGGACAGATCTGCCTCCCGGCAAAGCTCCTCTTTCACTGCGTCCTCATCAAACTTCAGCGTTCCCAGTTCCACGAGCTCATCGGCCGCTTGCTCTGGGCTCTTGTTGCCCGCACTCTGACTGAGAGAGGCGTTTTCCCTGTATGATTTGCTTCGGCTGATACTTACCTGTGGCGCCTGGATAATTTTGAGGTTTTCACAGGTTGTTTGGTCGAGCAGCCTCTCGCGGTCTCCTTTCTCCCCGAGCTCGTGAAAGCCCCTGTCGGAGTGCAAGTATTTCCCTCCGTACAGCCGGCGCAGTTTGGGTGGCAGGTGCACCTCCGAATCGAAAGTCAAGTTATCTTTAGGGGAACCTACGAATAAAAACCCAATATAGAATTCGGTGATTAATTTAATCACATTTTTTGTTGTTTTTAGAAAAACGATAGAGACGACCTACTTCATGATCTACCCTAATTCATAAACGCCTAAGGGCCCACAATAATAGCTAGTGTGGCCCAAATAGGCTATTTTATTCACACACACACACACACACACACACACACATATATATATATATATATATAAAAGCCTTTGCACATATCAAATAGGCTAATACAGTAACATATCAATTCTGCTATATTAAATAAATGATTGCGCCAGACATAGGTATATGATATAAATAAAATAGATAGCCTTATTATTTGCTTGTAAAAAGAGAGCCTACCGTTAAATAGCCTCCGTTTAAGTTTGATTTGCATAGCCCATGTCCTCGTAACAGACTTCAGATTTTCTACGACAATTGCCGCTGACAACGTTACAAAGTTGATTGTTCACTAACTTGTCGGTATATTAAACATCTGTTTTGAGCGACACTCAAACAGAAAATGACTGTTTTAGTTTCGCGTTCACGTCCAAAAAATAACGAATAACTTAATTTAGCTTCGCCCTACGCTTCTCAGAAAGGAATAGAAAGTAGGCTAAGAATCGAACTGTAGCCTAATGGAGAGCCACATGGCTACTCCGCAGCCCATTAAGTCGCTTATTCTTCGAAATATTTATATTGCACCGTTTGCTGCCGTCGATTAAATAACAACGCTTATGGTTGCAGTGGAGTTCCCAGTCAATGTTGCCTTACCTTCAACAGCCTTATTGTGCTCCGCTCTGCCGGGCAGCGTTGGCAAACTTTGCGTCCCTATCAATCTCATTTTACACGGACTCCTCCGGCCCAATATACTATCTATACAGTATGAAGAGAGCAAAGTTGGAGATTTACTTTTGCACTCCGTTCTTTCTGCGATATCGTCCTCATATTGACCGCTCATTTTGTTCCCTTTAGGCCGACGGACCTTTTTATTTCAAGGAGTGAGTAAATGTGTCGCTCTCTAGATGTTTCGACCCCCTGTCTCTTCTCTCTGGCGTCTAACTCCCGGATACTTATGACATGTGCAATGAGCCGCAACAGCTCCGCTCGCGATTCTGTTACATTGACGTGTATAGCCAATCTGATTGGTTCCCAGGGAAAAAAGATGGTCTTTATCTTTTTCTTTGCCATTAAAGTTCAACTACAAGAACAAATCAAATTTCGAGATGGAGTACCGACCCGATGAACTAAACTCTAATGCCTGAAGTGTAGTATTTACCTCGATAATGTATTTTTTCTTTTAAAAAATACAGAGGGATATACAGAATCTGTAAGAAGACTAGGTAACAGTAGGCTAGCCTATATGGGACATACCATGCAATACAATAATATATGTCAAATATACAATAAAGATATAGCATATACAGTAAATATTGTAATATAGATAATATATTCATTTTGATGTAGGCCTACCATCCATGTAGACCATTTACAAATGCAGTGCACTGCATGCACTTACCATCTGATCTACACGTATAATAGGCTATACAAAGTCGACTTGAATACATTTTAGAACAGCCTACTAGTACATAAGTATAGGATATAGGTTTCATAAACGTATGCAAACCATGTGCAGTAAGTTAAAGTTTATCAGTGTGTTTTTGTGTTGTTGCAGTGACGTATATGCTACATCTCTGAAAAGAACTGTGAAATTTGTTTGACAGTTCCTACTGCTCCAGAGTCTGACACGTGGAAGGAAAAATACCTATAACGCGAGCACCGGGGTACCGTTTCTGTCGGTGTAGCCTACATCTTGAGGAATTAAAAGGCACAGCACTGCTTTGCTTGCACAAAATAACTTTCGGCAACATGATCTTGGCCATTCTTCTGTAACGTAATATGAATAGATCAATATCTTATTACAAATAAGATGACACCTTGATTCTCACAATGTAGACCCTCGATGCAGGCCGACAGAAAAAAACTAAAAACTTGCAGAACACCAAACGATGAAAAATAAATAAATTAAAAATAAATAATTTAAAGAAAGTATCAAATTACGATAATATATCGACAATATAAAAAACGAGCGTCGCAAGAAAAATGAAAAAAATATTTTTTTTTTTTATTGAGCTACTGTTTAATGCGTCTTTATTTTGGTTGTGAGTAAACTATCATGAAAAATAAAACAAGATTGCAATTAAACGTAATTCATTTAATTGGCCACTTAAAATATATCACCATCAATTGCACTATCCAAATAAAAATACTTCTTACCAAAAAATAATGTATGACTAAACTCCTCTATATTTTAAAACACGAGTATTACATTTGATCCATTAAAAAAAAAAAAAACTTAATTGCCTTGCCTCGGAACGACTATTCAAGTATAACGCGCAGAAGGGAATTGGCGAAGCAATCTTAAACGACTTAGATGATTGACTTAAAAAGTGATAGTGTGGCGATAATAGTGCACAATTGCTCTGTAAGGATACTGCGGGTTGAACGCTTTCCCCCCTTGCAATAACGCAGAGGAGAGAGGCGAGATAGATTGAGAATGTAATTTTAAATGAAAGTCTATTTAACCTGCTGCGAATGGCGTGACCTCATCCGCGGCTCAAACCCATCACTGCTAAAAGGATCATTTTCAGAATTCAATCCCAAAACTTCAACCAGCTACAATTTACTCTTTCTTCTCTATTTATGTACCTGCTCCGTTATGTGGCCATAACTGTCAAGAATGAAAATAATAATAAAAATATCTTTTGGGAAAAGTGTAAAAAAGAAAAAGGTAAAACAACCAACTTCGAAGTATATAGCCTAACTCGAGGCCATGTGTTTTGCATGTATTTCATGGGTGACTAGCTATATCCGTAGACCTACAACTGAAAATGTTCATAACAAAATGTAACCCTATTAGTTTTAATCAACATCAAAGGTATCTATCTATCCGCATGATGCTCCGCGTAAAAACGGTTTCTATAGTGATAAGTTGGTAATGATGTAAATGTGTTGTGGCATGCTGCTTTTTCCGTTTATAAACGCAATCATGCTTGTTGCTGTATCATTTATGGCTTCATGTTTAATTAAACAGTAAAACGTTGTTTTTATGGTGTTATTCGATCTCTAATTATTCGGCTGTCTTGAACCGTTATGTTTAAATCGAAGGTTGCTCGTTTGTAACCTACAATTCTTACAATTTGTTGGGTTTATTGAATAAGAAACTTTTAGATGAACATGTACGTAGATCAACAGCGTAATGACAATAATAATAATATAAAATGTTTTTTTCCCCTGTGGTCACAAACAGGCGCGTAATATAGACTGATATTTAGAGGCTCTATATAATTTAGGGACACATTTGATTCATTTACCCATGCACTGTTATTAACCCAAGAAAAGAAATGTCAGGCACGATTATCGGCAGCAGGACATCCGCGCTGTGTTTAAATGCACTAATTACGCGCATACTTTATAAAACCGCAATTTGATATTTTCAATTTTCAGTCTATTTAAAACTCCACATGTGGGTGAATAGTCAAAGAGGAAACCCAGAGATTAACCTGTACTTTCATTGAAATATGTCATATTTTCGCAGCAACAACCAAAGGTAATCATTGCTGTAGTAAACAATTGATTTGCCGCATTTCTGTTTCATTAGAGACCGATCGCTTTGATAGCGTACACGAAGTAAGGGCCCTGAGCCCTCATTACGCCACACTTCACTGGATGGAGACTAGAAAGCGGCGTGTCACACCAGTTCGGCTCAAGGAAGCGTTTTTCTCTATGGCACATTTTCGGAGTATCTGTACTGCACTGTTGCCATTCTGTTCCCAATGCCAGATGAACGGATGGCCCGCGAATACATAGCGCATGTGAGAGAGAGCGAGAGAGAGAGAGAGAGAGAGAAAGAGAGAGAGAGAGGGGGTGGGGGGGGGGGATTTCTGAAGACAAATACAAATCAACCATTCTCTAAAAATTCTGTCTTTTTCAAATAGCGCCATCTCCTGGTCTCAACCAAAATAATATAGAGAGAGGGAGCGAGAGAGAGAGGGGGAGAGTGAGAGAGAAAATACATGCTAAAATGTGTCTAATACTAATTAATCATTAACTGATGTAAAGTAGGTTATGTCTAAATTTTAATTACATATCTGATTCCATTGATTAAGGCTGATTCTCGGTAATTGTGCATAATTGCATATTAATTAACACAATCCTAAGTGTTTCTCATGATAGCCGATTTGGTTTTTCCTTTCACACCGTTCTCTGAACACATTTTATAGATCTGGGTGAATTGAATTTGATTTAATAACCAATACTATATATCTTAGATCACTTTAAGGAACTACTAAAAGAGGAAGATGGTTGGAGGATTTTGCCTAATCAGAGAGTAGATAATTACCCTACTTACAATAGCACTAGCACAGTATATTAAAGCATCAACAAAATACAAGCTTACATCCCGTTGTAGCAATCACCCCTTTGCGGCTTGGTCGACATAACATATTTTTCTGGTATTGATAATGTTCCATGTAGGACTCGGTCTAATCTTTTTCCGCCCTGGTAACATTTATCATAAGTGTTCACAGGTCGAAATCCAGAATCGGATTACACATGAGACACTAATTGAACCGTTCGATTATGCACAATTCAAGCTCAAGTAGATATCAAACTCAGTGTAAACCCCACCTGTTAAAGTAATTGTGACTGCTCCGTCAACACGTTTTCATGGCCTAAAATCAATTGAAGGCGTAGGCTAGTTGTAGTACACACAGCTAGAGAAACACTTGTCTTGATATTATAGAATGATATTCTATTCAAATCTTGATATTATAGAATGTAAAGTATAGGCTAATAAAAAAGGATGTGGCTTCACCTCGGGGAAAATGATCAAGTGACCCAGGTCAACAAGTAGCCTACGAACCCTGTAACTGTGCGTTGGTATAAACCCAAGTCCCATTTTCTACTTCCTCGTAAACGGAACACAGAATCTGAGCGCGTGGCAGATCCACGTGTGGCGCAAAGGGGTGTTTTCCCCCTTCATTCCGGTTTCTGGGGCATAATTGGATGCTGCTCTGCCTGGAAGATAGGACACAAAGAAGAGCTTTTAGGCGCGCGCGTAAGCAAACTTAATTAGCGGTTATTAACAACCAACATAATAAGAGAGCGAGGGAGTCAATTTATTGACTTTGTTAGCTCGAGTTTAGAATGACATGCGATGAACAGAACAATAATAGCCGTCTTGAACGCTGTGATCAACTGTAATTTTCAACAGCAATACGTTACAATAAAAACAAAGGGCACTAATTTCGTTCAACTGACTCGATAATTTGAAGTTATGTAAAAAATAACGGATGACTTAATATTTATACCGAAGATTACTTTCTTAAAGACTAAATGAGAATACATACAGTGCAGTCCCTAAGTATTTGGACAGTGAATTTTTGTTGTTGTTTTGGATCTGTACTCCAGCATATTGGATTGGAATGGAACAGTGACTATGCGGTTTAAGTGCAAACTGTCAGCTTTAATTTGAGGGTTTTTACATCCATATCGGGTGAACCATGTAGCAATTGTCGCCCTTTTATACATAGGCTAGTCCTCCCCATTCTAGAGGACGAAGAGTAATTGGACCAATGAACATGAACTTAAATAAAGTAATAATATTTCATATTTGGTTGCATATCCTTTGCATGTCATGACTTGCTGATGTCTGTGACCCAACAACATCAAAATACTCTTGATATATTATTTTCAGGCAGTAGGTATGAATGGATCACTTTACGGGTTGTTTCTCCAGACTCATTTTCCTATTGAACTCTATGAAAAAATAAATCAGGAGAAGAAACGCTTAAAGTGATCCATCCATATCTACTGCATATCTGGCAGCAGAGTGATGGTTTGAGGCTCGTTTGATACCTCAGGCCCTTGATGACTTACAGCCATTTCGCCAACCATGTATTTCATGCTGTTCCAATCTAGCCTCCCCCCCCCCATTCAAGTGCACAGTTATAGTATCGCTTGTAGAAGTACCTGAAAATAAGACAAGAGTCTTTTGATGTTGTTGGGTCACAGACAACCCCTCAAATTAAAGCGGACAGTTTGCACATTAAAGTCATAGTCTCTGTCCCATTTAAAATGCAATGTGCTGGAGTACAGAGCCAAAACAACAAAAATTGTGTCACTGTCCAAATACGGTCTGCACTGTAGATTGCACACTTAATAATAATAATAATAATAACTTTATTTGTATAGCACCTTTCATACAAAGAATGCAGCTCAAAGCGCTTCACACAAAATGACACATAAAAATAAAAATAAAAGAGAATAAAAGTAAGGCATAAGAAAATTTAAAACAGTAAAAATGTTGAGTTAAAATTCAATAGGAACAGGTAAAAGGAAAAATAAGACAATAAAAATGATAAGGGTAGTAATAAAATGACTACCATTAAACAGCCCTCCTTATCATAGGCAATCTTTAAGACTGACATTTGGAATATTGAATGCACACGGGAATTGCCCAACACATCTTGGTATAGGCCTATGCATTTTATATAATAGTTTTACTTTCGGTATATGAACAATTGAAGAGTGTTTTTTTTACAAACCTCAATAATAAGTCCAGTTTTGATAAACCATATTATTCAAGGTTGGTATAATTTTTCTGATAAATAATTATATATTTGTTACACTATTATTCTTAGGGATCTAATTATAAAAATGTGATTTTTCATGCAAAATACTCCACCTATTTAAAATAAACAAAACTGGTGAACAGAGAAAAGGATAGAATTTCACACAACTTATTGATTGGTGGAATGTGAAGCGAGAATGGCTATACTTTAAAGTTATTTTAAAAATAAGTAGCAAGTTAGGGTTAGGGTTAGACTTTGTGGATACATTCCTCATCAGATTACTGATGATGTAGGTCATTTGATTTGGACGTTGAACTTTTGCATGAGGTAGACTGAACACGTTTAAGCATGTCCATGAAGTAGAAATCTGTTATTTAAAGAGGGTCTTTTTCGTTCCATTTTCCTCTCTGCACTCTGCTGCCCGACTCACACGCGCTTGATAAGATGCGCAAATTCTGTGAAATCATCCCACGAGTCTTTATTAATATCATCAACTAATGTATGCTAATGAACCCTTATTAGCTCTTTTTTCTTTCTCGTGTGCTTATCAAAGCCCCCCACTCCCACCACCACCCACACCCACACACACCTAAAACTGAAGAAGTCCGTTTATTCAGTTAGCTGTAATAACAGTTACAAATACCACAATGCAAATGAAAGTTGATTAGGATTAATTAAAGACTTCGCTGCTATTTGACCTTGTCTGCGTATTATGTAAATTATTGAAAACGGTGTGATGAGATGGCTTGCATATTATAAAATTCATATTTTCAGTAACATAAGATTTGTTGCCGGGGTCAGGGAACCTTTTAAAAACCCCATCAGATTTACAAAGTTGAGCCAAAGTGACCTAACGCCTAACGAAGGGCGAAAGGACACTGGCACGCAAAACCCCCGCGGCTTGGATTCTTCTCCACTGGTCAACACGTCTTTCTGGAAGACGATGAACACAGTGAACCGAATGTGCACAGGCCGCATGCGCTCTTACACCCTCTGGTAGGCTATACGTGAATAGATGCTTTAAAGAATATAGCTACTGCAATGCAATATGAAGAACATCTCATTGAAATGTACCTGTACATGCTCCTTATTTACAATAAAATGGCGCTTTTCATTGGGACTTGTGCTTTTTGCACCTCACAATTGTACCCAAAAGAATCAGACTCGCAGCAGGAGGCAAGTGTCTTCGGAAAGCCGCTATTTGGATGTCTTTTATAAGTTGGTGGTATTTTATTCGGGGAGGAATATTTTGTTCTGGTGCTTTTTGGTATAATACTGTCTGTGTACCTGCCGACCTGAGCATAAGAAGAGAGAAAAGATGGCAGGTCTGTGTATGTGAGACTCAGATTCACATGTTCCCAATTCAGTTCTTCTTATTCCTTTTATTATTATTATTATTATTATTATTATTATTATTATTATTAATAATACACTTAGGAAACCCCGCCTTCCACCAGCGTAACCAAAATAACTAGGCTACTGGACTAATCAAGCTGTCAAAGCTGTATTGAATGTATTGATTAGCATTAGCATTAGCATTATATTGATTTGCAGTGTCATATGCAATGTTTCTCACAAAATAATCATAACTTAATGTAGGCCTACTCAATGCATATGCCCTGGCTATAAAAATCTATACTTCGTTCTCATATATTGGGGTCCAAGAATCAAAGACTAACTAAAAATATTACACGCAGTTCACAGAGCAATATTGCCGCAATTTATGTGGATAGGCTATAGTAAATAATATTGAAACGAAAAATGTCATAAAATCTTGATGGCCTCCGCTGCCATAAAATGTTTTCATGGAAAACGGAATGATTCCAAGAATGATACACGTTTCGGGAAACCCACACCCATCTCAGTTCAAAGGCGCTTTACAAACCTATAGCAGACAGGCGTGGGTTCCCGAAAGATGTCGTAGCGCAAAAAATATCTTGATGCATCTCTTGGAGAGCATTGTGACTTTCACGAGGGTTTCCCGAAACGTGTCGTGTCCCACGTACCACCTGAAATGCCTTGAGATCTTCCGACAAGTCTTGAGATTGGAAGAATCTATTGAATGTGATAGTGCCGACATGGTTAACACAGTATCTATGGTTGTGTACAGAAATGCTATGAAAAAATATAGACTATATCCAAATAAGATTATAACATTGATTGATATTTTTCTTGCATTTTTTACTTGGATGCTGTCTCATTGTGAGCTGATAATGGGTAGACTCAAATGGGATGTGGTTAGAATATCATCAAGATTTTATGACATTTTCATTTAAAAATTATTTGCTATAATCCACATACAGTGCAGTCTGTAAGTATTTGGACAGTGACACAATTTTAGTTGTTTTGGCTCTGTACTCCAGCACATTGGATTTTAAATGGAACAGTGACTATGAGGTTAAAGTGCAGATTTTCAGCTTTAATTTGAGGGTTTTTATATCCATATCGGTGAACCGTGTAGCAATTTAAACCATTTTTATACATAGTGCCCCCCATTTTAGGGGACCAAAAGTAATTGTACAAATGAACATAAATTTAAATAAAGTCATCATATTTAATATTTGGTTGCATATTCTTTGCGTGCCATGACTTCCTGATGTCTGTGACCCAACAACATCAAAAGACTCTTGATATCTTATTTTCAGGTACTCTTACAAGGGATACTATAACCTCTCTGCATTTGAAAGGATCTCTATGGGAATTGGGGGGTGGGACTATATTAAACTCTAAATTACATGGGAATCGTGTAGAACACATGGTTGGCTAAACGGCTGTAAGTCATCAAGGGCCTGAGGCATCAGACGAGCCTGAAATCATCACTCTACTGATATGCAGTAGATATGGATGGATCACTTTAAGGGTTGTTTCTCCTGGCTTATTTTTCCATCAAGTTCAATAGGAAAATGGAGAAACAACCCTTAAAGTGATCCATCCATATCTACTGCATATCTGGCAGCAGAGTGATGACCCTTGAGGACTTACAGCCATTTAGCCAACCATGTCTTCCATACTATTCCCACATAATTTACAGCTTTATATAGTCGCATGTATTCAATTGAACACAGTACAAAGACAAGATATTTAATGTTTTACCTAATCAACTTTATTATCTTTTGGAAATATACGCTCATTCTAAATTTGATGCCTGCAACATGTCCGAAAAAAGTTGGGACAGGGTCACGGTTAGCACTGTGTTACATCACCTTTCCTTTTAACACTCAGTTATCTTTTGGGCACTGAGGAAACTAATTGTTGTAGGAAATTTCTTTTTCCATTCTTGCCTGATATAAGACTTCAGCTGCTCAACAGCCTGAGGTCTCCATTGTCATATTTTGCGCTTCATAATGTGCCACACATTTTTAATGGGAGACAGGTCTGTACTGCAGGGAGGCCAGTCTAGCACCCGCACTCGCTTACTACGAAGCCACACATGCAGAATGTGGCTTGGCATTGTCTTGCTGAAATAAGCAGGGACGTCCCTGAAAAAGACGTTGTCTAGATGGCAGCATATGTTGCTCCAAAATGCATATGCACCCTTCAGCGTTAATGTTGCCTTCACAGATGTGCAAGTTACCCATGTCATGGGAACTAACACACCCCCATACCTTGACAGACGCTGGCTTTTGAACCTTGTGTTGGTAACAATCGGGATGGTCCTTTTCCTCTTTGGCGCGGGGAACACAATGTCCGTTATTTCCAAAAACAATTTGAAAGGTGGACTCGTCATACGACAGCACAGGTTTTCACTTTGCGTCAGACCATCTCAGATGAGCTTGAGCCCAGAGAAGCATTTCTGGATGTTGTTGTTGATATATGGCTTACGCTTTGTGTAGTAGAGTCTTAACTCGCATTTGTAGATGCAGCGACAAACTGTGTTTACTGACAAAGCTTTTCCGAAGTATTCCTGAGCCCATGTGGTTATATTCATTACAGAAGCATGTCGGTTTTTAATGCAGTGCCTTCTGAGAGATCGAAGGTCAAAGGCATTCAATATTGGTTTTCGGCCTTGCCCTTTACGCTCAGAGATTTCACCAGATTCTCTGAATCTTTTAAGAATATTATGGACTGTAGATGGAGAAATCCCTAAATTTCTTGCAATCATGCGTTGAAACGTTGTTCTTAAACTGTTGGACTATTCCCTCACGCAGGTTTTCGCAAAGTGGCAAACCTCAACCCATCCTTGCTCGTAAATGCCCAAGCCTTCATGGATACTCCTTTTATACCCAGTCATGATAGCATCACCTATTACCTATTCACCTGGTTACCTGATGAATGTTCCAAACAGGTGTTTGTTGAACATTCCACAACCTTCCCAGTACTCATGTTGCCCCTGTCCCAACTTTTTTGGAATGTGTTGCAGGTATCAAATTCTGAATTAGTGTATATTTACAAAAATCAACAAAGTTGATAAGGTACAACATTAAATATCTTTTCTTTGTTCTTTTTTCAATTAAATATATCTAACAAAGAATTTACAAATCACTGCTTTCTGCTTTTATTAGCCTTTTACATACTGTCCCTACTTTTTTGGAATTGGGGTTTGTACTTCGAGTAGATGAAGTTATGATTATGTTGTGAGAAATTATTTAAAAAATCAATATAATGCTCATCAATACAATCAATAGGCTACAGCTTTTGACTTTTGTCCAGTAGCCTAGTTATTTTGGTTACGCTGGGGGAAGGCGGGGTTTCCTAAGTGTATCTTAAACTAAATTTTGAGGTCGATGTCCTCAAGACATGCTTTCGGAAACCGTCGCCAAATTTTCAAGTACTTGAAGTATCTAGTGAAATCTCAAGATGTGTCGTTATCGGGAAACTCAACCCAGACTAGTGACATCGCCGCGCCAGTTTCATGTAATAGGTTATATTATATATAGGCTATAGGCTACAAAAATATTATTTTATCCCAAAAATTGATGAAGGATTACAATATGGAAAAATAGCAGCCCCTCTCGACCCCATCTCTTTCTCAGTTCGTCCTGTAACCAGGTTTGGAGAATTGTGTCCCTTACTATTCTCCACTTCAGAAATGGTCTGGCCAAGAGCACAACTTTTGAAATTATTTTTCTGACACAAATTAATGAAGGAATGAACATAATGTGCGACAAAGTACCAGTGGAGTAGCCAGGATTCCACTTGGGGGAGTGTGGCGGTGAATGATTACCCGTCAATTTTCCGGAAATCAAACTTCACCCTTTACTGGTGGTCTTGGGAACCAACAGGCAGTTGCTTTGGTGATTAAAAAAATTATACAATTAGACATATGACCCAAAAATAATCTTATACTAACTAATCACATGCTATCTAGTTTTATTGAACCAGGTTTTGGTGGTGGCCTGTTTTAAACACTTTTTCTCTTTGCATGTCACCTGCAGACACAAAGGAAGACCCCATAATCGGAATAATAAGCTATTTCGATTAGACTTTATGAAGGAAACTACATTCAAGGAGTGGAAGACTGTTTGTTTGCTTGTCTGTTTGAGGATCTGATATAAAAAAAACACAAGAAATTGTGTTTATAATAATAATGATATTATCAAACATTGCTTCAAATCAATATGGCTTTTGAACTGAATCACTCAAAGCTGGAAGTTCATTGAATACTTCAAATTTATTTGCGTTTTCACATTTATTTATGTATTTATTGTTTGCTTTACAGTAATTATTGGGAGTTTTTTTAAAGATTCTCCACAGAAAATACACTGTAACTGACCACAGGGGCAGGTATCAGATGAAACACATTTCACCAACATAAGGCCTTGAGACTATCTTAGTAGCTTTTGACAATGTTGATGATGGCCATGGCACCAGTATCTGGGGGAGGTTTGGTTATGGATATTTGGGGACTGCCCCCATCTCCTGTGCTCACTTTGCACTTCACCCCAGAGCCCTGGAGCGGCCGCAGTATGGGTCTGGTACCACCCCTCCAAACAAGGTCAGTTACTCGATTCCCCCCAAAACAAACTCTGTCAGGCCCAGATCCTCTGCTCCACTGCACACATCATTATTACATTTGTTTTGTTTCTGTGTGCCTGCATGTGTCGCAGTTGTAGATCAGTGGGGGGTTGGTGGTCGGCGGTGTGTGTGTGTGTAGGGGTAGGTAGTGGGGGTGGAGTATGCAGGTGGAGGGGGGGTGGGGGGGAATCCAGACCAATTCAGCAAAGAGAAGCAGTCTGATCTGAGTGCTGCAGTCCTGTGTCACGCTGCGGGGGGAGAGCAGCCATGCAATCTATATCCTGTTCCATCTCCAGGCCCCCTGCCCCCCCCCCCCCCCCCCCCTTCACCAGAAAGTCTTAATGGTAAATTTGCTGTCCCAGTGGGACTCCGCTGAGGTCATGGAGGAACTGCAGGTTGACCAGTTTAACAGAGTCACAGAGAGGACTCTCTCCAACCCTGCACACTCAATTTAAGTTGCCTCCTAATGCCCAAATCCCTCCCCCCTCTATTCTTTCACGGAAGATAAAAGAGGCTGATCACTCCCGGGAAAGCATACTCTGTGGTCAGGAAAACAAAATCAGATGGAGCCTAGTGTAAATCCCAGATACTCTGTCTTCAAGTTGGTTCATGAGATTGTCTTTTTGCATTGTAATTGGTTCTAGCAAGTTTTATGTCATAGGCCAGTGGTGCAGTTCACTTGAGTTACCACCTGTAATTAGCGCCCCACCTGGATGATATCGTTATTTGTCAGAAGACGTAACTGACTATCAGTTTATTAACAAAACACATGTTGGGTTGACTTGGGTTCTCACATCAGAGTGTCAGCCTCGTCAAGCTAAAAGTAGCCTACCCTTAGTACTCTACAATCATGAACCTGCATAGTGAGGTTAGGTGGAGTCATTATAGTGCAGATGAACCAGCATCAGACAGGTTTCCAAGCATCACACAGGTGTACCAGAATCACACAGGTAAACTAAGATCTATCTGGTGTACCAGGACAGTGCAGAAGCTCCACATGAGACAAAATGCTTTATTTGGGTATGCTGAAGTATTCCAATCATCCAGCAGGTCACACTGTATATCAGTGCTTCAAACATGGGCACAACTGATTTCCCTTGGGTGTGCTCAGAGCTGGCATCACAGACACACTCTGCTACCCAATCCCACTGCTCCCTGCAGTTGATGTCATAATGGGCCAGTCAGTTGGACCAATCAGTTTCTCTTCTTTATTTCCAGCCTTTCGTTTCCTCAGCCTAATGGGCCTGGCACTCTGTGGGTATGGCCAGGAGAGTTCTCTGCATGTGCACACATTAACAAATGTTCTCACACGCCTCTCACACATGCTGTCATGTTATCCCCCACCCCCAGCTTACTCCCAGCAAGAAGTGCCAATGGACCATTATGAAATTTCTATAAAAAACAAACACAAATTGTACGTGTTTTTATTTATTTATTTAGTTATTTTAATTTTTTTATTTTAAAGTACATCTTTATAACCAAGCAATTACAAAGCAATTTTCCCTGTAGGAAGAGTAATTTTCTATTCCGAGCATTTTGATGTCTAAAAACCAGTGCAAAGTAATAGAAAGGCAGTGTAACCATGTCTGTATGTGTGTGTGTGTGTGTGTGTGTGTGTGTGAGTGAGATTGAGAGTGAGAGAGAGAGTAAGAGAGTGTGTATGTGAATGCCTGAGTACAGCAGTGTATGGTTACAGTCGTTGGGGAACAGGTTCCTGGGTGAATTGAAATTTAATGACAGTGGAATGCTGTGGCTCTCATTAGAGCCAGTGGTGAGAAAATGGGCTCGACCTGTGAAAGTGCATGTGCTGCAGTGGCCTTCATCCTTATATTAAACCATTTTGTGCAACAATTACAGCGGGCGCTGGATCCAAACTCAAACATGGAGCTGCATTCATTTTAAAAAGGAGAAATTCCCAGTCCTGATGAAATATTATTGGAGTGGCTCAGTGCAACTCTGAGTTGAGGAGCTGGTGAGAGGCAACATTAGCATTGCATCTCCCTATGGAGGGAAACAGACAATGCCAGCAGATTGAAAAGGTAGATGGAGAAATGGTGCAGTATGAGTTAAGAAAAAAGGTACAAGTAAGGTGACGTGTCATTCTAAGAGGTAGTTGGTGAAATGTTGTATTGTCTTATTATATCAGTAAAGGCCAGAACAGGGTGTCCTGGGTGGACAGTTCCATGAAGACAATAAAATAGTTTTTCATTAAAAAATTATTTCACACCACCGCATGCACACGTTTTCACGCATATGTGTGTTTACATCCACATGCCACACGTGGTGACAGATTTGAGGACGGCTGAAATCTTTCAGTTGCATGCAATAAAACACAAAATACAATCCTAAAATCCATAAAAGTAACAATCTGCTGGAGACATTTAACAGGTCAAAGGTTAGGCTGATGAAAAGGGTATGCTCTTCACAACAATATTCTTTAAGCCATTTACCACCCCCATAATTTTGTCTGGCAGTGGCTACCTAGAAACAAGTACACACTTTATACATATATATATATACATATACATATATATATATATATATATATATATATAGTGAGCACCATAATTAATTGGACAGTGACACATTTTTTGTTATTCTGGTTCTGTACTCTAGCACTTTGAGTTTGAAAGGATACAATGACAATTAGGTTGAAGTTCAGACTATCAGCTTGAATCTGAGGGTATTGTCATCCATATCAGATGAAATTTTTAGAAATTATAGAACCTTTTGTACATAGTCCCCCCCATTTTCGGGCATCAAAAAATATTGGACAGTTTAACATAATGTAGAATAAAGTAATAATTTTATATATTTGGTAACATATTCTTTGCATGCCATGACTTCCGGATGTCTGTGACCCAACAATATCAAAAGACTCTTGATATTTTATTTTCTGGACTCCTACAAGAGATACTATAACCTCTCTGCATTCGAATGGATCTCTATGGGAATTGGGGAGAGTGGACTAGATTTAGCTGTAAATACACTAGAACACATGGTTGGCTAAATGGCTGTAAGCCATCAAGGGTCTGACGTAACAACCCTTAAAGTGATCCATCCATATCTACTGCATATCTGGCAGCAGAGTGATGGTTTGAGGCTCGTTTGATACATCAGACCCATGATGACGTAAAGCCATTTTGCCAACCATGTATTCCATACTGTTCCAGCATAATTTACAGCTAAACATAGTCCCACCCCCCAATTCCCATAGAGATCAATTCAAATGCAGAGAGGTTATAGTATCACTAGTAAGAGTACCAGAAAACAAGATATTGAGAGTCTTTTGATGTTGTTGGGTCACAGACATCAGGAAGTTATGACATGCAAAGGATATGCGACCAACATTCTACATTATGTTAAACTGTCCACGCCCAGCTGCAAAAAAAATATTTTTTGATGCCCGAAAATTATCATTTCTAAACGGTTCATCCGATATGGATGAAAAAACCCTCAAATTAAAGCTCACAGTTTGCACTTCAATCTCATTATATCTTTTCAAACTCAACGTGCTAGAGTACAGAACCAAAATAACAAAAAATGTGTCACTGTCCAATGAATTATGGTGCTCACTGTCTATATACAGTATATATACATACCCTTGTCATTTACCAAGAATTTCCCCAACAAATGGCCAGGAGAAACAGTACAGCATAGACCCCCCCCCCCCCCCCCCCCCCAGATGCTGTCATCTAATGCAGAGGCAAAATTAAAATCAGCCATTTTTCCGCAGGGCAGATCAATTTCCGCAGACTGAGTCGAGATATTTTCCGGCATTAGGCTTTCTCATAGTGAGCACGGTACCTAAACTGCCTGACAGCGGGAGATCCCCGACACCAGCCTCACGCTTCACTGGAGAACAGTTACTTCTGCTGCTTCGACTTTATTTGCGCCTCGCTATGAGAATTGCCATCATTACCCCCCCCCCCCTACCCTACCCCTCCCCCAACAAAAAAGGAGAAGAAAAAGAAATGGGGGAAGAATGAGAAAAGGAAATTGATTCGCTGTAATATTGCCTGAACATTATCCCTTTTCCTTTTCTGTTTGTAAGAAATAAATTGCATAAATACAGCAAATAATTTTTTTGGCCAGTGGGCCTCATTCAGTTATTTGCTTGTAAGTTACTCAATTCTTCTACCAATAATATATTTTGATTTAAGCATGTAGTAAATGAAATGAAAAGTCCATGTGCATTTACTTTTGACCAGTGCATTTGTGCTAAGGTAAATGCTTTGTATTTAGCAAGCTCAGACTTGTCCATTTGTCCATAACTTTGTCCAAATAAATTTACAGAAGACAAACATATCAGTAATATACTTTCTTTTCGCGTCTGTTATATTTTTCATTTATTGCTCGATCTGTTATCCGTTTTTTCAGTTTATGGAGGATGAAAGTAATAGTTGCTAACCTTGTATGACAACATTAAAAGCAAAAAGGTTTCTCACTGAAACAGGGCAGGGAAATATTTGGACACCTTTCCCAGCAGATGGCATCACAAAATAAATGTACATTACTCAGAAATTATATTATTATGTATTTGCAGCACACGTCACAGATAGGACGTCAATATCAAAATCAGCTATTAAAACCTGAATGGGTCTTTTGCCATTGTTAGTTATTTGTCCTGATTATACCATAGCATTTGATCTTGAAATGAGAAACATCAATGTCTCCAACAAGTGTTTTGATTATGCACTTAGTTGAGATTTTATAACTAAGCTATATACAATAGAATATTTCAAATATGAAGGCAAAGGGAATGGAAGATGTTCAGAATTTTGAAGTTTAAAACGTTGTGAAATACATACATTTTAAGAATTTGAATACTTTATCAATTGGGATTATATGTAGCCTTTATTTATTTATTTACTTGTGCCCACCATAGGGCTGCATATATACAATTCCAACCCTAATTTATAATGTTTAGTAACCACAGCTGAATTGAAAGACTAATTAATTTGAAAGAGTAGCTACATTGATTGTAAGGAACAAAACATTTACTGGGAACAAGCCTACTAGAGTTTAAAAACACCACACAGAGGCCTCCAATTCTTTTCAATACAGCTGTATTTGGCTGTTGCTGTGTCTTTTTGTAAACAAAAATATTATATTATATATGTCCAAAAATGAAAAACAAAACAAAAAAGCATAATCATAAACAACAATATACATTTTATTATAGCCTACTCACAACCTACTCATATCCCTGCTTTATTAGGCTACATTCTTCTCAGCCCGTTTCGTCCACAGTTATCATAGGCTAGGCTATGTGTAGCCTACGGTTTTTATTTAGTTCTTTTTTAAAGGGTTTCCGCGTTGTTATGGTTTTGAAAGCTCCGCGCTATGATGGCTATGATGCAGCTTTGGCAAAAACTGGTATGCAGTAACAGCATAGCCTTTTTCTTTCTTTATTTATTTTTCTTCTTCAAAGAGGGCATTTCCCGATATAATTGCTGACTTGTGGCAAAAGTGCCGCCGTGTTGATAGATTTACTTGAACATGTCCGAGAATGTAAACAAGTCATCCATTTTCACTGTAAGAAGACATTTTATGACAACGTTACCTCTATTTTACTAGCTTAGCCTACTTGAACAGTTACAACCTACATGAGAAGAGTAGCCTACCCATTGAAAGCTGATTGCTTTTTCTTTGTCTCACGGTTTGTTTGGAATCTACACGCATACAATGATGATAAATTATTGTTCTTTGGATGCTCACAATGTTTTTGTTAGTGGATGATAATATTTTGCACTTTAAATATAATACTGTAACGTTATAGCACTCTGATTTATCCACATTTCACTAGAAACCATTTCCATATGGTCAAAATGTTTTAGCGTTTCTTACAGCAATATTAGTTAGCCATAAATTGACAATTGGATAACTTATTTTATTTGACTTAGGAAACTGTGAAACAATGCCTGCTGCACACATAAGCATGTGGAGTTTCAGGGTCCAACATTTTTTCCTTTCTTCCCGCCGACGCCTCATGTCTTATTGCTCGGATCCACTTTTCTCATCTTATGGGCTCCGTTTTGCGGTTCGAAATCTTATAAAACAGCAATTTTGGTTTTTTTGCCTTGTTAGTAGTGTAGTCCACCAAACAACAACTTTTAGGCATTTTTATGCTGTTAGCTAACAGATCGAAATGACAAGAAGGCACCAGCATGTCAAGTCAATGGAGGGCAAGAGCGGGATGTGTTTCCCCCCCCGGGATGGGCGGGGCCTATTTGAGCTCAGTCTCCTGGCAGTGCACTGCGCTTAAGCCGCTGTCTGGCTATACATTTGTTATTTTCTTTCACATGCATGAACCATAATGAAAAATATAATTATTGATTTAAATGAATAGTACCTTATGTAAAATATCAGATAGCAGCATATTATGCATATGCGACTCGCGAGGGGGGGCCAGTGGGGGGGCCAACGATTGATTCAGGGTGGCCGTGGCCCCCCTGGCCACCCCTTGGCGGCGCCACTGTTGTCAACTTGCATGTTTTGTTGATTTTCTAAGTGAAAAAATTGTAACACAACCTCTGCCGGGAACAAACTTAAGCATAATATATTTCTGACAATTTTAATACACAATTACTTTTTATTTGATGAACTTAACATATTGAAAAGAAATAACAAAATGTGGCATGGGCAAAAGTTTAGGCACCCAGTCAGTCAGTACCTTGTAACTCCTACTCCTACTTTAGCCAGCAAACAGACTTTGGGCCCTATCTTACACCCAGCACTAAGCGGCACTAACTCAACCCAAGTGTCTTTGCTAGTTTCAGACCGGCGCAGGTGTCATTTTAGCACCCAGTGCTCACGTTGTTTAACTACCAAGTGAACTAGTGGTTTGGATCATTTTTGGCGTATTGTTATCTTGAGCCAGCAAAAAGTGTTTGCGCTAAAACCACCACAAACCTGGTCTTAAGTCATGTCGCAGATGTTATTTTAACGGTGCAATATAAGTGCGTCTACATAGGTGTGTGCACAATGTGCTTACACCCTCAGGTGTACACCTAGACAGGGGCGCACACAAGAATGGATACAAATATCAAGATTACATTGTGAAATAGAGATTCATATTTTTCCCAAAAATAAAAAATGTTTTTTCCCGGAATAGATGCACATTGTCCCTGGAATCCCGGGAAAGTGGGCTTGCTTTAAAGCATTAAGCTACCAGTAAACACGCATTGGTCATAGTTCCATAAGCAGGACATTTTAAAACAAGGGACTAGATTGGGGTTGTAAATTACATGGGATTACATTTATGGTGCAAATTGCACCACAGCGTATGGCGAGTTGCAAATTTCAGGGCTTTCCCCAATGCATACATGATCATAACCTATTCAAAAGCTAATCAACCGTTTTTGTGGATCATATGCGGTCCAATTTGACTTTGAAATAAATCCCCAAAGCAGGAAAAAATTATACTTTGCATTTATTGCTCATTGTCTTTTTTATAATGTTATTTATTGTATTTCTTTGTGTTTTTAATTGTTTATGGCTGTTATTATACTGCAATGTGGTCCCACGGGTACTGTATTATTTTTTACACCATCTGTAATGAGAATAATGACAAACTTGGTGCATACATTCACTCTTATTGCACGTATAGCGATAAAAACGTACGTCTTAACTCAATTAGATTCAATGAAATCAATGCTAAATAGATAGCCTATTGTCTTCCAATGCAGAATCCTAAAGGTGACAAAAGTCACTAATAAACGTGGTAAGGAAAATGGGATATGTTGCATGGGGAAAATTGGAAATAGATAAATGATTAAACGCATGCTAGGACCGAGAAAAGAGAGGAGTTGAAAAATAAAAAGAGCCTGTAAATGATGAACGGGAGAGTTTTTTTTTTTTTTTGTGCTATTCTATAGCTTAGAAGGTATAGCCGACTGTATTCTATGTTCATTACTAGGGATAGCTCCTACGTTGTGAGAAAGTTGTGCTTTGTCGGATTTGCTTTGGAGTTGTGTCAATGACCTTCAATATGCACTTATTGTACGTCGCTTTGGATAAAAGCGTCTGCCAAATAACTGTAATGTAATGTAATGAGAGTAAAATAAATAATCTTTAAATTTATTTTATCGACTGACTGGAGGCTAAGGAAATGATTAAAAGCTTTTTATTTTTCACAGTCCAGATAACTCATTAGTGACTTTTGTCGCCTTTAGGATTCCATAGTAGTCGGAAATTGACAGTGGGTGGACTCGTTCTGCAAACGGGACGCCTCCGTCCCAACCACGACCAAACGGGCGTGTTCTGCTATCATTTTTCACTAAACCATGTGATGCGGGATAGCCCAACATGGTCAAAACGAGTCCAAAAGAGTACTCAAGTGGTCAGAAGTGGGCGGAGTCTGGTTTCGGAAGTAAATTCCTTATGACAGAACGGGATTCGGATACTATCGACTATTTCTTGAAATCTGATTTATAGAATGAGCTGAAACGTTCCTGGATTAGCCTGTGTGGTATAAGGATATAGACCATATATTGCATGTTCCAATTATTATTTTTTTAAGTAATGGATTAATGATTGTAGTTCGACCTGCAGTCCACTTTAACGGACTACATATCCAGTACTGCAACGCACGGGTGGTTCTCGACTAATAAGATATCATCATCTCATCTGTCTGGACATTTTTGGCAGATGGGAGCAGGGTGGAAAATGAACTTTCTGACCTACCAGACACAGTGGCTGGTAGATGCCAAATTTTACCAGCCACCCCAAAAATTTTTATCTTTTTTTGAAATACATTGCGCTAGAATAACGTTTCAGAATTCACTCATGTTTAGTCGCTCTAATAAAATAGTATTTATTATATCATGCATTACAGGTTAAACATTGTGTATAAATTTATTACATACATTTCATATAATCTATTATCTAATACTAGCACTACTACTAATACTAACAGTGTTGCTAAACGGACCATCGGAATTGGCGGAAGTAGAAAAAAATATAGATTTCACTGCTTGTTTCTTTGATAACAACTTGTAAACGATCTTATTTTCCAGTTAACAGACAATATTAAATGACACCCATTTTAATTCTGAAAGGTTTGTTTTATAAAAAACTATACAAATTTTATTGGGCGAATAATTCACATATTCCCTGTCCAAAATGTATCTTTTTTTATTTTTTATTTTATTTTTATTTTTTAAAAATTTGTTTCTGATTTTTCCCTTTTTCTCCCAATTTAGTAGCCCATTGAACCCCTATTCTAATTCAATTCCCCCCCATGTAGCAACCGCTAGAGAACCACCGCTACACAACCCCGTCAACCGGTATTAGTAGTAGGAAGGAGGGCGCCACGTCCTCTACAGGGCGCGACTCCTCGAGCTCCTGACCGTGACTCCAACTCGCCCTGGGTCGTCCGTGCGCAGCGATTCTCTCCGAGCCCCTCCCCCCACCCGGAAGCGGCCGCCAATTGCCGCTTCCACTGGGCACCGGCCACGCTCGGATATGGCAGGACCGGGGCGCGAACCCCGATCCTCGGAGTACAACTGCGCTGACTGAAAGTCAGCGCTCTTACCGTTGTACTACCGCGGCGGCTCCAAAATGTATCTTTATATCGAGGGTATGACATAATACCGTAGCTTATTTTGGGAAGTAACCTAAGCTATTTCTTTCATTTAACTTGGGAGCCAACACTCGCAAAGTTCTGTTACTCGAGAAGAAACTCTGCAAGATAGGCTACTGGGTTCACCCACTGCTGAGATGCGGGGAGAAGCATATCATAGAATTATTTTCCTTGAATTCCAGCTAACTTATTCGGCGAGGAGGTGGGGGTTGATTTTCCGACATGGAACCGGGGTGCGTCACTAACATCATACTCATGCTTTTTATAAATCTTCTAGGATTACTTTACTCAATTCCAAACTGTTAGCTAAACCTCCAAGGTTTGTATCATCAGCAAAGTTAATTAATATGCTTTCATTTGTTAGCACCCAAATACACCTATCAGCATTTACATGGGCTACTGTTAGTGATGGGCAGTTCGGCTCTTTTTTCTGAGTCGGCTCTATTCGTACCATTCAGTTTGAAGAGTCGGAGTCGGAGTCGAAGTCGGAGTTGCAATTTTGGTACTTCCGGTTAATACAGAAGAGCCGTTTGAGCCGCATCTTTGAGCCGCATATTTTTCTTTCAGCGGCGCTACTCGCGAGCTGGAATTAGAAGCTGTTTCAGACAGCAGACCCTAGCTGGTAACAAAGTAGACAAAATAAGTTTGTAAACTAGCCTTGATATTTTATTCAGACCCAAATCATCAGAATGATACTCATTGCTAATATTCTCAATTTACAGTAGCCTACTGTCTCAAGCTAGTTTGCAATCGCAGGTTACGTTTATTTACGACTTTCCCATCTCCGTTTTTTCTATCATAGATTGTAACATTAGATCTTACAGGTAATAATAGACATTTAATGGATATATTTGTATAGAGCTATTTAATCTATGCTAATATTAATCTTATTTTATTATCAGATCCCAGAATCCAGTAGTCTAGGTCTACTGAAAATGAGGTGGATGGAAGACTGTATAAGAGAGATAGCCAGCCAAATTGGACAAACAAGCCAGATATTTATTGTGTGTGTCAGTGTGTGCATATGATGTACAGGAGCCTGTGTCGTTTATTTATTTGGACACCATAGGGTTATTTAAATGTGTTTATTTTAACTGTACTTTATTTATTATATCATACGCAATTGTAGGCTATTTATTCTGTTCACTGTTGTTGTTGGTCAAGAGTTCTAAAATAAAAATGCCACCACTTTAAATAAGTGTTTTCTGTCATTTTTTTGTAGCCTAATCTAGCTGAACACAATCGCAATTTCGCATATTTGGCCTAATTGTTTCATAGTTGACTGGAATTCGGTTGCAATTCTCGCAAAAAGTTTAATAATTTCGTAATATACAGTCAACGTCTCGGAATATCATTAGATATAGGCTAACATAATTCCTTTGTCAACATTGTTTCCGTTTGAATCACGCGGAGTAGTAAACCCGATTAATAGCTTAATGGTGTACTTCATTTTGCCCTTTGTTAAAACCACAGAACTCTATAAGAACAGTTATGTGGTTAAAACTCGAAAATGACTTCGGTTTGTGTCACGGCTCTGGTTCCGGTGTTGTGTCGAATTCTGTTCCCCCACGAAATCATGTTTCCCCTAGCGTTGCTGCGCAATTTTTTCAGGAAATAGCGTAATGGGCGCGCGACCTGAGATCAGCTCGCTCCCAAGGAGGAATGCTCGTGCCACTTACGAGAATCTCAGTTTGTATAGGCTACGTTTTAAGCGATTTGTTCTTTTGCGACAAGGAAATCGGTATCTGATGGGGTTAAATTCAGCCGTCAGATACCGTTCCCCCTATGGAAACGGACAGATAAGGTGGTAAGATGGTGAAACTTGGTGAATTATCTCTATATGGGTGTATGTGAGCCCTTCCTTTCTGCAAAATCATAGGGGGCACGGTATCTGATGGGGTTAAATTCAGCCGTCAGATCCCGTTCCCCCTATGGAAATGGACATATAAGGTGGTAAGATGGTGAAACTTGGTGAATTGACTATTTTGGGTGATGCATTACCAGTATTAGTTTTTTGAATGTATTTTCTTTGGAAAATAGGGAGTGGGAAGGTGACAGAACCTTTATTGTACATCACTTTGATAAAATAACTGTTATGCAATGTAATGTACTGCTACTAATAACAATAATGTTTATTATTAATAATTAATTCATTTTATATATAGCGTTTATCACACACACACACACACACACACACACGTATATATACTGTGTGTGTATGTATATATATACTGCATATATACATGTATCCATATACATATATATACACACACATATAAAATGCAAAAATATACTTATGCCCGATAAAGAAAATAACCGTAGCATCACGTATCTTGCTACCACTAGTTACCACTATTCGTAATACCACCATCATTAATACCCCACCACATCCTCTTCTACTCGTAGGAATAATAATGACAGTAGGCTACTAATAATAATATACTCAGACAAGGTCAAAATAACTGTAGTATGACGTTTATTGTATATCTTACTCATAAACAGTCTGATCATGTTCATTGGGCTTCATATATATTTTATACAGTCGGTTATGTAACGTACACGTTACAAGACTAAGCGAACGAATGTTTTTACTAACCAAGTCACTGACACCATACAAACTGACGACAAAGCCACCAGAACACTTGCTGCTTTTCTGAACGTATTTCACTGTTTTACGTATAGGCTGACCTGCATATCGCGGCTTCTGATCTTAAGATTTCCTTGTCGCAAAAGAACAAATCGCTTAAAATGTAGCCTATACAAACTGAGATTCACGTCGTAAGTGGCACGAGCATTCCTCCCTGGGAGCGAGCTGATTTCAGGTCGCGCGAGAAGGGTGTGCCTGCAATACCGGAGCAGGGACCGTCTCAGGGCTGGCCGGGACCGTCTGAGGACCCTACAGTCCTGCGCATGCACAAGAGAAACAAAAAGATGGACGACAATCTGAACGTGAGTACAAAACTGAATGTGAATCAAGTTTTATTTGTTTAATGTTAAAAACAATTCTAGTGTCTTGAATACGACAGCAAAGTTAATGTTAGCTATCTAGTCGAAGTGTGAGTAGCTTACGAACGTTATGTATGTAACGTGAACTTTAGCGTTTAGCTAAATCGAATTTAACGTTAGCTTATGATAGTGTTGGCTAACGCTAATGTTCGATTCCAAGATAATCGAAGCATATTTAAAAGGCACTACAAACAATCATTGTTATAACGTTAGTTTACCGATAGCTTGCTGCAAAACGAACTAACGTTGACGTTAGCCTCATTTGTTTATTTGTTTAATGAAACCGTAGCGCGGTTTTGGCAAGCCCAACTAGTTGACTATGATAAATGACTATGATATATAATGTTATATTTGAATTATATTGTTTAAAAATTAACCATTTTCTTTTTGTAGTCCATCATATATGCCCTGGCTGTACTTCAGAAGCTGTCCTTGCAGGAAGCTGAGCAGGTATTCCTCTCTGGTCCGGTTTATCATCACAGGTAAGAGTAGAGAATGTAATTTTATTTACACAATGCCATAAAATCTATCAACTATTTACTAATATTACTTAATACCTTAATAAAGAAGTAGACCATTAGCAAATGTTAACTAAATATGAGTTAACTGTTATTTAATGCTTATAACTGTAAAAAGCAATGTTAATGAATGTACCCTTTTTTATTTTATTTTATTTTAAGTGTTACCAATATTTATGTTAACCGAGCAGTGATTATGTTGTCCGTCTTTACTATTTCAGTGAAGTGGAGGAATTTAACCGAGGGATATACCGGCAATTGAGGACAGAAGGGAGACAATTCAATTGGTAGGTAGTGCTGTTACCGACTTCACAATCTGTGGTTTGAATATTGAAGGCTCAGGAAAAGTCAAATGTCAATAACATGTTATTTCTATTTTGTTTTCTATTGTATTATTGCATCTCTCTCGCTCTCTCAGAACAGGAAACCAGGCCCAACAGGCGGAATATACAGCGCTGGAGCCTCTCAAAATGGCCATGTACCCTGTGCAAATAAAAGTTATTTCTTTAAAATTTTGTGCACAAATTTGTTTACATTCACGCTACTAAGCATTTTCCTTCAATGAGATAAACCACCACCAGTCAGGGTGTGACCATTAATTACACTGACACAACTTTTGCTGGGGACAATAAAAGCCCACTCAAATATGTGTTTTTGTCACATGACACAATGCCACAGGTGTTGCAATTCTTGAGAAAGCATGCAATTGGCATGCTCAATGCTGGGAGCTTTTTAAATTTTTTCAACAATTGACAAATTTCTTGTGTGAAATATTACTTCTCATTATATTTTCAACTTGGAAATCACTTCCATCTTATTTAAAAAGATGAACACACACGGGAGCTGTACTAGCTTAAAAGAATAGATGTTTCCGTTTTATTCTGGACACCGCCATTGGTGGCTGTGAGAAATCTGCGCCTTGGCATATTCTACAAGTCTCTGGAACTCTACTGGAGGGAAGCAACACCATTCTTCCAAAATAATGTTAAATTGGGTTGAGATCAAGTGGCTGCAAAGGCCATAGCATATGATTCCCATCATTTTCGTACTGTGAGCCACTGTATTTGCCTTGTAAAATAAATGCATTTTGGGGTAAAATGAGTTCTATGTTACATTACATTACAGGCATTTAGCAGACGCTCTTATCCAGAGCGACTTACACAACTTCTTATTACATTTATCCATTCATACAGCTGGATATATACTGATGCAATTCAGGTTAAGTACCTTGCTCAAGGGTACAACAGCAGTGTCCTACCTGGGAATCAAACCTGCAAAAGTTCTAATCTAATGCAAAAATTATGAGGTCAAATTTTTTGTACAGCTTTATTATTGACATGCAAGAACTGCGGTCTTGCCATGGTTGCACTGCAATTCAGTAGGTGAAATGAAAAACTAGGGTCCTGACACTGTCCCGGTCCGGAGACTGTCCCGGCCCTGAGACTGTCCCTGACACTGCACTGCTCCGGGCCATGTTGCACTGTTGCGGTCATCCAATTGGGTAGGTGGCGCTGTCGCGAAAAACTAGGGTCCTGAGACGGTCCCGGCCGGCCCTGAGACGGTCCCTGCTCCGGTATTGCAGGCACATACTATTGGGTCGCGCGCACATTACGCTATTTCCTGAAATAACCGCGCAGCAACGCTAGGGGGAACATGATTTCGTGGGGGAACAGAATTCGACACAACACCGGCTCTGTCTGGAGCCGTGGAATATTGCTACGGCTCATGGCTCTTAAATTGAGTCGAGTTGATTTCGTGCTGATCAGTTGGGTAGTATAGCTACTGTAGCTACGTATCTTTCTTTTAACCATTAGTAGTCATAATAACTTTGGAATGAGCTGGGGCGATTATTAACTTCACAAAAGTGTGTGCAATATTGTTAGATCAAATTAAAATGTATTCTTACTTAGGTTCTAACTTAGCAATCAGAAACTGTGCGCCGCGCATTAACCAGTGCTGAGTGTCTCGGGGGAGTGTCTCCCGGCTGTATAGTAGAAAGCAGGCAGAGTCAGAGCCAGAGCTAAGAGCCAGAGCCGAGAGCCAGAGCATCACTAGCTACTGTGCATTGCTGGCTCCCTCCAGTAGAAGTAGTACATGGTGTATTTATGCTGAGAGATACATTGTGGATGTCGGTCAATTGGCTACTTATTAGCTGATTTTACTGCCAGGAGATACATAGCGTTCGCTGCTGCTAATGCGTAATTGTGACTAATGGTCTAGCCTATTTGCGACATTTCGATTGCAAACTAGTACAGATGCTACTGCTGCTGGTAATTATTGCTGTGATCCGTTCCAGAGCACATGCTGGAAATTCTGGGAAGGCTCCATTGACCGCGTATTTTCCAGTTATATTAAATGTTAGGTATTTGTATCCAGTTGGTATGTCGCCCATTTTTGCAGATAAAATTGCTCTTGTAGTCTAGGCTACTGCAAAATAATAGAAACTGGAAGCTAAACCAGAATTCTTACGTATTTTGGATCATGGTGGCTAGCTTCAGAGCCTTTCTGTGAGTTGGGTCTCTGGTCATCCTTGCTATAAAAAAACCCCCACCATTATGTGTTCCGCCACCACATTTTCAAGACGTCGGGAAAATATTAAGGTTCTGGCCACTGTTAGCAGTTCGTTATTCGCCCGCACGTTTTCTCAAATTCTGGTTTCATGACAACTTTAACTTCATTAGTAGGGTAGCCTATAATTAGTATTTCGCATGGACATTACTACGGTTAGCAAACTTACTCTGTAGGCTTTGCATGTTTGCACATTTTGTATTTGTCAGTGCATGCTCTATGCAGCTAAAGTAAAAAAGATGTGTCACTAAATAGCTGGAGTTGATAACTAAGCTAATAATCTGCGGGAACTCATCACATGGCAAATTGTGCATATTGCAGCCATTTATAAACCCACCATCTTCATAGCCTGCTTGCTTGGCTATACTTTTCCTCAAATTGTGCTTCAAATGGTTGTCCTTTTAATGTGCACGTCTTTTATCAAAGTGTATTTATGCTGGGAAACAAAAACAGTCAGTCCACCATGGATGTTTAGTTTGTGGCAGTCCGTAACATCTGTACAGAGGACTTCATTGGACAGATAAATAATATTGCAACCAAAAACTCTCTAAAAAATAAAGCAGCCTTCCTAGTCACCATGTCTCAAGTATCTCACGTGCTTTGTGGACGTTCCAGCCCAGACTTAATGAACATATAAGGGTACCCCTTCTCCCATGGCGGTAGCACAAAACTTTAGGTTACTGTCGTAACCCCGGTTCTCTGAAACATCGAGTGGAGAGATCCACCTATGGGAATGACGTCCGGTCATGACCACCACAGAAGCATCCAATTGCACCACGTCTGGCCCTGACAGACAGTAGCGTGTCAAATGCGAAGGAGGCTCCGCCCTCCTTGTACGAGCATATATGACACTGCAACGCTACTACTCTTCAGTGAACATATTCGCTTCTCGCGCACAGCAAGCAGGGCAATGTTGGTGGATCTCTCCACTCGATGTTTCAGAGAACCGGGGTTACGACAGTAACCTAAAGTTCTCTTTCATCATCTCGTTTCGAGATCCACCTATGGGAGATTTGGCCAACTCCCGGATTGCCATATGCTCACAGCTGAGACGCTGTCAAGCCAGCAAGGGAGGCCTCCCTCCCTAGCGGGAGGGTGGTGCCTAGCGCATCCCCTGTAGGCAAGTACAAAACACAATCCACTGTCCAGTGTAGTAACTGGGGTCCGGGAACAGTGTGAAGTACTACACCCATAGTGAGATGTGTGTGGCTCACACAGAGCTCACCCCCAATACTGAGTGGGCTACCGGTGTCCTGGTAACATCCAGACGGTAAAACCTCACAAAAGTATGTGGAGAAGCCCAGCCTGCGGCTGAACAAATTTCCTGCATGGAGACCCCACGAAATAGGGCCCATGATGCAGCCACGCCCCTCGTAGAATGAGCCCTCAGACCCGAGGGAGGCGATACCCCCTTTGAGCCATATGCCATAACAATAGCTTCCACAAGCCAATGGGACAGCCGCTGCTTAGAGATGGCTTTCCCTTTGCAGGCGGGGGCCCAGGCCACAAAGAGCTGGTTGCTCTTTCTGAAAGCCCTAGTCCTTGTTATGTACGAGTGGAGAACACGCACAGGACACAGCATATGTAGCCTTTGCTCTTCCTCAGAAGAAAACGGCGGTGGGTGAAAAGCGGAAAGCTCCAACACCTCACATGTGAAAGCTGGGAAGCTTTTAGGCATAAAGGCAGGATTAGGTTTGAGGAAAACCTTATCCATATTAGGGGAGAATATTGTGCACGAGGGATGCACTGAGAGCGCATGGAGATCGCTGACCCGCTTAGCAGAGGCTAATGCGAGCAGCAGTGCTGTCTTCAGAGACAGTAATTTTAACTCTATTCCGTGTACAGGCTCGAATGGCCGTTGGGACAGAGCCTCCAGCACCAGTGATAAATCCCATGAGGGAATGAGCTTTTTAACAACAGGCAGAGAACGGCGAGCCCCCTTCATGAACCTGCGCACGAGGGGATGCTGCCCCACTGTATTGTCATTGAAACCCATATGACAAGCAGTGATAGCTGCCAGGTAGACCTTAATGGTAGAAAAGGATTTCCCTTCATCCATCAGGTTTTGTAAAAAACTCAGCACATCAGAAACAGAGCACTGATAGGGCACTGACTGACGGGAGGCACACCACTTTTCAAATACCTGCCACTTATTGTCATAAAGTGATCTGGTAGAAGACACTCTCGCGCTCTGAATGGTTGCCAGCACGCGAGGGGGGAGCCCTAAAGCGTCGAGGTTGTGCCTTTCACGGGCCAAGCCCAAAGAGCTATTCGCTCTGGGCAGGGGTGATATATTTCCCCGTTCGCCTGAGACAGCAGGTCCGTGCGTAACGGGAGCGCGCACGGCTGTGCATAAAGGAGAGGAATTATCTCCGCCAGCCACGGCGATTTCGCCCACCTGGGCGCTATTAGGATCAGTGTCAAACTCTGCTCTCTCACTCTGGCTAGAGTGGGAGAGATGAGAGCGAGGGGGGGAAATGCATATAGAAGCACATTGGGCCAAGGGTGGGCTAGTGCGTCTACGCCTAGAGGCGCGTTCTTGTCCCGTAGCGAGAAGAACATACGACAATGGGCGTTTTCGTGCGAGGCGAAGAGATCGACGGCTGCGTGGCCAAATCTCTGCCATAGCATTTCCACAGTCTGGGGATGCAGTCGCCATTCCCTGTACAGTGGGTTTCCCCTTGACAGCAGATCTGCGCCCGTGTTCAGAATGCCTGGAACATGGGTCGCACGTAACGACAGAAAGTGATGGCTGCCCCATACCAGCAGTCTGTGGGCTAGACTGTGGAGATGGAGAGAGCGCATGCCCCCCTGGCGATTGACGTATGCTACAGCAGTCGTATTGTCGCAGCGTACTAGCACATGCCGTCGCCTTAAGCGGGGTAGAAAATATCTGAGAGCTATCCATATAGTCAGGAGCTCCAGATAATTGATGTGAGCTGAGCGCAGCTGGATTGGCCACATCCCATTCACTACACGCCCTTCCTGAGTGGCCCCCCACCCAGAGAGGGATGCATCTGTCGTTACGACTTTTCTCATGAGAACGATCCCGAGAGGGGTTCCCTGAGTATAAAAGTCTGTGTTCTCCCAATGACGTAGAGCTGCCGCGCACTCGTGCGTCACTGTGAGACGGCGATGGAGATCGCGTACGGCGCTGAGGTGTAGTGATGAAACCCACCTCATAAAGCCCCTCATCCTCAGTAACCCCAGCGGTAAAACTTGCGAGGCTGAGGCCATCAGCCCTTGCAGTCTGAGGCATGTGCGGTACTGTACTCTTAAGCCCGGTTTGAACAGAGAGAGACAGTCCCGCAGGGATACAATGCGGTCCGCTGACAGGCGGGCTAGCATCGAAACAGAGTTTAGCACCAGCCCCAAGAACGTTACACTCTGTGAAGGAGAGAAATTGCTCTTGGGGAGGTTTACCCTGAACCCGAGTGCAGCTAGTTGTGCCAGAACTAACTGCGTGTCTTTCACGACTCTGACTCTCGAATTGGCAATGATTAGCCAATCGTCCATATAAGTCAGTATTCTGACCCCCGTTAGTCTTAACGGGGCCAGGCCCGCCTCCACACAGACACAGAACACCCGTGGGCTTAGGGAGAGGCCGAACGGTAGAACTGTGTATTCGTAGCAAACACCGCGGTGGGCGAAGCGAAGGAATTTCGTGTGGGGAGGATAGATGCCTATGTGGAAGAAAGCATCTTTCAGATCGATTGATGTGAACCAATCGCTCTGACGTATTGAACGTGAAAGAGTATTGTAAGTTAGCATTTTGAAGTTGTACCGCCTCAAATGCTTGTTCAACAATCTGAGATCCAAGATCGGACGGAGGGAACCGTCCTTCTTTGGGACCAGGAAATAGCGAGAATAAAAGCCGTGTTGGGCTTGATCTCTGGGAACCACACGTATCGCCCCCTTTTGTAATAGAGAGGAAATTTCCTCCTCTAAAACATGGGCCGAACTCCTCTCGGTTTGAGAGTAAATGACTCCGTTGAAACATGGGGGTTTCCCTGCAAACTGGAGTCTGTAGCCCTTGGCTATTGTGCGTAGTACCCACTCGGGGGCAAACGTAGCCTGCCAGGCTTGTATGTGGCTCGTGAGCGCCCCTGCTGGTGCGGAGGACCGCAGAGGGGAACGGCCGAGTGCGGCCGTGCTGAATGGGGCTGGCGCTCCACCTAGTGGTGAAACCAGGGGAGGCCTTATGTGATAAGAAGGGGTTTTTCTTAACACATTTTTTGTTTTTTGGCCTTCCAGGGTGGGAGCCTTTATTAGGAATGGCCTGGTGTTCGCTTGTACACTGAATGTGGGTAACACTCCTTGAGTACTGGAACAGAGACTGGAGCTGGGGGGCACGTGAACTCCAACAGGTGCCCTGACCGCAGCAAACAGAGGAGGGCTGTCCTCCTGAATTGGGAGTCTCCTTCTCTTCATGGGGGGGAAGAGAGGAGATGAACCTGTGTCCAAGGGGCTGGCTGCCCCAGAACATGGACTTAGCCCCCCAATAGCGGTAGTGTCAGGCTGGCCGCTTCCGTTTCTGGTCGGCGGGGGTGGGAGAGGGTTTCTTTGCCGCAGCCGCAGAACCAAGTCGTTCACAGTGACAATCTCTTGCCACAGTATAGGGGAAGGGGTCCCCTTTTGTAATTGTTTCCCCATCTCCTCTGTGAGCTCAGCTTGGTAAGCTGAGAGGAGGGAGGAAACATTGAGGGCTCTAACCGCGAGGGCTGAGGCCCTGTAGGAAGCCTGGTGGATGGAGGCTGTGAAGCGTTCCATCTTATTAGGGAGGGTAGGCCTGGGCGGCGCCAGGAGACCTCCCTGCGTGGGGTTAAGGTGTTGAGCTATGGAGGGCTCAACAGCTGGGGGTTCCCCCATGGCGTGGGCGGCCATGTCCTTAACCTCCAGACCGGAGAAACCGTGCTTGAAATCAAGCGGGTCCTTCCAGTGGTGTTTCAAGTGTTTAGCGCAGGCGGGGAGAACTGGGAAAAGCTGTTTTCTGTTTTCTGGGGCCTGGGGGGGGCCCAGGAATTTCCCATCATAAACATCCCTCTCCTCGTCGGCCGGGTTCTGGAGGGCTGGCCATTCGATATTGAGACGGGCCGCGGCCCGCTCACATACCTCCAGAAGCACGGCATGGGGTTGGGCGTTAGCTGTACCCATAGCCGGTGCTAACGGGGCCGGTGGAATGGCGTCCTCCTCACCCGAATAATCAGACGCAACCGCCATGTCGTCGTTATCCGATGTCTCTCCTTCCAGTATGGGGGTACCGGAGAGCGAGAGAGGGAACGCCGACATGTCTGGGTCGGAGCGGTCAGCCCAACTCAGAGAAGGAAGGTCTTGAGGCGGCCGAGAGGCCGTAGTGCTATCGTCCTCTTTGTCAGAGTCCTCGGGACACAGGTCGTTGCCGTGGGTAGCAGCAACTCTCTGCCTCCGTCGCCTGAGCTTTTTGGGCAGAGCGAGGCAGTGGCTGCAGCTCTCTGGGGAGTCAATGGCCTCCTGGGCATGTTTTAAGCCCAAGCACATGACACAGAGAGGGTGAGTGTCCCTGGCCGCGATGAGGGCACCGCATGCGGCCGGGCAGGCACGCGAGCGTAGCTCCTCGGACGGGCCGAGAGGAACGGGCTTAGAAAGAGCCATTAGCGGGGAGCTAGGCAGTTAAGCAGAGAAACAGGCAGCGTGGGCGGCTGGCTAGAGAGCAAAGAGACAAACTAGCGTGGGTGGCTAGTTGTGAGACAGCACTGTCCTGTTCCACGTTAGCAGATGCAGGAAAAAAATCGTGTCTTGGGCGGGGAGCCTGGCACGATACAAGGGCTAGCGCGCGGGGTAGCAGGCTAACACCGAGTGGAGCTATTCAGCACTGATGCACGTTCCCGAACCTTTCACGCCCGGCGGAGGCTGATCCGGAGATATATCCTCCTGCGGACAGTTAAGTGACAAGGCTCGTGTGGGATACACGGTCGAAGCTGTGAGTGGGGTACTCCGAAATTCGCGAGAAGCGAATGTCAACTGAAGAGTAGTAGCGTTGCAGTGTCATATATGCTCGTACAAGGAGGGCGGAGCCTCCTTCGCATTTGACACGCTACTGTCTGTCAGGGCCAGACGTGGTGCAATTGGATGCTTCTGTGGTGGTCATGACCGGACGTCATTCCCATAGGTGGATCTCGAAACGAGATGATGAAAGAGAACTGCTCTTCTGTGGCTTGAAAACGCTTTCACAAGCCCATGGAAAGTAAATAAAGTTATTCTGCTTTATATGCTATGCATATCTGGTGGAATGTTTGGCTAATTGCTTTATTCTAACAGCAAAACATTTCTAATGGCAAATAATTCAAATGGCTAAGCATTCTAATGGCAATCAAATCCTAATGGCAAGGTCGACACCAATAGCATCTGATAGTAAGCCATGCAGCCGCAGCGTAGCCTGGCTTCACATAGCAAAGTTCACATAAAAATTTGAATGACTAGGTAGATCCAGGAATGCAATTGCATTTCGTCACATCATATCTCGAGGTGAGTGGGATATTGGCCCAGTTGTATTGTGGGTGCTCCACTAGTCACATAACATAACCGGGTCAGATTCTGCTGTCCAGCGGTTTTGGGGGGTTCCTGAATCCTGCTACCTATATATCCAGTATATGAGCGTCGCTATGCCGCCATTCTGCAACCCCTCATGAGCCTCCATTCATGACCAATGCTGGCACGCCTTTTCCAGCTCTTGGTTCTGTGCAAAACTTTGTCGTCTCTGCCAACACTGTGGGCTCTGTCCTGACCGCAATTAGTTATCGTGTCACTGTCAGAAACTCTTAAAATGAAACTAAAAAGATGCCGGAGGTTTATACGCCGTCAGTAGTCTAACGCAGGGCCGTTTCTAGACTGCCTTGATTGGGGGGGGGGGGGGCATGAAGAGATGTTGGTGGGGCACAAGGGGGGGGACGAAGTAGCGGGGGGTCTGGGGGTCCTCCCCCCGAAAAGTTTGAGCCTTTTAAAACTTATTTCCTGCATTTCTACATGTGGCGAAGTGAGCCGTAGTGCTCGTGTGCAGAGATAAGAACCACTCGTGGTTATAAAGAGAACCGTTTTTATTTTTGATTCTCTGGTTTTTCTGTTACGCCAAACAGACATACAGTCCTCCGTTCTCCCCTCGAACCCCCAGAAGGCTCCTTTTCAATGTTCTCAGGCTCACTGTTGAACAATCAAGGCAATTTGTTAATTGATATTAACAATAAAACAATCGTCACCAATTGCCTGATTAACGACAGCTGTGCCGGTTCCATAAACCACCCGAGTTCACTCTCTCTTGCCGGCAGCGCCTAAAACCATGCCTCCCTACCACACTACACAACCTCACACAGGGCATTTTCTAAAATAAAATGTTTAATTTATGAACATTTAGAAGATTTTTTTTTCAAAGCCCTAGATGAGATTTCAGATGCTTTCATATAAAGCTAAAGTATAGGCTAATCAGTATATTAGTGGATAAGATAATTTTGTTACATTTTAAACCCACCTCCACCCCCCTCATCTTCCTCATAGGACAACTTTATTTATGCCCAATAATACCAAATGATTATCTAATCTTATATGGAAACAAGTATAATAAAGATAAGCAATATTCCTTCATCATTTCAGACTCTTTGTGCTATTTTTGATTTACATGTGAAACTAATGTACTGTAATTGGCTCATCATTTAATTTATATACAGTGCATACGGGAGTTTTCAGACCCTTTCAAGTTTTCCACATTTTGTTATGTTTCAGACTCATCTTAAAATGGATTCAATTATTTTTTTCCATCAATCTACACTCAATAACCCATAATGACAAGGTGAAAACATGTTTTTAGAAATTTTTGCTAATTTATTAAAAATCTTAAACTATATTTCCTATTTGGTTGCATATCCTTTGTATGCTGTTACTTCCTGAAGTCTGTGACCAATCAACATCAAAAGACTCTCGATATCTTATTTTCAGGTACTGTTACAAGCGATACTATAACCTCTCTGCATTTGAACTGATCTCTATGAGAATTGGGGGGTGAGACTAGATTCAGCTGTAAATTACGCTGGTACAGTATGGAACACATGGCTGGCGAAATGGCTGTGCGTCATCAAGGGTCTAAAGTATCAAACGAGCCCCAAACCATCACTCTGCGGCCAGATATGGAGTAGATGTGGATGGATCCCTTTAAGAGTCGTTTCTCCTGACTTTTTTCTCCATAGAGTTCTATAGGAAAATGAGTCAGGAGAAATAACCCTGCATTGATCCATCCACATCTAGTTTCACCCCCCAATTCCCATAGAGATCCATTCAAATGCAGAGAGGTTATAGTATCGCTGAATTTAAAATATCAAGAGTCTTTTGATATCCTTTTATACCCAGTCATGATAGCATCACCTGTTTACTTGTGGAACGTTCCAAACAGGTGTTTTTTAAAAAAAAATTAACTTCCCAGTCTTTTTTTTGGCCCTGTCCCAACTTTTTTGGAGCGTGTTGCAGGCATGAAATTCAGAAATAGCGTATATTTACAAAAATAAATGATGTTGATATCTTTTCTTTGTACTGTTTTCAATTAAATATATGTAAAAGAGAATTTACAAATCATCGCTTTCTGCTTTTATGTGCATTTTACATACTGTCCCAACTTTTTTGGAATTTGGTACATTATGTTAAACTGTCCAATATACAGTTATGTACAGTTATAGCGGCTATGTACAAAAGGTTCTATCATTTCTAAACGGTTCATCCGATATGGATGAAAATACCCTCAAATTAAAGCTGACAGCCTGCACTTCAACAACATTGTCATTGTATCCTTTCAAACTCAAAGTGCTAGAGTACAGAACCAAAATAACACAAAAATGTGTCACTGTCCAATAAATTATGGTGCTCACTGTATATCTCAATAACAGAAAAAAAGATATAAAAAAACGGGTTTGAGGAATGAAATCCCATGAAAGTAATAGTAAAAAAGACCCACATGTCAAAAATGGTGGTATGGTTCTTTAAGCCATAAAGCATTAAGAATTAGGGTAACGCACTCTGTGAAAGTGATGTCAAAATACACAACTGCATAATGTTTCCCCACACAGTAATAAGTAATTCAGTCCATGATAAAGTTGTAGAATAGGGTGAACAAGCGATGTTTTGCATGTTCCTAATAGAAATACAAATGCATGGCTATATCAATGTTCTCATCATCAGATTACCGAATGACACACCAACACTCCCACTGTCAATGAAACAACAATATAAAGCAATAAAACAAAACCAGCAAAAAAGATTTATAAAACTGCCTGCGGAGGCGCCGTCACCACTTAGCCATTGCCAAACCCTAGTCCTGCTGTGGCTGCCTCACTTCTCATTAACCTCTCTTTTCTTCCTCCATCTCTGTCCCCTGCAAGATGCATCCACCTTTTCATGACATTCTCCACCTCCACCTCTGACGCTTTTGAGGCGATTGGACTTTTTCTGACAGCACCTAATAAATTAGAGCACAAGGTTTTGCTATGTTGTGAAAATGTTGTTGCAGTAGTACAGGTCACTGTTTCTCTCATACAACAATCTATTGACAGGCACCAAGAAGCAGTGCATTTCTGGGCAGGGTCTATTATGTGTCAACTTTAACAAAGGAAGGTCTGACAATGTCCAAATGAACACAAGTTGTACATTTATTTTCCCAGTCCCTTGGGACTAAAATGGTAGTGAAACAAAGGTAAAGGCAAAATGTTTAGTTATTGAATACATTTAAAGGGGCTGTGTGTCATAATTTATGTGCATGAATCACTTTCAATTGCCAATGTGTAAACGGATTGTAACAACTTACAGAACGAGACCTTTCACGACCTTCTCCATTGCGTGTAGCAGCCTATGCGCTGATTTCTATGAGGAGGCTTTGAGTCTCGGATTTGCTGGGAAAGTTGGGTTTCGGTTTTGCCATTCGTTTCTTATTCCAACATTCCAACTCTTGAACGTTTGCTGTATTTGTTAGCGAACATTCACTATCGATTACTATCTTAATTCAGCCTGTAGTGCTTGTTTTTAGCCTAAATGTAAATTTTTAAGGGGACACAAGCTATGAAAGCAGAGGTTTCTGGGAAATTGAGTTCAAAAAAGGAGTGACAAAGGTCTGTGAAAATGGCTAAAATCTAATTACAAGGTAGGGCGTTAATGCATTTCTGTTTTTTATTCTTCAAATTTGAGAGATGCATTTCAGAAGATAAAATGGATTCTAACGGATTATCATGAGCCAAATCTTCCACATAGCACCTTTAAATGAGCTAAAAATTTGACATCTGTAAATGTCATAAGAAATTCTTACCAATTAAAACTTCTCTAATCATCAAGATGCAGAAAGCTGTTTTTCCATTAATTCCTCGCCAGTTTATATTTTTGGCCAATGATTTGGTGAGTGTGTGCCTCATCAGCCGCCATGTGATGTCCCTGACATCACACACCCTCGACAAGGCCCAAGTGGTTTATCTAGAGGAGCAAATAATTTCATTAAGAATTGATCATTGTTCACATCACACCAATGGTTCAACATATAGTGCCAAATCCTGACTTGTGATAAGACTTGAGACTTGAGGATGCAAGTTGAATTTTTGCACAACTCTTACATTAACACCAAGACTGCATTGACTGTGGAAAAATTTTACTTGCGCACACATTCTCAAGTCAGGATTCGGCCCATAGTGTATATTAGTTACTTCGAACATGGAATTGCATGTGTATTGATATTCCATAAAATGGGCATAGCATTTAATTATCATTTAATACATCATAGAAAATCTCACTATGATAAATGCCACAGCTACGGTAGACATTTGGCAATGGCAGACAGACCCCTATTTTATCTCCCTTTTATAGACTTCAAATCAGACCTCTGAATGCATTAAGCATGAGTAGCAATGCAATCTTTCTTACCAGTTTGGTTTTGAAGTCTGGATTGGACTTTAACTAATTTTCAAGTGTCTGGAGTGACGACAGATCAGCAACAGACAGGAGACCTTTGTCAAGTTCCACAACAGGCGGTAGTTGAACTTGAAGCATTATCATTATTGTCTTTTGCTGATGCAAGATCATTTCTTGTTTCGTAAGCAGTTCATGAAATAAAGCTGAAAGACATTTGAGAGATGAGCTTGTAATCCAATGTAATCCATGCAATCATTGGTCATGAAGCACCAAAAAGGTGCCAACATCTTATAGGAATGGTGTTAGCTATGTAAACAAATATGTACAGAGTGATACTAACAGTTAATCTTAAGTTTAATTGTTCACTCACTGTGATAATTTCAGGAGTCAGAAGTTTGTGCCTGGTTGCACCTTGGGGTCTGATGCGTCTGTCGCTGCCAGTGTAGCTTGAACCCTGTGTAGCATCTAGGAGTCGAATATTTTGTCTTGAAAAAAAAAAAAGTTTATTATAATAAGTGTATTATTTTTCAGACTCCTGGCCAAGAATACACCTGCTATGAATTAAATAAAGGGAATAACATAAACATTTCTGATGAAAGATGATAGTAAATTCACAGCCCAAGACCTTGTAAACATAATGATGTACAGCAAGTGAGATAAAAAAAATATTAGACCTATCTTCTTCTTCGACTCCTCCCTGCCACCTCTGCATCTGACTGCCGCAGGCAACCTTGTCCTCACTACTTCATATTTGGCTGTAAAATAAAAAAAATCACACTCAGGTGGTGAAGTAAGCAGTGTAGCATCTCATGCTAGGAATCACCGGACGGACACACACACACACACACACACACACACACACTGCATATTGAAGCAGCAACACCAATAATAAAAATAAAAATAAAAAACTATTTAGTTTGAGTCATTTTAACAATGATAGTAAAAAACAATACTTTCAGCAAATACATTTCTTTTGTGTAATCTATACTGTAGTACATACAATTTGAATATATTATCCAGTATTGGTAGGGAGCCCAATCTTGGCCCGGCAACTCTTGTCCTCTTATAGCATTTTGGAAGACGGCCCCATTGCATTTTGGCCACAGGCAAACCCCGTCCTTCAGCCAGGTATCAGGCACAACCTCATTTGTTTCCAGGAAGTTTACTACGTGAAACTGGTCTTGGGTGGACATAATAATTGATGAGAAAAGATCAGTAGAAACAAAGTTAAGACATGGGTACAGGATTCAACAAGATGGATAACAGTTAGTCCAAAGATATTGTGGCAAACTCTGAGGTGATTGGAGTTGTCACGCAACTGAAAACAATAACCTCAATGTCCACACCGCGGCAATTCAATTGAAATTGATATTTTAATGCTGTTTTGGGGGAACGAGAGGTAGAAGTGAATGGGAGCGTCAGCCAGTCCGTAATCCGGGAGAATAGTCGTGGGATTCGGTACATGTAGACGGGTTCTCTTACGGTCCAGGGCTGATGAAGGAGGAGGGTTGTCAGACAGGCGGGGGTCGGTAACGGGGCGGGTTCTCATTCAGTCCGGGAATCGGGCACACAGCAGACTTCTCCTGACAAAAACAGATCAAACACAGCGCTTTAACTTTCTCTCTCCAACAAATACAATCTCCTCTCTCACACTCTCTCTCTACTCCACCTTGGTTTTGCATAAGCTACTCCGTCTTCCGGGTTGATTGTCAGTCCATTTTCTAGGGTACCGATTAGCCCGGTGATTCGCCACAGCTGACTTGCCCGGCGTGTTCTCCAGGTGCTGTGTATTTTCTTGTTGAGGCGGTGACTTCCTCGGAAGTCCTAATATGGGTATGCCGTCTTTCCACATCAGCTGAACATATCTTCCATCTATCACCTCCCCGTGGTTCTGTCCCCGCTGGTTGCCACACCCCCCCCCCCCCAGCTCCGACCGGGAGGGCGGGGCGGACCAGGAACCCAGGGCATCTTTCCATGACAGTGCGTCCGCGTTCCCATGGGCAGCTCCGGATCTGTGGATGACGTCAAATGCATAAGGATGCAATGAGAGGAACCAGCGGGTGACCCTTGCATTGTTGTCTTTGTTCCTGGACATCCACACTAGGGGCGCATGGTCTGTTACCAGGGTGAAGTGCCGTCCCAATAAGTAATACTTCTAGGGTTTCCAGCATTCCTTCTCTACTGTGGAATATTTTTGCTCTCTGGGTAGTAACTTGCAGCTTATGTATGTGATTGGATGTTCTTCACCTTCGTGTAGCTGGGATAGGACGGCACCCACCCCGATTTCTGATGCATTCATCTGTACCACTAGAGGTTGGGAGAAGTCAGGGGTCACTAACACTGTCGTAGATGGGTCCCCCATTCCTCCCCATGGATTACGATGTTGTCTAGGTAGGCCACGGCATATACACGGTGGGGTCGTAAGACCCGGTCCATTAGTCTCTGGAAGGTGGGCGGGGCCCCGTGGAGCTCGAATGGTAGCATCTTATATTGTAAAAGCCCATCTGGCATGACGAATGCTGTCTTCTCCCTGGCCTCGGGTGCCAGAGGCACCTGCCAGTAACCCTTTGTCAAGTCCAGCGTGGTGATGAAACGGGCTCTTCCCAGGCATTCGATGAGTTTGTCTATTCTAGGCATAGGATTGGCATCGAATTTGTAAATAGCGTTTAGTTGTTTGAAATCGTTACAGAAATGAATCGACCCATCTGGTTTCGGTACCAGCACAATTGGACTACACCATTCACTATTTGACTCCTCAATGATTCCGGCACTTAGCATGGCTTTTACCTCGGCTACGATGGCTTCTCTTCTGGCCTCTGGGATCCGGTATAGTCTCAGTTTTACCCATTTTCTTGGTTCCGTGACGATCTGGTGTTGGATCAGGTCGGTGTGTCCCGCCTCGGTAGAAAATACGTCCCTGTTCCAGTTGACAAGGTCCTGGAGGTCCTGTTGCTGGGTCGGGGTTAGTTGCTCTCCCATCTGGACTTCGACAGTTTCCATTTTTCCAGAGACTTGAGAGGAGTTGATAGAAAACAGCACCTCACGGGCCACCCATTTTTTAAAACAGGTTTACATGATACACCTTAGTGGGGGGTCGTCTTCCAGGCTGTCATACCCGGTAGTTGACTGGACCCACCTTTTCGATGACCTCGTAGGGCCCGTTCCATTTAGCTAAAAACTTACACTAAGAGGTAGGAACTAAAACAAGCACTTTATCTCCTGGGGTGAACTCCCTGGGTTGGACCCCGCGGTTGTAGACCCTCGCCTGTGCCGCTTGGGCCTCCGCCTTGTGTTCTCTTACCATAGGCCAGATCGTTGCCATCCATTCTTTTACCTCCTCCACGTGTTCCACCATGGTTCGATGGGGAGACAGGCTGCTGTTTCCAGGCCTCTTTGGCCAGGTCCAACAGTCCTCGGGGTTATCTCCCGTACAGTAGCTCAAACAAGAAAAATCCGGTGGATGACTGGGGTACCTCTCGAATCGAAAAAATTACAAACGGCAGCAGCTGATCCCAGTTTCTCCCATCGGCCTCCATCATCTTCTTGAGCATCCTTTTGAGGGTTTGGTTAAACCTCTTGACCAGCCCATCTGTCTGAGGGTGATAAACATTAGTTGGCACAGATCCCTCATGATCCGTGACATGAATGGGGTGCCGTGGTCGGTCAGAATCTCTTCCGGCAGCCCGACTCAGGAGAAGAACAACATCAGTTCCCTCGCAATCCCCTTGGTAGCCATGGTTCTCAGTGGGATAGCCTTTGGGTACCTGGTGGCGTAGTCAACCACGACTAGGATATACTGGTGCCTTCGGCTGCTCCGGGGTAGGGGTCCCTCCAGGTCCATGCCGATCCTACTGAAGGGTATAGAATTAATTGGCAGAGGGATGAGAGGGCTCCTCAGGTGAGGGCGAGGCGCCACCTGCTGGCAGTCAGGGCAGCTACGGCAGTAGTCTTCTACGGCCTTTTTGACCCCTGGCCAGTAGAACCGTGTCTTAATCCTCTCCAGGGTCTTATCCACCCCTAGGTGGGCCCCCAGCAGGTGTGTGTGGGTGAGCTGTAAGACCGAGGGGATAAAGAGACGGGGCACTAACAACAGTTCCTGCTGCACCCCCGCCTTCATTACCACTTGATATAACAAGTAATTTTTAATGGCAAAGTGAGGAAAGGTCATTTGGTGAGGTTGGCGTCCTCCAGCTGGGCTGCCCCGAATCTCCTGGTGAGAGGGGTTGGTAGCGGCTGGTCGTCTGGGTTTTGGGGGAACAGATTGGCAATGTCATCGCCCCCCTCTACGGGAGGGCTTTCCTCTTCCTCCCTAGCCGTCTCCCAAGCGGCCTCTTCAGCTGCTCTTGCCGTCTCGCTGGCCACTCCCTCTGAGAGCGGCTCTGTGGAGGCCTCTGGATCCACCTCCTGGAACCCACACAGCTGTTCTGGCTTTTGAGGGGGCTTTTTGGGTTTCTTTGACCTTCCACTCCCCGCTAAACCGTGCCATAGCTCTGGGAAGACGTTGGCATCTCTGCCGATGAGTACTTGAACGGGTAGGTCTGTGACAATCCCTCTGTTGTACCGCCCTCTGGTGGTTTGGAGGTCTAAGACAGTGGTGGGGTACTCCCGTGTATACACGTCACTGCTATGTTCTCTGACAGATGGAGACGTCTGGCGAAATCTGGCCGGACCAGGGTCACCGCACTTCCGGAGTCCAAGAGAGCCTTTGCGTCCTTTCCGTTGACTTTCATGGGGGTGAAAGGAGACCCACCGCTCTCCTGGGCCCAGCAGGCCGTCAGTAGCCGACAGGGTCGGCTTGTTTCGCTGGTTGAGGCCATGGGCATGGGGACATCCCCCCGGTGAGGGCAGCTTCAGGCGATGTGGCCCTGTTCCCCACACTCATAGCACCTCCTGCTGTCGGCCGTCACGAGTGGCCGGCGCCTGGGTGGTTCGGCCGGGGTTTCTACTGCGGGGCCTCGAGCATAGTCGTCCGTCCGTGGACGTTCCTTAGGCCTAGTGATCGCTTCCGTTTTAACTGCCCGACCACTGCGCACCAATGCTTGGGACGCCTGATATCCTTCCCTCGCCTCGACCAGCTCTTCCACGTTCTTGGGGTTACTCTGACCTGCCAGTTTTTGTGCTTCAAAGGGGAGTGCACGTAAAAACCGATCCATAATCACAATTTTCTTGTTGAGGCGGTGACTTCCTCGGAAGTCCTAATATGGGTACGCCGTCTTTCCACATCAGCCGAACATATCTTCCATCTATCACCTCTCCGTGGTTCTGTCCCCGCCGGTTGCGACAATATGCTGATAGTTGAATCCTGTTTTTCTCCAGAGCCAGTGTTCTTCAATCCTGGGCTGCATTCCAATCCCTTATTTTAGCTGTCCTTATCTCCTCGGTCCTCACCTGACCCGGAAATTGATCAAGGACATCTTTAAGGACATTCCAAATCGCTAAATGCTCCACAGAGGAGCGAGGAGTGGGGAAAGAGAAAGCTCCCGGGAAATCCTTCGGTGAGGAAACACAAGTGCAGCCTTTGCGGAAGTCTTTACTCGGAACGCGTGACGTGTTTGATCCACAACCACAACATCTGCCACGGTTTAAAAACAGAGCGGGACCACTCCTACACAAATGTAAGTGCTTACCGTTCCTTTCTATGTATTTTATAAAGCGCTTTAATTTATAATGTCACTCGTTCTTTCGGACAAACGAAAGGCAAGTTTATTCATGAAAAAAGAGACAGCAAACATTATAGTTCAGCGTGTAAGTGTAAAATTTCGGACGTTTTTGTGTCCCATATAGTTGTTTGTTAGCTAACGTTACTGCATAGGAAATGCAAGCTTCAATGAACCCATGTCCTTTCAAAACTGTATAAAATTTCCCCATATATGTAGGTTATGCAATAGGCTATGTCACGTTTAGCCTATGTTCACACTGTTGAATGCATCCCGGAAAGTAGGCTAACTGAGGAATAGGCCCTACAGTCGCTGCTCGTTTTCCAGTGCAACAACTGAAACATGAACACGCAGCTGCCTTGTGTTAAAAATTTTTTCTTCCTCACTCTTGTATGACTGAGACATAATAATGTTATTTCAGCCTATGTTTCTGCATTTGCTGTCTTTGACGGATGAAATTCATATTAGGCTAGCTTATTAGGATAGCCTACTATTTTTCATCATGTACTTACATATGTCATGTCTGAAATATGGGCCTGTGAAGCCCCTTGACACATGCCGTTGTGATGTAGGGCTATACACAGACATTACTAGCTGGCTTTTACTTGCAGTTTTGTTGTGTCATTTACAGGGACAGATGAGAGCACCCTCAGCCTCATTCGGCAGAGGTGTGAAAATTCTATACAGTATAATGTGTGATGTCACATGTAACTAAAAGATGTTATACAGAAACCTTGGCAATAAGCCAAAAAAGTGTTCATTTCTTATTTTTTTGCAGGACCACGTCACTGTCCATATTGTATGCGCTTGCCTATACTCTTATATTTAGCATGTGACTTAGTGTTCCCAATGTATGATAATCACTGTAAGATATCCATAAGGAGTTACATGTAGGTATCCCCTTACTTATTAGGCTGCTCTTAATAAACCCGTGATTGCTTTGTCATTGTAATTAGTTTTGTCATGTGAAGAACTGAGGGTGGGGTTAGTCTTTATTTACAGGGCACTGATGCTTCACTTGCAAACTTCTTCCTACATGTCATAGGCTAATGTTGACGGAATCACTCCTCTGCACCATGATTCATGTCTTGAAGTAGTCAATTGTATGCAAATGATAACTTCTGATATCCCTAATGTAAGGGTGATAGCAAGAGGCATGCCTGCTCCTGTAAATGGATAAGACATGAACATGTTATGTCATGGCAGTAATTGTTGTAGGGCACTTGGGTATGGTATGGTAACGTGTTGTTTTCCTCAGTGAAATTCTTCAGCAGATGGGCCTACAGGGCCAGGTGAGCCCCACCCAAATTGCAAACAAACGCGACAACCTCAAGCAAAAATATAAGATGAGGTTAAATTTGTGATGTTTGTTTTTCCTTTGCAAATTTGTAGTTTCTCTTGCATAGTGAAACAAAATTATGCCTGTGCAATAGGCTCACGGCTCACCTTCACCCTTGCATCTTTCCTTGTAGGCACTCAGATGCCCTGCTACAGGGACAGGGCAGACAGGGGAGTGGCCACAGCAGCCACATGGCCATGGTTTACTGCAATGCATGAGGCCATCGGGAGGAGGCCTGTCCTGATGGACTCATGTGTTGCAGAAAACCCAGCACATGTGGCTGATGAGACCTCAGATGGCACTGGCTCATCTCTTCCTGGATTTGTGGTGGTCACTTGTAGCCGGGCGTGTGTGGAGGAGGAGGAAGAGGATGCACAGCCAGGCTAAAGTAGCCTCCCACTGGAGGATGATGATGATGATGATGGGCCATCCACCTCTGCCTGTCCCCCACCCCCCAAAAGGAGAAGGACCGGTGAGGGAGCTGTTCTGCGGTTCCTGAAGGAAGATGCTGCTAGAGAAGAGGAACGATTCAAGACCACACTGAAAAGCTCAAACAGGTTACTGGACGTGTTTGAAAAAATGCTTAATAAAATGTAAATAGTTCAGATAAGTGTTTGTCAATTTGTTTTTTACTTGTGTTTTTACCTTTTAAGATATAGTTTTAATCCGAGTGCCCCCTTCAGCAGCACAGAACAATTTGGGAGAAAAACAAATACAACTACTAACAATTTTGCTGATTGTGTAAGCTTCAGTAGGGCAATACCTGGGCTATTTCTGGCTTATCGGTCTCTTTCCCTTTACTGGTAACTTCAAATGAATGTCTTCCTTTTTTTGTAAATTCAGCCTACATTCATTATGAATGATTTGCAGTCATCATTCTAATTGACTGTTTTTTTTTTAACTGAAATTATGTACTCTTAGGCCTGAATTAGACTTTGTTTTGACTTGATGCTTCCACCAGGTTACTGTCCGACTGACCAATGGACGAATTACGCGATTGAATTGAGGATTGTCATTTCTAATAATTATGAAATGATGTGAAATATATTTTTACTGCAGGATAAGTGAGGGGTTCTAGCACGCAATATCGCCTGTGTTTAGTATTCAGAGTGCTGAACATTTTAACAAGGGCATTGACTGTTGGAAACGCTGGATTCAGAAAATAGACATTTTACAGAATCCTCACTTTCCCGACAGGTGGTTGACATATATTGGTGTCAAAGTGGTATGCTTATAGTGTGTTTTTAAATAAATAAATGTTGTAATAAAAATGTGGCACAGAAAACATGTATGAAACTGATATGTTAGTATCCAGAAGTGATTTTATTAACACTAACATAACAAATAAAACCGATGTGGATTAACACTATGGACAGAAAGAGGGGCTGCAAGGGAGAATATACAAACATAACAAGAAACGGAGACACTAACAAAAAGCTCTTCTGTATAAATAATATTTCAAACAATTGCCAAATTACATATAATCATGTTCATTCAGTGCTACTGGACACACATTTGGAGCAGACGGTTGCCTCGCCAGTCGGTCTCGCCGGCCATGTCCGCTTTGTTCCCCCCTCACTGGACTTGGTGGAGCCACACCAATATCACCAACATCCTCGACAGCCTCAAGGATGTCCCCCTTTGTCAAGCAGATGTTATGGAGCACGGCACATGCGGTGATGACCGTGCGTACAAAGGTGTGGTCCACCTCCAGAGCCTTGAAGAGCAGGCACCTCTTGGACCCTTATGTGGTGTGCCCAGCCAACCCTCCCCCCACGCGGCAGTAGCATTATCAATGCTTCCATGGAGCCATGGCTCAGATGGTAGTCTACCATGAGGTCCTGGTCCCCATTAAAGTAAAGCTGGAGCACTGTGACATTTACATGGGCATAATGCCTAACTGGTGGATTGTTGACCTAAAAAATTATGAAATGAAAAACATGAAGTGTGTACATGCAGCCTACAGTTCACACAAGTTGATTGGTTGATTAACACCAAACCACAGTAGCCAAATGTACAGTTTGTAGTCCTACATGCAGGTAAATGTGCGGTATTATAGAACATGCAATTACTATGTGTGCATGACATAACTTTGCTGTATATTTATCCAGGTGAATTCTACTCCACCCACTGTTAAAAGTGCTTCATGCTTATCAATGTAGCGACGCTAGACAGAGATTGTTAAAAACTGAGCCTGCACTGAAGCAACTGAAGGGAAAAGGGAAACCCTGCCGTGAACACAGCAGGTTGCGTTTGGCGATAGATTTGCCTTTCGTTACAATGTGCTGACATCTCCCTTGAATAACTTATGTATTATCTTCCACGAGATACTACAATATAGCTACATGAACTGGGATATATTGTATTTTACTTTTCAGGTTAGCTAGCGAGATATTGGGTGTAAAAAAGTGATAACCTTGTTAGCTTATGAGAAATTAATATTGTAATACGAGTCCAGAGCTTGGCTAGCTTGTTGCTTTAAAAAATATTTATCCATTACAGTGTACCACAGAGGGTTTAACTTTCACAAACATACTAACCACGTCAAGGAGATGCAGCTCGAGATGCATTCTGAGGGACATCGAGGAGTAACAGAGCTGGGCTTTTTGAAGCGACAAGACTATGCTGCACGCATTTTTTTATTCAAATAATACATTAATGAAAACACTGGAAGAAAAACTAGAGCTAAGCTAAGAAAGTTAGGAAGAAAAGAAGGTGGCCGCAGCAAGCACACGACCACCACCAGAACCTTTTTCCCCCCCCTTGCAGCGAGCTACTTGCCTGGTTGTGTTGAAACAGATTGAGTGAGATTGTGTAGTATGTGGATTATGCTTAATAAGCAAATCTGGCAACTTCGCTAACATTAAACAAACAGACAAGACCAATTGATCCGTTCATGGTGAATTTTCATAATAAACTTTGAGGGCTGGTGAAATTACGGTAGTTTCCCGGGAGAAACAACAAAACGGGAATACACCGGGAGACGGCTTTAAAATACGGTAGAACCCGGGGGAAACTGTGCTGGCAGGGATGAGCTAGCGATATGGCTAATAAAATCGATTTATCCGCTTGGTAACATTAGCTAACGTTAAGATATGTATTTGTATTGTGTGGGTGTTCATTTGATCAAAAGTTTACATTAGCTATTTGCCTGACAGGGGTCTGCAGCCAGTAATGTAACATTAGCTATCATAGCTAGCTATCTAATGTTAATCTGCTGTGGTAAAAAAGCGGGAGAAAGAGAACAAAGCCGGTTATCGATAGATTGTCTAATAATGTTAACTTTATCCCAACAACAATAGCTAGCAGACGTATGTAGAGACAGTAGCGTTAACGTTAGCTAATTCATTAGTGAAACGTACCTTGATTTCTTCTTATAACGTCGTTAGATGTGTTGATAGATTGAAAAACGCATTCCAACTAAGTTCGTGGAGAAAGAGCAAAAGTTTTTCAGCGAGCGTTACTCATATGTCGTAGGACATTAGGAGAGCCAATGAGAGCGCAAGTTGCTGGAAGCCCGTTTGAAACAAGTCACGTGGGCCATATCCGGTGCATGAGTGGTACAAAATGACAGTTTTCACAGCAGAGCAACAACCAAATGTAGGCGAGAAACTACAGGAACTTATTTGGGCAACATGCGTCATGCCAGAGTTGGCCCTTAAGAAAAATTCTAACCCTTATCCAGCGCAGATCTCCCACTTACGGAACAGATCTGGCCCACATGACACTTCACGTTGCTAACACTGAGCCTAAAGTGCCAACTAAATAAAACAAGTGGCCCACACTCATCTGCTGTCCGGGACGTTACTCAAAATCTGTGTGATCTGTCTATCGTCCTAGTAGTGGCAAATGTTATGATGCTTTGATTGTCAAATCTGACACTGGGACAAATATATCTTGTAGCATAAGTTTATATATAAACTTATGCTACAATTATAATTCAATTATAATTCAGCTAGACATCACTGTCAATTGTAGTGTTTGAGTAAAACTGGCTCATTGAAAGTTGGCTCCATTATTTAGTTTCTCCTTTTCTCCTTTCTGCTGTCAGAAAGGTCCAATTGTAAAATGTCTAACTTCGCTGAATACCAGGTAACTAAGCCTGGGGATAGAGAGTAACGTTAGCCTTGTTCAACAATTTTTCAACAATGCAGTTCTGTGTTTAGAAGTTAGCTGAAATCATCACTTCATTAGCGAGTTGTTTCTCCTGGCTTATTTTTCCATAGAGTTCAACAGGAAAATGAGTCAGGAGAAACAACCCTTAAAGTGATCCATCCATATCTACTGCATATATGGCAGCAGAGTTATGGTTTGAGGCTTGTTTGTTACCTCAGACCCTTGATAGCCAACCATGTGATCCATACTATTCTAGTGTCATTTACAGCTTAATCTAGTCCCACCTCCCAATTCCGTAGTGTTACGCCTGGCTCTTAGACGCAACACAAACGACAGACGCTTAAGAATTTAAGGAATAACAAAAGTTTATTAAATTAAACAACCAAGGCAATAATTAAACTAAACAGAAAAACGCGGCGTCCTCATGGAAGAGAGAGCTCTCGAATGGCACACAGACTCCAGGTTATATGCCACTCCCACAGCTGCTCCCAATCACCTGCGTCAGAAAATTAAGGAAAAAAGGAAAAAGGGGCGGGGACGAAAGAGACGGCAAGACGCGAGTCGTCACACCCCCACCACAAAATGTCGACCGTGTCGACAATTTTTTATTTTTTAAACATTTATTATTATTTTTATTTTTTATTTTTTTATTTTTAACCACCACAAACAAATAAATAAATAAAAAGTGAACCAAAAACCATCCACCCCCAAACCCACCTAATGTCTGTCAAATAATAAAACTCCCCAATACTCCACCTCTCTTCCTCCGAAATGGACCGTCCTCCGCCCCACCAACACAGAAAATGAAAGAAAGAAAGGGAAAGAGGAAAGACAGACAAAAACCACAAAACTACACACACTATCGGAGCACAACTAAGTGCATCCGCCAGTACATTTAGTGTTCCCTTAATATGTTTAATGTCCAAATTATAAGCTTGTAAAAAGAGGGACCACCTCATCAACCGCTGGTTCGGGTTGAGCATAGACTTTAAAAAAGTTAAGGGATTGTGGTCGGTGAATATTTTCAATGGACCGGCAACGGATCCCACATATACAGCAAAATGCTGTAAAGCCCAAATAAGGGCCAGCGCTTCCTGTTCAATTACTGCATATCTGGACTGACATGCATTGAACTTACGCGAAAAATAACCAATGGGATGGTCTACTCCATTGTCGTCTATTTGCAGTAATACAGCACCTGCACCCACACCACTAGCATCCACCTGCAGGGTAAATGGTTTTTTAAAACTAGGAGCTGCCAGAACTGGTGCATTACTTAGCAATGTCGTGATGGACGAAAATGCCCGATTACAATCTTTAGACCACACAAAAGGAACTTTACCGCGCAATAGGTCAGTCAACGGTGCCGCAACCGTAGAGAAATTCTAACAAAACCCACGATAGTACCCTGCCATTCCTAAAAATCGCAACAACTCCTTCTTGCCAGTTGGTACTGAAAACTTATCAATAGCCACAACTTTTGCTGCAACCGGCTTAACTTTACCTTGTCCGACCACCTTACCCAGGTACGTGACCGTCGCCTTAGCAAATTCGCATTTAGCCAAATTGACAGTCAGCGCATCCTGAGCAAGGCGGTCGAACAACGCTCTGAGACGTCTCACATGCTGGGACCAAGTATCGCTACACACTACCACATCATCCAAATAAGCTGCGCATCCTTCCAACCCTGACAGTACTTTATTCATCAGTCTTTGAAAGGTACTAGGCGCATTCTTTAGACCAAATGGCATGACTTGATACGAATACAGTCCAGTTGACGTAATAGGAGGAAATCTCCTGTGCACGAGGAGTAAGGGGCACTTGCCAAAAGCCCTTTTCTGTCAAATGATCAAATTGAGATTTCAAATTCTTCAAATATACAGAGTTCTCTAATCTGCCCTGAAACACACACTCTGCTGGAACTTGAACATCTTCCTCTCCAGCATCAGACGAGGGCTGAAAAGGTTCCAGAACTGGAACGATAGGAGCTATAAGATGTACAGACTTTACTGAGTCTATCTCAGGAAGTGTAGACAACCCAGAAGGTGACAACGGAGCAAAGTAAGGCTTGAGCAAGTTGATATGACACAACTGAAAACGCTTTCTTCGGTCAGGCGTACAAATTAAATAATTCTCGGGTGAAAGACAACGTTCCACCTCATAAGGACCTGCAAACTTGGCTTGGAAAGGGCTATATAGCAAAGGCAAGAGAGCCAACACTTGATCACCCGATTGAAAACTACGGCTCACGGCCTTCCGATTAAACAATCGCTGCATTTTTGACTGAGACTTCTTCAATGACTCTCGGGCCGCAACCTGAGCTTGATACAACCGAAAACTAAAGCCACTTACATAATCTATAACATTTTCAGGGGGCTCTGTTTTTCGCCAACCATCAGCAACCACAGCAGTCGGACCCCGAACCACATGGCCAAAAACCAACTCATTTGGACTAAATCCTGTACTTTCTTGGGGTACTTCACGAATCACTAAAAGTAGCCACGGAAGTCCTTCCTCCCAGTCACCTCCCAATTCAGTACAATATGACCGCAACAATGACTTTAAAGTTTGATGAAAACGCTCCAAAGCACCTTGGCTTTGAGGATGATAAGCACTAGAAATATTGTGTGTTATTTTAAGCCGTTTCAAAACTTTAGCAAATTGTCGGGACATAAAATTTGATCCTTGATCGGTTTGTATAATTTTGGCAATTCAAAAGTTGACATAAAGTTTGTAAGTACCTTTAAAATAGATCTAGACGTTATAGAACGTAGTGGATAAGCTTCAGGGTATCGAGTACTTTGACACATCACAGTCAACAAATAGCAATGACCGGCCTTTGAGCGCGGCAAAGGACCCACACAGTCCAAGATCAAATGTTGAAACGGTGTTGTCACCGCAGCAATAGGATGTAACGGAGCAACAGACATTTTGAGATTCGGCTTTCCAGTAATTTGGCAAACATGACACGTTTTAATATAATGAGCAACATCTTTTTTTAACCTAGGCCAGAAAAAAATCTCGCATGATTCTGGCATAGGTTTTTCGGACTCCTGTATGACCAGCTATTCCATTATGCGAAATTTTCAAAACTGTATCCCGAAACTTCAAAGGAATTACTATTTGAACAACCTCATCACCCGGAAACGAGTCTTTTCGAAAGGTCCACTTACGACACAGTAACCCCTCCTGTACAAAATATCCAAATGTTGGTTCACACAGTCTTTCCTCTGGAACGACTTGATCAAACAATGTTTTTAACGACGAATCAGACAACTGCTCTTTAATTAAGGTCTCTCGTGAAACCCCAAAAAGAGGAACGAATTCAAAACCAAATTTGACTTCATTCTTACTGTCAACAGGTTCGATATTATTAGTAACCTCTTCAGGTTCAACTTTCTCAACATCGACATCGACAACGTTGATTTTGGGCATTGTTGGTGAATCATCCAGATCAACAAAAAATGTTTCACTAAGGTCACATTGTGAAGAAATTTCATTTTTAACCAGATTTTCTTCCAACTTGGCACTATTACTAGTCATCGAGCGGGTTAATGCACACGACGGAAACGCCTCCGGGAATTGCAAACCAACCACGTCTATCTCACCAGACGCGAGAGGATTGTCAACCACCACTAAAGGAACAAAACCGTCTGAAATCTGACCAACCAAATCATTACCAAGTATAATAGACACGTCATGTAATCCTTTTGGAAACTCTGGACAAACACCCATCACCACTTCTCCAGAAACCAGATCCGAAGACAAGACGACAACATGCAACGGCACGGTCCTATGTCCTGCTATAGTTTCAATTATAACGCTATGACCAGTATATGACTCTGGAGAAAAAGGCAAAGCATTCGCCAAAATCAAACTTTGAGAAGAACCTGTATCACGCAGTATTTTCACAGGTGTCTGAACATCATTTTTCAAAGAAACTGCCCCTTCAGAAACATATTGAGCATAATTAGCTACACTTTGAACCAACAATTTGTCATGTAGATCTACAGGCGGTAAAGAGCAAGAACTCGACCGAGCCATTAGACCCACAAATTTAGCATCAGCACGAGCTTTGACCCTTAGCACGACAGTAGTTACAAGTCCGTAATACATCAAGCTTCCCATTTGTGCCAGCTACCTCCTTCCCTGGGGGAGATGAAGTGTACCCACCCCCATAAAAGTTAGGCCTCGACTGACCAAAACCAGGACGTGGTGTAAACGACGGACGAACGTCAGAACCGCGTGATCGAGGGCTAAAACCAGGAGAACGAGGCCCAAAATTATCTCGAGGAAAACTACCTCTAAAACGAAAATTAGACCCGTCTCTCTGATTAACCACAAACTCATCTGCCAAAACTGCAGCTTCAGTCGCCGTTTGTGCTTTTTGCTGGGTTACATAAATAGCAACAGGACCAGACACTGAGTTTTTAAATTGTTCAAGAGCAAACAAATCTCGTATCTCGTATCAGCACCAGTGGAATTTAGCCAACGTGAATAATGAAGCATCATCTCCCTGGCGAAATCAACATGGGATTTTTCACCCAATTGCCAGGTTCGAAATTTCTTTCTATACGTCTCCGGAACAAGTTCATAAGCCTTTAAGATTGCTTTTTTAATCTCAGCATACGACACAGTTTGTTCTGGTGTAAGAGACGCATACGCTTCCTGGGCTTTACCCACTATTACCGCTTGTATCATAGCGATTTGATCTTCCTCAGGCCACTTACGTGATTTAGCTATTCGCTCAAACATCATAAAAAAGGTATCTGGCTCTTTCTCAGTCCACTTCGGGAGCAGGCGTAAATTTCGCGCAACATTATCTACAGGAGATGTGCTACGATATACCGAACCTTCCCCCAACACAGCTCCCATTTGCGAGATATCCAAATCCTTCCGTTCTAACAGAGCAGTTTTAAGAGCGCACTGCTCTATCCACTTATCGCGCTCTAGAGCCAGATTTTCAGTTGCTATTTTTTCTTTGAAAGCCAATTCTCTATCCATTCTTTCATGATCACGTTGCTCACGTTGCTGTTGGAGTTTTATTTTCTCCAACTCCAATGTACTTTTTAACTTTTCCATTTCTAAACGTTCTTTAAATGCCAACTCCTCAAATGCAAAACGTTCTTTCACTGCCTCCGAAGCTATTTCAGCTTCCTCCAAACCAAGCTCCGATTCTAATCGTGGTTTAGCACCAAGTACCACCACGTCAGGCGATATGTCATTCTCTATCGCTAATTCCGCCGCAAATGCCTGTAACTTACTTTTTTTCGTCATTTGTGGATCTCTACCCCAATATTGTACAAGTTGTTTTAACTCAGCAACAGTAAGGGACAGAAACACGCTGTTAGTAGGATTAACCAGGAAGTTTTTCACCTTCGCGCTATCCATCCGGTCCAAATCAGCTGCCATAATTGATTCACCAAACAGGTGATTAAAATTCAATTCAATCTGCTTCCTCACGGCTAAACCACAACCAGCGAACACTAATTTAGGTACAGAAATGCACTGCAAAAATCAAAATAGCAAGCAAAAGGAGCAACCTCCCCAACTATTCCCTTAAACTGAACCCTAATCTTCATGTGACGTGACGGCGGGATATTTAATCACTAAGCCCACTAGTACATACACAGCCACAAACGAACTGCGTACCCACCATGGAGTGAACCCAGGACCACTGCCTTCCACCGTTTCAATCACACAAACACAAAAAAAACTACCCACCTTTGCAAAACGGTATTTCTACAAAACACCGTCGCTTCAGCCTCACGGGGAATCCAAGCACAGCTCCCAAACAATATGCTTATATGCTTGCCTATCCGATTTAATACAACGCACCTGTACTCACCGCTTCCGTTGATGATTGCAGAAAGGAAGCAGAGAGAAAACTTTAAAAATCTCTTTTCCGTAAGGACGAGCAAACAAAAAAGAATTTAACACTAACTTATATTTTATTCCTTAATACTTACTTACAAAAAGCGTCCAAAACACTCACCTATAAAGACAGACAAAAAACCGTCTTTCGTCAAATTTTTACAAATCTGCAACCCGCAAAGCAAGCAGGAAGCAGCGCAAATTGAGTGTTTAAATAATTGAATCACAAAGTTCAAAAGGATTCCATTTAGTTCAAAGATCTCGGCTCGAGCCCCCATTTTGTGTTACGCCTGGCTCTTAGACGCAACACAAACGACAGACGCTTAAGAATTTAAGGAATAACAAAAGTTTATTAAATTAAACAACCAAGGCAATAATTAAACTAAACAGAAAAACGCGGCGTCCTCATGGAAGAGAGAGCTCTCGAATGGCACACAGACTCCAGGTTCTTTTTCATAATATGAGCTCGATGTCTCGCTATGGGATGTGACCCTCCGCAGCCCTGACAGAAGTACCTATCTCAAATAACCAATCCTGATTGGTCAGAGAAGCGTGTCCCTCCGCTGCGTGATGTAGTCCCCCCCACTACAAATACCGCAACAGGAGGACACGCCCGCCATTCTAAAAATTCTTCTCACCTAGAAGCATTATCTCACACCGAGCCTAGTTAGTTTAACTGTCCACAGACGGAATTATTTATTAGCTTCTGTCGACGGACGCTAACTCAGCTCACTATATTCGCCGAGGTTTTGCACGCCAGCTCCCCTCGACGTTTCCTGCTAACACACCAGTTAGCCTCCTGCTTTTAACACTCCAGTTATCAGCATCTTGCTTTTAACACGCCAGTTATCAGCCTCTCGCTTCTAACACGCCAGTTATTAAGCACCTGCTTCTAACACACCAGTTAGCTAGCTATCTGCTCCTAACACACCAGTTAGCTAGCTACCTGCTCCTAACACACCAGTTAGCTAGCACTTACTGTAAAAGACACCCGCGCACCAGCCGGTGTTTTTTGCCCCCATGGCGTCCGCTGCTCCTCATGCCAGAGGAGACTCCCGGCCCTGCCCCTGTGGTGCCCGGATTTCGGGGAAGGATACGCACCCCGTGTGTGTGAGCTGTCTCGGGACTGACCACGCCAGGCTGTCCCTATCCGTCCCCGGTTTGTGTGTGCATTGCAAAATGTTCACGACGAAAAGCTTGAGACGCCGCCTGGCTCGCCAAGCCAGCCTGTCCGACCAGGACCCGCTTCTGACCGCCGCTGCCCCGGTAGCCGCTGACGAAGAGGAGCCCATGGTAGAGGAGGTACAGGAGGTGCACACCGACTGGGCCGCCCTGTCTGTGATGTCCCCGGTTCCTGCCTTTCCTTCCGACGATGTGTTAGAGCTGGAGTGTGTAGAGGATGACTCCGATGATCCCCCTCTCATTTCAGAGAGCGAGGATGAGGATGATGCCTTAATCACTCCGGTGCCGGCTGCAAAGCCGGGGCTGCTTTCCGGGGGCTCGGAGGACGGCGAGGACGCACGTCCCTCGTCCCCGGTTCCTGTGGTTCTGCTCGACACGTGCAAGCGTGCGGCAGCGAGCATGGGTATTCCCTGGCCCGCTCCGGTGACACAGCCCTCGCGCTCGCGCTACGAGGGCAGGCTATTAGCACCGGGCGGTAACACGGCCAAGCAGCTTCTTCCCGTCTTTCCTGACTTACTGCTCGAGCTCACCAAGATGTGGAGCGACAAGCCGTACAGCGGAAGGAACCAGATTCCGGGTGCCTCCGTCCTCGACACCGAGAACATGGAAGCCCTGGGTCTCCTCGTCATGCCCCCGGTCGAGTCCCCGGTTGCAGCGCATCTGTACCCGGGTGGCGCCATGGCTGGCTCAAGCAGACGTCCGTCCCTCCCCGCTAAATCGGAGCGTCTTCAGTCTGCTTTGACCGAGAGGGCGTACAAGCAAGCCGCGCTCTCGATGAGGGCTTTGAATGTGCTGTCGCTTCTCTCCGCTTACCAAGCCGACATTCTCCACGGTGCACCTAGCGCCGCGGTTTGGCGCGAGGCGGGAGTGATTACGGACCTGTGCCTTCATGTCCAGCGGGTGGCTGTGCTCGCCACGGGGAAAGCTATGGCTTCTCTCGTGGTCCAGGAACGAGCCAGGTGGCTCAATCTCGCCAGGCTGACTGACAGAGAGCGAGATGACATCCTGGACGCGCCCGTCATACCGGAGGGTATCTTCGGCTCAGCTCTGACCTCCATGCAGGAGAGAGCGGAGGCGAGGAAGAAAGACAACGAGGCGTTTGCGCTCTGCCTGCCGCGTAGAGCCCCCTCGCCGTCTCCCCCGCCCCGGGGAAAATCTTTCGCCCAGGCCGCTGCTCAATCTGCGCGATTTAAGGTCCCGAAGAGGCCGCAGCAGCAACCTTCCCCGGCCCGATCCCAGTCGCCTGCCCCTCGGGTTGGTTGGAAGGGTCCCCCCGGCGCTCAGCCCGCAGCCCCGCCGCCTCCACCGGCCGCTTCAGCTGCGCAGGGTAGGAGGAAGAAGAAGGCTACTTGACCGCCTCCGCCTTTTCTCCGGGTGACGCGCCCGTCAGTTCCCCGTTCATGGGCTCCACCAAAGAGGTTTTTAAGTGCGCATCTCCAGTCGCTGATCTCCGCCCCAGGGCCAGACGAGACGAGGAGGGACATTGTCACCGGGCTGTTTGCCGTTGCACAGCCGTGTTCACATGTCCACAAGCACGCGCATACACACAATGTTCTGCCTTTGTTCAAAGAAATAAAGTTGAAAACAAAATGTGTAAAAAACACCGAAAACAAAGCAAGCACAAACAAAATGAATGCTTTGCACATAAGCAACATGTCCGCCGGGCATGCTGTCCCTCTGTTGCCGGCGATGGGCATCCCATTTCCGGCTACGGAGGAATTTACCCAGGCTGCTGCGCGAGTTCGCGCATGCGCAGTACGGCCCGAGGGACATTCTCTCGCTCTGCCACTGGAGGGAGCCATACCACCACTTATGAGCCCTCCCGTGTTGGCAGAGCCTCAGCCGATATTCTCCCCTTCACTGTGTTTCCACATTCAAAAGTGGAGAGAAATAGGGGCTCATCCGTGGGTATTACGCACGATAGAGCGGGGTTACCGGCTGCAGTTCAACACTGTGCCGCCTCGTTTTTCCGGCATAATACAGTCACGAGCACAGGGACGTTTAGCTGGCGTGCTAAAGGAGGAGATAATGTCTCTTTTAGACAAAAAAGCTATTCAAATCGTCTCTCCCGAGCAGAGTCAATCCGGGTATTATTCAAGATATTTTCTCGTCCCCAAACGGGGAGGGAGAGGAATTCGCCCTGTCTTGGACCTCAGGGCTCTGAACTGTCACTTAAGGAAATACAAGTTCAGGATGCTGACACAGGCATCTCTGTTGCGTCTAATAAAACCAGGCGACTGGTTCACATCAGTGGATCTGAGGGACGCTTATTTCCATATAAAAGTGTACGCTGCCCACAGAAAGTATCTGAGGTTTGCGTTTCAGGGAGTGTGTTATCAGTACCGAGTGCTCCCGTTCGGACTTTCCCTCAGCCCGAGGGTGTTCGTGAAGTGTACGGACGCGGCGGTCGCCCCGCTACGGCGGGGGGGAATACGCCTGGCCACATATTTGGACGACTGGCTTCTCCTAGCGCGCTCGGAGCAGGAGGCCAGGTCGCACACGGAGTTTGTCACACGTCATCTGTCAGAGTTGGGCTTTGTGATAAACACGGAAAAGAGCAATCTCTCACCGGGTCGAGAAATAATCTTCCTCGGGTTACAGCTGCTATCAATGCCGTTCACTGCGCGCCTCTCGGAGGAGAGGGCGAACAGTTTCAAGGCATGTCTTGCTCCTTTTCAGAGACACTGTTACGTCCCATTCAGGGTGTGTCTGCGCCTGCTGGGCCTGATGGCCTCGGCTATACACGTAATACGCCTCGGTCGCCTCCACATGAGGGAGTTTCAGCTCTGGGTTGCTGCGCTCAGGCTGGACCCCGTGCGTCATGGCGCACGGAGGATTTTGGTGACGTCGGATTGCGTGTTGGCCCTACGTCACTGGCGGGCGCCCTCTTTTCTGACTCAGGGTGTGCCCCTGGGCACCGTCCTGTCCAGGAAAGTGGTCACTACGGATGCCAGCCTCCAGGGGTGGGGCGGCATTCACGAGGGCAGATCTGTGAGGGGCCGCTGGAGCCTGGGTCTCCAGCGACATCACATAAATTTTCTGGAGCTCTCGGCAGTGTTTCTCTCTCTGAAACATTTCCTCCCGTTCCTCAGGGGTCATCATGTCCTGGTGAGGACGGACAATACGACCACGGTGGCATACATAAATCACCAGGGGGGTTTGCACTCACGTCAATTACACATATTGGCACGCAAACTGATCCTGTGGAGCAGTGTGCGTCTCCTGTCATTGAGGGCAACGCATGTCCCGGGGACCCTGAACGTGGGGGCGGACCTCTTGTCCAGGGGTGCGCCCGTATACGGAGAATGGACTTTACACCCTCTCGTGGTGACTCAGATTTGGTCCATTTATGGCCGCGCCAAAGTGGACCTGTTTGCGTCGGAGGGGAACACCCAGTGTCAGCTGTTCTTCTCCCTACACAGTCGGGGGGCCCCCTTGGGGCTGGACGCTCTGGCGCACGACTGGCCTCACGAGCTGCTCTATGCGTTTCCCCCTCTGGCGCTGGTTCCTCCCACCCTGGCGAGGGTGAGGGAACACAGACACTCTCTTATCCTGATAGCTCCACACTGGCCGGCGATGCACTGGTTGGCGGAGATTTATCAGTTGCTGTGCGCCCGGCCCTGGCAGTTGCCAATACGCAGGGACCTGTTGTCACAGGTGGGGGGACGGTGTTCCACCCACACCCGGACAGGTTACAACTGTGGGCGTGGCCCCTGAGTGGCTCTCTATGACCACTGCGGGCCTTCCTCCGAGTGTGATTAACACTATTCAGAATGCTCGGGCCCCCTCTACCAGGTCTTTGTACACTGGTAAGTGGGGGGTGTTTGAGCGGTGGTGCCATGATCGGAATCACACCCCTTTTCAGTGCTCTGTTCCGGTGGTCTTATCATTTCTTCAGAGCCTCATCGATGATGGCAGAGCCTTCTCGACAGTCAAAGTGTATCTGGCGGCCATTGCCGCCAGTCACGTGGGCTTTGGGGACAAAACAGTGAGTCAGCACCCTCTGGTGTGCCGCTTTATGAAGGGTGCCCGTAGACTGCTCCCAGTCTCCAGGCCGCTTATGCCCCCATGGGATCTGACGGTGGTTTTGGAGGGGCTTAAGGGTCCCCCCTTTGAGCCTTTACAGGGTGCTAGTTTGAAGCATTTGTCTCTTAAGACAATGTTGTTGCTGGCGCTCGCTTCCGCGAAGCGGGTCAGCGATATTCATGCACTCTCGGTGCATCCGTCATGCACTCAGTTTGCCCCAGGGGACGTAAGGGTGTCGCTGAGACCTAACCCAGCCTTTGTGCCTAAGGTGGTGGGTTCATGCTCCCCGATTACTCTCGCTGCGTTCACAGCTCCAGCTGCTGACCAGCGGGCTCATACATTGTGTCCGGTCCGGGCCATACGTTGTTATGTGGACAGGACTCAGTGCTTCCGACGGAGCGATCAGCTCTTTATTTCCTGGGCTAATCCCAGGAAAGGTCAGCCTGTTTCGAGGCAGCGCCTCTCACACTGGCTGGTGGAAGCTATAACTTTGGCCTACGCTAATGAGGGGTTGCGCCCGCCTGCGGGCCTGCGCGCTCACTCTACGCGGGGCATGGCTGCATCCTGGGCCTTGTTCAGGGGGGTGTCTATTCAGGACATTTGTGCGGCGGCGAGTTGGACTTCGCCTCTGACTTTTGTTCGATTCTACATGCTGGATGTGTCGGGCCCGTGCGTTGCCAGCGCGGTCCTTCAGGCCTAGCATCTGGACATCTGGACCCTCCCATCGGTTGGTGGCTGTTCGATAAAGCTGTCTGGCAATTCGGGAGTAACCACATCCCATAGCGAGACATCGAGCTCATATTATGAAAAAGAACTTTAGGTTACTGTCGTAACCCCGGTTCTTTGAGTAATATGAGCGAGATGTCTCGCCAGACAACCCTTCTTGCTGGGCGGTGAGAAGGAATTTCGGGCTTTAGAATGGCGGGCGTGTCCTCCTGTTGCGGTATTTGTAGTGGGGGGGACTACATCACGCAGCGGAGGGACACGCTTCTCTGACCAATCAGGATTGGTTATTTGAGATAGGTACTTCTGTCAGGGCTGCGGAGGGTCACATCCCATAGCGAGACATCTCGCTCATATTACTCAAAGAACCGGGGTTACGACAGTAACCTAAAGTTATATGCCACTCCCACAGCTGCTCCCAATCACCTGCGTCAGAAAATTAAGGAAAAAAGGAAAAAGGGGCGGGGACGAAAGAGACGGCAAGACGCGAGTCGTCACAGTAGAGATCCATTAAAATGCAGATATTATCGCTTGTAGGGGTACCTGAAAATAAGATATCAAGAGTATTTTGATGTTGTTGGCTCACAGACATCAGGAAGTCATGGCAGGCAAAGGATATGCAACCAAATATTAAATATGCTGTCTTTATTTAAATTTATGTTCATTATTTTTGCTGCCCTAAAATGGACTATATGTAAAAAGGCTACAATTGCTTTTTCTATCAAGTAGAATGAAATAGAAATAGTAGTTTTTAACATCAATGTCTTGACTGTATTTTTTGATCAATTTAATGCTACCTTGGTGAATAAAAGTATCAATCTCTTTCAAAAACATAAAAATGACTCAGTGATTCCAAACTTTTGAATGGTAGTGTATCCTACGGACAAATTCTGCTAATTAAGACAGGGAAGCAGCTTTATTTAATTGCTTGCACATTAATGTTGCTGATACAAACATAACTCATGTTACATCCCTATGCTGCCTCGTGAGTGCAGCCCTTTCAATCTTTTGTATGGTAACGAGTTTCTTTCAGTCTTGATTGGAAATTACCGACACCTGTTCTGAGTTTTCCTGAGAGCATATGTATTTGCAGCGTTCACTATCTCAAAGTTGGTTTATCTTTACTCTGGGTTTATTTTCCTCTTTGGTTAACTTCATACACGTTGCCGGCGTTGCTGCCGTGCTGAAGCTTATTTTTAAACAGTATTGTGGCGTTTATTTGAGGTTGTATGCAGTGCTTACTATATTTTATAGTTTGTCGTAGTTGCCGTGCTGTAGGGGCTTTGCTTTGTGCGAGCATATTCACGTCTTTTATGCCGCTTTGTTATGCAAATAGTTGACAAAATACTTGTTTCCAGAAGGAATATTTTGGTAGTAAGCTGCTTGTTGGTTTGTGGCTGCTTTACTGTGTTGTCGGTCCTGTGTAAACTACTTATGTTTGTTTGATGTTCAGAGGCAAAGGACAGTGGAGACGCATTCAACTGGGGTTTTGTTTTGTGGAGAACTTTGTTGTTCTCGTGTGGAGAACTTTTTGTGATGTTCTCATTTCGGGGAGGTTGGGTCCAGTGGTTGCAACGCTTCCTAGTTTAAAACCGCCGGCCGTCGTGTCTCACCGTCTAAGTTTTTTGGATTCTCAAGCTCATTGTTTGTTGAAGACATTGGAGGCAAATTGACCGGGGTTCTGTTTTGTGAATGCCTACATGACAAATTCTGTCCCGGGCCCTGGGATTCCTAATGGCGGCACTGCACTAATCTATGGAAATGTTTCAGAATTAGCCTATGTAAGATGCAAGGAACTGGCAATGGAATATAAATTGTCAAGAGTATAGCTACAGTATATCCCTTAATCGGGCAAGGAACCATATTTGGTAACTTCGGTACACACCCAAAATGGCTTCTCCATGCCTCCCCCTGAGGTCGAAAAACCACATGGATACTTCCCAGCCAATCAGCAGAGATCAGGCCACGTCACAGACAGTGGTGTCACGGCATCTGACCAATCAGCAGTGACCCAGGGCTTTTTAAACTTCAGCATGCTGCCAGAAGGTGTGAAATGGGCGTATTGACTGTCTACAAACTTCTACTCTACAGTTATAACATAAAAACTAAAAATGGTAAGTTGATGAAACTCACACATTATATGTTTGAATAGTTGTGCTAAATGTTGAGATAGGTGTCATTTGCGTAGGATTTGTAGAAATGAGTGAATATTTAGCATGAAAAATGCCTCGTTCACGTAAGACTAGCACAAGTGCACAAGTGTCCGTTTTTAGTCATATGCCTGATACATCTAGTAAGCCATACTTAGTATTTTTTTTCAAATAATTTCAAATAATGCATTATCACATGACTATGCGTGCCTTTAGTGCACTTGACAGTATGTCCATATTTAGACATACGCCCTTTCACGCTATAAATAGTGAAATATGTGTGATTTTTTAAAGTTTTTATTATATTATATGTTATATTATATAATATATATATTATATCATATATATTATATTATATATTTTTATTATACATAAATTACACATATTGATTGACACACATGATTGACATACATGTTATATATTTACTTATATACTTACTTATATATTTACTTACCCTTTTGCAGTTGTCTACTCGGTCCTCTTACGCAAAAAGGAAAAGGGTTGTTGTGCCAGCCGACCCCGCCATCAGTGATGATGAGGGCTCAGAGGAGGAAGACGACAACGTACAGACCCCGACTTCAATCCGAGTGACAAGGGCCCCTGTCCCAAGAAGAAATGCGTGTGGCCTGCAGTGGAGGTGGTTGAGGACGACGACGACGACGACAACGACGAAGACCAGCCAGCACCACAAAGCAGCACCACCAAGACAACCAAGAAGAGGAAGCCAACAGCCAGGCTAACTACCTGGAAGAAGGTTGCCCTGGACAACCCAGCCCTGCCTGAGTACCAGCACTCTCCCCCTGACGTAGTTGAGACCCCACTCGAGTACTTCAGCAGGTACTTCAGCGCCCATCTCATTGAGAACATAACATACCAGACCAACCTGTATGCGACCCAGAAGGACGTCAACACCACCTTTACCACCAATGAAGAGGAGATGATGACGTTTGTGGCTGTCCTCATCTACATGGGGATTGCTGAGCTGCCCTCTGTGGATGACTACTGGGCAATGGAGACCAGGGTCCTTCAAGTCGCAAACCTCATGTCGTCTAAGAGGTTCAGGTTGATGAAGAGGCTTGTCCACTTCAATGACAACACCCAGATCCCTGACACCACCGACCGATTGTTCAAGGTCCGGCCACTGTTCAGCCACCTGAATACTGCCTTCAGGAGTGAGCCACAGACCCCCAAGCAGTCTGTGGATGAGGTCATGGTTGCCTACAAAGGCAAGACAGCTGGCAACCTGAGGCAGTACATAAAGAACAAGCCAGACAAATGGGGGTTCAAGTTGTTTTCCAGGGCTTCTGAGGATGGCTTCATTCATGACATGGTGCTATACCAGGGTCCCCCTGACGCCTGAACAAACAGCTATGGGTGCCACCAGCCAAATTGTCTCCGTCCTGGCCAGCACTATGTCCTCCTCCACCACCACAGCCATTTTTGCGGACAACTTTTTCACCAGCCTGGAGATTGTGCGGTACCTCAAGGACAACAACTGTAGGTACACGGGGACAGCCAGGGACAACAGAGTAGGCAAGCCGCCACTCAGGTCCATCAAGGAGATGGAGAAAAAGGCTGTCCCTCGTGGTACGTGTGACTACGTCACCAGTGACGATGGGATCCTGGCCGTTAGGTGGAAGGACAACAAGGTTGTCACTCTGCTGTCAACAGACACAGGGATGGAGCCTATGTCCTCAGTCCAATGGTACTGCAGTGACACCAAGAGGAAGGAGGAAGGAGGAAGTGAGCTGCCCTGCTGTCATAAAAAGCTACAATGCCAACATGGGGGGCATCGACAAAAGCGACATGCTGGTCCACCTCTACCGTACCCCCATGAGAGCCAAGAGGTGGTACATGCGTCTGTTTGCATATGCCATTGATATCAGCCTCACAAATGCCTGGATAATGTATAAGCGGGACTGCAAGGCTCTTGCTGTGAATTCCCTGCCACTGAAGAACTTCAGGATCCAGGTGTTCAGGGGTGCCAGCAGCCAGAAGTCAGTCATATCTCGCCCCCTAAGGAGCTCAAGCTCAAGCTCAAGCTCTCTAGGCAGCCCCAGCACCTTTGCTGATGTCGCCAAGCCTGTCCAGGGACACTGCAGCCACAACCCCGATTATTCAGTGCGGTTTGACCAGTCCTTGTTCCATGCTCCTGTCTACAGCACCCGCCAGACCTGCAAAAACTGCAGCAGGAAGGGGAATATCTTGAGGTCAAACATGATCTGCGGGATCTGCAAGGTGCACCTTTGCTTCAATGCTGAGCGCAACTGTTTTATAAAGTTCCATGAACGAGTTGCCTAAGTGTCTATGTGACTGGACTGGACTAAGTTTGATAAGTTGATGTTATGATGTTATGTTATATTATTTATGTTCGAATTGTGTTATTTATGTTCGGACTGGACTAAGTTTGATAAGTTGATGTTATGATATATTACTTATGTTCGAATTGTGTTATTTATGTTCGGACTGGACTAAGTTTGATAAGTTGATGTTATGATGTTATGTTATGTTATTTATGTTCGAATTGTGTTATTTATGTTCGAATTGTGTTATTTATTTATATATTATTTAAGTATCAGTATTGTTCCACAATTGACGTTCCTCAAGTTATGTTTGGTTACTGCACAATAAAATGTGAAAAAGTATGTGTAAATTACGTTTATATATGTTTTTTCTCATATTTTTGGAGAAAAAAAATTACCCTAGACCGACGAGGAACCACATATGGTTACTTCATTGACCTTTATTTGCTAAATAAAAATGACAAATTTTGAAAAAGTCATAAATGTACAAAAGTCTTGTAATAACACTCTAATGACACTCAATGGGTGAAATTTTGAAATTTCCAAGTATTTCAGTGAGTGCCCTATAAAGGGATATGAGGTGAATTAGTGCTCTGTTTGTTCAAACATTGGGCATAACGGGATTCTGGAATTACAGTAAATTGTTATGTTTGCATACTACGCAATGTTTACTTTAATATGTAATCAGCAATATTATATCAATTAGTGTTTCAACATGAACGGCAATGTCAGGTACATGTTTAGACTGTACGTTAAGTGGTCGACCGATTTGTTATTTTGGTTCTGTACTCTAGCACTTTGAGTTTGAAAAGATAAAATGACAATGAGGTTGAAGTGCAGACCGTTCGCTTTAATTTGAGGGTATTTTCATCCCTATCAGATGAACCGTTTAGAAATAATTTAACCTTTCGTACATAGTCTCAATTTACACTGGAACAGTATGGAACGCATGGTTGGCTAAATGGCTCTAAGTCAGTGGTTCCCAACCTTTTTTAAGTACTGTACCCCCAAAGCATTTCAAGCCAACCTAAAGTACCCCCTACTACGCAATCAATCGTGGTGATCCCCAGGATATATCATTAATGTATATAATTAAGTCTATATATCATTAATTTAATTATAACTTTTTATAAAAAAGTAAGACTCAATCTCCCCAATTAATGTGACACTTCAATCATATTAAATCATAACTAATCATATCAATTATAATAGCCATTGTTTATAGACTTAAAAAAAAAAAAGTAAGGCTCAAACTCACCAATTAATGTGACACTTGAGCCTGTTTCTCACTCATCAGTTTTGTGAGTCTGGGGGAGATTGTTGCAACAGCTGTGACCAGGTTATTCTCCAAGTTGAGTCTGTTCCTGTGTTTAGTTTTGATGTGGGTCATGGCGGAGAATGTCACCTCACACAGGTATGTGGATCCAAAGGGCAACAGTTCATTCAGGGCATGTTTCCCCAATTCAGGATACTCCTTCTCCACATCACACCAGAACTGTGTCAGTGGTGTGCTTGAGTACCTCATCTTCAGGCTCCTATCTGAGGACACATCTATGAGGTTTTCTTGCAGTCTGGCAGGAATGCTGCTGTTAATGTACGTCACAAATGGATTACGCACCCAGTCCAGTTTGGAAGACTTGTTGTCAATATCAGGGAAGTAGGAGTTGAACTCATTCTTGAGCTTGGACAAATGTGTGTGCACTATTTTCACAATTGGAGCTCTGTCACATTCACCAGTAGCAATGTATGCGTTCAGCTGCAGGAAACAACTTGTATCCCCATCTTCACATTTGCTCTGCCAGAGCTTGATCTTCTCCATGAATCCACATACTTTGTCATACAAGCTAAGAACATGTGTGTCTTTACCTTGAAGAGAGAGATTCAGCTGGTTGAGTTTGCTGAAAATATCGGAGAGGTATCCCAGCCGAGCTACCCAGTCAGCGTCGTTGAACATAGCCACAAGGGGGTGCGTGTGCTCCGAAAGAAATTCCCTCACTTCATTGCGTAGCTCGAACAGCCGCTGTAACGTCTTCCCTTGGGATAACCACCGGACGTCGGTGTGAAGCAGTAGCTGTTCATGTTCTGACCCACCGTCTTGACAAAGTGACTGAAACAATCTATGATTTAAAGGCCTGGACTGTATGAAGTTGATCACTTTTACGGCATCATTCAAAACATCGTTTAACTCTGGACTCATTCTCTTGCTAGCTAATGCTTCTCGGTGAATCATGCAGTGCATCCATGTAACATCAGGGTTTACCTTTTTGATGTGGGCCATTAATCCATTCACTCTGCCGGTCGTTGCCGCAGCGCCGTCTGTGCACACATGAGAGCAGGATTTCCAATCCAGCTTGTGTTGAGAGAAAAAATTGTCAATAACGTTAAAAACGTCCTGTCCGGTAGTTCTCCCCGTGAGTTTCTTGCAAAACAGAATGTGCTCGTTCATCGCCAAAGTGTCTTTGTAACGCACAAACGCAATCAGTTGTGCTTCCCCACTGACATCCGTTGATTCGTCCAACTGCAAAGCGAACGTACCAGACGCTTTCAATTTTTCCACCACTTGGTCAATAATGTCAATTCCCATGTCGTCGATCCGATGGCACACAGTATTATTTGACAACGGCACTTTCTTCAGGACATCAGCTGCTTTCTTATCGATCATCGTTTCTGCGAGAATGACAGCAGCAGGCAAGATTAGCTCTTCGGCTATGGTAAATGGCTTTTTCGACTTAGCCACGAGTAGCGACACGGCATATGATGCCTCCAAAGCCTTGGTTGAGACCGATGTCGCTTTCTTTAGTTTTTCTTGGCTTCCCTTAAATTCAGCCAGCTTTTGATGGAAAAACTCAGCGGGCTTATCCACACAGGAGGGATGCCTAGTACTGAGGTGGCGATGTAAATGGGACGGTTTCATGCTATTATTCGAAAGCACGTCGCCACAGAGGAAACACATTGGCTGCGGCCGCTCTGTAGTTGTGGCAGTAAATCCAGAGAGCACATAATGTTCACCAAACTGACGATGCTTCACCTTCTCCGTTTTCTTTTTCTTCTGAACGGGTTCTCCTGATTCAGCAGTATCACCTGTGCTGTTGTTGCTGGATGAACCAGCTCGACTCAGCCATTTATCCATAACCTTAACTGAAACTTTGAAAGAGGCTTTATATTTTGCTAGCTAGCAAGAAAACCAGCGCGCCACTACGTGCTCGTGAGCGGAGTAACAACCGACAGTCCGGTGGGAAACTGAACGTCGCGCGATACGAAAAAGTATAGCCAATAATAATATATAGCCAGCAAATTATTACTTAATTTTAATTCCCCCAATTTTGGTTACATTATTACAGATTATGCATTATTCATTATTTGGGTACAGTTTTCCTGTACATTTTTAAAATGTTTTTTTTTCTTTTCTTTTTCATTTTAAAAATCTTTTCACGTACCCCCTGGGGACCACCCACGTACCACTAGGGGTACGCGTACCCCCGGTTGGGAAACACTGCTCTAAGTCATCACCAGTCTGCCGTATCAAACAAACCTTAAACCATCACTCTGCTGCCCAATATGCAGTAGATATGGATGGATAACTTGAAGGGTTTCTTCTCCTGACTTATTTTTCCATAGAGTTCAACAGGAAAATCTGTCAGGAGAAACAACCCTTAGTGATCCATCCACATCTACTGCATATCTGTGTGATGGTTTGAGGCTCGTTTGATACCTCAGACACTTGATGACTTACAGCCATTTCGCCAACCATGTATTCCATACTGTTCCAGTGTATTTTGCAGCTAAATCTAGTCCCGCCCCCAATTTCCATAGAGATCCTTAAAGACTATGTACAAAAGGTTCTATAAATTATAAACTGTTCATCCGATATGAATGAAAATACCCTCAAATTAAACCTGACAGTCTGCACTTCAACCCCATTGAGTTTGAAATGATACAATTACAAAGTGCTAGAGTTCAGAACCAAAATAACAGAAAATGCATCACTGTCCAATTAATTATGGTGCTCACTGTCCCGCCCACAGCGTTATCGGATTGGTTATACTTCATGAGTAAATAGCCAATCAACACTCTACTCAGTATCTGTTCACGTGGGAAAAAGGAATGCAGAGAGAGATGCTGAGAGACGCTGAATGCTGAGGTAGGAATACTGAAGAATGCTGGAGTTGCAATAAACATCACAATCACTATAATCTATTTCTATGATAATAACAATACCCAATAAGCAAAGGGATTTAATTCAACTGAGGAGAAAAAAATGGCTTTAAAATCAGTCACTTATCTCTTCCACACGACTCCCCGCATAAGGCACTAATTGCAGTAAAAAATAGCTAACGTTAGCTAACATATTTTTTGAAAGTTCTGTGCAGTGATATTTTTGTATAGTGCTAATGCAACTAGATGACTAATGTTGTCTTTGTAGTATGGTAACAGTTACTATTTAACAGATTATTTGTCTGTATGAGTTGGTATTTTTATGTTAGCTGATGGTAAATTTGGTTTAGCAAACTTAACGTTAACTTCACTAACGTTAAATCCATTGCTTTCACCTCCGTTTTGAATGAAATTTTGTTGCCCAACATTATCGTTGGCCCTTTACTAAATGGACTAGCTAGCAAGCTATGTGAACGTGACTTATTCAACACAATAGCTAACGTTGAGTGTGGGCACCAAGTTACATTTATATATGTTTTAGTTCAATAAATAAGAGCAGTCTGTATGTTTAATAGTTTATGTAAATTGAGATAAATAAAGAGATTTCATTGAATAAGTGAATTAATAGTAATTTGTTAAGTCAGCTAATTATAATTTGATTTAAGTCATGTCGAGGTAAGCATGATATTTTCTAAAGGGCTACACTATGGAAGCTTTCTGTTAGTATGGTGATGTAGTTTATTGTCGCTTTAAGAGATATAGGTCTCTTGTGCTCATTGGGTAAAAATGTGGGTTTGTGACTGTGCAGTTGAGGCTCAATTAACGACAGAGCCACACACGTTTCTTACCGTAGTACAGTTTGCTGATTAGGAGAACTTAACTTTGAATACTCCTGTAAGAAGATATAAAACTTTGTTTATCCTTTTTACATCGGAGTGTCGTTGAGGTTTTTCCTTCTCAAGTTTATGTACGCAAGTTAAGCCAAGGCAATCGTGAGCTTCAATCTCTCGCATTGAGTCTCATAGCTAATTAGCTAACGTTAACGTTACTTGAATGCAATATGTTAGCTACTGTAACGGTAACAAATGTATTTGTTGACCGTTAATTTAGCAAGCCTGTCGTAAAATAAATAACCCTTTCACCGCCCTATCGGGAGGGGTCAGGACCTTCCAATCTTCCTAATCCAAACTTTCTCCCAATTAGACACTATATTCCTGATATAACTTGATTTATTGTAAAAAGATTTGTATGAATACAAGTACCCAGGCTGATCAACTAAGCACATGTATATTAAGTACACTCTCAATCACACAAGTCTGTCAACTCCATGTACTCCCACAAGAAATTAAACAGGTCCGTTAATGACGGAGACAAAGATACATTGCTAATAAAAATTCAGGTAACATCTCTTTTATCCTTTTCTTAAACCCTGCCATGTGTGGGTCTTAAACCATCTCTCTTCCTCCTGGGAGATGCTTTATATTTTTTTGCTGCATCATTTTAAAAAAATACACCATTATTTGCTTATGACAGGTGCTTTTTCATTTCCTCCGCCCTAATGGCAAAACTGCGGGGACACCATTATTTATTTGTCCTGATCGCTTTTCATTTTTAAAAAATGTACACTTTTTCCAAATTCCTAACAGCACTTCCCATATGTTCCCGGTTACATCCCGTACCTGTGTTCTCTTGTTGCACATGTTTTAGTACATGGCGTGCTGGCCAGATTGTGGTTGTGATTTATTTTTTGATTGTATGTGAACTCCTGAGCTATTTTCCTAACCTCAGTTTTCCAGTGGTGGTTAGGCTGCCAGTGTAAACTGCTGTTCTTGTACAGTAAATTATGTTTGTACCCTGCTTCTTATTTTTGCTACCACATTTCCCCCCTTTGAGCCTCTGTAGGCTCACTTCCAGATTAATTATTACATGCTAAGTCCCAGTGAGAGAGCCGAGAGGAGGGGAGGAGTGATTAAACTTGGGCAGAAACTAGCCAGTCTATCTAAGCAACCATCCCAACAACCTCCTGAATCCAACAACGGGACAGGAATGCTGATACAAAAACTCTCCCTTAGAAGAGAGGAGAGGTAAAAATACATCAGCCTCCTCTAACTGAATATAGTTACATTAATTTTATACATATGGTAGCTATCAATCTAAACATTGAATGATGACTTAAAACATTTTTGAGCCCCTGTTTCTAAACAGCAAAATGAGATCAACTTTCTCATTAGTCCGCAATTTCCTGGCCACCGCTTTTATCTGATCTGGCGTTTGTTTAGCGTAAGCAGGACATAGGTTTTATACAAATTGAGAGGTAATCTAATCGGCGTTAATCAGTCTAAAGACTAAGTATAAGACATAGATTTCACAGTGAATTAGTAACACTTACAAATCATTCTTGGTTATTGTACTGATTTTGATTACATGTTTTCCGTTATAGTCGATTCAGACCTCATTGACTCGCTGAGACCTAACAATCCAGCAGGCTCCCCAATGGCCTTCCTGCTGCTCAAGTGTTGCCGCTATAAAACCGATTTGCCCAAGCACCACTGACCAGTACCTGTGGGTGATTTGTTGCAGTCTGCTTAAGCATGTCCCCCATCACATGCGCTCTGTGGTCCCCCTCCACAGGAATTTCTGTCTTTGTTTGCTTTTGACAGAAGTGTATTTTGTTACCCGCATTTTCCTGAACTATGGTGGCGAGGCAAATCACTGCCTTTATTTCACAACGAGATTCAGTGTGGTCTGATTCTTGTCTGAGTACATACATACATTACATTAAAACATTATCTTACTACCATAAGTGCAGCTATATCTAGATCAGCCATGGGTTTTGGTGCACAATCAATGTTCGTAATGCAAAGTGTTTGATCGATTAACATAAGATACTTTACTGAGATGATGTATGTTTCTTCTTCTTTGGTCCAAGTAGCCTCGGCGTTGGACCAGTGGACAGAGGAGAGGTTACTAGCACATCATTCAGCCACCGGCCTTTTTAGCAGAGGGTGTAGTGCGTCTGTGTGTGTGTGTCTCTTCTTCTGTGAGTGCAAATACCAATCATGTGTGTCCTATATATCTGCCATTAGTGAGGCAGCACATAGCTCCTGATTGTGAAACTATCTTTGTGTGTATAATCAGTGTTTGTGTTCTTAAACCCAGGTGCTTTGCACACCGTAGAGGGTCATCACTGTGGAGAGGTTGCAAGCACATTCGATGCACAGTGATCTGGCTCCGCTTTCTTCAGGCAGTATGAGCCATGCAGCCATCTCCATTCTCGGTCCAGACGTGTGCTGCATAGCTGTTCCTGAACAAGGGATCCCCCAAGTCTTGGGCAGCCCGCGGGTGGTGTTTCCAGCACTCCCACCCGATTTTTCCCGGCCTCACGCCATGCTCGCAGAGTGGATTTCCGAACGGGCAGTTGATCGGGCCGCCCACAGCGTTTACTGGTCTCCCGTACTCAACTTGGTACATGTTGGGTCCCGTCTGTATAATATTGTCCATGATGCGTGTCGATGGCTGCTCGCACTGTTTGGCGGATGGCTCAGCAGCGGCCATCCATGCCAAATCATCAGCTATACTGACCTCATCTTTGTCATTACCCTCAGGTTCCATGGTAACTGTGAACTGCCCTGGTACAGTCTTTGTGACAAATGACTTGATCAGCAGGATCACGCAACATGTGGCAAATATAATCACCAGCAATATTAGTCCAATAGTCATCCCTATTTTTGCCAGTATTCCTTTCCATGAATTCATGTCCATCCAGTCCCACGTGTTGCTGCCCATTGTCCTTGACCTCCGTTCTTAATTGCCACAGTTTTGTCATAGCTACCATGAAGGAACCCTCTGGAGAGGTGTTGTTTGGTATGAATGTGCAACATTGTTCCCCAAACATCACGCAGACCCCTCCCTTCTCAGCCAATATCCAGTCTAACACCTGTCTGTTCTGCTATGCTACTCTACTTGTGGCATCTAATTGCTCACCCAGAGCTGTCAATGCCTCATCCGTGTAGTTAATGAATCTCTGCTGGTTATAGTATATGTAGTTTATCCACATTTTTATTTATTGTATTGATTCAAACCCTGCAGCGATCTCGTCTCTAGCTTTGAACTCTTTGGGAATACCGCGAGGTTGGCCTATAGCATCTAATGTTACACCTGGATCCGGCACATATGCTCTTCTAGTCCTATGGTATCTTACGACCTCCAGAAAATCTTCATTGGTGTCTATTACGGTTATTTGTTAGGCCATCATCACTCACACACAAACGCCTGACCATTCTACTGGGAGGGTAGGCAACAGACCTTTCTCTGTCACACACCCACCATAGGTCGGCTAAAGCCTTGGTTTGATTATATAATCGCGCAGCTAATCCCTTAGCTTCATCACAAGGTGGTATTATATCAGTTGTGTTGCAGGGCCCCCAGGGAATAACACTAGCCTTTTCTTTTCTATGTCTGCTGCCTGTCTATCTGTTAGCGACCATTTTTCATACTGATCGCACAGCTCGCCAGATTTGTATTCAGAGGATCCTTGAAGTATCATGCAAATATAAGGACAGTAGGGGATCCTGCATGGTCTCATGCAGTTGTAATATGTATCCCCGCAACTATCTGGGGTACAAAGCAGGATCTGGTACTCGCACATAATTTGGCAATCACGTTCCTGTTCGTCATTCCATGTGCCACATGTGCTTCTGGTGTATGGAGCGGGTGCTATTTTTACTATGGGCTGCGCTGCCGCACATAAGTAACATTCTTTTTTCTTCATCTGAGTCACCGAAAAGATAGCCCATTTGTACCACGCATTACCTTCTGCCTTGTCCTATCTGTCCTTAGTCACTCTGCCTATTTCCTGTTTTAAATTTTTTTCTTGTTTTTTTTATTCTATCTTTTGGTATTATCTGGTCTAGTTCTGCTTCCATTATTGCGTTTCCTGTCATTACAGTCCGTTGCTTTCCGTCTTGTACTATTTGGCTGGCTATTAGTCTAGTTATTTTTACTGGCTGGTACCATTGTTTTACTCTGTCCTTATTTACCCAGGTTAGCGTTTTGTCATTAGACTGTCTACATTTACTTTCTACACCCGTTATGCTTAAATTAATGCTTTACCCTTTTTTCTTGCCTTTTGGTTTTTTACAATATTCTGTCGCTTGAGTGCCTAGGTGCCATTTTATTGCGTTCTCTACCTCTATACGCCATTCCGAAATGGTTTCTCCTGTCCCTTTGTTCTTTCGTACCCAACATGCAGCGGTAATGTTCCATTCTCTCTCCTCAGTTCTCCAAGGCATTACAAGAGTCATGAGTGCTGCTGCGTTCCCAGGGTTTTTTCCACTGTCTGTGGCTTGGGTGCCTTTGTGACGGCTTCAGTGTGTGCCGGTGCAACAAGTCTTTTGTCAACACTCAACTGCCTGCCAAGGTAATCCACTGTTTGTTGGCAGAACTGCAGTTTTGTCTTTGCTAACCTTATGGCCTCCTGTTGCTGTTAGCACTGCAATTGAGTCTTTCTCACATTGTTCTCTGTGTGACTACATATTAGTAAGTCCTCTACATACTGTATGAGAGTACTGGGTAGGTCTAAATGTTGTAGATCTTGTGCTAGCACTCTGTTGAACACTGTGGGACTGCAATATCCTTGTGGTAACCTGGTGTAAGTGTATTGTTGATGCTTGTATGTAAATGCAAACAGATGTTGTGATTCAGGTGCAATTAGTATGCTGAAAAATGCAGAGCACAAGTCAATTACTGTATACCACTGTGTGTCAGGTGGTATATTGGACAGTAATGTGTGTGGATCTGGAACTATGGGTACCTCTGCTTGAACGATAGCGTTGATGGCGCGTAAATCATGAGTGGGGCTTTTTAATTGGAAATATGGGGGTGTTACATGGACTTTTAGTCTTTATTACTGCCCCAGCTTTCAACAAGCCGTCAATTGTGGGCTTGATCCTAGCTATTGCCTGTTGTTTAATGGGATACTGTTTCTGGTATGGCGACTTAATTTCTTGTTTCAGTGTAATGTGTACTGACTGAGCTGAATGCACACAGCCCACATCTGTCTTGTGTTTAGACTATACTATCTCTAGTACTTGCTGTAACAGTGTTTCATGTATTGGCATGAGTGGCAATTGAGTTGGAGGTCTGTCGGCCGGCAGAATTCTTTCTGCTAGCCCTTCATCACGGTTTTGATTGAAATTCGCATAAACTGTCGGTCTGGGGAAACGTGAATGTACTTGTTCGCGGTGGGTGTCCATTCAGGAATCTGTGAAGCTGTAGCTACCATTGGGCCTAAGTGATTTGACTCCCATCCTTCTGCTACAAGCAAAGTCATGTGGAGAGTTCTGGACTTGGAACCACTGACGTAGAGATGGTGGCAGAGTCATTGCAGCAGCCGCTTCTTGGGGTCCTAAGTATATGGCCTGACCTTCGATCTTGAATTGTCTTCTGTTTAGGACATCTTCCCAGCACTCCTGGTAATCCGTATGTGTGCATTGCTCGTCAAACATAAGTGTGCAGTGTAATGGCATATGTGGGCTTACATCGTCAACAGGCTTGACGTTTCCCTATAGTGGTCGTGGCTTTTCAGCCTTGTTGAAGTGGTTACGTATTCATGGAGCCCAGAGCTTCCACTGGTGCTGCAGCATGGAATCTTGTTGATTTATCCGTAGCCAGTACACCACGGTGTGTTTTTGCTGTGGCGACATTGCTATCATTGAGCTCTGCAGGTTTTCGGGGATGTCTACATATACGCCATCTGGTGTGCACATGATGGTAGCTTTCAATGAACACAAAATGTCTCTTCCCAACAGATTTACTGGAGTGTCAGCTGAGTACAATATTGGAGCAGTGACGGTTCTGCCCGCAATTCGCATAGTTACCGGTCTTGTGAGAGGAATTATCTGTGGTTTCCCAGAGAAGCCAATTGTCTTAACTGCTGAGTTAGAGAGGGGAAGGCCGGAGCCAGTTTTGCCAATACATTAATAGGTGGCACCTGTGTCCACCATAAATTGGAAGTCTTGCTGATTTATTGTAACTGGTATGGTGGGCTCTTGTAATGGTTGGGCAGATGCTATTGGTAACATTATCTTCCCCTCTGGCTTCTCTGGGGACCCCTAGTTGCGCCAATTTTCTGCTGGTCCTCATTCTTCGTCGATAGGTGTTGGCCTATTCGTCTGTTGGGTTATGTCGTTCCTCCATGGGTTGGTGGGACAGGTCCTTCTGCGATGTCTAGTCCGGCTGAACCCCCAACATTCTTCCTCATTGTCTGGAGTTTGTGGTGGTGGGCCCTGATCAGAGCGCTGTTGTTGTCCTGTTGGGCCCCTTCCTCTGTTCTGATATGCTCCACCCCTCTGGCCTCCTCTTCCTCTGTATTAGCCTCTCCCCCTTTGGGGTTGAAATCCACCTCCTGGGTTATTAACATACGCATTTATGGTGCGGGGGCAACGTTTAGGGCTCCCGCTGCCATCGTTCCTGGTACTTGTGAGTTTTGCTCCTGTTGTGCTGATGTAAGCACCGGTGCCACCACTGCTGGGATGGCCGCAGCCTGTTCTGTCAACACTAGTTGGGCTTGAGTCTTGTTGCAATCCTTTTTTACCTTGTTGAGTTCCCCAACTTGTAATTGGGAAAGCTTTTCAGCTAGCTGCTTACTCTGTGCCTCAGCTTCTTGTTTTTCTTTTCGGTAGATTGCCTCATGATGGACTATATGTTCTGCAAACATAGGCCATTCCAGTTTCATCAGTCCTACTACTCTGTCCAGTAGCTTCTGTACCTGCTGAGGCAGGCCCTTCTTTACCATCAGTTTGAACAGGGTTTGTGTCATGACAATGTCATTCCAGTTTTTTCCTGTTTCCTCTCTCCATTTGCGTTGGTAGTCAGCCAGGTACGTCTGCACACTGTCTTCATCCTTCAGCATTTCCCCGTCCAATTTTTCATGGATCGCAGCTATCCGGGTAGCGCTGTCGAAGCTCTTTTCATAGGACATCCCTGTACCCGCCGAACGGAACGTGGTCAGAGGAATGCGTTTTACCTAACAAGGATGTCTGTTAACGCAAAGATGTCTTGAGTTGCGTGTTTCCCAACAAGGTGCATCCATAGGGCCTTGATGTCTCCTATGGCCAGTCTGACTCCTCCCGTTCCTTTCTCTAGGGCAGTGATCCATCTTCCAGCTCCATCTGTGATGGTCGGCAATCGTCCTGCTAGCCCCTCTATGTCCATGTACTGCCATGGTGTGTACTGGGCCAGGCCCCCCTTCAGGACTAAGGGGACCGTACCTACTGCACATGCTCCATCGTTCAGGCCTTCTTCCTGGTCCTGCTGCATCTCCTGTGGTGGCTCCCATTGGATCAGAAGCTCCTGTTCACTCTGTGGGGCCGGGAGGTCTGGTCTTCTTAGGTGTGAGCTCCCACTTCTCATCACACGCCGCGACGAGTCGTGTATGCGTTCCTGTTATTTTTATATTGTCTTCTGCATACGTCTTTGTGTGTCTTCAAAGGACTGCATGGTCTTCTCCAAATTGTCCATTTGGGCCTGATTTAACTCAATGAAAGCTTGTGTCTTCCTTTGTATGCTTCCTTTGTCGCTCCCAATTTCGATTCATAGCTCCCCATGGACCATGCGTTTCGCTTAGTTTGTGCGGGGTTGGCCCTCCCTCCTCTTTTTCATTTTCGTCACCACTGACTTTTTCTACTGCCGAGTCATGCTCTGAATACCCATGGGCTGGAATGGAGGTTAGCATTTTTGCCTTGGATTTGACTGTCGGCAGGCTTTGAGTCCTGTTCGCAGCTGTCTGCCATCTGGGCATATTCCAGTGGGCTTCTTCTGCGGTGGGCTCGTGCCTGTGTTCTCTGCGTTGATGTGGAGCACTCGCTTGTCAGTGGCGTCAGTTTCGACATGGAGGAACTTGTGCATTCTAGGGCCTCTGGGTCCCGTGCTATGATCCTGTATGGCGGAGGCTCTGATATCACATCTGGGCGTGGGCAGTGTTCCTGCTGAAATGGTTCCGTCTGCTGTAGTGGGCTTGTCTGTTGTGACCGGTTCGTCCACTGCTGCTGGTCGGGCTCTGCTGCTTGACTGCCTGCGTTAGTTTTACTGTACCCCTTAGTGGCGCGAACTCTATCTGCCCTTCCTCTTTCATTTCTTCTGGCTCTGCGCCCGCATCTGCTGTTAGGATGTATAGGCCCGCCCTGGATCCGCCTGGGCCTCCTGGGTATGGTGGTGGATTTGGTGCCAGGTACAACGTCTTCTGGTCTGTTCCCTTTTTTTATTAAATCTGCTATTGTTCTTTATCTGCCTGCTTCAGAATGCTTCTTATCGTTTTAAGTGACTCTCTGTACTGCTTCCCTTCCTCCTGGAACCAGACCATCACTTCATTCTCCCTTATTCTCTTGCCTATCCTCTTGTCCCTTAGGTCTTTGGGTTTGTGATGTTTTATGATCGCTTCTACTTCATCACAGCAGGTGGAATCAAAGGTTCCCTCTTGTGGCCACTGTTGGCCACCGGTGGATTTTCTATTCAATTTTTTCATGTATTTCTGAATCTGCTTCTTTTGATCTGGGTGGCGCTTAATTATTAAGTCCATGGGCGTCGTTGCCTTTACTTCCATGGTGCTCCTGCTCCTTTTCATCTTTCCTGCCTGTGCCCCCATGTAGCCTTGTCTGTTAATCGATTTAGGAATTTCTGGCCCTTCGTTTGCTTCTCTAGTTCTTATTACCACAATTATTTGGCCTACTGTGACCCCTGCCTTGTATTTTGGGCCTGACCCTGGTGCGAACGTTAGTCTTTCTGATTCGTCATTGTCTTTGACTCTCTTGATGTCAGCCCACTTAGTTGGTCCCCACCTTACAGTTCTTGGGCTTATGACGATACACAGTTGGGGGTTTTTTAGTATTCTGTCTTGTCCCTGTATGCCGAATCCCTGTGGGATTCCTAAGTGTTGCTATTGATAGGGTTGCTACGCTGTCTGGATTGTCACACAATCTGGTCGGTCCTGCAGTAGGCTAAGTGTTTCTGCTGTCCACAGTTGTCGCAGTACCAATGTCCACCTTGTTTCTGGGAAATCTGCTTGAACCTGTTCCAAATTTACCCACTTTGTGAGTTGCCACAGTTTTAAATTTATCAGTTGCGCATCCTGATAATTTTGTTCTCCTTCTGAATCGATGTACATGCGTTCTAGCCAAAAATGTTTTCTCAGTCCTTGCGTTTCTCTATCTCCCATTAAGATTGCCTGTAGCTATATTTTGTATTTGTCTGTCATAATCTAAATTGATTGTTTTGTTCAAAACGAAACTGAAACTACAGGTTTAATTGCATATGAGTATACATATATAATACACAATAAAGCAGCAACTGACCTGTTGTATCCCCTGCTGCACAGAGACACGCCCCTAGTTCTGTGGGTCAGGAACCAAATGCCTGCTTGTCCGGCTTCAGCAGCCCCCCTCTTCCAGGCAGTTGGATGAACACCAGGAGCCTTTAGACAAGTGGCTTGCTTGGATGGCTCTCAAAGGGGCCTCCTAAATGGAATGAACGTCAGTATAAGCATTCACATGCCAGACGAGCTGAGGCTGCAGCTGCCACCCCTACCTTTCTGAGCTGACTGGGCTCACTCTTCTAATTTTGTGCAATCTTTCCTGTCGCATAACTTCCCATTGTTCTCTGTCTTTACTAAACGTACAGTTTGGAAATAATTTTTCTCTTTTGATTAGCCACTTTTCTGTACAGAAATACCCTGGATTTCCAGAACTCTGATTAAGATCTTCACATACAAACTGTCAGCTTTATCTGTTAAAAAATTAATCACTTGAGCCTGCATGGCAACTACAGTTCCTTTATACAAAATCACAACTTTATATGAGAGCCAACTTTATATGAGAACTGATCGTTATTTATATACAACACTGTTTACACATTTCAGACGGGTCTTCACTATGATGCGTCTGATCATAAGATTCACAAATTTTATAGTACACTGAGATTATAACACAAACCATTACAAATACTTCATACATTGTTATATAGTTCCGGAACACAGAAAATAAATCCCTTTTAACTCATCTGCCTTTTCGGCACCGACAGCATTTTACAAGTATTATTTCTCATTACTGTAATCTCTAAACCACTTGCGCAATCAAATTCCAACAGTTCCCAAAAGCAGCGAACCTGCGCTTCTCTCTCCTACATGGGTTATTACGGTAATCTTAATAGCCCGACACACGCAGGCTCCGTCCGGTTGCACACACACACAGCACAAAACGAAAGCGAGGAGATCAGAATAAAAGAGATATTACAAGCGGTCATTTCTAGCAGTTTTAACAAAATAAATTCAGGCGGCCTGTTTGAGCTGAGGTGTAGAGGGGTCAAAGCACTGTAAGCGTTTTAGCTTTCCTTTGTAAAGCCATCTACAACGTGCGTTCTACCCACTCTAACTGCTATCCACATTATTATGAATGCTACAACCCAGAGAGCCAAAAATATTTGGACAACTCTATACGTGCACCATTTAATTAATTTGTCTGTTCTAAACCATTTTGCCATATTGCCTGATCCTTGTTGAACAATCAAGTTCTTTGTCGTTGTCATTTCTTAATCATTATAGGCTACATATGCTATTGGTCTTGATTATGCTATTCAGCGAAGTAATTGTTTGATTAGCTACTCAAGCTAAATAAACAAAAACAAGTATAATGCTATAACCTATAGGCTACCCCGCTTTTTCCAATGCACCAGCTACATATAAATCAGTGCTACACATTTTATAACACAAAGAAAAATGCTAGTACAGAAAAACTTTAATTCATATTTGTTATTCAGTTCATTGCTTGCTTGATAATTACGAACTAGAGTTAGAGTTAAGAATTAAATGGAATCAAGTTGACATTAATGTCTGTATAAAGGTAAGGTTACAAAAGGCCTATTTTACAGCCGACGGTACACCACAAGATCATAATGTAGGCTAGTTGACATGGTTCCTTACCGGGGGATTCAATAAACTGAAAGAAGATGTCGGAATGATACCGGAGGCCACTGAGTTCTATCGTTTGTTCACTTTAACCACTTTAGGGACAGGACTCGAGTAGCTTACTGTTTGGTTTATTTTGCCAAAATATCTTTAGGAAACAACGTGTCAATGTAATTTTCTGACATTATAATAAAAATAACAACAATAGTTAGCTTGATCTACGATGTGTCCCCACTGTGAACAAACGCAGCATTTTCCCCCTTGCTGGCCCCGACCCTCAACCATGATAGAATATAGAATGAATCTATAGTCTATTTATTGTGCTAGGGGAGCCATTGCCGGGGCAAGACCTCCAGAGCCCGGCATGCACTAGGTTGACTTAGTTTTGTTTGAATTACAGGGCCTAGCGAACTGTAGGCTGTGGGCAAGACTGCTGGTTAAATATAGGCGAACTGCATAAAGTATTTAGCAGATGGCTAACATCAATTGGAATACGTTAACTCACCAACAGGGGGGTCTTACCCACCACATATATTTTTTGTTTTGGGGAGCTATTTTGTTATTTATTTTTATCTATTTAAAATTTCAGGAAGGAATGAATTTTAGCCATTTATTTTTCTTGTCCGGAGGTTGTGTTCTCAGCAGATTGTGCAGTGTTCGGTTAAACTGCTAGCCATTAGCCATTGCCTTCCGGGTGTGAACCTTTCTGCAGAAGCACAATTGGGCCAATTTCCGCCTGTTTTGCACTGTTCTGTTTAAAGCCTTATAACCCCAGATGTGCACATCACACACACACATGTATAATGGCTTAAATTTCAGTCAGCGCAGTTGTACTCCGAGGATCGGGGTTCGCGCCCCGGTCCTGCCATATCCGAGCGTGGCCGGTGCCCTGTGGAAGCGGCAATTGGCAGCCGCTTCCGGGTGGGGGGAGGGGCTCGGAGAGAATCACTGCCTGCACGGGACCCAGGCGAGTCGCGGTCAGGAGCTCGAGGAGTCGCGCCCTGTAGAGGACGTGGCGACCTCCTTCCTACTACTAGTACCGATAGACGGGATTGTGTAACGGTGGTTCTCTAGCGGTTGCTACATGGGGGGGAATTGAATTAGAATAGGGGTTCAATTGGCTACTAAAAATTGGGAGAAAAAGGGAAAAATCAGAAACAAATTATAAAAAATAAAAAAAAGAAGACCCCTGTACCATTTAATATCATTGCTTAAAATTATTTGTTTACATAATATTTATATACATTATGGGCTGTAAATGCACAAAATACTTGCCACTGTACACCGGCCACTGTATACCGCTCAGACATTGCACCAGTATCTCATCTTTAGCCAGTAACATCTCTGGCATCTCAAGCTTCTTTGACCTGTAATTGGACATATTTTTCTTTGTTGACCGCAGGCCCCGGCTGGAAAATGCAATGGGCCTACGCTGGCCCCCCTGGTCTTGAGACAGGACAGCTCCTAGTCCCAAATGACTTGCATCAATTTCCAAGATGAATGGTTAGCCGAAGTCTGCGTAACCGTGCAAGGGGCACTCACTAACTTGTCCTTGAGTAGTTGGAAAGCCTGCTCACAAGACTCACTCCAATGCTGTTCGAAAGGAACCAGAACTATTTGGCTTGGCTTCTTCCGGCTCCCTTTGCAATTCTCCCACCACTTTATGTAACGGGGCGGCCAGTCGGGAAAATCCCTCTACAAAACTATAATAGTATGATGCAAACCCAAGAAAGGAATGAAGATCAGTGGTGGGTCTCCTCCACTCTGACACAGTGGAAATATTTTTCAGGGGTTGTGGCAACCCCATCAGCAGAGATGATATGTCCCCGATATTTAACCTTACTGGAAGAAGTGACATTTTTTAAGCTTCAGATTGTGTTCTAGATGTTAAGATGTCGAGAAAATGACAATGTCATCCAAGTACAGGAGTAGAGTCTGGAAAATTTGATCCCTAAAGATCCACTCCATAAGCCGCTGAAAGGTGCTTGGTGCATTACATAACCCAAAGGGTATTCTCTGGAACTCAAATAGGCTAAAGGGGGTGCAAAATGCTGTCTTCTCCTTGTCCTGGTGGTCAGCCATTGGGACCTGATTGTACCCACTTGCTAGGTCTAAGGTGCTAAACCACTTGGCCCCAGCTAAAGCATCAAGTGATTCTTCTATTCTTGGCAAGGGATATGCATCTTTGTGAGTCTTAGCATTACGTTGGCGATATAGTTTATGCAAAGGCGGATGGAACCATCTTTCTTTTGCCTGACCACAATGGGGGAGGAGTTGTTCTTGATTGGAGTACAGGGACACGTATTGGTCAATCAGAATCAACGTTGGTGTGCTGGCGAAAACATAAGTAGTTCCGGTGCATGATTTGTGCATGTTGCTAGGAGACGCGCGTGTTAGTATAAGGGATAGAAATTAGCAAAGTAAAAGTTGATTGTTGCGAGAGTGTTTTGATACAGGTCTTGGTTTAGGAGGAGCTTGTTGAAAGTGAAAACCCTTCTAATTGTGTTAAACGTAGGACCGTAGTGTTCATTTTGTTGCCCATGAGGGAAAAAAATAAACATCCCAGTATCTTCTCTAATGCCACAGAGTTTTTATTATTATTCCTGTTTTATCTCGTGCGCGGTAGCTGCTGATTGAGGATTGGTGGATGTGAGTAGCCTACAACTTGTGTGTTGACATGCAAATAGTTTCGGAGCTATAGTAAAAAATGTAATAAAATAACCCCTGAATCGACGTATCCCATTTTGGGGTATCGTTGAGCGAATTTGTAAACATTTTTTGTTCTTGTGTAGCTGCGCAGTTAACGCCATTTGTCCTGGCCTCACTTCCACAGTTTGTTAATTGAATTGTGTACCGTGCTATCGGGCTAATGTGATTAAATTGTCCCACTGCAACGTTGCACAAAGACTAGGGGAGAGCGAGTTAGTTAGCTAGTTACTGCCAGTTCGTTTTTCGTTTTGGGGTTGCTTCATTTGCTCTGTGAACAATGCAGTGTGTTGCTCCTCAGTCTTATTTTTCAACCGTGTGGGTACTGTATATAGCTAGAGTTTTGTAAATAACATGCTTATTGAGCTAGGGGCGTTTACGCAGGTAACCGCAAATAATAATAAACATAAAACACTTTTTTTTTTGTTTATATGGCGGGTAATCTTCATTTGATAGAAAGTGAGAGTGTAGCTGAGGGGCTACACAACCCTGACTGTATTCAATTAACAAGCTAACAAACACTAAATGACTAAACAAGAATACTCTACAAATGGCGGACACTCAATTAACTAGGCGGGGAGACACGTGTACCAAATATAACAATAAAACATTTAATACACATAAACACACATACCACATACAATATTTATATCCCTAAGCTAATACAATTTATAATAGCAACCAATGTCCGAATCAAATGTGGTCCTAAACTAATGGTACCAGTTTGTTGGAGCTCTGGTGGGGGGAGAAGATGGCGGACGATGAAACGATGGGAAACGAACATCCAGGGAAGGGACGAGGACGGAGACAATGTTCGCTGAAGCAGACGAACGCGGCAGTCAGGCAGTGACTGGACGGGGATCCCGCTCGGATCTGGTCCCGATAATTCAACACCACGACGTTATGCACAATAGCCAGTTAGCCCCTTAGCTTCAGGCTAACTAACGTGTAGTCCACTGTAGCTAGCTGAATCCAGACGCAGCTAAACTCAGCTCAAAGTCTCTTCACAGTCCTCTGATATCTACACGCCTGCAGATCTAACTCGAAGCACATTCACTTCACCTTTTCCCTAAACTATCTAACACTGCCGCTTCCCACTAGAAGCTAAACAATGTCCCGAATTCGTAATTACAGCTCACTAGCAAACCCGCTCTCTCGTTCCACAACTTCGCATTACAGTCTCAACTCTCTCACGCTGTATATATTATAAGTGCGTAGGCTCACGCTGCCCTACGGTGCGGCACAAAGGACAAACGAAAAGCAAATAGAAAACACTCATGCAAATGAACAATATAAAATGATCTCTTATACAAAGATATAGAAAACAAATACAGAAAATAATAAATGTGGACTTAATCTACCACTGACTGTGAACTACTGAACTGAGTCTATTAAAGTCATCTGGGCCTCCAGAACAGAGAGAGTAAAATATTTTTTGAGGATACCATCTAATAGTACCTTTTCGCCTTTAATGTTGCAGAATTGAAACAGCTTGTGGTATTGGGATGGCAATCCTTGCAACAGTTGGTGCAGCGATTAGCTATTGAAAATTATATTCCTGTTGACGTTGTAGAGCTGGCATCTGATAGTTCTGAGGTTCAGTCAGGTGAAAAAAACTGGGAATTGGCACTATGTGAAATTGCATTAAAAGAACGTGAAATGGCGTTAAAAGAAGCGGCCTTAGAACGTCCATCTCATTGCATAACTCCTTCCATAGTTGGAGGCGAATAAAACCATCCTGTCCCACTCAGAAATCCTGTCTGAAGTCTGAATCAAACGCTCGTTTTGTTTGCCCTTGAATAGTTGTCCGCGTTATCAGCATTTGGATTTGGAATAGTTTGTTAGCTAAAGTGTTTATTTTTTCCCGCTCTCCTTATCCATATACCAATTGTATCCCTCTCCCAATCTTTCACCTTTTTATCCATCCCTCCGTGGTGCTAGCTAGTGACATTAGCCTTCTCCTTGCACAGCTCAGCATGGAAACAAACTAATCACTCACGTGTCGTTTTTACTTGGTGCACTGCTCATTCGTCAGATAATAATCGAAAAAAATTGATGGTTAAGATTTTGCCAAATAAACCATGCCTTGGAAATGGTTTTGTCAGATTGTTCAGTGGCTGGTTACAGTAACAAAAATGCCATGCACATCATTTTCGTTCGATTAGCAACCAAAATTTATGAATGGGCCTTTAAATAAATTTTTAAAACTCGATAAAACCTACCATTATTTAATGATTTGTGTGGAACATGCATTTGGTGAAACTTTGCCTTGCAATTTAGCTTGCTTTAAAAAGACTAATGTTAGATCAAATGGCTTAGCGTTTACGTTAACTTAACTTTGATTGCGAGCTTGCGTGTGGTATTTTACTTTGAATTGATTGCATTAATTCCTCGCCGGGTTCAAACCTATGGTTCAAACCACAGAACTGTATAAGAACATGTCGGCCTGGATGACGTCGATGGCACTGGGGTTGAGGGCGTGGATTTAGACCACACCCCTACAATCCTGAGTCCTTTCAAGACTGAGTTTATTAGCTGACTTTGAGAAACTGAAACCAGAAAATTAACTGGCCTTGAAAGAACTTGCTTTAGAATGGGAATTGGCATTAATGAAAAAAAATTGCAACAGAAAACTTGGCACTAGAGTGAGATAAATTGACAGAGCGATGTCACTCTCTAGGCCAGACTTGGATGTGTCAATGATTAGCTCTATGTTAATGGACGACAGCTCCGTATCACGTGGGCCATCGTTGTCTGATATCACACGTAACCTGCGCTTAATTCTAAAATTCAGCTAAAAAGATCCAGACACATTGTTTGTGCTGTTTGAACGGTTAGCCAAATCTTGTAGCTTGCAGTCTGTTCTGACAGGTAAGGCCTAAGAAGCATATATGGTTAGAGTGCAGTGTGGTGCGTGCACTGAGGAGCCGCGTTAACTGCTCAATTCAAATGACCGCTACAGAGACTGGGTTGTAGTATGAACGTTCCAATGCTGCTGTAACAAGCACTAGTACTTGAGCTCGATAACAACATAAGCTAGCTCAACGTTAACGGAATTTAAAATGAACAAAATGACGAAAACGTTTGCTCCATCATCTGCTCTGAAGTTCAAACTACTTCAATATCAATTGTAGCCTACACTTTCCACTATTTAGAATCATAGGTTGACTCGACTATACGACTATAACGTTGTTTGTATCAAGTACAATCATGCTTTGATTCTTATTCTTATATTGTATGTATTATGGGTATTACTGGGTTGAAAATATCACTGTAAACCCCTTAGTTTGATAGAAAAAGGCAGGAGTTTCATCATTATAACCTACGGGAACCATATTAACGAAACCCCTGGCTCCTATCGCCTCTTCAGTTCCAAAAGCCTATAGCCTAACAGTTACTGGTTAAAGTTTTAGGTTTATATGAGATAGCCTAACTGTACTTGTTCAACTAAAATACCTAAACGGAATTTATGAAGCTTGCCTGTTACTATTATACCAGCTAAATACATTTTTAAACGGAACTAACTTGCTGCATCTGCAACGTGGAGCAGCTAGCCTCTCTGGTTTTATCTTCGCAGTTGGCTACTGCAATAGCCTGGATAATACAGACAGATAATAGTTTACAGTTAGCTATGTAGGTAACTTATTTGACTCATAAAGTTAGGAAGTTTTGAGCAACAAAAAAAGTGCAAAGTTTTTTTTCTAATGATAGGGAGAAGTTTACGGGAGAGTATAATTCTGAGGGATACCTCCCCCCATGCCCCAACATGATTCCCTGCTCATGAAGGGTGATCACAAGTAAAAATTTAATCAATGCGTACATTAACATTTAGATGTATGCTATGGAATCTGGTTTTAAATAGCAATAAAAAATGTATTGCTGGTTAAATTTAATCTACAAGCCAGGCCTAAATTGAGGCAATTTGCTATAAGCTGTCGAATTAGAATAGGTTACACGTCGTCTTTGACATCACGATGTGTCAACCATTTCCGATGCCGATAAATTTTAGTTTATAGGTAGGCTATCGTACATCAGCCCAACCCTATTGCTATATATCAAAGCAATTTAAAGAAAATTCTTTGCAACAATTAAATAATTTCTTGATTTTAGGCCTATTTCTGCTCTCAAAACTCATGGGGAACAACCATTTTGTGACTGCTTTTTTAAAAACAATTCTCCTGGGGGTGCATGCCCCCAGACCCCCTTAGTAGAGGCTTAGCCCCCCTAAACATATATTTCTGGTGACGCCCCTGCTCCTAATTATGTATTTGAACGCGTGTGTTTTTAAGTTCTTTCATCATTTTTTCCTTAAATGTATTAACATTGCAGGTTTGGCTCGTTATCATTTTCTTTGTCTTTTCTTAATTATTTATCAAATGGTTAGTTTTAGTGGCCATATATCCACAATTTCACCAATTAGGAGCCTATTGATTCACCTCAGTCTTTAATTTGATCAGTTTATTTGCCCCTCTTTTTGTGATTATTTGCAATATAGCACAATGAGAATATTGGACTTTTATTATTCATGACATGCAAAGCTATTGCTAGCATAATGTGGCTTAAGAGGATAAATAATCCCTCTAAATATATGATTTAAGAACAATTGACAGCTTGTTAAAATTCCGGGATTGCAATTGTGGTTGGAACGAAAACCAGCATACAGTGCTCCCCAGGACCGAGTTTGAGAACCACTGGCATAGATGACTATAACATTCTATTTTCAAATGTTATTCATGACATCATAACGCATTACCTATACTGCCTATATCCCCAAATACCTCGCCTCGGATTACTCTTTTACGTTTGATAAGTGGTACTTTAACTTTTACCTGAGTATTTTTTTATGTGGGCATTTGCACTTTTACTTAAGTTAAGGGTTTGTGTACTTCTTCCACATCTGCATATACTGTGTTTGAGTATTGTGATGTAAAGTCCATTGTACTTCCTAAAATCTGATTGAGAGCCATTAAAACAATCTAAATATGACATCTGGGCAACTTATGATGTGCTTGTTTCAAAACGGTTTTTCCTGTATGGCAGTTAAAGTACAATAAAACAAGGGGGCTGAATACTAAGGAATTGATTGTTTTCTGTTTCATATTTGTAAATATTTTGTAACAAATTGTAGATTTATTTTTCAGATTGACATTGCAGATTGATGTTGAATACCAGCAAAATGTTCTTTGGATCAATTTAGATTTATTTAAAAAATATTAAATGTGAAAAGTATGAAAGCGTATTTTAAAAATTAAATATGTGTAAAGTGTAAAGCCTGACACTGTAATATAGTGCAGAATCATACGTATTCCCAATCAAACCATAATGTTACTATATATCTCAAAATATATAATGATAGCAAAATTAGCAATGTGTACATAAATGATATATACGTAGAACTATACTGTAACGATAAACATATGCCTTCAAACATCTGGCATCACTGATTTCAGTGATATGTCTTGAAGAAAAAACTACAGATTTCAATATTCTGTCAGAAAACATTGAAAATGCTTCTGTCCATATACACTCAACAATTAAATAAAATGTTTATTTTGTTGACTTTATTCAAAATATTGTTTTTTGAAGGTGTGTGTGTGTGTATTCCTTAATTAGTTATAGTAAAAAACAACACAGAAATTAAGTTTTTTAAATTAAAAAATATTTTTAGAAATAGTTGCATGCAATATTACGGCATATTTGCAACTTAATCTGATTAACCCTTAAGCAAACAAAATATTTCTCATACACAAATTACCAACTGGGGTCAGATATGACCTCGCAACACAAGAGTATATTTTCTTTAAAATTATTTCACATTTTGAACTTTATAAAATCTGAATCAGAATTTCAGTCATATTTTGGTTTTAGAAAGAAATTTACTTCATCCAAATTCTACATGAATATTAAAATACCATCATATTAATATTGTAATTATTGGAACTATTCAGTATTTTTGTTTGTTTGTTTGTTTGTTTTAAACTACCAAAAATGAACCTTCATATGAAAACATCACCTGAACATGACTAGCGTCAGATATGACCCTGTGATGAAATTTGTAAAAACATAACATAATATAACCTATTTAATTTACTTCTTAGAAGAACAGTTTTGTATTTAAAAAATATCCGTTTAATTATTATTTTTAATGGGTGCAGAGAACTTTTTTTTTCTTGTCTCAAAATAAATTTGTTAACGACATTGACCTGTATTTAACAGGCAATCAGTGCACACAGGTCTTTCCATTTAACATTGGGTGAACTGTGTAACAATTGTTGCCATTTTTATACATGGTCCCCCCATTTTAGGGGGCCAAAACTAATTGGACAAATTAACATAAACTTAAAGTCATCATATTTAATATTTGGTTGCATATGCTTTGCATGCCATGACTTCCTGGCGAAATGGCTGTAAGTCATCAAGGGTCTGAGGTATCAAATGAGCCTCATTCCATCACTCTGCTGCCAGATATGCAGTAGATATTGACTTATTTTTCCATAGAATTCAATAGGAAAATAAGTAAGGAGAAACAACCCTTAAAGTGATCTATCCATATCTACTGCATATCTGGCAGCAGAGTGGTGGTTTGAGGCTCGTTTGATACCTCAGACCATTGATGACTTACAGCCATTTAGCCAACCATGTGATGCATACCGTTCCTGCGTAATTTACAGCTTAATCTAGTTCCACCCCCCAATTCCCATCGAGATCCATTCAAATGCAGAGAGATTATAGTATCGCTTGTAAGAGTACCTGAAAATACGATATCAAGAGTCTTTTGATGTTGTTGGGTCACAGACATCAGGAAGTCATGACATGCAAAAGATATGCAACCAAATATGAAATATAATACCTTTATTAAAGTTTATGTTAATTTGTCCAAATACTTTTGGTCCCTTAAAATGGGGGAGGGGGGCATGTATAAAAATTTATACAATTGCTACACAGTTCACCCGATATGGACGTAAAACCCCTCAAATTAAAGCTGAAAGTATTCACTTTAACCTCGGTTCCATTTAAAATACAATGTGCTGGACTACAGAGCCAAAACAACAAAAATTGTGATACTGTCCAAATACTTATGGACTTGACTGTATATTCTGAATGATGTGATTTAAAGAAGCCAGTGTCTGGCGTCAATCAGTCTGGGATCTGATTTTCCAGTTTCCAATGGCCTATCCAGGAAGCAGTCTATTGTACTGTTAATCAAGTCACCTTGTTTGGAATAGCTCTTGATCACCCACTCACCCAGTCTCTATTCTATATTCAGTACTATGCCGATCAGTATCATCAGAGTCCTTAACATAAGTTGACCAAAACTATCTGGGCATCAGGCATGGTTGAATTGAGAGTATTTGAGACTTGAGTGGATGACATTAACCTAGAATTTTACAGTGTAGTTATAGGCCCTCCAATATGGTATGCTTAGCAGTTTTCACTGCTGGAGATTGCAAAAGGGATTCACTTTGTTGTTCAATTATTGAAAGGTCCCACAGTAAAATCATATTATATTCAGTTACCGTAAACTATAACACAATTCTTATATGATTAAGGTGTTGGTTTGAACAAGGTTTTTGGTTTTGTGGAGTTTTATGGCCTCCAATGTATATAAACTGTAAAAGGTACACCAATTATGATGCTCAGTGTATATAGGGTCCACTCCTTCACTCCCCAGATAGGACTCACATAATTCCAGCAAGCAATAGGAAGCACAAACACCCCACTCACACGGTGCCACCCTGTCCCGGGTCAACAGTCATCCAAAACTCATCCTCCATTTACATACATACCCCTCCTCATGCACAAGGCATTAACACAGACACACACACTCACAGACATATATTTTTTATTACACCTACATTTCTTCTTATTATTCCAAGCAGGAGAAGGATCTGCCAGATCTCTGCTTCGGTTTTATTGGAAAATAGTCTTCAATATTATCCATCATAGCAACACACAGACACATACAAGCCTTGCTATCATTTAATTAGATTACAGGACACAAAAGGGTGCTATATGGCTAGACCTCCAGTAGATGGTTGAGTTCCAGACATCCCACTGACGAACAGGGAGCCGGAAGTGGATAGTTCATTCAGATAACTTAATCAGACATCAAAGTGAAATATTCAATGTAGAATACACATTTCTGTTTCCTGCATTTTCAATGTGAAATATCCACTGGAGAATACACAGGTCTGTCTCCTGTCTTTTCAAAGTGAAATATTCAATGTCGAATACACATTTCTGTCTCCTGACTTTCCAAAGTGAAATATCCACTGTAGAATACACAGGTCTGTCTCCTGCCTTTTCAAAGTGAAATATCCACTGTAGAATACACAGGTCTGTCTACTGCCCAAAGGTGACTTATTGTCTGATTTATTTATTTGAATTAACAAACCTCCACTGAGCAGCAGAAAGTGGAGGTTAGTTCATTCCGATAACTAAGTCAGACATGAAAGTTAAATATCCAATGTTAACACACATTTCCGTCTCCTGCCTTTGGGATCAAAGGACTCAGAAAAGGTATTCAGAGTGATCCATTGCGCGCATGGTTGTTCAGTTACTCTGCGAACAAAATCGTATTTAGTGTGGCATTTGCCCATAATCGCTGATTGTCTTTTTGAAACTGCTGGATTAAACAATAAAACTGCAGACTTTCTGACAACAATAGGAACCATGCCTCATCATTTCTTACATCAGTTAAGACATTCCATAGTAAAATCATATGATATTCAGTTTCCTTACACAAGTACAGACCTACGATGGGATTCATATTGGAAGCCCTATAACTTTTTGATTTGATCAAGTTAAAGGGCTTCCAATACGGTACCCATCGCGGCTTTTCTCTTTCACATAGCAAACGGTACCAACTATGATGCTTAATTGTTAAAAATCCCCACAGTAAATTCTTCTGATATTCACTAGGCATACACTGGAATACACCTATTATATGGTAATAGTGTTCATTTGAAAAAACCTTTTGATTTGATCAAATTATAGGGCAAGTCACTAGACATACACTAGATTTATGTGTTGATTTGTACAAATCCTTTGATTTGTTGGAGTGAAATGATTTAAAATATTAGTTTTCATATGTAAACTGCAATTCATACCAACCCTGTTGCTCATTTATTACAAGACATCCTAGAATATTCAGTTTCCTTGAAATTGTAATTGAAAGCATAATTGTGATACTAAAAGTTTAAAATTCTGCAAAATAAAGAAAAAAGGCTAAAATCCTGCATTGCAGAATCCTCACTGCTTCTCTTTGAACAACTTATTTTCCAGCTAATGTTGCACGTGATGGCGTTACCGTAATCTCTTGTATATTTGCGCACTTAAATTGTAAGCAGTGATAGCTTGACCGTCATTTTTCTAAGTGGTGATAGCTTGACCGCAGTCTTTAAGCTCACACTACACAGGCTTAGTATTTACAGTTAGTTTACAACTAGTGAGCTACTAAATCTGGTTGCACAATGTGTCCTTAACACAAAACTTAGTAGGATCTTAACTCTTCGTAAAGTAATGTAAAGTCGCACAAAATTACGCCAATGTTGACTGATCCAATAAAAAATGTAAACAGAAAATAGCATTGCACTAGGATGCCTTGGTGACGCAAATTTGTTATGGAGGCCATCATTGACCCACCATTATTAGCAGGGTTGAAATTGTAAAATGTTAACAAGGGGAGCGCTGTTTGTCGAGGGGGGGGGGGGGTCTTAAACTATAATGATTTGGCCAGATTTCAGATTAATCTTCCTCAGAATCTATCTACATATAAATAAATCTATTTTATTTTATTATTTATTATACATCCAAAAATATTGTAAGATGACTGTATATTCCCTCAAAACTATTCCCCAAACAAGATATTGTTATCAACTCATTATTATCAACTCATTATTCCTCTGTGCCCTCTCAGTTTTTTAGGTGCAGGTCGCCCTTGTTCTGAAACAGTAGCAGAACAAATTACAGTTTACAGGCCACCACAGTTTATTTACCTGTAGGCCTATGTAATTTATCCCCACCAAACCAAAAATAAAACTTTAGCAATTTCATTTAAGCCATAATTTTACAAACAGACATTTGTCCTGCGCTAATAACGAGCAGAAGTGAAAACCGCGGCATTAAAACTATGATTGAGAAAGAATAATGTAATTTAGCGATCTATTTATGTGAATTGGCTGTCTCTTATCCATACAAACACATTCACAATTCCACACACGCACGCATGGCACGGCGGCCAAAAACACACACACGGCCAACTTTACATGCCTTTACATGACTAATCAATATATGACCAAGCCACAAATGAATAGAATAGAATATTAAAATAATAACTGTCCTACCCCTCTCCATCTCTCACACAACAAGGCAGTCAGACCAGTGTAGCGTAGCTACAATTCTTCCCACTTCCAGGTCCGTAGGTACTCGCTAGCTACTAGCACTGAACTGATAATTTTCAATGTGTTTGTTCAACTGGCCTATAAATAAACATTTTTAGCGAGTATACTCGCATTATGTAGCATGAATGCTAGCTACCACGAATGGGTTCAAAAAGATAGCTCATCTTTTCATAAACTTGCACAACGAAAGTGTCATAGTCCGTGGTTTATTTTTCCTTTTTCACTACGGTTCTCGTCCTTTCTCTCCGGTTGGTAATCCATCTGATTTTTTCCCACGTTCCGTTCCAGGGTTTTGCTTCACCTCGCTGATTATTCGTTTCACCTGTGCTACTGCCTGCGGGGTATTTAAGCTCCTCACTTCCGCTTCCCGGTGTTTCTTTGTCATTCCGTATTAATATGTACATTACATATTACATTCCGTCTCTTCCATGCTGATCCCTCCTCCACCCCCTCACCCTCTTCCCTCTCTGCAGATAACTTCCTGATTCACTTTGAGGAGAAGGTAGCCAAGATACGAAACTCCTTCACGCATCCGGTGACTCCCCAAATCCCCCATAATGAACCCACTGCTACACTTCTGTCCTTTAAGACTCTGGAGGACACAAATGTACTCCAACTTGTATCACACCAGCATGCAACCACCTGCCCACTGGACCCCATCCCTTCGGCAGTCTATATTCGGTAAGGTCCTTTCATATCTGTCCTCCATTATTAACACCTTCTTAACCTGTGGCTATGTTCCTGCTGTTTTCAAAACTGCCAGTGTTACCCCACTCCTTAAGAAACCTAGCTTGGACCCCTCTGATGTCAGAAACTATCGTCCTGTGTCTCTCCTGCCCTTCCTGTCAAAAGCTCTTAAACGAGCTGCCCTTAACCAACTGTCAGTTTTTCTCCACCAGAACAACCTGCTCGACCCTCATCAGTCCAGTTTCAGAACCGGGCACTCTACTGAAACTGTGCTCCTGGCTGTAACCGAGGCATCCACCACTGCTAGAGCCTCCTCCCTCTCCTCTGTCCTGATTCTCCTTGACCTGTCAGCAGCGTTCGGCACGGTCAACCACAAACTCCTGATCTCCACACTGGCTGAGATGGGCATCTCTGGAACTGGCTCACATGGCTTCTCTTACCATTGTTATGCTGATGACACTCAACTCTTCCTCTCTTTCCCTCCCTCTACCCCACCGGTTAAAGAGAGGATATCTGCTTGCCTGGCTGACATCTCTGAGTGGATGTCTAGCCATCTTCTGAAGCTCAACCTCGACAAGACTGAGCTGCTTTTCATGCCATACAAGACGCCCCCGCTTCTAGACCTGTCCATCACCGTTGACGGAACCATAGTGACCACCTCCCGGTCTGCAAGGAACCTGGGGGTGGTCCTGGATGACCAGCTGGACTTCAAAGAACACATCAGGGCAGCGGCACGGTCCTGCAGGTTCCTCCTGTACAACATCAGGAGGATTCGGCCGTACCTGACCACCTACTCTGCCCAGCTCCTTGTCCAGACTATGGTCACCACATGTCTGGACTACTGCAACTCCCTTCTTGCAAGCTTACCAGCCTGCGCCATTCTGCCCCTACAACTGGTCCAGAATGCGGCTGCTTGGCTTGTGTTCAACCCCCGAAGTTCTCACACGTCACCCCCCTGCTGAGGTCACTCCACTGGCTGCCAGTCGTGGCCAGGATCAGGTTCAAAGTTCTGACCCTGGCCTACACTGCAGCCAAAAGGTCAGGCCCCTCCTACCTACAGGACTACCCTCTGTGTTAACGGCTCTCGCTCGTCCCGACTGCGGAGCTTTTCCCTAGCTCCCCAGTGGTGGAACAAACTCCCCACTCCGCTGCGCTCAGCTGAAACACTGTCTGTTTTCCGTCGTGGTCTGAAAGCGCACTTTTTCAGACTCCATCTTCACTAAACTACCTATATAGGTCCAGTTATATAGTATGTACTCCCTGTTTATTTTTTATTTTCAATTAGTGTTTTTTGCTATTTTATAGTTAAGAATGTATAGCTGACTGTATTCTATGTTCATTACTAGGGATAGCTCCTACGTTGTGAGAAAGTTGTGCTTTGTCGGATTTGCTTTGTAGTTGTGTCAATGACCTTCAATATGCACTTATTGTACGTCGCTTTGGATAAAAGCATCTGCCAAATAATTAATTGAGCCAGGTATAGCCAGGTACAAGCGAACTTGCGATATTAAACTTGTTTTATGTTTACGAGGGACTTGCTTCGTAGCTTTATTATTTCAGGGATAGGATTATCTCCTCCTGTTAGCTTTGCTGTGCTATTTTGTCCGTACTGTTCTCATGGAGACAGTTTTTCTTTTTGTGGTTTCACTTTTGTTTCACCTTCTTCTGGCCTTGCTAGTTTTGCTGCAACAAATGTGCTCAGGAGGGTCACGGGACGGTTGTCAAACCACTTGACGGCCCATAGGTTCACACCATCGTGAGTGGTCAGCAGCCATACCACCATGCACTCTGCTCCTGCTGAACGACTGAAGCTAAGCAGGTGTGGGCTTGGTTAGTACTTGGATGGGAGACCTCCTGGGAAAACTAAGTTGCTGCTGGAAGTGGTGTTGGTGGGCCAGTAGGGGGCAGTCTTCCCTCTGGTCAAAATAAAAACCCCAATGCCCCAGTGCAGTGATGGGGACACTGTGCTGTAGGAGATGCCGTCTTTCGGATGAGACGTTAAACCGAGGTCCTGACTCACTGTGGTCATTAAAGATCCCATGACACTTATCGCAAAGAGTAGGGGTTTCCCCGGTGTCCTGGCTAAACTCCCAACCCAGGCTCTTTCAATCTGCCACTGAATCATCCCCCAGTTTAATTGGCAAAAAAATTCTTCTCTCCCTCTCCACCTCAAGCTGATGTGTGGTGAGCATTCTGGCGCAAAATGGCTGCCGCTGCATCACCCAGGTGGGTGCTGCACATTGGTGGTGGTTGAGGCGAGTTTCCCCCTCATCATTGTAAGCGCTTTGAGTCACCAGTTGGTGAGAAAGGCGCTATATAAATGCAAGGAATTAATTATTATTAAATTCTCTTGGTGTGTTCCCCGTCCTTTTGCCTTCATGGCATGATCATCCATAAATGTGCAGCCTGCAAGACGGTTCTGTCTCACAGTTCCGACACTATGGATCTTCTCCTTCTCCAGGAGTACCTGCAGGTCCACACTGCAGAACCAGTTGTCAAAGAACATTTTGTGCAAAAGGTTGGTGGGGATAGCTGAGGCCAACTGTAGCACAATGTTTCCGCTGGCACCAATGTCAGGGAATCCAGGACAGGGTTGAATGGACCCTGTGTACACGTCAAAGTTGTATACAATGCCATGTTGGTCTGCTAGGATGAAAAACTTGTAGCCCCAGCGCTTCGGCTTCATAGGTATGTACTGCTTCAGTTGGCTCTTCCCCTTGAAGGGCACCATCTGCTCATCGACGCAGAGCATTTCATCCATAGGGATGCTCCTGAAGCTGTCATTGAGGAAGTTGAGGAGAGGTCTCACCTTGAACAACTTGTCTCCCCCTGGCACCTGGTTGTTGTTGTCAGTGAAGTGGAGATGTCTTTTGATGTTTTCCCATCGATTCACAGTCATGGTGCTTGCGACCATCTCCACCCTTGTTTGGGGGTTCCAGGACAACCTGGTTTTTGGCAAGCCATGGATAGACATGTAGAAGCACACTCCAATGAACTGCTCCATTTCTGCAACAGTAACATTGAGAGGTCTAGTGACATCGCACTGTAAAGCATATAGATTAGTTTGGCTGACGATTTCTTCTATTACTTCTCTGTGGAAAAGGCAGCGAAAGTAATCTACTGGTTCTAATACTCCAATTGACTCTGGGAGAGAGCCTTTCCATTGTGGCACTGGTGGAATTGTTTTCTTTGTCTGCCACTTCAGGTTTTTCGCCTTATGGAACTGTGGTACGTCATCCCTCACTGGTCCACCTGGTGAAATTTAGAATAAGGATTCATATTGTAAATAACTACGATGGAAAGCCACTATATGAAACATTTATTTTTTGTTTTTGTCTATCTAACTCCTCATGCTCCGAAACTAACTCACTCTCACACACACACACATACTCACACACGCACACACACAAACACGCACACACCCCTTAGAGGATGAACTATCTAATACCTCTACCTGTTTCCTCTGGCTCTGCTTCTGGTTCTGTATCTGTGCCTGACTCTGACTCTGAACGGTCACTGCTCTCATCCAGGTTCACATCAACATCATTGTCCTCATCACTGTCCACTAGCTCATCCTCACTCTCCTCTGGTGGAAGAGCTAACTCTGCCCTGTTCTCTTTCCCTCTCCCATAGAAGTAGCTGGGTTGCATGTTCTATGGATGAAATCCAGATAATATGTTACAGTTACAAAATGTCTGAAATTACAAAATATAAATAAAAATAATGTTTTTCCCTTTAAAATATAAGCAAACGTTGTAAACATAGTCTCAGAGTAGCCTAGTGCTATGTAAGTCAATTGCAGTCCAATAGGTTGAATGCACACAGATCACTTCCATATTCGCATATAGTTGCCATATGGCAACAAATTCATTTTAGCATTTTACAAAAAACTTATAACATCTAAACTGGATTTAATGATGAAAATTGAAAGTTAACTTACCCCAGACAGTATTTAGATTTTTTTCTTGATGGAATTTTGCCAAAATATTGAAGAATATGTCAACTTTGAGAGACCTCAGACCATGACCTTCACAGCATCATGAGTCCATGGAAAAGAGGGCTGGCAAACAGGATTTCCTGGTCTCTGATGTCATCAATTATTTGTCCTTCAAAATAAAAGCCCCCCTTTTCACAACTAAACAGAAACACATGGATTTTTATATTACAGCCTTTTAGTAAAATTGAGATAAAGTAATTGTTGCCATATGGCAACGCTATGCAATAGAGGGTTAATGCTGCTCTTTTTTGTTGGGACAGGTAGTTAGCTACTGTTACAGGAGTAGTTGTTTGAGACTTTTTCCGACTGTTTGAGTTTTCGAGCTGGAGGTCAGCCGCTAGCAGGTCTGTTCATCTCATTAGCCTATGTCCTCACTTAAAACGCACTTTTGTCCGTTCTAGTCAGGAACTTACGACAGACGACACAGTGCATCTGCGTTCCATCGAAGTCAACCCAGATAATTTTTTGTGTGAGCTCATAGTTTTCCTTTGCTGCCATCTTCACTCAACTGACTCACACGAGTGATGTTTCAGTGGTGTGACAGCCAGTCACATCACTACACAACTTGATTGGCTAACGGCGCATGCCAAGAGGTGCAAATGGAGGGCTTGTGCCAGAACACTGGAGGATTCCGAGTTTATAATGCGAGGATCCTTTTTTTTTAATTTTTTTTTTTTTTTTAACAATCTCCTATTTTTAGCTCTGGCCCAATCGGGACAGTGAGTTGCTAGTTTTACTGTCCCAACCAGGGCATAAATTACACTGCGGCCATGGCCTTCAGTGCCCTGCTATTTGGTCGTAATGCCTTTAAAACTTTTGTGAGTCTTTCGGCCATTGTGGCCAGACTGCCCTTTTACTTTGACAGAAATGCCTGCCAGTCAAACCTGTGACGTGTCGACGTATTTACCAGTGCCGTGGAAACATTTTTTGTACACCGTGATTTACTTCCTTCAGGTTGTAACTTATTGGTTATGCTGCAAGGGATATAAACATCGAACAAAAAGTTTGGAAATTTGTGTTTGGTAGATTATTTCTCTGTTGTAACAATGCTTCTTGGCAATACATTTTATACCATTGGAAAGCCTGTTTATTTCCCTTTTAAATGGTGTCCCATTTGTAAGGAACATACATTTGTGGGATGAGCAGCACAGCTGAGTATGTGGGTTGCGCCCATGTAACATTTGCCAAATCTTCTCTGCCAATGCCAAACAGCTTATTCTGCTGTTGCTAGTGACTCTTGTTTGGTGGATTGGATGATTGAAGTCTATCAGTAACAAGGAAGAAACAAGACATATTGGCAATTTTACAATTTATTAATTTAACAGTCAGGAGCCTCAGTAGCGTGTGGAAGAACCATACACAGCCACAACAGCCTGGCACCTCCTCCTCATGCTGGTCACCAGCGTAGTCACACACTGCTGTGGGATGGCATTCCACTCCTCAACCAGGATTTGTCGCAAGTCAGCCAACGTGGTTGTGTTGGTCACTCTAGCACGAACAGCACGCCCAAGCTGATCCCACAAGTGTTCAATTGGGTTGAGGTCAGGACTGTTGGCAGGCCATTCCATTCTCTCTACTCCCAAATTCTGGAGGTAGTCTCTGATAAACCCCACTCTGTGGGGGCGAGCGTTGTCATCTTGGAGGATGGAGTTCGGTCCCAGACTGTGGAGATATGGGATTGTCACTGGTTGCAGAATCTCATCTCGATATCTCTCTGCATTGAGATTGCCTCCAATGATGACAAGCCTCGTTTTTCCAGTGATGGAGATGCCGCCCCACACCATCACACTGCCTCCACCAAAAGGTGTTACTCTATCGGTGCAGCAATCAGCATAGCGTTCTCCCCGTCTTCTCCACACTTTGACCCTACGATCCAACTTCCGTAGGCAGAATCTGGACTCATCGCTGAACATAACGTTCCTCCACATGTTCAGGTTCCAGTGCAGGTGTAAGCTGTTTGGCATTGGCAGAGAAGATTTGGCTAATTTTACATGGGCGCAACCCACATACTGTGCTGCTCATCGCACAAATGCATGTTCCTTACAAATGGGGCACCATTTAAAAGGGAAATAAACAGGCTTTCCAACGGTATAAAATGTGTTGCCAAGAAGCATTGTTAAAACAGAGAAATAATCTACCAAACACAAATTTCCGAACTTTTTGTTCGATGTTTATATAAACTCTTACATGGGATGCCAGAAATACAGGCAATGCATATGGAATAGTGAGGTTTACCCTTAATATTCTTAAATTAGGTTACATTTAAATCAGTCTCATTTGATTATTATGGATTATAATTACTACTACTTCAATTTACTTCTAATAATTCATAAGGAAGGTATTACATTCTACTGATTAGGTTTGACTCAGCTCTTGTGCTCATATGACAAGTTTACACCATTGAACACTTGGATAACGTTAATAAAGATAGCGCGTGTTAAACCATATTGGAACTTCCTCAAACCAGTATTTGCTATGTCTATAGCACATTCACAATATTATCAAAATGTGTGTTGTTTTTTTTAAACTCTAGTTCATTGTACTCAACTCAACTAGCAAGCACCAACATCAAGAAGTGGCATTTTTTATATGTCCACTTGAGGGCGTGGTAGATTAACAAATAAATCCAAAGAGGTGGACAAATGGACTGCCATGTAAACAATCCAGTTAGCCAGCCATTTTACCAATGTATTGGGAATTCAAAAGGTATCTTTCTTGATTCAATAAACGAATACTTTATTCTTAAAACAACAACAATTGTGAGCTTCTTTATGCACTGCAAAAGCCGCCCGATAATCGCCTCCCCTTTTTTGGCAGTAGCTACCGTCTCATCTAAAAATTGCTAAAACAAAAAAAAAAAAATACTGGTCACGTCTAACTTACATGTTTATTGGCTTAAAAGTTATCTTATTGTAATATAGCTACAGGGATGTCAACTTTGAGAGTTGGGCAAGAGTGAGAATAGACTTTCGGTGACCCGACTCACCCCACCTGACCAATCACTGCCTCACGAATGAGAAAATCCATTCACAGATCCCTCTAACCCCACCCCAACAAACAGTAGTATATAACATCAGTTCTAGAAGTTTGACAAATAGTAAGAAGCTGGGCCTTGGGTGATTGTTTCTTCATACAATTTAACATATTTTCAGTGAATATGGAGATGGTTATTCTCTCCTGTACAGATTGAGGACTCGTTGAAGTTGTTTGTGATGTAATGATTTAGACATGTAGAGTTCAAAGTTGATGTTGGAGAATTGACTTGTCAACTATCAATGCAACATCTCACAAAAAATGGGGAGGTCAGAAACGGGGACTCACTTGTGTTCCCTGTAGAATGAATGGAAATGTACATGCATATTTTGCACATTGTATATTTTGTCCAGGCATATTTTGCACATTGCATGTTTTGCACAGTACTGACTTGCAGTCCACCTGCAACGCACCTATTGAAGCCTTGGTGAGCCTACTAGCCAGTTAGCTTATACTCTTACCCACTACCTAGCCCTTGTTATTCTACTACTGTGGGTCTAATTTTAAATCTGTTATGTCTTGACTGTCCAAAAAATAATCGTTTACATATCTAGTTTGTGTTTATAGCTAACCTCTGTCGGTTTCTTTAGTTGAACACCCTGTACACAGGGACGAGTCACGATTACTACCAGGGTCTCCCATCCTTATAATTAGGAGTGGCATAGTCAATGTCTAACTAGGAGGTGTGGAGTACTCCTTTAGGTTACATTTCGTGTAGTCGGCAGGATCTAGAGGTTTGTAGGCACGAGCACTTTCAGAGTGCCAGCAACTTAATCACACTTTAGAGGTGGGCAATGTAGGTCTTGTCAGAGGCCAGCAGGGCCCCCTCATTCTTGTCCCTGCTAGCTCCTTGAGGCTGTCTGCCATCAAGGGTTGGGATCCACCCTTTCATCTGGTCTTTTAGAACCTGTACATCTTGGGAATTGTCTAATACCAGGTGACCTACTTACCTCTTCTGCTTTCCTTACAGTGTCTCGGGAATGTCCACGTACCTGTGGTCAATATTGGCAGCCAGGACCGATGGCTTTGACCCAAGACGGTTCTGGGAACACTGCATGTAGCTCAATTACAGCCGCCGGCTTGGCAATTACAGTTCACGGTTCAGGACAACAGCAGATGGCACTTATTCAGTCTGTAGATTTGGACCAGAAGCATCCGCTTGAATTTACTCCGCTTACTTAGCCAGCTTTATCGCCCCAAGAAGCGAGGCATAGCAGCATCTTTAGTCATAGCGAAGGTGACTTGGATGTGTTACGACCGCTTGTTACGAGTCGTCCATAGAAAAATGAGACACACCACAACAGACTTCTAGGGATAACAATTATTTATTAATGATAAATAAATACTCACAAATACTATGGGATGTGAGATATCAGTGTGTTAGCAAGGTGATGGCTGCAGATCAGGATCTGACCAACAGGAGAGACATCCTGTGGCACTTGAGCTGTATTTAAGAACAAGCAACCCAGGCTCAAGGTGCTTCTTATCACGGGCCACGCCCCCCACTCCACTGAACCGGCTAACGCCAACCCCCTTCTTCCGTTCACTCTGCAAAAATAAATCACTCCCTGCGCCTCAAACCACTAACGCACCACAATGACAAAGAGAGAAAGAGAGGGACAGGGTTGGTAGGTCCCCTAGGCCCTAGTCCGGTGCACGGCTGCGTCAGCTAACACATATTCCGTGCCCTTAATGTGTTTTTTGTCAAGGTCGTAATCCTGCAAAAAGAGAGACCACCTCATAAAACGTTGGTTAGGGTTAAACATGGATCGCAAAAACATTAACGGATTGTGATCAGTGTAAACTGTTAAAGGTTCAGAGACCGAGCCAACATAGACCTCAAAGTATTGAAGAGTGCAAATGAGTGTGAGGGATTCCTGCTCAATAACAGAGTAATTGGGTGTTAAATGATGGGTGTTAAATGTCCGTGAAAAGAAAGTGACAGGATGGTCCACTCCGTGCCCATCCGGCTTTAACAAGACAGCGCCAGTGCCGACCCCACTAGCATCCACTTTCAGGATGAATAGATGGTTAAAACAAGGGGCAGCAAGAACAGGTGCACTACACAGCAAAGCTTTAGCTGATCTAAATACATCAGCACATTCATCTGACCAAAGAAATGGTACTTTACTACCCAGCAAGTTTGTCAGGGGTGCAATAACAGTTGAAAAATGAACACAAAGCTTTGGTAATAGCCAATCATACAGAGGAACCGCATAAGCTCCTTATTTGTGGTAGGTGTGGAGAAATTCTCAATAGCTGCTACCTTAGCCTGCACCGGACGAACCACCCCCTGCCTAACCACTTTGCCTACATATGTGACCGTTGCCCAGGCAAACTCGCACTTTGCGAGATTGACGGTCAATGAAGCACTGGCAAGATGATTGGCAGTTAGACATTGGACGTGCTGAAGCCAGGTGTCACTGTAAACGACAACATTGTCAAAGCAGACTGCGTAACCCTCCAGACTGGCCAGAATCCTGGTCATAAGCCCCTGGAAGTTGGAAGGTGTTACGATTATGTCATGTTTATGCCAAGTTTCATGTTTAGTGTTTGTCACAGTTTATTTTCTGTTTATGTTACGATGCAGTTCATGGTTTGCATACATATTTCCATGTTTTTCCGCAGCCTTGCATTCATGCTGTTTCTTCTCTTGCTGTCACTCATGCTTCCCTAATTGTTTCATTCTCCCTTGTCTAGTTACTAATATACTAACATTAGATCAGGATTGGGTAATACTAACTAACCCGCACACACCCGTCTCAGAACAATTTTGCCACGATGGACCCTGCTGACTCAACCGCCATGTTCCGCGCCCTGCAACAACAAGGCCTCATCGTGCAGCAGCACGCCCAGGGGATTGCCGAGCTCCGGGAGGAGATAAAAGACTTGTCTGCTGAGATGAGGAGACTGACCATTGCTGTTCAACCATGCACTCCAGAGCAACCTGCTAAGCCGCCTGCTATCCCACCCTCCAACCCCATGGGAACCTGGCAATTCCGGGAGCCACAACAGCCCCCCCCGGAGAGGTTCGGTGGTGAGCCGGAGAGATGCAAGGCGTTCCTGCTACAGTGTGAATTTGTCTTCCGACAACAGCCGTTGACATATCCGACTGACGAGCGACGGATTGGCTACGTGATGGGGCTACTCAAGGGGAGAGCTTTGGACTGGGCTACTGCGGTGTGGTCCGGAGGTTCATTTCCTCTCAGCTACGTGATCTTTTCGGAGGAGATCCGCAAAGTGTTCCAGCACGCCTCCAGTGACCAAGAGCCCTCACAGCAACTCATTGCCCTCCGCCAAGGCCTTAAGAGCGCCGCGGACCATTCTATTGCTTTTCGGACTATTGCTGCGGCTACCCACTGTTCCTAGCCGCTGGAACCCTGAGGCTGAAAACGCCTTTAAAAAGATCAAGAAACTGTTCTCCTCCGCTCCGATTCTGGTGCACCCCGACCCCACTCGTCAGTTTGTCGTGGAGACTGATGCGTCCGACACTGAAGTAGGGGCCGTGCTCTCTCAGGTTTCCCCCACTGACAACCTTCTACACCCCTGCGCATTCTTCTCCCGTAAGCTGTCTCCGGCAGAGAGGAATTATGACGTGGGAAACCGTGAGCTACTCGCTGTCAAGCTAGCACTGGAGGAGTGGAGGCATTGGCTGGAGGGCGCCGATAAACCATTTGTGGTCTGGACTGACTATAAGAATGTGGCGTACCTACAGACAGCCAAGAGGTTGAACTCCCGCCAAGCCAGATGGGCCCTGTTCTTTGGCCGGTTAAATTTTACTTTGACCTACCGCCCTGGTTCCAAGAATGTCAAGCCGGATGCCCTGTCCCGACAGTTCATGGCCAGTTCCGAGCGAGAGGCGCCGGAGAGCATCCTCCCTGGGTCCTGCACCGTTGCTTCGGTGTCCTGGAGGATTGAGGCCATCATCAAGAAGGCGCTTCGTGACGAGCCCGATCCAAGGTCCAATCCGGGTACACGCCTTTACTTTCCCTCCGCCGCCTGGACACATGTCCTCCAATGGGCTCACTCATCCCTCATGTCCTGCCATCCCGGCTTTACCCGCACCCTGGCTGTCCTCAAGAGAAGGTTCTGGTGGAACTCCATGATCCCCGACACCAGGCATTTTGTCAAGGCCTGTACCACCTGTGCCAGGAGCAAGGCCTCTCACATCCGCTGATATTAATGACTGTGAAGCTCCCATGTCACGTAAGATTTTTATGGGTTTGTCCCAGCACTCACTTACAAGGAACACCAAACCATCTGATGTATACAGAGCGTAGTCAGAGCCCACCACTTTTTCGGATGTAAATTTTGACTAAAAAACTCTATTTCAGACAGAACAGGAGAGCATGTCACTGCCGCAAAACAAACCGGCTTAAAGGGCAGACCAGTATGCATGGAGGTATTAGCGTTAGCTTTGTTGGACTTGTTAGGACATTCGCTTTTCTAATGTCCTCAGTGATGGCATAAATAACAAGTCCTCGCAAGATCAAGATTCCCGTTCGTGCCAGCCACGTCTTTTACCCGACTACCCCTACCCGCAGCAAAGGGTTTAGAGAAGTGAGCATGAGCAGAGTCGTTGCAAAATGAATCACTTCTCAAGCGATTATATGTAAACCCGCCTCGGCGAATCAGCATAATTTAATCCGCGTACACAGCTGCTTCTGACACCGTATGCGCCTGACGTTCAGTAACATAAATGACAACAGAATCAGAAACTGAATTTTTAAACTATTCAAGCGCTATTAAGTCACACAGTTTTACAAATGTGTCAACACCCGATGCACTATGCTAACGTGAAAACTGAAGCAGTAGTTCTCTTACAAACTCAACATAAAACAGTTTTTCACCCCGCCTCCAATTGCAAAATCTTTGACGGACACGGTGGCATAGTGGTTAGCACTGTTGCCTCACAGCAAGAAGGTCGTTTGACCAAGGCACTTGCCTCAGAACTGGAGTTACTGCTCCTAGGTAACTAAGGATGGGTCAAATGCAGAAGAAAAATTACCCCACGGGGTTCAATAAAGTATATCTCTCTCTTATGTCTGTTCTGGTTAACTGCCATACAGGCAAAACCGTTTTGAAACAAGCACATCATAAGTTGCCCAGATGTCAAATTTAGATTGTTTTAATGGTTCTCAATCGGATTTTAGGAAGTACAATGGACTTTACAATACTCAAACACAGTATATGCAGATGTGGAAGAAGTACACAAATCCCTTAACTTAAGTAAAAGTGCAAATGCCCACATAAAAAAATACTCAGGTAAAAGTTAAAGTACCACTTGGAAATTTATACTTAAGTCAAAGTATATAAGTACATGCTCTTAAATGTACTTAAGTATCAAACGTAAAAGAATAATCCGAGGCGAGGTATTTGGGGATATAGGCAGTATAGGTAATGCGTTATGATGTCATGAATAACATTTGAAAATAGAATGTTATAGTCATCTATGTCAGTGGTTCTCAAACTCGGTCCTGGGGGACCACTGTATGCTGGTTTTCGTTCCAACCACAATTGCAATCCCGGAATTTTAACAAGCTGTCAATTGTTCTTAAATCATATATTTACAGGGATTATTTATCCTCTTAAACCACATTATGCTAGCAATAGCTTTGCATGTCATGAATAATAAAAGTCCAATATTCTCATTGTGCTATATTGCAAATAAGCACAAAAAGAGGGGCAAATAAACTGATCAAATTAAAGACTGAGGTGAATCAATAGGCTCCTAATTGGTGAAATTGTGGATATATGGCCACTAAAACTAACCATTTGATAAATAATTAAGAAAAGACAAAGAAAATGATAACGAGCCAAACCTGCAATGTTAATACATTTAAGGAAAAAATTATGAAGGAACTTAAAAACACACGCATTCAAATACATAATTAGGAGCAGGGGCGTCATCAGAAATATATGTTGAGGGGGGCTAAGCCTCTACTAAGGGGGTCTGGGGGCATGTACCCCCAGGATAATTGTTTTCAAAAAAGCAGTCACAAAATGGTTGTTCCCCATGAGTTTTGAGAGCAGAAATAGGCCTAAAATCAAGAAATTATTTAATTGTTGCAAATAATTTTCTTTAAATTGCTTTGATATATAGCAATAGGGTTGGGCTGATGTACGATACCCTACCTATCAAGTAAAATTTATCGGCATCGGCAATGGTTGACACATCGTGATGTCAAAGACGACGTGTAGCCTATTCTAATTCGACAGCTTATAGCAAATTGCCTCAACGTAGATTAAATTTAACCAGCGATTAATTTTTTTATTGCTATTAAAAACCAGATTCCATAGCATACATCTAAATGTTCATGTACGCATTGATTAAATTTTAACTTGTGATCACCCTTCATGAGCAGGGAATCATGTTGGGGCATGGGGGGAGGTATCCCTCAGAATTATACTTCTCCCTATCATTAGAAAAAAAACTTTGCACTTTTTTTGTAGCTCAAAACTTCCTAACTTTATGAGTCAAATAAGTTACCTACATAGCTAACTGTAAACTATTATCTATCTGTATTATCCAGGCTATTGCAGTAGCCAACTGCGAAGATAAAACCAGAGAGGCTAGCTACTCCACGTTGCAGATGCAGCAAGTTGGTTCCGTTTAAAAATGTATTTAGCTGGTATAATAGTAACAGGCAAGCTTAATAAATTCCGTTTAGGTATTTTAGTTGAACAAGTAGTTAGGCTATCTCATATAAACCTAAAACTTGAACCAGTAACTGTTAGGCTATAGGCTTTTGGAACCTGATAGGAGCCAGGGGTTTCAGCAACTAACATTAATATGGTTCCCGTAGGCTATAATGATGAAACTGTTATGTCTGGTTAAGCACTAGCAGTAATAGAGCACTGTGCCTTTAAGTTTAGCAGCACCTGTGTAGGATGCGACGTTATGGTTGGTTGTTGTGGAACTTGAGTTCAGTTCAGTAAAGGCTATCAACGAAGCTCCCGGTGTGGTTATTGTCTCCATAACTAAACACAATATTTGGCAGACGAGGATGGCTGACTTCGCTTTACCACCACCGCCACCTTTCCTACCTGTTCCCGGTGACCCAGCTGTTCCCTGGGACCGATGGCTACGGTCGTTTGAGGACTATTTACTAGCCACGGGACATTCAGATCTAGCGGACGCTAGAAAGTGCGTGCTTCGGCACTGCCTCGGTCAGGAGGGGCAACGGATTTTGGCTACACTCACGCTGTCGGACGACAAGTATGATACGGCTACCGCCACCCTAAAGTCGCATTTCAGCTCAGGAAGGAGCCGACGAATGTACCGTTTTGAGTTTCGCCAGAGAGCCCAGAAGTCTGGTGAGACTGTTGCCCAGTTCGTATCTGCCTTACGTGAGCTAGCAAAACTTTGGGGGTTTGGAGGACGGACTTATAGTTGATCAGCTAATAGAGAAAATGTCCTGTACTCAGCTGAGGGAGAGACTGTTACTAGAACCGGACTCCATGACATTAACTGATGCTGTAGTGATTGGGAAACAGTTGGAAACTGCGTTAATGGAGGCGCGCAAGTTCTCTCGCGCTGTGCACGAGCCCGTGACGTCATCACCACCGGTAGTGCAGAACGTGGCTCAGGAGACAGCATGGGCTGCGGACATGGACAGTGACAGTCTTGATGTGCAAAGAGTGGCAGACAGGGGGGCAAGGGAAAGTGAGCCCAAGCGCTGTAGTAACTGTGGCTCCTCTAGGCATGTAGCTAGGGACCAATCATGCCCTGCCCTTGGTAAGCACTGCCGTAACTGCAACAAGTTGAACCATTTTGCACGCTTTTGTCGCTCCCCTCCAGTACACTCACATACTGCTGCTGTTCCTATCAATACAATAGGAGCAGGCCTCATTCAGTCACTGCACATGCCTCGTGGGCGGAGCCTACATACCACTTCTTGTTGATACAGGGGCAAAGGTGTCACTCCTGAATAAGTCCACATATGACCGCCTCTTCAGTCACGTGCCTCTGGGAGCGGCAGCTAACTCCCTGTCGGGCTACGGCCATGCCCCTATCTCCACGTTGGGAGTAGCCTGCTTGCCCGTGGAGTATAATCGCCAATGCGCCCCTGACACAAAGTTTTACATTACACAGAAAGGGGCTAACATTATGGGTCTGGACTTATTCCATGCCCTGGACTTTACTTTGACTGACGCTGGGGGGGCCTGGTGTCCCAGCAGGTCACCCACCTCCCTGGCCCGTTACCCACAACTTTTTTTTTTTGGGGGCTGCATGTGTGGATTGTGCACCACACCTACTGTGGACAAAAAACTGCCCCCAAAGCCCCCTCTACCAGCGGCGCATCCCCCCCTCCCTCCCCTGGCCCGGGAGGAGAGGGAGAGGACCCTGGTGAAGGGGGACGTCGAATCGACCAATCCAACGCATCAACGCATCACCCTGGTCTCCAACCAAGAAACGGGGGGGGGGGGGGGGGGGGGGGGGGGGGGGGGTGCGTCGACTGACGGACAACAACGAGATCATCATCCCCCCCAAGTACCCCCCCCCCCCAGCCCCCCCCCATTTCCATGGCACATCATCCCACTGTCTCTTCAGCAAGATGGATTTACGACACGGCTACCTGCAGGTTCCTCTGGCATCGGCCAGCATGGACCTTACCGTGTTCGTTACACACTTGGGGGTTTTCAGATATAAGCGCATGGCTTTCGGACTGTCATCGGCCCCAAGCTGCTTTCAGAAAATAATGTCACTTATCCTAGCTGGCATTCAAGGAGTCTCCATCTACCTGGACGACGTGGTGGTACACGCGCCCTCCACCGCACTGCACGACACTTGTCTGGAGCAGGTCTTCCAGCAGCACGGGGTCACACTGAATGCCGAGAAGTGTGCGTTTGGTGCTGAGGAGGTGGAGTTCCTAGGCTTCAGGCTCTCCAAGGGGGGTATCACCCCGATCATGTCCCACACTGAGGCCATTCTGTCCCTGCAGGATCCGCAGTCACCGTCCCAGCTGTCATCCTTTCTGGGGATGGCTACTTACTACCTCCGGTTCCCGCCACATTACTCCGACACGACGACCCCCCTGCGCCGGCTGCTACGGAAGGACGCTGTATGGGACTGGACCCCAGCCTGCTAGGAGGCTGTGCGCGTCATCAAACAGCAGCTCACGTCCCCGCCCACGTTGGCCCATTTCAGCCTGACTGCATCCACCATGGTCACCTGTGACGCTTCTGGGGTGGTGCTGGGCGCAGTGCTGTCCCGGGTCCATGAAGGGGTGGAGCGTCCGGTGGCTTTCGCCTCACAGGCACTCACCCTGGCCGAGCAAAAGGACTCAGTGGGGGAGAGGGAGGCCCTTGCCTGCCTGTGGGCATGCGGACGCTGGCATGTCTACCTGTATGGCAGGGCCTTCACTATCCGTACAGATGATCAGGCGCTGACGACACTGCTGGCGACCCGAGGCTCCGGGCACAGGCCCATGAGACTACTGAGGTGGGCTGAATCAGTACAATTTCAAGCTTGAGTTTATGCCTGGGCGTGACAATACAGTGGCCGACCTCCTGTCGAGGGCCGTATCCTTGACGAATGAAATGGGTGGGGCGACACCGGAATCAGAGGGTGATGAAGACTGGGTCCACACGCTGCACGGGCCCCTCAGTGCAGTAGTCACCCTGGCCGAGCTGCAGCAGGCCTCAGCTGAGGACAAGACACTCACAACCCTCCGTGCCTACACCCAGGATGGCTGGCCTGCCAAGGTGGATGACAGTCTGCTTCCCTACCACGAGTCCGCGACGAGCTCTCCTGCTGGGGGGACGTGTGTCTCGCCCGCGGCCACCGTGCTATTGTACCGGAGACTCTGAGGGCCAGAGTACTGCACATGGCACACGAGGGGCACCTGAGGGTGGTCAAGGTGAAACAATGCTGCCGAGACACAGTGTGGTGGCCTCACATAGACACTGATGCAGAAGAGCTGGTGCGTAACTGCGCCTGCTGTCTTCTGAGTGGGAAAACGGGCCAGCCTGCTACAGCACCTCTCTCTCCGACCCCGTGGCCATCCGTGCCGTGGGAGCACATCCAGATCGACCTTTGTGAAGAGCTACATGGGGCACCTGCACATGCCCGCTACCTACTGGTAGTGCATGACCTTCACTCGAAGTTGCCGGAAGCCATCGAACTGGGCTCCATCACCTCACACACCATCATCGACCGCCTCGACAAGCTGTTCGGGCGCTGGGGCCTGCCTAGTGTCATCACGTCGGACAATGGGCCCCAATTCGCATCGGCTGAGTTCTCAGAGTTCCTGTCACTGCGCTCCATCAAGCACATCAGGACAGCAGTGTACCACCCGGAGAGTAATGGGGGGGTGGAAAGACTGAATAAAACTCTCAAGAATGGAATCCGAGCCTGTCTTGAGGAAGGAAAAACCTTCAGCGCCGCACTCAACCAAACTCTCCTGACCGTCCGAGCATCCAAGCACTCCACCACGGGGGTGTCTCCGGCTTTGCTCATGATCGGGCGGGAACTAAAGCAACCACTGGACTGCCTGAGAGCCGAGCCAGCTCCTGCACGTGGGAGCCCAGGGCTCCCGAAAGCCAGAGCTCAGGTCCGAAGCTCTCAGGCCCGGATGAAACAGAGGTTTTATGCCTCTCACCGAGTGCAGACCCCCTCTCTGTCGGCAGGGGACTGGGTCAGGATCAAGCACGCCCACCGCCAGAACAAGCTGCGGTCATACTGGTCAGAGCCTTTTCGGGTGACACAGCAGCTGGGACTGGCCACCTACAGACTGGACGATGGGACTCGTTAGCACTCAAACCGCCTGCACAGGGTTAGAGCCCCCACAATCCCTGCATCATCCCTGTCCCCAGCTGCTGCTCTCAGTTGGCGGCCCAGACCGGAAATAACCTGTGTGGGGGTCACCCACCGCCACCGCCACCGCCAGACGTTGCTCCCCAGCCTGCTCGCCCTCAGAAGGTGAGGGCTCCGCCCGTCTGACACGGGGACTACATTACGGGGTGATAAGTGACATTGGGGTTTGTGGACTGGGAGGTCATGCTATTATGCTAAGGGGGAGGGGGGAGAAAATGTTATGTCTTGTTAAGCACTAGCAGTAATAGAGTCCTAGTAAATCCTAGAGGAGTAAGTAAGTAAGTAAGTAATAGAGTACTGTGCCTTTAAGTTTAGCAGCACTTGTGTAGGATGCGATGTTATGGTTGGTTGTTGTGAAACTTGAGTTCAGTTCAGTAAAGGCTATCAACGAAGCTCCCGGTGTGGTTATTGTCTCCATAACTAAACACAATAGAAACTCCTGCCTTTTTCTATCAAACTAAGGGGTTTACAGTCATATTCATAACCCAGTAATACCCATAATACATACAATATAAGAATAAGAATCAAAGCATGATTTTACTTGATACAAACAACGTTATAGTCGAGTCAACCTATGATTCTAAATAGTGGAAAGTGTAGGCTACAATTGATAAGTAGTTTGAACTTCAGAGCAGATGATGGAGCAAAGGTTTTCGTCATTTTGTTCATTTTAAATTCCATTAACGTTAAGCTAGTTTATGTTGTTATCGAGCTCAAGTACTAGTGCTTGTTACAGCAGCATTGGAACGTTCATACTACAACCCAGTCTCTAGCGGTCATTTGAATTGAGCGGTTAACGCGGCTCCTCAGTGCACGCACCACACTGCACTCTAACCAATGGCTGCACTAGATTAAGCCTCACCAGGGTCCAGAACCAGACTTTTCCATGTGCTTCATGATTCTGGAGTGTCGATGGCGCATTTTGTCAAATCAATCTGAAAAAAATATAAAGATTAAAACGAGTGGCTTAAAAAATATTTAGGGGGGCTACAGTCTAAATAGGTCTGGCGACACCACTGATTAGAAGCCAATTGATTCACCCCAGTCTTTAATTTAATCAGTTTAAAATGTTTCTTTTTAACCTATTTGCAATATAGCCCAATAAGCACATGGCATGCACAGCTATTTCTGACATGATGTGTCTTAAGAGGGTAAATAATCCCTCTAAAAATGAAAAGCACCTAATTAAGAAAAATGTACAGCTTGTTAGAATTTTGGGATTGCAATTGTGGAACGAAAACCAGCATACACAGTGGTTCCCAAGGACCGTGATTGAGAACCACTGATCTACGTTATCTGGCTAGAAGAAAAAACATCCATAGTGTAGTGAGCTAGCGTGCCTCATGTTAGTTAATAAATTACCTCAACGTGTTTTAAGATTCCGAAGACAAATTCTTGAATGATAGGATCTCGTGCTGTTTTGGCAGGCACAGGAGACAGGGTAATCTGTAGGAATCGTTTTTTGTACCAAGAATTTCGAACAGTTTGCCTAAATAAGGCCATGGATGGTGAATGGCTTCAACCATATACGATAGAATTTCTCTCTGCACTGCAACAAACAGCTACAAGAGATTCAGCTATGAGCAGCCAAGCAAGAAAAACTTTGGTAATATTGGTCGACTTGGTTCCGCTTCCTTTGCATTTAAATAAATGAAAACGAATGGACGAAAATGTTTCTTTTCAAAAACGCTGTAAGAAAAGAGTAACGACACTGTTTTAGAAATGCAGTAAGTAGAAAGTATCGATTTTTGATTTCAAATGTAGTGGGTAAAAGTGAAAAGTCCCAGACAAAATAAATACTCAAGTAAAGTACAGATACCTGAAAAACATACTTAAGTACAGTAACGGAGTATTCGTTACGTTCCACCTCTGAGTATATGTGATATTGTTCACCAATGGATGGAATTTGAGACCAGTCCTTGGGGGTTAAAAGAGAATATAAATCATCACTTGAATAAATATAAATTAAATATATGCGCCAATGTTTTTTTACACTGGCACTTTTGTTGTGTTTGCACTGTGGTCATTCATTTTGTTGACCTATTACTATGTTGAAATTAAGATATTTTAGGCCAAATTATATGTATAAATTGTCACTTGTGACTAAAAAAAGTGAGGAATGAAGCCTGGAGGAAATATTCTGCTGCAGACCTTACCTTAATTTGTTTTGTGAGTTATTTGTTATTTAACTGATATGTAGAGGTATTTTTAATGTGTGTATGTCTTGAAATTATGCATATAATACACAATTACTTAACTGTGGTTAAGCTATCCTTTTTTCTTTTTAACTTTTATTTATTTATTTATTTATTTCAGATTTTTTCAATTTGGTAGCCAATCAGACCCTGTGTAACTCAATTCCCCCCGTGTAGCAACCGCTAGAGAACCGCCGCTACAACCCCTTCGTCCGGTAGCAGGATAGAGGGCGCCATGTCCTCTTCAGGGCGCGACTCCTCGAGCTCCTAACCGTGAGTCCTGGGCCGTGACCGAATACAACCCCTGTTCCCTGTCCACTCTCCCCTGTCCACTCTCCCCTGTCCACTATCCCCTGTCCACTCTCCCCTGTCCACTCTCCCCTGTCCACTCTCCCCTGTCCACTCAGACCCCTGTCCCCATGTGCCCTGTCCCCATGTGCCCTGTCCCCTCACTTTGCAAAAAACTCTTTAAGAATATCAACCAGTTAACATATGACGATTGTTACAAAGTGTAGATTATGAATGAAGATAGAATTAAAGAGCATTTTTTAAATATGAATCCATCTTATACCATAGATATACATATACGCTCTATGTCTTTTACACTTTTACTTCCGGGTTACTTACTGAAATTGTCAGATGAGTACACCGTTCTGCAGATGAGTATGCTCCTGAATTCCCTCAACAAAACCCCGGAAATAAGGGGTTCATCCTGGTATTTTAAGTGCCCCCATTTGTGAGAAAGTCATCCACTCAAAAGCTTTTTGACAAAGTGGACTCAAATATGCACCCTCAAAAGGGTGTAGGGGTCGTATTCGGACACAGCCCAGCTCTCCCAGGGCTGTCTTATGTGCGATGGTTTTTTCCGAAAGACTCCATATCCTCAGCATGCGTTTTGGTCCTGTCTGTACAGAGTTAGCTATTCCCAGCAATGTCTTAAATCGTTTCAGATTACAAACAATACATTTGCAACAACAGAAGGTGATTTATCAGTTGAGATTTCTCTTTCTACATTATGCTTTGTAGATGTTCATTCACGTTATTTTACTCCTCCCAAGTATATGGGCCAAAGCATTTAATATACTGTAGAAAGAAGGACTGCATCTATATTAAACAACATGAAATTTGGTATAATTGAAAAATATCAAGTGTCATATGACATTGTTTTTTATTTTTTATTAATGTTATTTCTTAAATAATTTTTTTTTATCACAGACGGGACCACTCAGGTGGATGGCGGCGCAGACGGGACCGCTCAGGTGGACGGCGGCGCAGACGGGACCGCTCAGGTGGACGGCGGCGCAGACGGGACCGCTCAGGTGGACTGGTGGCTGCATCGTTCAGGGGGACGGCGGCGACAGCTGCATCGCCCTGGACAGGAGGTTAGCTGGCTCTGCAGCTCAGGACAGGAGGTTAGCTGGCTCTGCAGCTCAGGACAGGAGGTTAGCTGGCTCTGCAGCTCAGGACAGGAGGTTAGCTGGCTCTGCAGCTCAGGACAGGAGGTTAGCTGGCTCTGCAGCTCAGGACAGGAGGTTAGCTGGCTCTGCAGCTCAGGACAGGAGGTTAGCTGGCTCTGCAGCTCAGGACAGGAGGTTAGCTGGCTCTGCAGCTCAGGACAGGATGTTAGCTGGCTCTGCAGCTCAGGGCAGAAGGTTAAAAAGTTAAAAGGTTGAAAAGAAATCCAGGGTGATGGGTGGTGTTCGGCATGATGGCGAGCGAACTCAGGATTCTGCCCCCAAATACCCATGAGGTATTCCTCATAGTAGTAGGTGTTAAAGAAGGGGTTTTCGAAAAAATCCTGGGTCGCCATAAATCCAGATGAATGCCTGCTGGGTCCCAACTGGCAAGTTCCTTCTGTAAGGACCGGTGGAAAAAGGGACCCAGTAGCAGGCAGGGAGTACAAAAAATAATAGGAGTGGTCCAAAGAGTGGTCACAAAACAGGCAGAGGTCGGAACCGGGAAGGAACAGCAGCGGTACAAAAACAAAGTCCAAACTCAGGGTCGCGAGAACACAGGCAGAAGTCGAAAACCAGGGAATCACAAAGAAACACAAAAATAAACCACGAGAAAGACGAGGATAACAAACCCAAAACGAACCGAAACTCAGAACCGATAACTTGGGAAAAACAGGTACTCAGAAAAGAATTTGTTCATTATATTGTTCGCAAAAAAACAATATAGTAACAACGGTGAGGAACTTGCAAAGAATGACTGGGAAGACTGGGTTAAATACACAGAGGGAGACAGACATAATTGGAATAAGGTGTGCAGAGGCGGGGAGGGGCGATAGCTCACAGGTGAGAACAATGAGGGTAACAAGGACCAATAAAACAATAACGAGGGTAGATGTAAGACACGGACTGGATATCACGTAAACACAGTGATAACAATCGACCCGGAGTTAACAGGTAACACATGCACAGCTCGAAGGGGAGGAACGCGGAAGTGGACACGTGCAGAGAATGTGAAATCACAGATAGATACAGGGATAGGATAACGAGGGAGAATGACAGCTGCAGGTAGAAACGCAAGATAAATTAGTAATTAGTAATGTTAGTAGAAAATTCTAAATCCCTAATGTTAGTAAGTTAGTTGTTTAGTATTATGTACATGTTAGTAGGTTAGTAGGTTAGTACTAAGTCTAATCTAACAGTTAGTACGATTAATATGTTAGTATAATATAAAAGTTCCGTTAGAGCTGGGATAGGGGATCTTTTATATCGCTCAGTTCTTGTTTTGGGCATCTGGAGTAGTGCGTTAGTTCGTGTTTGACAGTGTGATACTTGGCCTCTTGTGGGGGGTAGCCAGATCCTGAATGGGGACTTTAAAAGGCTAGTAGCAAAGTCTCTTGCAGTGTGGGAATTGAGAGGGTGTATGCCCTGCCCATGATAATCTTGCATGCACGCTTCTGGGTGCGCTCAATCTGATCCGACTGAACTTGCGTCAGACTAGCGTGCTATACAGGGCAGGCATACTCAAGTGTGGAGTGAACGTATCCTGTATCGATTGACCCGAGGTCTAAGGTGGTCACCCCAGACCTTCTCAACCTCAGTATATGAAGCTTGTAGTTGGCATTCCTGATCATTGTGTCAATATCATGGTTCCATTTTAGGTCCTCACTGAATCTGGACTCCCAGCACCTAGACAACTTCACATGATGGCAGTTGCTGTCCAGACAAGTAGAGTGGGGTAGGGGGAGGAGGGTTCCTCCTGAAGATCACCGTCATTGTTTTGCACTTAGTTGGATTTAGTGACATTCCACTGCTTTCCACTAGAGTCCCTTGATAGAGAGAGTAGCGACATAGAGGGTCCGGAAAAATCTAGTCACGTGATTGCGTGGAGCCATTTTGAGTCCATCGCGGACAGGATCGTGATCGGACGCATATCGATTTTACGACAAAATGACAGGTTGTAGCGCTTGTGGGTGCACACATAGAACGGAGAAGGGATTCAAGGTAGATAGATTTCCATCAGATGCAAAAAGACGGGAAATCTGGGAGAACAGAGTCAGTCGTGTTGGATGGAAAGCAACTTCTTCCTCAGTTCTCTGCCAGGTCAGTGGTAATGGTCCCATATGCGTATTGAATTAACATGCACATATTTGTACTTTTGATGTCATTATTATGGAGTATGGTTTAAGACAAGCGAAAACACCCTCTACCTTTCCATGCGTAATTAAGAAAATTATGGACATATTTGTAATGCCTTGACGGCTTGAGTGTTTGTTAAATTTAAATTTGGTTTTTATTTTTAATTGCATGTAGTACAGTACGTATGTAGTATTTAAATGAATGCAGGGCCCCAATGGAAACCAGTTTTTAACTGTTTGGGCATACCCTGGGTAAAGAAATGCAATAAATAAATAAACCCTAGCTTTTAAGAGTAGGTTATACCTAGGGATGTGCGCGTTTAGTCAACTAGTCGATTAAACGTTGCTACCCTCGCTAGTCAGCACCAGAAATACTAGTCGGTTAAACATTATTTTTATTAATGTACACATTTAAATTACATATTGACATAATTTGCACTGAAATGTCATGTTTTCCTGGTCAAATGTTGCTTTATAAAAAAAAAACGAGCATCCGTTACTAATGTTAACAACGCCCGATTAAACGAAATTTAAAAAAAATTTAAACGAAGGAAAAAAACAAAACGCATTAGCCTGTTCGCCCTGCAAGTTAAACAAGCGAGATGGAAAGAGTAAGTAGGCCTATCGCGTTGTTGAATAGGCCAATAAAACTAATCTAATGTCAAGTCGATCAGTAGGCCTAATCGTTATTTTTTTGTGGGCCTATTATTGGTAGTTTTTCTGATGACCGATTATTATTTTTTACTGTATTTGCTATGCGATCGCGTTCACCCAATGAAAATGCCGTTGTAATAATCAGGTACGTTTCCTAAAAATGTTTTGTTACGTTGAATATTGTTTTCAATAAATGTTATTTGTTAACTTATATTTAGTGAGTTGTTGTCATGTTTTGTAGGATAATGTGCAATGTTCATAATGCAAGGCGCAAAGTGCCACACATTTCAGCCGCATTTAAAATACGATTTGGTTATTGAAGTATGTGATTAACGGTTTCAAATGGCTCTTATAATATACGCAATATTTTTTCGTCGACTAGTCTAAGTTTAAATTTCCGTTTAACCGTCAGGGAAATTAGTCGTTAGGAACATCCCTAGTTATACCAACGATTTATTTTCCCCCTTTGGCATGCACGGCATCTAGTTTAGCATGAAAAAAATATCACATTGCACCACTATCCAACGTGTTCCTATTTGTAATTCGCAGGTTCATTTCGAGTACCTGTCTAGTTAATTCCTTCTTTGTCATGGTTCTAAATGTCTGTGACTGTTAAATCACAACCAGCTCTGTGATTTTCTTCTTTATCATATGGCTCTTAGTTGTCATAAATCTTCTATTTTGTCATCTTCATATAATTTGTTCATTATCAACATGGAAAAGACCATTCCCATCTCTCATACATAGAGAACATAATGGAATACACGGTTCAATGCACTAGCGCCATACGGCGGCTCCGCACTGAATGGACTCAAAATGGCGTCAAATCGTGAGTTGTCGCTACTCTCTCTATCAAGGGACTCTACTTTCCACCCAGTGATCAAGGTTTTCAAGGGCTGGCTGTGGGGATGTTTCATTTTTAACACATGGATGATATTCAGGTCATCCACATACTTCCAGCGGGTGTTGATATCCTGGGCAGCATTGTCAATAAGGGCAAGGAAAACCAGGGGGCCAAGCAAAGTCCCCTGGACCACACCCCCAGACAGCTCTGCCCAATCTGAGAAGCAGTTTTGATAGCGCATACACTGCCTACGACCTGACACAAATGAGCATACCCAGAGCATCAGGGCGGGCCTCACCCCTAGTTGCAGGAGTCGCTCAATCGCCACAGTCAAGTCTTACTTTGTCAAAAGCTTTGGAGAAGTATGTGGTGATGAGTGTGCTGGTGGTACCTGGGGTGTCTGAGGCTTTATACAGGGTGTCAAGGATGCTCACAAGAGCATGTGTAGAAGATCTTCCTGCCCTGCTACTGAATTAGGTGGGGTCGAGATGAGGGGAAATGTCATATTTTATCCATTTTGCTGCAAACCCCTCTGCTATCTTGCTGAACTGTGCTGTGAGGGATATTGGCCGTAGTTGGTCAACTGAGGGAGGATGGGATTTTGGTACAGGTATGACAATTGCCTCCTTCTATTGGGTTGGCACTATTCCCTCTTGGAATGATGTATTTAGTATGTCACACACTGGACCACTCAGTTCCCTCAATGTTCTCTGTGGTATTTGATCGGCTGCCTTCTTTGTTTTTATTAGCTTTAATTTGTTATACACCTCCCATGGCTGTATTTGGGGGAGGGCGTCTGGAGCTGGTAGGAATTAGGGTAGGGCTGCAATATTAAGGGGGAGCATAGAACAACTGACCTCAGAAAAAAATAAAATCTGCAATGGCTTTAGTGTACTCTCGGTCAATATTCGGGATGTTTAGTCTTATGGCTGGTTTTCTGATACCAGCTAAGGATTGGACCTCTCTGTGCCAGCTTTTTGGATTTCTTTTTTGAGGTTTTCGATTAAACTTGGCTAGAGTGCTACTCTTGCCATGTTGAAATGCCTTCTGTCTTTTGGATATAAGATGTTTAATTTTGGAATATCATTTTCATTCAGGGTTTGTCATTTGGGTGTTTCTCAATGGTCACGCATGGGGACATGTTTTTACAAGCTGCATTGAGTGACTGGTAGAAAGCATTTGTTTTGGATTCAGTGTTGGGGGCCTCAAAGATCTTGCTCCATGTATGAGTTGTAATCCATTTTCCAAAATTCTCCACATTTCTGCTTTTCATCTGTGTGTGCTTGATATTCATGTTTTTTTTTTAACTTTTCCTTTGTCCTTTGGATTGCCATAGTAATGGGTTGTGGTGACTCAGGCCTATGGGGGGCAAAATCTGTGGGGATTTGTAGAATTCTGTCAAGTCAGTGATAATGAGGTCCAAAATGGCATCGCCACGAGTACTGTGTTTAACCACCTGGACTAAGTCATTTTTTCTGCATAAGGGGTTTATGTCTAACCTATTGAAGTCCCCAAGTGGTGCCCACATTTGGGTGTTCAGACCTAAGCAGGTCTGTAGTTGACAAGATATGCTCCAGTAAGGTACTGGGGCGGAAGGTATATAGCACAAACAACCAGTCCTCAGAGGGGCCGAGGCAGGTAGTGGGGACGTGCCCAGACCCCCACACACACTCTAAGTCTTGAGGGACAGGAATGTTTGTGAGTTGGTGAGAGGGAATGCTATCTCTAATGTACACTGAAACGCCACCTCCCCTTTTATCAATATGAGCTTTCGAGTAGTGGATGTAGTAGCCCTCTATTTGATGTAATTCTTCTGGTTAGTAGTGTGAAAACCAGGTCTCTGATACAGCCGCGATGTCAACATTGTTAATCCGTAAGGTTAATTCTAATTCATCAATCTTATTCAATAAGGATCGGGATTTGTGCATACTTTGGTTAGATATAAAATTTGGGTGAGTATTGATGCATTGGATAAACACGAAAGCAGATTTACTCACAGTTCTTGAGGTTATGTACGGTTTTGCCATTCTGGATCCGTAACCATACATTATTTTATTTTTTTTATTATTATTTTAAAAAAAAAAATTTTTTTACTTCTCTCCCTTTGGGTCTGGATCTGCAACATAGTATTCCATTATCCCTTAGGAGTTGTTTGTGTCCTGGTTCCAGGGGGTATCTTTGTGTTGTTGTTAAATTGTTAAGATCATAAAGTTGTTGTTCATTGATTTGAAAGCATTCAGTAGAAAAATTTAAACAGGCCTAGAATTTGCTATAATAGGCCATGATTTGGAGGAATTTAAACAAGTATTCAACAGGCCTAGGATTTGATATAGTAGGCCGTGATTTGGAGGATCCATTGAATACGATTTAATTCCATTTGTTGTTCTAAATGGGTTGGAAATCTTGAACAATATATGTTGATTCCATTTTGCTGATTATTGTTAATGGTTCTTCCATATAAGAGCAGAAAAAAAGCAAAAAGCAAAAATGGAGTGTGAGAGTAGAGGCCCAGGTTGTATAAGTTGTCCAGTTTGTTTTTTGGGAATCCATCAAAAATCACATCAATCCACAGCTATTTTTGCAACCAGATCAGGTAGAAACCCTTTATGATAAAAATGTGTTCCTTCGCTAAGTTATTTATGTAAAAATGTTTCCTAAAATATTCACTAAAAACATATAAACTTGGGAGACCAAATTCCATGCGGCTGCCCTTAGAAGCGCCACCTATACCCGCTTGAGTGGACTAATGTAATTTCAAAAGGCATAAGGTCAGTTTATCCACTGTGCACCTTTGGCTTTGACAGGCATAGCGTCAAAGTCATTGGTTCAATCCGAAGCACACCACTTTTTAAATGCAAAGGGTATTGCCTTTTTGAAGACTGCTCAGTACAAACTGTGGTCACAGTAGGGCTGGGCGATAAAACAATGTTGATAATTTTTGTGTTCAAATTTGCCACAATAACGATGATAAACATATGAGATTTATTTTCAATAAAACTCTCATTTGCGTCCGTTTTTTCTACTTACCAAAATAGGCCTGCAACACAAACAGCCAATCAGTACTAGACTTGCACAAGCGCTGATGTGCCCATCCACTCAAAACAATGCTACTCAGGGTGACCACGTGTGTTTAGCTGACATAGGAATGAGTCACCGGCAAAATCAACCAAAAATGGTAGTTAGTAAGCGTTCGTTGACGTTAACTTGTTCAACGCTATACAGAAATAATTTATATATTTGATCAAAAACGATGTCCAAAAACAAATAAAGCGTCAACGTCAGGTGCACCTACCTTGCAAACTGTCAGTAGTCTACAGCTGAAAGTTATATTTCTCCTAGCTTGTGCTCTTATTGGAAGCAGAACCATGATGGTAATAAAGTTAACTTCGCTAACGCTAGCTATCATAGCTGCCTACACCTGCTGCAGACAGCCCTTCTGAAGCCAGAAAAAATCTAACTTTTCTTACTGTTCATAGTAAATAACAAAGAAACGTGGATGGGCAGTTGTTTAAAATGATGTAGAAGCGTTTAAAATGACGTAGAAGGGTACTTTTGGTACGCTCTTACATAATCAGTTTCGCTATTTGTTACCGCCCCCAATATAAATACATTCCTGAGAAGGCGTGGCCAATGGCCATATGCATTTGACAAGCAATATCGTTGTAGCCGATAGTTAGTCTCTTTCAATGTATTAGCTTTTTTTCCAATTATGCTAGTTATTAACAATTGTAAGTTCGTTTTTTTCAATTCCAGTAGTTTCACTTTACAAGAAATATATGTATGGCTATATGGACTGCACTCATATAGCGCCTTTATCCAAAGCGCTTTACAATGGCCTCTCACTCACCCGTTCACACACCAATGGCGGCAGCCATCATGCAACGTTTGAATTATTCATTGCCTGTTTCTGTGGTCGCTGCTGTACATGCTAGCCTATATGCTCGTATATGTGTATGTTACGTGGTAAGTTAATTTATTTTTTCTTGGTTAAATTGGTTAAGTTCAAAGGTCTAGTTGCTATGACGAGGGTGATGTAGGAAAATAAACAAAACGAGACTTAACAGCAAAGCGTATTTGTGGTTGATGCTAATGCTGCATTCGTTTATTCATTTCCAACTAGGAATCCTGATATCTGACTAAATGTAGGAAACGCCCTTTCAACTAGGAGTTCCATGGCAGAAATCTGAGTTCGGGAAATCAACTAGGAAGAACTGACATCACATCATCATGGCAGCTCACACCGCGACCCACAGTAAACAAAGATTATATTTATTAGTTTTGCTTTTAAAACACTTCAACTTTCCTTTTTCAGCATGAAACTATGACTATTGCATGTATTGTGTCCATTAAGCAGAGGTTTAAAATCAATAAAGATGTTTGCATTTTTTAAATTGATGTCAATGTGTTTAGTAGCCTAGTAGTAGCAGGAATTGGTCAAATGTAGTTATAAAATTATATTATCATTAGCTATGATATATTACATTGATAATAAATAGATTTAACATCAGTTACATTGATTTCCATTTTTAACATCAACATTGTTTCAACATTATTTCAATGCATTGATTCAACGTAAACTCGATGAGCACCTGGACGCAGAATCAACATCAGAGATCAACATGGAATAAATGCTTCATCTTATGTTAATTCAACATTGATTCAATGTTTCCTTGCTATCTGGGAAGCTAAATTTCATGAAATTAGTTGAGACGTAGCCCTATCCACTGTGCCCCCATAGTGGTAGTCGTATCGGTCCCAATTACAGTATGCATGTTATTATCACCATGCCTTTCACTACATCTTGTAACTTTTGTATGTCTTCGTAGTTACAATGACCCAAAATGTTGTGCCAAGTTTGAATGTCATGACACCCTTTACATTGATCAACATTCTCCTCAACAGTTGGCAAGTAGTATAAATTTCCACTTTCATGGATATCAAACCTGCTACCATCCTTGGTAACCATGTGGCTGTCCCCTTTCTTGAAAGTGATTGTCGCTCCTCCGTTTGTTGCTCTTGCCACAGAGAAAATGTCATGTGGGTATGAAGGCATGTAGAGTGCATCCTGTAGTTGTGCTGTGTGCTGACGTCCAGCGTTGTCTAGTATGTATATCATCGCCGTTCCTCTTCTTTGTGCTGTCCCACTGCACTTTGTCCCATCGGCTAACTCCACTGAATGGGTCTCAGGCTGGAACTTGTCGTTGAAGCTTTTAAACTTTCCGATGTCATTCACAATGTGGGACGTAGCTCCTGCAGCCACCATTATACCTTTCATCTTCACATTGTTTGGTGGTATCTTATTCTTTGTGTGTTTGGCTTTGAAGAGATGGTCTTGCTCATCATTTAGTTGCTCTTCAACTTTTTTGACACCAGCTTGGCCTCCCTTTTTCTTGCACAGGGATTCTTGGTGTGTATTATTTTAGCAGTAATTACACCACACTTTTCGATAACATTTTCTTGCCTTGTGCCCTTTTATTCCACATTTATAACATATCACGTTGACATCTTCATCTTTTCTGCTGCTTGTGTACGTCTTGGTGGGGCCACGACTTTGCCTTGCACATGTCTTCATCACATTATCCTTCAATTCTGCCGTAGTAATTTTCTCCGACTCCTCATAGACCCGTAGTCTTCTTTTAAAGTCTGCAAACGTAACGCTATCTTTGTTTTGCGTTATGTGGACGGCTAGTGGCTTGAAGGAATCTAGTAGACCACCTAATACCATGGCCACGGTCAGTCCATCACTCATGGCCTCGCCTGCATCTTTGAGAGCCGTAATAAGGTTCTCCGCCCTTATCATGTAGTCGGTAACACTCTCGTTGTCCGCCATGCGTAGCTTGGTCAACGACGTGTATAAGTTTATAATCCGCGGCTTGCTTTTTCCTGAATAGTGTTCTTTCAGTATTTTCAGAGCCTTCCTGCCCTTATCAGCGGCTTCATGTCTTATCAGCGATAGGCTTTTATCATCTATCAGTCTGATTAGTTCAGCATAGCAGTCAGCATTTTTCTTTCTATCTTCAGCTCGCTGCTCTGCAGTAGCATCGGCGGCGGGCTCACGTAAAATAGTCTCTTTTAGCTTGAGAGTATGTAAGCAGCCTAGGAATCTCGTTTCCCAAAGGTCATACTTATCTTCGGATCCGTCGAACAAAAGGTGCGGTGCCAGGACTCCAGTTGCTCTGCTTGCCATGATTTTTGACAACACGCCAACTTTTTCACGTGGCCTACTAGCTTGCTATTACTTCTTGCTGCTAAGCTAGCTTGTTAGCTTCGGTGGCTAACGCGTGATACGTCGCGTATTTCTTCCGAGCTTGCTTATCTCCGCTCTGGGCCCATAACCTGTTAAGGAACGAGTGCGCAATCTTCTTCTCCTTGCGTGTGAAGAATAAGCACAGCTTGACAGTTTTCTCTTTAGCCTTTTTAGCCTTGTTTATTGAAAACAAACAGCACCGGCATTTTCGGCTCTCTCTCTGCTTTTAGGCTCTTACAACATTTTAGTAGAACGCGATGACGTTACGTATGAACGTCTACCGTAATACAGTGAGTAAGGCGTCATCAAATAACACTTAACAGAGAGCTCTCCCTATGTTTTTTTTGGTCGGGACTTAAAATGTTAAAACATGGGCGATTCATCACACTGATATCTCATCACAAATCAAGGTTTGGGAAATATCAGTTCAGCCGTTTTCATTTGGTGGGATACTTAATAAATTTGCATAAAGATGAAGACTTTTTTGTTCACAAACATAGCTCAAATTCTACACCACCAATTGTTAAACAAAAAACATCCTAATGTCGGGGAAGAGATGTATTATGTGTCTTGATAACAAACATGTATGTGAGTTGTACAGTTTTTTAAGTTAGCCTCGATATCTGGTTACACAGCCCCATTGACTTAACATGGGGGAAACAAAAACTAGCCACCAAATATGCTAATTAAAAATTCTAAAACCACCACAAATCTTCATGCGAGCAGTTCTCCACTGCCATAAAACAGTTCAGCACTACACCGAATGAACAGCACAAACTGCTATCTTAGTGACAAAATAGACAGAATATATAATTGCTAGATTAAAAACTTATTTTGTTGAACATTTTTGGTTTAAGGGACATGCTGCTAATTGATTACTCCCAAGAACCTTTACATGACATAGGAATCATATAATATTGATTTAATATAGTTGTCAATATCCGATTTGCACCATAATCTTCCCCGATAATGTTTCAGACATGAAGAATCCATCTAAATTGTCAATATACACCAAAAGACCCCCAAAGCCCTACTACAATCCCACCTTTATAGACAGCATAGAATTCAAGTTCTCTATGTGGGACAACACATAAGAAGCTGTGGCTTGGATTATTGTTTCTTCATTCCACAACAATGTATTGCTCCACAGAGAATGCCTTTCTCCAAGGCATTCTCTGTTACCTGTTCGTAGCGTACAGAGAATGCTTTGGAGCAACAAAACTTGAATACTGTCATCGTTCAGGTCATTTAACATACAATACATTGTCCAACGATGTTACTATGTGTCATGGTTTCTCAGCCTGCTGTTATCTGTTTGACCACTTCCCTGGGGAGCGCTCGTGTTGCGTCTCTTCTCTTTGTTTCTTTGTCCGTTTCATGTTTTTGGTTTTGCTACTCAGTGTATTCACCTGTTCCGTAGTTCCCATTAGTATTTAAACCTCGCGTCTCCTGTGGTAGACGCTTCCATATTGCCAATCGTTTTACGAAGAAAGCCGGTATCCTAGGACATCATCCTTTTCCAGTCCCGCTCTCTTCGTTGTTGGAACTCGTAAGCGTTATTTTGTTTTCATTTCTTTCACCATTTATCGGGCGTTATAGTCACGTTCCGAGGGTGCAATTGTTTTTCGTTGTTCTGCCTATTACCATTATTGTTACTGCCCGTGTATTCAGGGCTATCTCGTTTTACAAGAGAGTTTTGGTTTCGGTTCTCTCGTTGTGAGCTATAGGGTTGTTTCGTTGTTCTTGCATTGTATATAGTGTTAAGAGTTTTTTCGCCTTTAGGGTTGCTTTCAGTTGTAGCGTTATCTCTCCTGGTGTGGAGAGTTATATTTTGTTTGTTTATTGTTATTCCCTGTCTGCGGGGTTTCGCTCCCGCTTTGTGGTGTTCAGTGAGCATCCTCTGAACCTCTACTGTCGCGTCTGGTCCTTCGTTCCCACGCTACCCCTGACACTATGTGGCTGGCCATCTAGTAAATGCAGATGGTGTTATTTTCCGAAGTTGTTTTATCTTATAACGTTATATAATGTTACCTTGACTTGATGAGGTCCAGACAATCACGTTATTTTGGGGAATCACATCAGCTTCGGAGCCGGATCGAGGGCTGAACTAAGGGGAATGGTGCAGCGGCCACTTTGCTCAAGCAGTCAAATACACTGCACTGCTTCAGATTTATGGCATGTTGTATTTGTAAGCGTTTCATAAGATTGCTAGTATTACTCCTTTACACGCTGTCAGGTTTAGGTTTAGAAAATAGAGAACCAAACGCGACAGATAAGGATACAGAAAGCGTATCTAAATATGGATACGCCACAGAAGCGGAATTAAACCGCACTAGTAGAAGGGAAACGGAAAAACGGGAACAAAACTTCCCTAGCACAAGGCTAACACAAAACAACCTCAAACGGAGGCGGAAATTCGCTTAAACAGCGAGAAACTAACAAAAATAAATGGCCTCACGCACTTATTGATCGGCGTGTATAAGAGGTCGAGAACTGAAAAGAAACGAACAAAATAGCAAGCCTGTAACTACAGCTCTCTTAGTTTTTATTTTTATAAAACCATATACCGGCTTTCTAGTCCTACTGCAACGTCAATCTAGAAGCACCGGAAAGCGGAAGTCAAGCTCTATTTATAGCCGACGGAAACCAAACACAGGTGTAGGAGATAATGACCTGGAGAGATCCAAACACCGGGACGGAGGAAGAAAAAATCAGATAGAGCTTCAGACAACGCCAAACGGAAAACAATGGTAGAAAACAAAAAGAGACAGCCACTACCCATGACACACGCAGCAACCTTTTTTTTGACATGAATTGCATTTTGTTGTGTTTACGTTCGCTTTGGTAAAGTGGGCCCACACTTTTGAACGTCGTAACCTGTCTGCCATCAGTGCTACATGACTGGAGTGCACAGAACGTAAACAGACAACGTCGAACGTAATCGCCTGATGCGTGCAAAAAAAAAACTTGTCATCGTTAGGACACGAGTAGAAACATATATTTTACAGTAGGTTAGAATGAATTAAAGTGAATTGCATTCAAATATCGATAGCAGCACCGTTTGTCCAGGAGCTTATCGGTATTTCGGTCCTGAGTAATCAGGAGCCGGTACCAGTTTAATACCAGTTCTCAATACCCATCCCTCGGAAACTGCGTTAGCCAGAGGTCAAGACATTGTAAACTAGTTGGCTAGCTAGCTATGGTGAGACTTTATAATGCAAATATTTTTCGGATATGTGACTTATTTTTATGTAGTGTCATGGGAGTATTGAACTGGTGAATTATTTCAATACAAAAATATTGCTTCCTATCAGCGGGCAAAATGCACCTGAACTATCTTGTTTAGATCAAGGTTCCCCAAATATTTTTCATAGTGGGCCACTTTTAAAATGCACTGCGAAACCACGGGCCAGTAACGTTACTCAACCTCCAGCCACAAATGATACCAGACACATTGCATATTGTTAATTAGGCTATTATTATTAATAATAATAATAATAATAATAATAATACATATTAGGCTATATTATAACTGATATTGTCCATCTATGTTTAATCCATTCGTAGGCTAGGCCTATTTGTTTTCAGTAAGGACTATGCTAAATTATTTCTCATTCAACTCACCGCTCAGTGGGAGAAATGACAGCGTCGGGTAGAGGAAATGGCCCTGAAGTTGGGCTCGTACTCCGTTGTTGCTATGCGAAGGCACTGGTCAAGTTTTTCGTTCGTCAGCCGATTTCTTTCTTGGCTTTTGATCACATTCATCGTTCAAAATGATGATTCACACATGTAAGTTCGTTTTCTTTTATTTTGCGGCTCTCGTCCTGCTTTCCCGATTGTGAATCAATCAGATTTTTTCCACGTTCCGTTTCGTGGTTTGCCGTTTATTATTGTTTTCACCTGTTCAGGGGGGACTTAATCGGGTATAGGATTTGTTTTCCTCCTGGTAGCGTTCTGCGCTACCTATCTATTTAGCACTTTGCTGTTCTCTCGGAGACAGTTTTTCTTTTTACTTTCGTTTTGGTTTTACACTTCTCCGGCTCTGAGCTAAGGCAGCCGAGGGTGTTCTTTTGTTTACTAAGTTTTCCGTTCTTGTGTCATCATTTGGGTTCGGGAGATTTAGTTATTTAGTAGTTTTTGTGGGTTTATTTTAGTTTTGGCTGTTTTTTTTTTCTTTCATTATTATTTTCTCTCCATTAATTATTGGTCCTCACGTCTTGTGAGCTGACTTGTTCCTCCCACCTTCTATAGCGAGACTCCAAGATACCACATCGCGCACTTTACTATCTGTCAGCCTCCTGTGGAGACAGCATTCTCTTCAGGTTGAGGCTTTTATTGATTCTGGGGCTGTGGATTGTTTTATGGATGCCCAGTGGGCTAAAAAGCACCACATCCCTATTCAGCTCCTCAAACAGCTCCGATTTGTCACCGCTCTTGACAGTTGCCCGTCTGACTGAGCTGGAGGAGGTTGCTTCTCCACCTAATCGAGGAGCATCGGTTTCTGAATCCGAGGTTGGTGACGAGAGTCTGGAATGGGACTCTCTGACTGACATAGATTCTTATTGGAAGGAAATATCTTCAGAGGATCCTTCCGACTCTGAGATTCAGTGGTCGCCTCCTCCTGGGTCGCCTATTCAGAAGGAGGATACTGAGATGGCAGGCACTCTTGAATTTCCTTTACCTCTCAACGTGCCAACTGAATACGCAGAGTTATCAGAGGTATTTAGCAAACAGAGGGCAACCACCCTTCTGCCCCACCGCCCTTTTGATTGCGCTATTGAGCTGTATCCGGGTACTACTCTTATGAGAGGGAGTCTTTATTCCTTGTCGACTCCCAAGAGTGCTGCAATGAAGGCTTTAAATAAGACCATTGACTTCGCCCACTGGCGTGGGGTTCTTTTTCGTAAAAAAGAAGATGGTACTTTAAGACCATGTATTGATTATCACGCGTTAAACGCCATAACGATAAATAACCGATACCCACTTCCCCTTAACTACAATTTTTTCTAAATTAGATCTCCGTAATGCTTATAATCTAGTGCGCGTGCGTGAGGATGATGAATGGAAAACCGCTTTTAATACCCGTAACAGACACTATAAATATCGGGTCATCCCGTTCGGTTTCCCTAGTGCCCCCTCTGTCTTTCAGGCATTAGTCAATGACGTACTACAGGAGATGTTGGAGAAATTTGCTTTTGTTTATTTGGATGACATTTAAATTTTTTCTGCCGATTTACAGACCCATATTGGGCATGTTAAACAGGTATTGAAAGCCCTGTTGAAGGCTAAATTATTTGTCAAAGTGGAGAAGTGCTCATTTCATGCTAGCACGGTTTCGTTTCTGGGATTCATTGTGTCAGAGGGCAAGGTCTCCATAGATTCTGAGAAGGTCTCTGCTGTACTTAATTGGCCTACTCCTAATTTTGTGAAGCAGGTCCAGCGTTTTCTTGGGTTTGCAAATTTTTATAGGCATTTTATTCGCAATTTTAGTGCGCTCGCCGCACTTATTACTGCCCTTACCAAGAAAACATCTGCTACGCAATTTGTGTGGAATCCGAGGGCCGATTGCCCTTACTGTGGCTAAGAGGAATTATGATGTAGGTGATCGTGAGTTGTTAGCGGTGAAAATGGCTCTAGAAGAGTGGCCTCATTAGCTTGAGGGAGCGTAGCACCCGTTTATGGTATGGACCGATCATAGAAACCTGGAGTACGTCCAGCAGACCAAGACATGTAATCCTAGACAGGCGCGTTGGGCACTGTTTTTTACCCGTTTTAACTTTCTTTTAACGTGAGACAAAGGTACAAAGAATGTTAAACCTGACGCTCTGTCACGGGTTTTTGAACATACGGAGGGTCCTGCTATTCTGGAGCACATTGTGCCTGTTTCACAGATATTGGCTTCAATGTTGTGGGACATTGAGGTGGTGGTTCAGCAGGCGTTGCTGCGTACCCCGGATCCGGGTGGGGGTCCCGTCGCCTTTTTGTTCCTTTTGAGGTCAGGTCTCAGGTATTACAGTGGGGTCATTTGTCCAAGTTCACGGTGCATCCTAGTGTCCATCGTACTAAAAAAATTTTATCCAGAAATTTTTTGTGGCCTAGCATGGAGAAAGATGCGCGCGAGTTTGTCGCTGCATGTGCTGTTTGCGCACGGAGTAAGGGTTCTCGTCTTCCCCCTTCGGGGTTTTTGTGGCCTCTAACCATGCCTAGGCGACCTTGGAGCCATATCGCTTTGGACTTTGTCACTGGATTGCCCAACTCGCAGCGTAATATGGTGATTTTGGTCATCGTTGATAGGTTTTTCAAGGCTGCTCATTTTCTCACCCTGACTAAATTGCCATCTGCGCTGGAGAGTTGATAATTTCCCATGTGTTTTGTGTACATGGTTTACCTTTGGATATTGTTTCTGACCATGGCCCTCAGTTTATCACCAGGTTCTGGCATTCTTTTTGCACTCAGTTAGGCGCGTCGGTTAATCTTTCCTCTGGTTTTCACCAGAAAACTAATGGGCAAACAGAAAGAACTAACCAGACTATAAAGAACACTCTTTGCTGCTTGGCGGCGGCCAACCCTACTTCGTGGAGTCGTTATCTCCCTTGGGCTGAGTATGCACATAATACTCTGTGCAATGCCTCCACTGGCCTATCTCCTTTTGAAGCTCAAGTAGGTTACCTTCCTCCACTCTTCCCGGAACTGGAGAAAAATGTGGAGGTTCTATCGGCTGGTTCTTTTGTTCTGAGGTGTCGCTCGGTTTGGAAACAAGTTTGTGCATCGCTGTTACGAGCGTCGGCATCCCAAAAGGTTTTGGCCGACAGACATCGCTGGACAGCTCCTTCTTATAGGGTCGGTCAGCAAGTCTGGATCTCATCGCGTGATTTGCCCTTGAGGGTCGAGTCACGGAAACTTGCTCCACGGTACATTGGACCGTTTAAAATTATTCGTAAGATAAACCCAGTCACAGTCCGGCTTCAGTTGCCATGATCCATGCGGATTCATGTTTCACGGTTGAAGCTGCTGCTTATCAGTCTGTTGTCTCCTGCTGAGAGACCCCCTCCTCCTCCTCAGTTTGTGGATGGAGGTCCTGTGTATACCGTCCGCCGTATTGTGGTGGAGAGATGGGTGGGCAGGAGGTAGCAGTTTTTGGTGGACTGGGAGGGGTATGGTCCAGAGGAGCAGTGTTGGGTTCCTGCCAGACACATTTTAGATCCCAATTTAATTACATATTTCTGCAGTTGTCGGCCTGAGGGATCGTCTGGGGTCGTCCCTTAGAGGGGGGACCTGTAGTGGTTCGTGGCTGTGTAAGAAAAAAAGGAACTTCTCCAATGTTCGTTGAAAATGACAAAGTTTATTCTTCGTAACAGCAGTTGTCAGAGATACAGCAATGCACTCTGGATTCAGCCAAGTTCATCTGAATCCTGTTCTGTGAAATGAATGACTTTAAATACCCTTTTTCTGGCTTTGTTTTCTACAGGCGAGAAACAGAAATGTATATTCAAAATTATGTGATTGATTTAAAGGAGGCCACTGTCTGGCTCCCGTAAATCAATTAGTCTGTTCATCAGTAGGGGGTCTGAAGGTTCAACTTCCTGTAGTCTAACCAAGAACCAGTCTATTGTATTGCTTATCTAGTCTACTTGGTTAGACTAGGTCTTGATCAATCACTCCCAGCTGCTATTCTAAAATTGAATACTATGCCTATCAGTGGTGACGAGTCACTGCTTACACTTACGTTTCAACATACATTGTATTTATGATAAGTTTGTTGATTCGGCCCGCGGCGCGGTTGATTTGTCAGTGTTTGAGGGGATCATGTAAATTTAGAATCTTACATCTGTTTTGTTTTCTTTTATTTTGCAGCTCTCGTCCTGCTTTCCCGATTGTGAACAAGCTTCGAACAATTAAGAAACCCATTACAGTAAGTGGAGGGAACGTGAGCAGAAACAATGCAATGGCTCTTGCAAATCTGAATTTTTCAGAGACCACACGAATCCAGAATTTGGCAGGTTTGACATTCTTGTGTTGTTTTTTAAGTAAATCCGAATTTGAAAGTTCCATGACTTCCAACTGGAGAGATGCTTTATCCAGTAATGGAAGCAGCCTTTTAGCCTCAGTAGTCCACTGTCCATCCGGTGTCACAGCAAAGGGCTGGCGGGTTTTCGCTTCAGAGTTTGGAATTGTTAAAACTTTTTGCAGTGTTGTTGAAGATGAGGAAAATGAAGCCTCCTTCCATGCATATATCTCTTGAAGATGGTCAGTTTCAGGCAGGAAGCTGAGTGATTCTTGTTAAGGGACCGATCGGAACCACGTGCAGACATCAAGATGGAGTAGTAATCAGGTTTTATTCAGAGTCGACAGAAAAGGGTCAAAGTCCAGCAAACATTGCAATACAGGATAGGCAGAATCGTAGTCAAGTCCAGGCAGGGGTCCAAACAACCAGAGCAATGCGGAGATGGCAGGGCGAAGTCCCAGAACAGGCAGGGGTTGGAACTGAGAGATCAATCCGTGGGGCTGGGGAACAGCAGGGCGAAGTGCTGGAACGGGGCTTGGACAGAGATGGGTAGGCAGGCAGGAAGATTAGGGCAGGGCTGGACAAAACAGGACTGGAGACAGGAACTCGAAACAGGTAAGGAGCAGGCAAGAAAAAACTCTAAAGTAATGAGACAAGCACGAATGCAGGGCACTAGACAATCTGGCACAGAACAGAGAAACATGTCAACTTATATGCCAGACTGATGACGAGACAACGAGGAACAGGTGAGACGATAACATGAGGAAACACATATCAGGTGTGGGAGGCGGAGACACGAAATGGGAAAACGTGAAACGGAATACAAATACAGAAAACACACAAACGGAAAAACCAGGAACTGAATTATGATACAGAGGCATGGGACGTGACAGATTCCTGCCTTGCATTTGCAAATTGAGCTGGTTGAGGTGGGATGTCACATCACACAGAAAATGCACATTTGCCATTGCATTGCTGTCATTCAAAAAGTCAAGAAAAGTTTGGGCCTTCTGGCTTTTCAGGCTGGCTAAGACTAGTATTTTGTCTTGCAGTTCGCACACTCTCTCTCGGCCCTTGCTTAGCCAACGTACATTATTGTGCAACAACAAATCCTTCTGTTCCGCTAACATTTCCTCCAGTAAAGCTCTTGCAAATTAAGTTTACGAGTCGCATCACAGTATCCATGGTTTCTTTCATCGTACCACACAATTTAGCACACAGAACAGATTTGTGAATTATACAGTGGAATGACAAGAAATGTGTCATGTTTAATAACTCCGTACCATTTACAGGTCAGGTTAGCTTCTGTAGACTTGGATATTAATTGTAAAAGGCATCGTAATTTCTGCACCCCACTGTAGCTACAGAACTGTATAGCAGTCAGATGTTTAAAAAATGGAGTACAGGAAATACCTGATTGTACTGAGAGACATGTTTGTTTTGGTGGTGCTCATTTGAATTTTCTAACTTTTCACCAAAACAAACATCTCACTTAAAACATAGTTTTTTGTCATGAATCAATATTAGAACGCACGTAATATGAACTTCTGATGAAGCTTGAACTTCGCTAGCTAAAATTCATTGCCTGTGATATGTCTGCTGTGAAAACAGCCTCATGGAATTGTTTGACAATGCTTCATTGTATAATCAAACTAAATGTATTAAATAAGCAGGCAAATTTTGTGTTTTCTAAGCTGAGAGGGAAGCCATGTTCTGTTAGCTTATTCTTATGCAGGTGCAGGTGTTATAACAAAATTAAACCACATATATTTAGTAAAATAACAGTACTGGTGTAAGCTAATTCCCGTTATTGTGAGGGGTTAGTGTGAGGTTTGGAGAATCAAAAGCGACCGATAAGGAATCTAAAAGCATATCTAAAAGATACACCACAAAAGCGGAAATAACCGCACCAGGGAAGGAATAAACAAAAATATAGGAGAAAACCCTCCTGGCTGTAGCCAACTGAAAACTACCTCAAAAGGAGGCGGATTCAAAAATAGCGAGTATAAACAACGAAATAAGCTCACGCTCTAAATCAAAGAGCGCAGACGAGAGGTTGAGAAAACAAAAGAAAAACCCAAGCAAACTAGGTGTAATTAGGAATAAGAAAATTAAACCTGTTACCTACGCTCTGTAGCAAAAGAGCTGAACACAAAAGGCAACAGGTCGAGAGAATAAAGGACAAAGCAAAGATTGGAAGTGTCGGAAGGCGGAAATCCTGAGCTATTTAGAAGAGGCAGGAAATCCAAAACAGGTGAAAAGGATCATTGTCTGGCGAGATTCAAACACCGGAACGGAGGTGGAAAAAATCTGATAGAGCGTCCCAACGACGCCAAAAAGAAAACCGAACGTAGAAACAGCAGAGGCTGCTAAAAACCATGACAGTTATTATATTTCTGGGAAATAGTTTGGTCAGAAATTACCGGAAACTTGACACACCTATAATTAATGAAGAGGCTGAGTTCAGCCCATTTGAACCTTGCGCCTTACTTTGAGCTCAAAATATCTGCTCTCTAACTCACAAAAATGGAGTTGGACATGTCCTAAGTGCACTTTTACCATGCGTTTTAGACCATGCGCTAAGATACTCAAAATAGAGCCCCGGGTATGTAGAACCATATCAAAATTAAATTTTTTGGTTAGCCCGCACCTTTAAAGAAAAACATTCGTTGATTTATTAAATGTCCTGGGGCCACACGTATAAACAGTGCTGAGCAGAAAAATGCCCTCAAAAAGCTGCGTGAGGGACTTTCCACGCAGAAATTCAGATAAAATAACACATGCTGTGAAAATCTGCGTACACCATATGTACACAATGTTTGTAGTCAGTGTGATATGGCATCACCGTGACCGAAAAGCAGAGGGAGAAAATAAAAAACTTTGTGAAAGCAGATTTATGACCTTCTCCCTGAGCATTGTTGTACACATTGTTTTACACAAAGTTTTATATATGTGGCCCCTGGGATGTAAATAAGCCTATAGGACATGTATTCATAATATGCATAACTGTTTCTGAAATAATATTGACAAGAGGGTAAATCATCAGTCAATGTGTATAAAAAGTTTCTAAGAGCAATTAACACCTTATTAACAATTCAGGGTTGCAATTGTGGCTGGAAAATAATTCACACATGGAGGTCCAATTAAGGACTGATTATTTTGAGAACCCCCTTATATACAGTACCCCTCATCACAAGAAATATCAAATGCTGTTCGTCATCGCGTTTATGTATTCAGGCGTTGTTCTTAATAGACTATTTGAAAAACAAATACCATGAACCTGTGAAAGAACTGAACTAAGAAACTAAGAACCCCCTCTTTGAATTGCCACAGGCTGCTTTAAAACGTGAAACCAACATGGGATCATCCAGACCCCAGCGCTGTGACATTTGCTACGGATCTTCGCGCCTGCAAGCCTTTTTGTTATTACACCCAGCCTGGGGTGGTGACGTCATTGACTGCGTCTGGGTTCAATTAAACACACATTTAGGGGGGGAAAAAACGCACATTGAGAAATATCTTGAATTCAACAAACCCCCTGAACCTGGCTCACTCGTTCTCAGAACGCAAGGGTTACGGACATTTCGCCACCTGCTAAATCTAGCTCAGATTTAACCAGTGTATTGTGAACTTTTTTGGGGTTTAAAAAACTTCCAAGAGGTAGCTTACAATGGCTGGACTAAAGGTAAGTTTACTGAATTCCGAAGAATCCCCTGTATGCCTATAGTTTATGCATTACGAGATATACGTTTGTCATTGATTTTACTTATATATAGACAAATACCTTTCAAAGTTTTTATTTTATTTTTTATTTTTATTTTTTCGTATTTGCATGCTTGTGACCGCGAAGCCATGTAAAATAAGCCATGCAACTCAATCATATCGCAATTAATTTCAAATATTTTTCTCTGGTGAAACATCAACAATGCGAGAAGCAGCTGTAGTAATAATTTTAACATAAATAAAATAAATGTGTTGTTATACAAAGATAGTGAAGGGCGTTCCTCCTGGACCAATCAGATAACTGGAACGTACAACAGCCCAGATGTTCTCCGCGAGCGCTCCTTCATAGTTTGCTTTAGTGGTGGCGTTGCTCTTCGCGAGAGCGTTGTTTGTTTTTTAAAGATTGAAGTATCTGTTATGACAAACCAGAACACAACTGAAAGACAGTCTGCATTAGCCTATACAGCCGGAAATATTTTTTGTGGTAAGAGGAAAGTAGCCTACTGCCGTATCACTGGGTCTTTGCTCTTTACCAAAATGGCAGGTTTCTTAATAAGCGGTAATATTCGGTATTCTTTGAATAAATAGGAAGTCCTATAAATTGCATATATATATATATGATTTTTAGCATTTATTTGAGCAGAGTTTGTATCGGGTAGGCGATATGTATATATATCAGATCATATTAATTGATTACGTGGCATAGTTGCTTGCGTTATATTTATCTCCAAAACAATTGTTTGCAAATCACAAATTACTTTTAAATTCTTTATACAATGATTTTTAATCAGTCAGACATGATTAAGTCAGACTTTTATGTTCTGTAATGTGCTAGATGTCGAACGATTCTTTTAGAGCAGTGCCCCAACCCCGTCCTGTAGGTTTTCACTCCAACCGAACGAAGCACACCTCGTTGAACAGCTAAATCTCATTGATGTATCAGGTAAATCTCCAAGAACAGGGGACCACTGCTTTAGATGCTATATTTATTTCATTGATTACATTATAGACTTACAGGTGAAATCACTGTGCCACTGTATCACTAAAAAAACAACGTGTGGACACCTGATTTTTTACACTTAAACCATCTGTGGAAAATGAATAGTTCAGATACAAAGAAAACAGCAACGAGCCGAACATGCACTGTGTTAAAATAAGTCAAAGGAAAAACTACATAAGAACTTAAACATGTTTTCACAAATCTTACTTGATCAATGACTGAAGAAAATCGGAATAAACAGTGCGTCCCCCTGGACTGAGTTTGAAAAACCGTGCTTTTGATTACATATGCAGTCGTCAAATTTAAGCAAAAGGTGGAGGGCTATTGTATATTTGAGTCTAGGTATTCAGGAACAATATGGAGATATATAGTGTTTGATGTTGCCGTTACATCCGTAAACCATTGTTGGCTACTGTTTCGATCAAATAATGGTTAACTGTGGCCACCGCACATCGACGTGTATAGGCTACCAGAGGGAGCCGTGGAAACGCCTACACAACTCGCGCTTCTGCACACTCTGGATGACTCAGCGCTATTTCTTGTGCGTTTTTCGTTCGTGCACGAGACCATGGCCATTCTTGAGTGAAGAAAATGTGTTGCCGACATAAGCATATAATTTAACAGAGCAAACCAACGAACGTAGTCATAAATACGTTGGAGTGAGGAATTTGTATGGAATATCAGATAACTGGTCTACAAATATACTTTATTTTATACGAATTATTTTTTTATAAAAATGCAGTCAAATGGAGCTAACCGGGGCAGTGCACATATGCAGACAAACCAGATGTAAGGGAAATGTATTCGGAAAAAAACATTTTGCCAATGCATATTATACATTTGTCTAGAAGGTCTTAGCTTTTTGGCTTAAAAATGGCTTAAAATCATACCAGTGTTAGGCCTGCTGGGTAGCTTGCAGTTTTCTTAGTAAGAGTTTATACCTTAAATTTAAACCATTAGACAATGGAGCAGAATTTGAACTGGAATGCTAAGCCTAAGCCATCAGATAAGATGCCAAAATCTCACTTATGCAGTTCTGTCATCTAGTGGTTTTTGCTGATCTACATTTCAGGCATTTGGCAGAAGCTGGATATTTACTAAAGCAAGTCAAATACCTTGCACAAGCATACAGCAGCAGTGCCCTACCTGGGAATTGCACCTGCAACCTTGGATTACACTTTGTGTCAGAAAACAAAAACACAATAAAAAAGACAAACATGACAATGAAAGCAGATGACTGTGTTGGTTTTTGACTCTCTCTCTCTCTCTCTCTTGCAGTACCTAACTGGCTTTGGTAATGAATTTGCCTCAGAAGATTCCCGCTGTCCAGGTGCACTGCCTGAAGGGCAGGTAATGCTGTTCGCTTCTGGCTGCACCCTCTGAGTTCCCATTCTGTTTCAGTGAACTACTGTGTCTCATTTCATTGGCAGAGACACACACGCTGTGGATGGCATAGTCTGCCCATGGGTTTGCAGCATGTGTTGTATTTCACTTTTACAGATGGTTCCGGTTCTACTGCTGCTCAAGCTGACCTGTAGCTCTCAGTGCCTCCCGCCCCCTCCTTAGAATTTAAGGGCCAAAAAAGCAAAAAACAGTCCAGATTCAATGCCCATTGCTGTAGTTGACATCACACTGCTGGCCTTCTGCTACCAGGTTAAAATATAAAATAGACATGTAAACATAAAAAAACTGCTATGATGTGAATTTGTAAATGAAATGAATATGATATATACAATGGGGGAAATAAGTATTGGACACGTCAACAATTTTATTATCAAACATATTTCCAATGTAGCTATTCACATGAGATTTTGACCAGACATTGGTATTAACTCAATAAAACTACACAGCTAAAGAAATTGTAACGTTCCAATTCTTTAAAAAAGTTATGTGCAATAAAGTGAAATGACACAGGAAAAAAGTATTGAACACGCTAAATTAAATGTATTTAATACTTGGTAGAAAAGCCATATTTTTTATATTTGGTTGCATATCCTTTGCATGCCATGACTTTATGATGTCTGTGACCCAACAACATCAAAAGGCTCTTGATATCTTATTTGCTGGTACTCTTACAAGCGATACTATAACAGCTCTGCATTTGAATGGATCTCTATGGGAATTGGGGGGGGGAGACAAGATTTAGCTGTAAATTACACTGGAACAGTATAGAACACATGGTTGGCTAAGTGGCTCTAAGTCATCAAGGGTCCGATGTAGTAAACAAGCCTTTAACCATCACTCTGCTGCCAGAAATACAGTAGATATGGATGGATAACTTGAAGGGTTTCTTCTCCTGACTTATTTTTCCATAGAGTTCAATAGGAAAATCTGTCAGGAGAAACAACCCTTAAAGTGATCCTTCCATATCTACTGTATTTCTGGCAGCAGAGTGATGGTTAAAGGCTTGTTTAATACATCAGACCCTTGATGACTTAGAGCCACTTAGCCAACCATGTGTTCTATACTGTTCCAGTGTAATTTACAGCTAAATCTTGTCTCACCCCCCAATTCCCATAGAGATCCATTCAAATGCAGAGCTGTTATAGTATCGCTTGTAAGAGTACCAGAAAATAAGATATCAAGAGCCTTTTGATGTTGTTGGGTCAGAGACATCATAAAGTCATGGCATGCAAAGGATATGCAACCAAATATAAAAAATATGGCTTTTCTACCAAGTATTAAATACATTTAATTTAACGTGTTCAATACTTTTTTCTTGTGTCATTTCACTTTATTGCACATAACTTTTTTAAAGAATTGGAACGTTACAATTTCTTTAGCTGTGTAGTTTTATTGAGTTAATACCAATGTCTGGTCAAAATCTCATGTGAATAGCTACACAGTAAAATGCCCAGTGTTAATTCAACTCTAACAGTGTACATATGAGCCTGATCTGACCAGAGTAGGCTCATATGTACACTGCTAGAGTTGAATTAACACTGGACATTTTGCTGTGTACATTGGAAATATGTTTGATAATAAAATTGTTGACGTGTCCAATACTTATTTCCCCCATTGTATATCACATTAAATTTTCCGGGCTCAAAGATACACCGCAATCGGACCTATTTTGCACGCATAACACTTCTCGCAATCTCAAGCCAAAATCTGAGTTTTGTTTAGCTAAATTTTTTCTGGCCAACAATATCACGGGATATATCATAGTATAAATGTTCAAACTGCACCAGTTTAATGTCTGTGGCCGAGACTAATACAAGCAGGCATTGGTAGCATGTACATATAATCGGTTTTTGGTGACATTTTTGAAAAATAAATGTTTGTACTTTCTTTGAAGGTTCATATCACCAAGTGGGATAGTTGGTTGGTGAAAACAAATTGTGCCAAATGAAAGAGCAATTTCTTTCCCTACATTTTGATACCGGACTCAACGTCTAGCCATGATTCCTTCTGTTTCAAAATAAAATGTCAAACATAGGCATATTTTGATGCTCGCAAATAGTTTTGGGCAGTGAAATTGACAAACAACATTGGTATAAACAGGTTTTATATACTAGAAGTACATCTGACAATGTATACTAACAATTATGTTGAAGATATAACATTTGAAATTGTATCATCAGTGAAGTTCACAATCTGACAATGGAAAAAGGGTTAGGGTTAGGGTCTATAACTTCTCTGCATTTGAATGGGTCTCTATGGGAATTGTGGGATGAGATTTAGCTGGAAATTATGCTGGAACAGTATAGAATACATGGTAGGTAAAATGGCTGCAAGTCATCAAGGGTCTGCGGTATCAAATTAGGCTCAAACTGTAATGGCAATCGTACAAAAAACAGAGTCCAAAGAGTGGTCAAAAAACAGGCAGAGGTCGGAACCGGGAAGACACAGCAGACACAGGCAGAAGTCAAAACCAGGAAATCATGGAAACAGAAAAATAAACCACAAAGAACGGACAAGGAAAACAAACACAAAAACTAACAGAAACTCGGAACAGAAGACTCGGGGGGGGGGGCAGATACTCAGAAAATGACTGGAAGACACAGAGGCGCAAAAAATATATAATAATAATTAATTAATTAATTAATTTAAAAAAAAAACTGTGGCTATCAAAGATGAGGCACTCGCAAAGAATGACTTGGATAACTGGGTTAAATACACAGAGGGAGACAGACATAATGGGAATAAGGTGTGCAGAGGCGGGGAGGGGAGATCGCTCACAGGTCAGAACAATGAGGGTAACAAGGACCAATAAAACAATAACGAGGGTAGATGTAAAACACGGACTGGATCTCACATAAACACAATTATAACAACAGACCCGGAGTTAACAGGTAACAAGTGCACAGCTCGAAGGGGAGGAATGCGGAAGTGGACACGTGCAGAGAATGCGAAATCACATAGATACAGGGATAGTATAACAAGGTAGAATGACAGCTGCAGGTAGAAACGCAAGATAAATTAGTAATTAGTAAAGTTAGTAGAAAATTCAAAATCCCTAATGTTAGTAAGTTAGTTGTTTAGTATTATGTACATGTTAGTAGGTTAGTACTAAGTCTAATCTAACAGTTAGTACGATTAATGTGTTAGTATAATATATAAATATTAAGTCGGAAGGAAGAAAATGAGATGTTAGCCAATAGTGATATCACCGTGCGTAGCCTATGCAAAGGCAAGGGTGTTATATGTAACAGGGCCGTTTCTTGGCTGCTTTGATTGGGGAAACATGAAGAGATGTTGGAGGGGCACAAGGGTGGGACAAAGTAGCGGGGGGTCTGGGGGATCCTCCCACAGAAAAATTAGAGCCTTTTACAACTCATATCCTGCATTTCTACACAACCTTACACAGGGCATATTCTAACATAAAATGTTTAATTTCTGAACATTTTGAAGAACATATTGCTTGCTGCTCCTCGGTGGCAGTGTGACTGTTCTGTAAACTCGTAGTTTAGGTTAATTGAACAAAAAAAATGCCTGTATCTTGTATTTTGAAATGTGGCATTAGCTAAGCAATTAGCTGTACAATTATACATATCTTTGGCTACACTACAGTGTGAGAATTGATGGGGGATATGAAAAACCGAAAAGGGTAACCTATTAAGCTACTTCCATTATGCATTATTTTAAAGGAGAGGTAGCTCACTCCTCGTGTTGTTCGATTGTTGTTAAATTATACCATAGCCAAATTCAGAAAAGCTACATCTAAATAATGTAGACCTAAAGTTTCCTGCACTTTATTAGACTAGCTAATTTTAGCATAGGCTATGATTCTCAAAAATGCATCGCAAATCAACATGATTCAGGTAAAGACGAGTGTGCATGAAGGTGTTTAACGTTAGACTGTCGATGGCTGTGTCCGATTCAAAACGCTTCTATAGGCTACTATTGAGTATGATAGTTGAGTAGCCTACATTGGATGAGAACGTTAAGCAGGCGAAATGTTCTCTAAATGTAGTGTGCTTAAAATCCCCAAATGATATACTTATTTCTGAGTTTTGCTGATAATAGTATGGAGCATGGAGGATATTTTTATGCCACTAAACAGTATGCAGTAGCCTAAGCAGTAGGCTATACATTCGTCCTATGCCAGGACGCAGACCATTCGGACACAGCCCATGTAAAAATGAATGGAGTTCTTGCTTCCGGAACCTAAGCCCCGCGTTTCCACTCGATACAGCCTACTACACCTGAAATGAAACACTGCTTTGCTACAGTGTAGTTTGTTTATCTAGTCTATCGCCCCAATAATGTAGCTAAATGGAGCAACATTATTGCCCCGCCCACTGATTACAGTATACAACCTCGTGCATGGGCTATAATACAGGCGCTTTTATGCATTTCTGTCGATGTAACATTAGGGGGGAAGATAGGGCTTTCTTGGATATTGGGGGGGACGCGTCCCCCGTGTAAATGACGCCTATGATGTGTTGAATGAATGTGTGAATTTTTTAAATTAAAGGTTGGATTTTTCACATTTTTTCAGAGATTCAGCTAATTCCCTTTTTACTCATCTTTACCAGGTGTGCCAATAATAGTGGAGAGCACTGTGTTTATATATATATATATATATATATATATATACACAGATGGGTGACAATTTAAAGGAAAAACTTGAATGAGTGGAGAAACATAACGAATACAGTTGCTTCCATACTGGTGTACTGCATGATACAATTATCAAAACATCCTATCATGCTCTGGGGCATGTATAAAAATGCTGAACAGGCCCAGTTGACCTCGATTTTGGATCAAGATGGCAAGAGGAAAATATCTAAGTGACTTTGAAAGAGGGTTCATTAGTGGGGCACAGATGGCAGGAGCTTCAATCACACACACTGGCTAGTACAGAAAGCGTACATTTGATGACCACCATGCTTGTGCATTTGTTCAATATGTAAAGAAAAACAGAAGAGTAACTCTTTCTCAGGTGACTGAGAATGTCAATGCAGGACGTGATCAGACTGTCAGCAAGAACTGTCCATAGACAACTACATAAAGAGGGATATTATAGTAGGGTTGCAGAGCATAAACCCCTCATTTCAAAGAAAAATGCACATTTGAGAGTTCAGTGGTGCAAAGACCATAAGCACTGGTCCATAGAGATGTGGTGATATGTTCAGATGAATCATCCTTCACCATATTCTCAACAAGTGGGTGAGTGCATGTGTGGCGTACACCAAGAGAACGGTACAGGCCTGAATGCTTGACCCCTACAGTGAGGGGTCCGGTGGCTCTGTTATGCTGTGGGAGGAATTTTCCTGGAATGGTTTGGGTCCACTTAGAGGGAATGGTCACTGCAAATCAATACAAAGTTATTCTGAGTAATCACCTTAATTTTATGATGAAACATTTCTATCCTGATGGGAGTGGTCTCTTTCAGGATGACAATGCCCCCATCCACAGGGCACGAGGGGTCACTGAATGGTTTGATGAGTATGAAAATTATGTGATTCATATGCTATGGCCTTCGCAGTCACCAGATCTCAACCCAATTGAACACCTATGGGAGATTTTGGACTGACGTGTTAGACAGCGCTCTCCACCACCATCATCAAAACACCAAATGAGGGAATATATTTAGGAAGAATTGTGTTCCATCCCTCCAGTAGATTTCCAGAGACTAAAATCTATGCTAGACTAGAGGTAGAATATATGCCAAGGCGCATTGAAGCTGTCCTGGCGGCTCGTGGTGGCCCAACACCTTACTAAGACACTTTATGTTGGGTTTTCCTTTAATTTGTCACCCTTCTGCATATAGTTTTAGTTTGTTATTGACATTTTTTGGTCCCCATACCCTTGTACATGACAACATATTAGTGTGGTCTTATATGGATATTTTGGGGAAAGTGTGGCTATGCTTTAAAGGTAATGCAATAATACTGTACAGCTGCCAGCTCCTGACTACACTTTGCATTAAATGAGGAAATAGAGGTGCTCATGGAAGTGCCTCCATTGGGGCAAATTTCACCACACTGATGCATTCCAATTAGTAACTAACATTTATTGCATCACCTCCTGTTGCATGCATGTACAGTACAAAAAAAAATGTGTCAGTTTTCTTTTCCAGAATAATCCCCAGGTGTGTCCCTATGGTCTGTATGCTGAGCAGCTGTCTGGCTCCGCCTTCACCTGCCCACGGTCGGCCAATAAGCGAAGGTAAGGTATTCAGTGTCGACAACGCTGGCTCAAACGAAGGGAACATGTGAACGTGACAATGAGAAGCCTGCAGCCAGGATGCTGCATGTCTGTGTTTAATCTCTCCACTGCTTCTCGCTGTGAGCAGTCTCCGTGCAGCTGTCGTCTCCATGGCGCCACTCGGAGAGCTCGCTTATCTGCTGTGGAACAAACCTGTCTGTTTAGGAGGGCAATTAAACCCCCGAGAGGTGTTGGCTGTGGAGTAAACATGCCACGCATTGATGCTGTATTCATTGGTTATCTGTCTCATCTCTACACAGGAAAATATACGCATGCATACACACATGCGCTCTCTCTCTCTCTACAAATACAGGATTTGAAGATTTGAATTTCTCAGTGTAGAATAACACCCAATACAACATTTCATGTTGTAATTAAAACATGCACTCATGGTACTGTTCACAACTAAAACTTTTGCATGATTTGACAGGAAAACAAACTGTTGCATTTCTCAGATATGCATGCATTTCACTGCACGTATAATAGAAGACTGTGGTTCACTTCTTGCAGGTCCACTCTACCACTCTTAAAACCCTGCTCTGCTCACTATAATATCAAAAACGATTAATAATTACTGATAATTATGAATAATACAATGGCGTAGACTAAGGGCTCCCTCACTTTAACATGGGAAGGACCTCAGCTGCCCAACCAGGGTCCCTGCTTTGCAGCCCAGTGAGAGAGGATGCATACTCACCACATTGCTGGAATGTTGTGGTAATGTTATGTGATGGCTGGGCCGTTGTCATGGTGACACATTTCTCCTGGACATGGTTCCAGCTGGCTGTACCGCATCCTCCCATCTGTACGTCACAAACCCTTCACTGCAATGCATCATGGGAACCTCACAGACAACTGGGACGAAGTGGAGCCTGACCCAAACCAGGTGAGGGTGTGGAGGTGTTGGGGAGTGAGTTGATCTTTGATAGCATCAAATACCAGGAGATATGGTGAAACACCTTTCTTTACCATGGTCTTGTACCTGTATTTAATTAGTTGCTTAATTAAATCCTCTTCTATATTGTAAATGTGGGTAAAGCCCAATTTTTTATGACTGCAGCATCAGAACAATTAAACTGACTAACAATTAAACTGGTTTTTAAACACAGGAATAAATGTATGTTAATTAATTAATTTCCCCTCTAGGACTGACCTAATGCTTACTTTAATGGAATATTGAGCAAATGCAGTGGAGAAGTGCTGCAATATGAGTGAGTGAATATGCAAATAGCTGAATGATGATTTGCAACTGGTTGAATGAGTGATGATTGTCTGAACGAGTGAAAATGCTCACTGACCCTTGTTTCTTTCAGCTCCGCTGGCTTCCGTTCATCATTCCAAAAGCCTCAGAGAAGAAGATGGATTTTGTAATGGTGAGTTCATTTCCAATTCTTGTCCATGTATACAATTTTCTGATTGGCTCCACTCAAGGTCAATGTTGCATGTTCTTGGATTCTGATTGGCTATGCTTTTTTGTGTCTTCTGTGGTAGGGACTGCACACTTTGTGTGGAGCAGGGGATGCCAAAGCTCGCAACGGGATTGCCATCCACATCTACACCTGCAACACCTCCATGATTGACAGGTTGGAATCATTCCTGATTCAGTTACCACCTGGAGTTTGGAAGCTCCATGCTGAATCATGCATTGATGTACTCTATTTTGTTGCACAGGTGTTTCCAGAATTCAGATGGAGATATGCTCATCGGTGAGTCTGGAGAGCACAACACAACATCCAAATATAGCCTGCAGTTTTTAAAGTGCATTTCTTTTTTAAAGGAGAGCAGGCCATCCACCCTGGTTTTGTATTTTATCACTTCATTCAAATGGGGAAAGCAGAGAGGGTTACATATAGAGATGGGATCATAGTACAGAGAGTGAGAGAATCAAATCCCCACTACACTGGGGGATTTGTATGTTGGTTTGCTTTGGCTGCCCTATGAGGTGTTTAGATTTTGGTTTACACCTGTATAATGTTGTGCATCTCCAAATCAAAAACCTTGCTTGCATAGGTCCAAGTACAGCAGTCTGTCCTCAATAGCAATAGCTTGTTGGAATTCAATGTAACTGTTTATAAAGTGCATGAGTTGTAGCAGTGAAATCCAAAAACAAACCTTTGTCTTTAAGCGTTAAGTAGATTTAAACAAAATAGACTATGTTTGTAATGAACACAAGCAGAGCTGACCGTGTCCTGGCAATTATTTTATGTAATCAAGGTAAACCAGTGAAACAAAATAAATTCATTAACACTGTATTTTGTTTTACATTACCAGAACAGTCATCTTGAAGTAGCAACACAGATCTTTTCCATGATTTCATGTCTTCCTATGCTATGGAAAAAACTGAACTGAATTTAGTTTGCATTAAAATGTGCGACCCAAACAGAACTTTTAGTATAAAAGCCAGGTATCGTAAACATGGTCTGACCAATCATTCGTAATTACTCCACAAAAACTACTTTTCATTGGCTTGACTCTTATTTCCTGCTGCTGTATTCAGTTAGTGCAAACCAGTTTTTATTGAGATAAAGGTTTGGTTGTATTTAATATGCCATGAAGTAGTTCAAGTGTGTTTGATTGACTTGGGGCACTAAATAACATTTGAGGAAATTCAGCCTTTTATCTGAACAGGCAGTTCTAGGTAATAATAGTGACTATGGGACCCTGGGCATTATCATAGATAGGAGACTCTTTGTAATGCTAGAGGACAGGGGATTCTGGGCAGTGTAGTGGATTGAGAACTGGGTAATGCCATGACCTATGGGCAGGGTTTCAGGCCAACTGAACTGTTATCCCCTTTCAGTTCCACAGCAGGGTGAAATCCTGGTCACCACAGAGTTTGGGAAGATGATGTTGGAGCCGAACGAAATTTGTGTCATTCAGGTGAGAGTGAACAGTGGCAGGGTCAATCATTAACCTCTTCCTACCAAGGGAAAAATAGGCTAATTCTCGCCTGTTTTCACTAGTGAGAAACAAAGCTGTTTATCTCAAAAACTGTAAATGCTACAAATATGGTTCATAGCTTTTTATTAAAACAGAGAACTGCACTATTATGACTAAGCAGTTGGTGTTCATATAAATCCACTTTTTGCTACTTAATTACAACAAATGTAAAAAAACTAAAAAAAACGGGTACCTACATTCAACTTTCATAATTTTGACCTGATTAGCTACAAAGGCTATCGAGGAAATAACTCCTCCTTCATCAATATGCTGCCTATCTGGTAAAAATATGGTGTCAATATCTCAAACCATTCAAATTATAGAGCTTTTTTCAGGCGAACCATTTCGGTTACCAAACCCAATGGAAAGCAACCGACGACTCACACTGGAGGCAGGCCCCAGCTAGGGATTCCCACTTCAAATAGGCTATCAGTCAAAAAAATACACCCAATTGACGACGGTTTTGCATAAACGTTGAAAACCCCTTTGTCTAAAATGTACTAAGACAAGGGATTTGTACTCCATCAACTGGCCGATTTGCACAATGCCAAACTGAACACAGCCAAACTACTAGTGATGGGCATTCCGACTCTTTTCAGTGAGTCAGTTCATTTGGCTCAGCTCACCAATAAGAGACGGCTCTTTCGGCTCCCAAACGGCTCTTCGTTCAGTAGCATTTCCGGGTTTTCAAAATCGTCCAAAGTTAGCGATATTTTGACCTATGATTGGTATTTGTGCACATCTATCACTTAAATTGTTCAAATGAATCTTACTCTACCTTCTAATTACCAAAATAACATTATTTTGCATTTTGTTTGTTATACAAACTATTTAAATAAATGTAAAAACAGTAAGACGCTATTACACGTGCGTAGTTGAACATTTTGAAACAAAATAGACTCTAAAATAGAATAGAATATTGCGTCATAACAAAAAAAAATTGCATAAAAAAATAAATGTGCAAAACTGCAGCATCAGAACAATTAAACTGACTAACAATTAAACTGGTTTTTAAATTATCATTAATGTTATTTTCTTATAGTGGTTTTATTTATTTTTGGCCTAAAAAAATTATTCTCTTTGATTACAGATGGAACGAATAAAAGTTCCACCAAGACCAAAAGCACACAACTAAAATTATGACCACAACACCACTATACTGGTCTTGTGTTAATTTACAAAACAAATCGGCTCTTCAGATATGCGAGTCGGCTCCCAACGTTTACCTAAAAGAGCCGGCTCAAAGAGCCGACTCGTTCGCGAACGACACACCACTACAAACTACTTGCGACTAGGGGTGGGGGGAAAAGTCAATTCTGAGATGCATCTTGATTCTCTCTTGAAAGATTATGGCTCGATGCAGAAAACGCAATTGACCTGTCGCTAGGCTTCTCCCCAAACCAGAAATGGTCCAATCATACTTTAGCAACCGTTACTATGCGTTCTAACCTCGGCCAAGCGGTTCGGTCAAGGACAGGTGCACTGAAACCAATGGAAAGATTGTAGTAACTCACTGAAAATCGTTAAAAAATTATAATAATTGAGTCAGACAGGATGGTGAAAAGATTTGCTTGGGGAACCTGTAATAGCCTACCTACCCTGAAAGATTGGAGGGAGGAGAAATTGTGTGTCCCTTTTCCGAAACCAGCGACAAATGCATTGGTGCTAACTTAACATTAGATGTCCCAGTGCTGCTCACAAAGTAACATTAACGTTTGCGCTTCAGTTATTGAGACCGCACTGCTGTTACATTGAGTGCGTTTACATGCACTCAATATTACGATAACTGGGAGTAATCCGAACATGGCAATAATTCGATAAATGCGTTTACATGCATTTAAGTAATTCGATAATGGGAAAAATCCAGGTTTACATGATTCAGTCAATATTCCGATTTCTTTACCTGAACGTGATGTGCAACTCAAATGTAAATTAGAAACATATATTAGCCTAACATTACATAGTATAACTTACATATTTTAACGTTTATACATAACGTGACTATACTTCCTGTTGGGTTGCTAGAAACAGCACACGGGTTGGTATGCGTAACCGTAAGTTAGTAAACACGTTAACTATAGCCTAACGTTAGTTACATAAGAAGGAACAGTAGCCTATAACGTATAAGAAAGTAACGTTAAACATGGTAACTTTTTATACAGGAATGCTCTTATGGGTTTCGTCATCATACGGCAGATGTTATGGTTGCGGGTGGCAACTAACACTGTCCTTCAAGCGTTCTGTGTTATGAGCAGAAGACGACAAAGAGCTTTAACGTTACAACAAGCGCTGATTATTGGACCCAGAATAGGCCTTCCTCCAGCACTGTTAAGGGCCCGGTAGTGCTGGATGCACGTTAAGAGCAAGCACTGGTGGGAGAGAGTGGTGCTAAATGAATTCACCGATTCAGACCGTAGACTTGTGGACACCAAACTGGTTCGCTATCAGCCTGTACTCCCCGCAGCTACCGACTTTGTTCAGCGATATTGCGACTCGCATTTGAAGAGGTACAGCTGGACGCACTGTCACTTCGTCAGGGCTCATTATGTTCTGTACCAAACCACAAAGTTTCATAAATGATCTCCGAGCCATACTGAAGTTGCCTCTCCATTCTGAATCGGTGAATTAATTTACCATATGACGACGAAACCCATAAGAGCATTATTGAGTGCATGTAAACGTGCTCATTATTTCCGCGTTTCTAACTTTTTTCCCATCTATGAGATGAAGTATATTCCTCTTTATTATTTCGGATAACATCAGGAGGGTTTCCTCCTCGCTCCAGAAATGACTTCTCCCGTTGGTTGACATCTCTCTCTGACCTCTCAACTGTTTTGACGTTAGCGTTACGTTACTAACAATATCCGGAGTGGCTGTTGCTGTCAAACACGCACATGCGCAGATTTAAAAAAACGAACTAGATCGGAATAACCGTTTACATGCAACCAATAAAACGAAAAACACGGCAGAAATCCAGGTGTAGTTATCGGATTTCTCACATTCCGATAACTGCTTTTTTCCGAAAAAGCTTTTCGGAATATTGCGTTTACATGACAATTTGAATAATCCGATAACAGCCATATTCCGAATATGATCGTAATATTGAGTGCATGTAAACGCACCCATTACCACCATATCTGATTTGATCTGAACAGCAGCCAACTTGAGGTAGCTTTAAGTTATTTAACCTTATATAGCTGGCGTTAACGTTAGCTACGTTAGCTCGGCTGACCAGATGTCCTCTTTTTCCTGGACAGTTATTCTTTTGGGACTGAAAATATCCGTCCAGACGGGATTTCTAAATTCATAAAAATGTTTAGCTTGTTCTATAAACCGTATATAAACACACAGTTAGCCTTTCTTTTGTTCATAACGCCTGTCTAACGTTACCCCTGCCCCCCTTTTTGAGATTGAAAATATGGTCACCCCGCTTTTTCCTAAATTAACGTTACCCGAGTATCTCGGAAAGACCCACTGTTGCCATTGTTTACACTGTAAAGTTCTGACTTGAAATCAATTGTTTGTCCGAGTTTGTAACATTAACGACGAGGGGCGGGACTTAGCGATATGGTTGCCTGTAATAATTTCCGGCCTGTACTATCCTTACGGCTGAACCTATTTGTGAATAAGGGCAGCTTTTTATGTTATCAAGTGATTCAGAACATGCTGAAGTCCGTGTTCATTTACTACAAGGATGCTGCTACAGGCACACTTTTGTTTAATATAAGATAATGGAAGTAAATTCATCTGTTTATTTTAATTATGGATTATTACAAATATGCTATGTTTTAAAAGTAGCAAGTAGTCACGATAAAAAATAAATCATGTATAGAAATCAAAAATTTTGATGCATTGATAATAGTTTTATAATCGCATCATAGCCCTCTGAATCGAATCGTGAGGTGCCTAGAGATTTCAACCCCTACCTGCGACTAAGCGCTGAAAAGCGCTCCTTTTAGTCATTTGTAGAAATCATGTACAGCCGTATAGAAAGTGTTGAAGTATTTTTTCTTAAAGCCTAAATGCATAACAATTTTTCAAACCAAAGTTTTGTGAAATACAATTAAGCAGAACAGTTTACCAGCACATTGTTGTTGCGTGACAGCAAGCTGCAATACATGTTTGGTAATTAGGTCAGAGTTTCCAATGTTATTTACAAAGTTTTAACTCGACGTTTACTTTCCAGAAAGCTAGGGGGCATTTGGTAGGAAGAGATTAACATTCAAGTGCCATGATAAGTGGATTGGCAGTAAGGAATATACTACAGAACATACATGTCTGCTTAGTACAAAGCAGTGTCTTCAGGTAGTTTCTGAAAAAAAATGAAAATGTGAAGTCAGCTCCAGGGAAAAGCATGTAGCCTGACAGATCTAGAGCAGACCAAACAGTTTGTGGAAGGCAGATGTAGCCATTCTCTTTACATCCAGCTGGGATTAACTTCCTCCCAGTACCACTGTAGACCTCCAACATAGAGTGAGAAGCAGCCAAACATCTCTGTACCTAAAATACCAATATGATTGATTATTAACTTTTATAGTGCAGCACAGCCCCCACCCCCATACTTACTCACTTGTCTTTCTCACCTGTGTGTTCCAGCAAGGGATGCGCTTCAGTGTGGATGTTTACGGGGAGACCAGAGGTTACATCCTAGAGGTGTATGATGCCCACTTCGAGCTGCCGGACCTTGGCCCCATTGGTATGCCCGCCCCTAACTATATAGTAAAAAAACATGTTTGAAAATGATGTTACATTTATGTAAAACTATTGGGCACTTACTGAGGACATTATATACATATACTGTATAGTGAGCACCATAATTCATTGGACAGTGACACATTTTTTGTTATTTTGGTTCTATACTCTAGCACTTTGAGTTTGAAAGGATACAATGACAATGAGGTTGAAGTGCAGACTACTCTAATTTGAGGGTATTTTCATCCATATCAGATGAACCGTTTCGAAATTATAGAACCTTTTATACATTTTCGGGCATCAAAAAATATTGGACAGTTTAACATAATGTAGAATAAAGTAACCATATTTTATATTTGGTGGCATATCCTTTGCATGCCATGACTTCCGGATGTCTGTGACCCAACAACATCAAAAGACTCTTGATATCTTATTTTCTGGTACTCTTACAAGCGCTACTATAACGTCTCTGCATTTGAATGGATCTCTATGGGAATTGGGGCGTGGGACTAGATTTAGCTGTAAATTATGCTGGAACAGTATGGAATATATAGGGGTAGGCAGTGTGGTATAATGGTTAAGGAACTGGGTTTGTAACCGAAAGGTTGCTGGTTCGATTCCCAGGTCGGACCAGCCGCCGTTATTGTACTTGAGCAACCACTACTTCTTGCTCAGTTGCTTCAATATAATTTAATGTATGTAAATGATACTAAATAAAAAAAAAAAATGAAATGCTGTGTGTAAGTCGGATAAGAATGCCGTCTGCTAAATATGGTTGGTAAAATGCCTGTAAGTTATCAAGGGTCTGAGGTATCAAATGAGCCTCAAACCATCACTCTGCTGCCAGATATGCAGTAGATATGGATGGATCACTTTAAGGGTTGTTTCTTCTGACAAATTTTCCTATTGAACTCTATGGAAAAATAAGTCAGGAGAAGAAACCCTTCAAGTTATTCATCATTGTCATTGTATCCTTTCAAACTCAAAGTGCTAGAGTACAGAACCAAAATAACAACGAGACAACGGATCATTTTGCAGTGGTCTCTTAATTTTCTCCAGAGCTGTATATTACTTTAATACGCTCAAATCTTGTTAAAGTTGTCATGCCTAAAATTAAAAATCCTTGACGTAGAGGATGCCTTCTTAATTAGCTAAAGTACCTCAAAACTAACTGCACAGTAGTCACTTGTCCCAAGTGGCTCCACTATGTCTGTGCTGCAAATTCTGTCAGGATCATTACACAGCACCAGATCCAGAATTGATGTTCCTCTTGTAGGCTGACTAACATACTGTGCCAAGACAATAGTCATTTGCAACATCCAGAAATTCTTCCTCACTTTTTCCTTGTGGACTAAAGCTTTTGATGGATCACATGTATGTTTATTGTACAGTAAATCAACCTTTATAATTCCATGATGCCGGAAATTCATTGCCCATTGACTTAACATTGGGGCATAAATTCTTGAGCCACATGATGCTAACTGAACAGACTCCTGCATGCGAGATTTCTCCCAAGACAAATTTTACTCATTCTGTTTCTGACGCTCAACAAATGAACAAATGTTAATACCCTGTCCAAACCACACAATATTCAAAAAAATCTGCACATGCAGAGGCATTAGATGAAGGAAAGGCATCTATTACAATTACATTTTTTTGTGGGAAAAATGTATTGAATGAGTATTTTGACCACATTGCTGCCATTGACTTACATGGTGAAAGACCTATACTGGAGCCAATCGCAGTGGCGCTAGTGAGCAACGGCACAATTGCTGTTCCCAGCCCAACCAGGAAGTGAGCTTCAAAATGAAAAGCCCCTTGGTCCAAAGCGAGTTTTGAATTTTACGGTATGGTTAAACATTTTTCTGAATCACAGTTGTTGGCTCACGTTAGCTAGCCTACTAACGTTACTCCTTTTCAGACATGTCCACAACATCAGTAGCCTAACGTTAATGAATCTACAAGCGCCACACTGTGTGAGCGATCAGCTAGGTTGCTAATAATAATAATATAATTTTGGTTTATCACAGCCCTGTCTAAGGCAAACTGGTGAATGAAAATCTATTGCCCCCCCCCCCCCCCCCCAACACTAAGCCAAACTGGACAACTTTAAACTATGTTAGCTATTGATGTAAGTATACGTAGTACGTACACACTTATTATGGTTCATTGTGGTTAATTTCTATGCAAATATAAAACCAAAAAGTACGATTGAATGAACCAGCATCGTCCCTGTGGTAAATTTTTAGCAGCCCATAACCACCCTTACTCAGGGTGCCTCCCAATCACGAACTTCTACGGTCCCAATACTCGGAAAATGCATCCTCCTTTCCTCCACTACCACCTCCTCTCCTCTGTGCCCTGGAAACCAATATTTGTGGGGGGGAGTGGAGGAAAGGAGAAGAGAAGTGAAGAAGATTGGGACGCAGCCATTGTAGACTGCACATGCAACTATTTGTACTTGAAACATACAGGCAGTTTTTCATACTTCCGGGTATGAGACAAGTGGAGGAAAGAAGTTGAGGAGTGAAGACTATTGGGACGCACCTCACTCTTCTCACATACAACACAACAATGTCCTCTCAGAAGATATATGTGCAAAGAGAAGGGTATAAAGAAGCCTACACAAGTTGTTTTGTTTAATGATCTGGAAGTAGGTTTTTATTAACTTGCATTTATAATTCAACTGTTCCAATACAGTGAGTGGTCTTGGCACAATGCGAATAATGTTACACGAGTCTACGTTAGCTCAGTTAACGTTATATGATCGCAAATAGCTAATGTTTTATTTATTTATTTATTTTTTTTATTCCCGCCACCAGCCCTCCTTCTTTGGAGGTCAACTTTATTTTTAATTACAATTGTACAAAAAAAATTAAATAAAAAAATAAGTAAAGTAAAACCTCACTGAGGAAGGGACAGAACCACGACAAAACTAAAACAAGAAGCAAAAAAAAACAATAAACAAACAAAACAAAAAAAACATATATAACATATATACATACATATACAATGGCAATAATAATTATGTGTGTGGAATTGGACAATATACATACATACATACATACATACATACATACATACATACATACACATACACTTCCTCTATAGTGAAAGAAAATAAATATTTTTAAAAATACATACAAATAAACCATCACAGAGAAAAAGAAAATCAGAAAACAAAATCAGAATCACACAAAAAATTAATAATAAAAATAAAAATAAACGAACCAAACGAAACTAAAATAAACACCCCTTGTGCCCATCCCCTCCCCAAAAACCAGGAACTGACCCCACTCACTCCACCCCATGATTGTCCATTGTACTTTCTAGTGCACCTCCCAGTTTAACTGAGATTATTTAATGAACATACAACTCTGTTTAAACTCCATCAAAGTGTATCACAACTCAGGTAATATCCATCCCTCCCCTGTGCTTATAGAGTCCCATACTCTTGCATGATCTAATTCTTTCCCCATATTTCTAGCAGCAGTACCTTCCATAATATAATAGTATTTAATTAAAGTTTTGAACTTGTCTAGTCTTAGCTCCTCTTTGTTTTCAGTCTTAAAAATTAAAATTTAGCCAGCTTGCTACATGGGGTTAAAAAGAAAAAAAGAAACTTGGAAGAGCCTGAAGTTTACCAGGGAGAAGTATTACCAGCACATAAGCAATGCATTTTTTGGTGTTCTTCTTGCGTACAAGCGTACAAGGCTCAACATCTAAAGGTAGCCTTGTGTAGCTAATTGTCCGCTTTAGAATAAAAAACTGGTCCTTTTTGGATCAGATTGGACGCCTCTGGTCTACAGTGCTTACAGAACTGTCAGGCTTGATCTTGTCAGGCTGACTTGCACATGACACACGATGCATGGTATTGATGTCACATGTCTGGCTTCCTTGCCAGGAGCCAATGGTCTGGCCAATCCCCGGGACTTCCTGGTTCCAGTGGCATCGTACGAGGACCGCACGGTGTCCAATGGCTACACCATCATCAACAAGTACCAGGGAAAGTTGTTCTCTGCCCAACAGGTGTGCATGTACTCTGTGAACACTGTGCAATGTGCAAAGTATGCATGTAGTATGCTTACAGTTTTTTTTACCGACTTGGTACTATTTTCACAACTCTTAGTACAAAACTCTTGCTTGTAACACAGAGTTTTCATTCAAAACCTGTCATTGTGCATTCATTTGTATTGCAAACATCTTTCATCACACTACCATTGATTCAAAGTATAAGTTTAAATTGTGCAATGTAATGAGAACATTTGTTTAGTTACCAAAACGCAACATAATTATATCTTTTAATCAAACAGCAAAAAATGCAAGATACATGTTTCAAATCGCCTTTAGAAGTGCTGAAAGTAATATGCTACGGTACTATAAATGACAGTATATTACACAGATTTAACATTAGGCAATACACTTGCATTACCTAACGAACTTCATGTAAACTTTATAAATCCCATAATATCTATCCAATGTCTGATCAAAGGTGTGATAAAAAAATGTCCTCTACAATCATTCATGCAACAAAAACTAATCGGGAATGAGCCCAAAACCATGCCTGAACCACCTCTGCGTGGTGAAACCTAACAATGTTCTCCCACGTGCTGTCTATCATGTTGAAAGAAATTGCAAGTGTGCACACCCCCTTTCATGTATATGGTGACCATTTGTGGTTACCACTATGTGAAATCAATTAGCAATAACGAGTTGTCATTATGTATGGTCATCATGTATCATCTTAATGTAATTAAGATGTTTATATTTAACAAACACACATTTTTTCTGTAGTACTCAAAATCTATATATAGTAGACAAAACTGTTTAGAATCTATAGGTTTTAAGTGATTAACCATTAAGAGCAGTTTGATTAAGTGATGGTCAAATGTATTTTACCCTGTGCAGATGCCAAATTTGGTCAATTCTCACCTATTTAGCAAGTGTTCTATTTAAGGCTTTATAACTCTGGGTGTGAGCATCACAGAGACTTGGAACATGGCTTTACTGAAACAAGACAGTTGTATCATTTACAATACTCACTTAGATAAGTTTATTTTCATAATTTATGTCAAAATAAAGTGCCACAAATGCAAAGAAACTTTGGTAAAATGCAACAAAAAAAAATTACAAAAATTAGTTTGGAATGAAATAATGAGAGCTACATGTGTGAAACAGGTAAAACTATACATTTACATCATAAACTCAGAGTCCACAACTGTGCAAAGTCTGAGGGTGATATACAAAACTCCTAAAGATCTATGATGCAAAATATAGCACATATGCACAGTAGATTTGAATATTTTCCATGCCATAAGTGACAAGTAATGGGACATACTAATACGGCATATTGCATATTATGTACGATAAGATTCCAATAAAATAATATTCCACCATCAGGAAAATGCTGGTATATGTTCTAGCTTAAGGGCAAATCAAACATACAGCATGAGTGAGCCACCTATGAACGCTTACACTACAGTATGTGAAATGCAAAATAATAATAATGAACATATGGCACAACACTGGCAGAGTGGGAAAACCTAACGTACATATATTTTTAAATATCACAAGCAGTAATGCTTACATATTGAGGATAAAAATGTCCCTCATGCATATCCCTCAGGCATATTCTCTGACAGAATCAATGCTATGGTATCTTGGTAACTATGGTATCTTCTAACCCACTTCATGTAAGCAGGTGAGGATTTTGTCTTGCCATGCTGACAAGTTATTAAATTAGTAAAAACTTACAAAAATAACAGGAACCAAACCAACCCATTCCACCTCAGCGAGCGAATGTACATTCTAAGACGTTTGCGTAAAACAGAACTAATAAAACTCGAAATTCTGTTACGCCCGGCTGTAATTTATTGTTCAAAGCATCCAAAAAGACATTGCAAACACTGTTGCTAAGGTTATAATGTCCTATGTTGGATAAAAGCTGTCAATTAAACCAGAATAAACTGTAATGAATGAGAAATGTTTGCAGTGTGGGGGGTATTTTATTACGCGGCAATGTTTCAGATAGTGTAATAGCTTTAAAAAGTGTTGTATATTTCTCAAAACGGATTGTCCCAGACAATAAATTACCACTGAATTTTGAAAGGGACATATCTATGCGTTAAACCAATGGTAGGATGGGATATTTATTTTATATTTAGTAGCACATATTGATAGTAGAATGACATGGTTTAATTACACAAGAATTTCACGTTTATTTTGCATTTGAGTGAGCAGGGCTTTTCACAGCTTTTTTGGCATACAATCGGGCTATTGTTTATCTTGTTGCTATGACGGAATACAAATTTTTGCTGGTAAAAAAAAAACGTGATGCTATTGTCCGCTGTGTCATGCATGGGTAGGTATAGTTGCAAGCGAGACTGGGTGGGGGGTCACTTGTTAAATGGACTTGCTACAGGACAATAGTGACACTTATGAGACTTGCCCAAAAGAACTGCTTGTAGGGTTATGCTCAACTACGCCACCTAAAGACTAGTGCCAATAATTGTGGCACACATGGTTTTGTTAAAAATATATATTTCTTGATGACGGATTTTTTTTCTCAGAATAAATTTACTTCAATTAAAGGTTGGATTTTTCTCATTTATTCTGTGTGAGATTAAGCTAATTCACCAAACGGTGAATTTTTTATAACCCTTTTTACTAATCTTTACCAGGGGTGCCAATAATTGTGGAGGGCACTGTATATATACTATGTAGTGATCAGGTGACATTGATTTGCCTGGAACCAATGGAGATTCAGCAGCTTCCTGTCCAAGTATGCAGACACCAAGTTGAAGTTAGTCTTGTATGAAGTGGTGACAGACAGTTCACCTTGAGTTTGGAGCCATCACACAAAATTGTGTGTGGCGTATAGGGTATGTGTAGTATGTTTATAACATATGTGCATAGAATATGTATTTGAGTGGTGTTTTGTATGTGTGCAGTATATTTACTGTTCGTGGGGTGTTGTATGTGTACTGTGTTTGTGGGGTGTAGTGTGTGTAGTATGTGTACTGTGTTTGTGGGGTGTTGTATGCGTACTGTGTTTGTGGGGTGTTGTCTGTGTACTGTTTTTGTGGGGTGTTGTATGTGTACTGTAATTGTCTGTGTAGTGTGTGTGTAGTATGTGTACTGTGTTTGTGGGTTGTTATATGTGTACTGTATTTGTGGGTGTAGCATGTGTACTGTGTTTGTGGGGTTGTTGTATGTGTACTGTATTTGTGGGTGTAGTGTGTGTGTAGTATGTGTACTGGTTTGTGGGGTTGTTGTATGTGTACTGTATTGGTCGGTGTAGTATGTGTACTGTGTTTGTGGGTTGTTATATGTGTACTGTATTTGTGGGTGTAGTGTGTGTGTAGTATATGTACTGTATTTGTGGGTGTAGTGTGTGTGTAGTATGTGTACTGTGTTTGTGGGGTTGTTGTATGTATACTGTATTTGTGGGTGTAGTGTGTGTGTAGTATGTGTACTGTGTTTGTGGGTTGTTGTATGTATACTGTATTTGTGGGTGTAGTATGTGTACTGTGTTTGTGGGTTGTTATATGTGTACTGTATTTGTGGGTGTAGTGTGTGTGTAGTATGTTTACTGTGTTTGTGGGGTTGTTGTATGTATACTGTATTTGTGGGTGTAGTGTGTGTGTAGTATGTGTACTGTGTTTGTGGGGTTGTTGTATGTATACTGTATTTGTGTGTGTAGTATGTGTACTGTGTTTGTGGGTATAGTGTGTGTGTAGTATGTGTACTGTGTTTGTGGGGTTGTTGTATGTATACTGTATTTGTGGGTGTAGTGTGTGTGTAGTATGTGTACTGTGTTTGTGGGGTTGTTGTGGGTGTAGTGTGTGTGTAGTATGTGTACTGTGTTTGTGGGTTGTTGTATGTATACTGTATTTGTGGGTGTAGTGTGTGTGTAGTATGTGTACTGTGTTTGTGGGTTGTTATGTGTACTGTATTTGTGGGTGTAGTGTGTGTGTAGTGTGTGTACTGTGTTTGTGGGGTTGTTGTATGTATACTGTATTTGTGGGTGTAGTGTGCGTGTAGTATGTGTACTGTGTTTGTGGGTGTAGTGTGTGTACTGTGTGGGGTTGTTGTATGTATACTGTATTTGTGGGTGTAGTGTGTGTGTAGTATGTGTACTGTGTTTGTGGGGTTGTTGTATGTATACTGTATTTGTGGGTGTAGTGTGTGTGTAGTATGTGTACTGTGTTTGTGGGGTTGTTGTATGTATACTGTATTTGTGGGTGTAGTGTGTGTGTAGTATGTGTACTGTGTTTGTGGGTGTAGTGTGTGTGTAGTGTGTGTGTAGTATGTGTACTGTGTTTGTGGGGTTGTTGTATGTATACTGTATTTGTGTGTAGTGTGTGTGTAGTATGTGTACTGTGTTTGTGGGGTTGTTGTATGTATACTGTATTTGTGGGTGTAGTGTGTGTGTAGTATGTGTACTGTGTTTGTGGGGTTGTTGTATGTATACTGTATTTGTGGGTGTAGTGTGTGTGTGTGTGTGTGTAGTATGTGTACTGTGTGGGGTTGTTGTATGTGTACTGTATTTGTGGGTGTAGTGTGTGTGTAGTATGTACTGTGTTTGTGGGGTTGTTGTATGTATACTGTATTTGTGGGTGTAATGTGTGTGTAGTTTGTGTACTGTGTTTGTGGGGTTGTTGTATGTATACTGTATTTGTGGGTGTAGTGTGTGTGTAGTATGTGTACTGTGTTTGTGGGTTGTTATATGTGTACTGTATTTGTGGGTGTAGTATGTGTACTGTGTTTGTGGGGTTGTTATATGTGTACTGTGTTTGTGGGTGTAGTGTGTGTGTAGTATGTGTACTGTGTTTGTGGGGTTGTTGTATACTGTATTTGTGGGTGTAGTGTGTGTGTAGTATGTACTGTGTTTGTGGGGTTGTATGTATACTGTATTTGTGGGTGTAGTGTGTGTGTAGTATGTGTACTGTGTTTGTGGGGTTGTTGTATGTATACTGTATTTGTGGGTGTAGTGTGTGTGTGTAGTATGTGTACTGTGTTTGTGGGGTTGTTGTATGTGTACTGTATTTGTGGGTGTAGTGTGTGTGTAGTATGTACTGTGTTTGTGGGGTTGTATGTATACTGTATTTGTGGGTGTAGTGTGTGTGTGTAGTATGTACTGTGTTTGTGGGGTTGTATGTATACTGTATTTGTGGGTGTAGTGTGTGTGTAGTTTGTGTACTGTGTTTGTGGGGTTGTTGTGTGTGTACTGTATTTGTGGGGTGTATTGTGTGTAGTATGTGTACTGTGTTTGTGGGTTGTTATATGTGTACTGTGTTTGTGGGGTTGTTGTATGTGTACTGTATTTGTGGGGTGTATTGTGTGTAGTATGTGTACTGTGTTTGTGGGTTGTTATATGTGTACTGTATTTGTGGGTGTAGTGTGTGTGTAGTATGTGTACTGTGTTTGTGGGGTTGTTGTATGTATACTGTATTTGTGGGTGTAGTGTGTGTGTAGTATGTACTGTGTTTGTGGGGTTGTTGTATGTATACTGTATTTGTGGGTGTAGTGTGTGTGTAGTATGTGTACTGTGTTTGTGGGTTGTTATATGTGTACTGTATTTGTGGGTGTAGTGTGTGTGTGTAGTATGTGTACTGTGGTTGTGGGGTTATTATATGTGTACTGTATTTGTGGGTGTAGTGTGTGTGTAGTATGTGCTGCTGCCATTGCGGACGGGGGGGGGGGGGGGGGATAATTAAAACCGTTTGCATTTTCTTTTCTCCCTTTGGTTTGGCGCCCCCCAGATGGATGGAAATGGGAGTTACGTTGTGTAATTTTACTCCCATTTCCCTAGGTTAAATTTTTCCACTCTGTATGTACAGTGAATAGAGTAAGCACCTCAATAAAACTCCTTTCTGCCCAGCCTCTCTTCACTGCCTGCTTGTGTTGCCTACACAAGTGGCAGAGCATCCCTACAACAGTCAGAATTGTATTATGTATATTGAAAATGGTATAAATGTAATTTGGCTTCATCAATACGAGTGCATCAAAATATCAGAGACATCAAAGAAAACAAGAGACTGGAAAATAAAAAAAGGATGCAAGAATCAGATTAACGCTGTGTTAAAAAAAAGATTGCTAAAATAGCGTTGTTAAAATGCTGCTCTGTGATTGGCATATTTAGGAGTTTCATTATCTATGGAAGATCGCAAACTTACTTTAGTTAGTTTTGAGTTGAATCATAAACCTATTCTCCCTGATCTCACGTTTACACATAAGAAAGATGAGATCTTTTTCAGTGGCAAGCTCTTCTTATTAGTTGAAGATGGCATTGTCATTTAGCTAGGTTCGTTATTCGCTTTACCGAGTTAACGTAAGCTAAACAAATATAGCTACTGTTTTGCGCATCTATTTTTCTATTGATTTTTAAATGTTGTTATTTTCAAACAATGACATTGCCATGGCAAACTGTCTGCGGAGCGGGCCTAATATGTGTATTATGTGCTTGGTGTGTAACACATGCACATGCCCACTGTGTGTGATATAACAAATGAAAGGAAAGAGTGAAATGCACTTGCTTTGTTACTCTTAATTTGCATGGAAAATGTATTAAAGATAAATCAGATTGCTGTGTTATGAGTGGCCTACTTATATAATTCAAGTAAACTAAAATTAATTGGATTTGAAAGCACTGGTTATGTGGGCCGTGACACACACTGCCATTTTCCTCTGCCCTGTTTTCCTGTCTGAATGTCTCCAACATCCACATTCATTTGATTTGTAGTGCCCTTCTGTCTTTTTAATTTGCCGGGTATTTCTTTTGGTTAATTTAAAAAAAGAGTGGATTTCACAAAAATGCCATGTTGAGTAAATAATTAGATCAGCCTGTTGGAATAGCCTTGATAGTCATTGGAGCGTTTTGGGAGCACACACTGTATATGTTAAATAAATAAATACATAAACAAAGAAATATGGAGGTTGACTCTCAGCAGCAACCCCCTCGGATGTGCAGATCGGAACCCGGCTATGGTTCAGATTTTTTCTGTACGCCACCTTTTTCCCCCTCTGTGAATGATAGAACAGAGCACCCGTTTTGCTCTGGGAATGCAGCCATCTCATCTGCTGTTTTGTTCTCCAGCTGAGATTGGAAATTGCTCAAATTAACTTATTATTTGCTTGACTGGGCCAATATGTTTATTGTGTGTGCGTGTGTGTGTTTTTCGATTATAATCAAGTTTGGAGGGCCTAGTTGTTCAGAGTTATATATGGTATTGTAATGCATTTGAGATTGTCCCCCAGAACACCAGAGTGCAGAAGTATGCTCTGTGTGTGTGTGTATATATTTTTAGACGTGTGTGTATATAGGTGTATAGTGGGGGGCAGGGCACAGGGCTCTTGCTGTAATGAATTATATTGATTTTACAGCCTTTATTGAATGCCACTTCAACAGAAACATTATCAGTGGAGCGCTATATAAAATTGCTGGGGTTTTAACGATTATGATAGAGAAATTTCACCGCACTAACCACCCCCACAACCCTATTCTTCTTCCAGCTGCAGAACATTAGAAGTTTGGTACAGTTTTACAGCAGGGTCCAATTACTGAATAACACATAGTTGAGAATAAGGGACAAAATAAAGGTGAAAAGTAGACAGACTTTTCCTAGAAGTGGGAATGAAAGAGGATTAATACAGATACCAAAAAAATGTTTTGCAATAAACCCTCCTACTCATGCCTTACTCTTAGAATCTCGGAGTCCAAAATAATGACTTCCGTGAACAAAGAGATGTTGCTACAGTCAAAAAAACTGATTACTGTCATGGATCATTCCCTTCTTTCCTTATCTCCGCGTTTTGTATTCCTTTTGTCTTTTACCGGTAATCTATCTGATTTTTCTGTGTTCCGCGACGGGTTTTGCTTTCGTCTCAGTAATTAGTGAGTTCACCTGTCCTGCATTTCCGCTCACTATTTATACCCCGCGTTCTCCGTTTCTCGTTGCTTCCATGTTATTTCACGTAACATTCGAGCCGGTAAAAAGGTATAGGAAGTTGTACTGCTATCGACCGCTTTGCTTCTCAACTCGGGACTTGTTAGCAGTACAATTTAGGAAAAGCAAAGTGATCTTTTTCGCTCTTATCTCAGAGCTTAGGGTTTTCGTTTCTTTGTTTTTACACTCATACCTACGAGTGCTCTCACCCAAGTCTTAGGGGTCTTGAGTTTCTCTTTTCTTTCTGTTTATTTTCTCCGCAAATGGGAGTTAGATAAGCGTGACAGCTTATTTATTTATTTTTGCTCGGATATCGAGTTCCTCGTTTTTATCGCAAGGTTAATTGTGTTCTCCTTATTTTCCCCCTTTCCACTACTGATTATTGTCAGTTTCTGTTGTGTTCATTAGAACACTTTAAGATTCCTTATCTGTCGCACCTGGACCTCCAATACTCCCTCCGTGTCTCTGGCATAGAGAACCCTTTCAATTACAAGGGTTGGCTTCATTACTTTTGGAGGTGATTTAAAATGAAAATAAATAATAAATCATTACATTACATTACATTATAGTCATTTAGCAGACGCTCTTATCCAGAGCGACGTACATAGTGCATAGTTAACATAGTACATAATCAACCATTAAATGCATGAATGTGGAACTTATGCTCAATAAATAAACATTGAACATCATTACCTTCATATCTTGCCTATTTTAGTTTGTGAATATCACAATGTTCAAAAATAGATGAACGCTACTAGGTATCTAATTTGTGAGTTAAATTATCAACTTACATGTTAAAACCCAAATTTTGCCCATCAATATCTCAGCCGTTTTAACACCAATTACGAAGCCACTTGGCAGATCAACTAATCTCAACCATAAAATCAATATCTCGCCATAAAACAAATATGGGAAATAATTGTTCAGCCGTTTTCATATAGTTAAGTACTTAAGAAAATTAGCATTAAGATTAAGACTTTTTTCCCAACAACCTAGCTCAAATTCTACAACTCTAATTGCTAAAGTAGACATAGCAATATGTCATGCTATATGACATGGACTAATGTTTTTGATGGGTTACATTTCTATTTATTGTACAGTTTTTAAATAAACCTTCATAGTTCTACTATAACGTAAATTAATTGTCCACTGACTTAACATTGGGGCATAAATTTGCTAGCAACCGAAGGCTAATAAGAGTGCTCAAGTGAGTACGTCAGACGTGGGCAGAGTCTGGTTTTGGTAGTAAATTCCCTATGACAGATAGAACGGGCTTCAGAGACTATTTCTAGAAATCTGATTTATAGAATTAGCTTAAATGTTCCTGGATTAGCCTGTGTGGTATAAGGATATAGACCATACATCGCATGTTCCAATTTTTATTTTTTAAAGTAATGGATTAATGATTGCAGTTCAGCTTGTAGTCCACTACATATCCATTACTGCAACACACGGGTGGTTCTTGACCAATCAGATATTATCATCTCGTCTGGACATTTTTAGCAGTGCTCGAAGAAGCGCTAACTTTAGCTTGCTAAGTTGAGAAGCCCACCCGACAAGGTCAGAAACTATGCTACGGTTAACCACATAAAGCAATTATAGCTGTTAGTCCTTCAAGCTAGCTAGCTAACATTAGAAGAAAGTGTTTAAAAACGGAGCTGCGTGCTACTGCTGGCTAACGTTATATGGAGGCAACGCTAGGCTACGGTTGCGCATCCGGAGGGAATTATGGGACGTCAAGATTTTAAACGGTGCCAGCGCTGGTATATTCACAAAAAAATACTAAAATGTGAAATATACTCGAAGCTGGTCCAAAAAAAAACTACATATTTTTGCGAACAGGCGTTATATTGAACAATCCAGGAAATTGCTGGTAAGACATAATCACTAGAAATTCTTTAAAAGTAAGTTTCAGTTAATGTCTATGGTCTAAATGAATGGGGAAGTTACTTCCGAAACCAGTGTGACGTAATCACTTGAGTATACTCTATTGAAAGTTTGAACAACAGTCTTGTGGAATGCGAGATTTCTCCTGAGTCAAATTCGCTCTGTCTCTGACACTTATTAAACTGCCACAGCACAGAAACCGTAGGCCGTAGGGTACTAACGATCGATACCTATTTTTAAAGGGTAAGTAAATCCTAAAACCATTTTTTTTAGCTGATTACTGATATATTTGGACATATCCAGGTGCTAGAGATTGATTCTGTTGCAAATCGTGACATTCATCGCAATGCATAGCATCATATAGGAGGAGTAGTGTATTTTGGCTAACTCGTGACACGGTGGAGAAACATAGGTTATTGCAGTTGTAATTTACTATTGGCTGTTGTATATGTGACATGCCAGCAAATGTGATGTCACACCAACTGGGTGCATCTGGCTACATCTTTCCACCTTACACTGTAAATTAGTTTTTTAAAACACACATAACTGGGAGATCGCTTGGTGCAGTGACCACAGGTGCACATGTTGAAAAAGAAAGCTTGCATGTACAAACCCCAATTCCAAAACAGTTGGGACAGTATAATGCACATAAAAGCAGAAAGCAGTGATTTGTAAAAATGTTTTACATATATATAATTAAAAACAGTACAAAGAAAAGATATTTAATGTTTTACCATATCAACTTTATCAATTTTTGTAAATATACGCTAATTCTGAATGCCTTTGATGCCTGCAACACATTCCAAAAAAGTTGGGACAGGGGGGTGGGAAAAAAGACTGGGAAGCCAGGTTATTGTAGTTTAGCATTTTTCATTCGTTTTTATTTTTATTTCGTTTTGACTTTTTGTTTTCAATTTCAGTTTAGTTTTAATTAGTTTTTAAAGCGGATTTGCTTGTTTAGTTTTTATTTTTTGAAAATGCTTCGTTTTAGTTTAGTTTTTATTAGTTTCAGTGTTAGTTTTAGTCTTTTTTTGTAATATGGGGTATTTGTCAGGGGGGAGATTCAAAAAGGTCAGAGTATTGTGTAATAAAAACTGAACAAAATATCATACCCTTTAAAAAAATGTATTCACTTAGGACAGATGAACAATCATCCACAAAAGACAACTATAAAAGATTTGTGTCATTAACCAGAAAAATTCAACTGGACACAACAACAACAACAGTACATAAAATGTAGATATGGGCACAAATATGTAAACAGTCTACACAAGATGCAGCCAGTGTCCAACATTGTAAACAAAAAAAATTGAAGTCCCATGCATTATGAATGAATCAGCTGTTTCAAATACAGCTTTTCAAGATTTAAAGTGTGTGGCCGTGTCCGAATCAGCACTCTTCTACACTGTTGAGTAGCCTTGGTGAGTAGATAGGGCGAGAAAGTCGTAGAGTACGCAAAAACTTTTCAAATTGCAGTATAATTCAAACACCCGGATGACACACTTACTTCCGGGGTTTCGCTAAGTACATTCGAGAACACACTTTTCAAGAAGTGCACGAACATTTTGGTCACATAAATATGACGTGAGCTTCATTTTAATAAAATGAGGTGCAGCTTCACTGGCGTTTTTTAAAAAATACAACAAAAACAACACGTGACATGGCATGCCAAATTATAGGCTATTTTTAACCGAAACCAACATATTTTATCATGTTTTTATTTTTTGCTTTGCGACTTAAAATTTTTACCTGTGACTGCACTTTGAAAGTTTCCCAATTTAGCTGTAAAACCGCGGACATGGCAACACTTAGGTTGTAAAGTTAACCCCACGCTAATCTTGCGATGGCAAGTTTTTTAAACAGTCATTGCACAAAACTCCTATCAGATTGCATGTAGCTAGCTAGCTAGATTACATTACACAGGGGTATGTCCGTACATTGATAGGAACTAGGAAGTACAACACTATGAGCTAAAATAAGGAGAGCACTCCATGCAATTTGAATGATCATTTTCATTTTGGTGTCTTATCTACTAGCTAGCTGAACAAATAAAGGATTTCATAGGAGACATCGGTATCAGTGAGAATAGCTGTCAAATTAATTTAACTGGCTACAATACTTCACATGGTTGAGTTTGTTTTACATAATCTTTTCCATGAGGGGTGAAAGAGTTATGTAGCTACTGTGTACGGACCTACCCCTGTGTAATGTAATCTAGCTAGCTAGCTACATGCAATCTGATAGGAGTTTTGTGCAATGACTGTTTAAAAAACTTGCCATCGCAAGATTAGCGTGGGGTTAACTTTACAACCTAAATAAACTCAAAACTCGGTTGTTTTAATAAAATTTTCCATGAATCCACTTCTTACAGATAATGTGCAATTTTGGCCACTTGTTCTAAAAGTGGCGCTGATGAGCCGACACACACACAGCTGTGTTATGTAGCACCAAAGAAGAAGAAGTTTAGTTTACGAATCGCAAGTTAAGCGAGCGTGAATCGACTCGGTGAAAAACAGCGGAATATTTGTCTCAAAATTCTGTCCGTAAATCCAAGCAGATCAAGCGTGTCCTTCGATCAGCAAATGTAGATTCGCCAGTTCGCAAGCCAAGCTTTTGATTTGTACATGTGAACATTGGAAACATATCTATAAATATTATTTGCATTTGTGAATATCATTTTTGCATTCATCCAAATCAAATCAATATTTATTTATATAGCGCATTTCACAACTAGTTGTCACAATGCGCTTCACAGAAAAAACCCAGCCTAAACCCCCACAAGAGCAAGCCAGAGAGAGGCAACAGTGGCAAGGAAAAACTCCCTCAGGTAACTAGGAAGAAACCTTGGGAGGAACCAGACTCAAGGGGGAAACCCATTCTCCTCAGGTCGGCTCAGGGTCTAGATCTTAATGACCAGCATGGTCAAAACTGACTGCCAATATCCATGATAGTAGAGATCCAAATGATGATTTACGAAACACAAGTTGAGAGGTGTGTGTGTGTGGATGGAAAATACATACTTGTGGATTATTTTTACGAAACACAAATTGAGAGTTGTGTGTGTGTGGATGGTAAATACAATTGTGGATTATATCTACGAACACAAATTGAGAGGTGTGTGTGGATAGAAATCTACCTCCATACCCCCCCCACCCAGTCTATACCTACCCATGCGTGACATAGTGGACAATAGCATCTATGTTTTAGTTCATAAATATATTTATTCATCATATAAAATTTGAATTCCGTCATAGCAACAAGATAAACCAAACAATCGCCTGATCGTATGCCAGAAAATCCGTGAAAAGCCCTGTTAACTCAAATGCAAAATAAACATGTGAAAGTATTCTCTCATTCTCACATGTATTCTACTAGCAATATATGCTACTAAATATGAAATTAATATACAATCCTACCATTGGTTTTACACATCGAGATGTTCCTTTCAAAATTCAGTGGTCATTTATTGTCGGGTACAATCGGTTTGAGAAATATACAACACTTTATACCGCAATTACACTATCTGGAATGTCGACTCGTAATACCCCCCATGCTCTGCAAGCCTGTCTCGTTCATTACAGTTAATTCTGGTTTAATTGTCGGCTCTTTTATCCAACAGAGTGCATTATAACCTTAGCAACGGTGTATCCCATGTCTTCCGGGGTGCTTTAAACAATTTATACCGTCCAGCGTAAGTACGTATACCCCCGCGATACTCCTTATAATATTTGTTTATGTTGGTATTAGAATAGAATATAATAACTTTTATTTCCCGCCAGGGAACTTCAGTTGTAGCCCCAGCAACAACAAAAAAGACATAGACATAGACCCACAACACACAAACAAACATATCAAACAAAGATATCCAACAGAATCATTACATCAATAAAGTGAATGAAAGTGCAATACAGCCATGATTAAAAATGGCCCCCGCTGTCCCGAGATGTCCAGTGTCACCAAGCAGTCCAACGCACAAACTCCACATCCACGAATTTCCTCCATACATGCAGTGCCGCGGTCTCTGTACACCGCCAAACTGAGAAATTGTTTCGTTATGTTGTGCACTGTATATTTTGTATATTGCTGAGCTACCTGTAAGCATTGCGTAAAGCAAATTCCGATGATGGCAATAAAGGGAAATTAAGCAACCTCCCGATTAAATGTGATAGCCTATTAGTTTGGTTTGCATAACGTTATGGAACACCGGCATTTGGTCTTCCAGTATGGTTGTTGGAGTAAAAAGTGGGCGTGTCTGGCCGAATTGTGACGTAGGTGACAGGCCTCTATTGCCTGGGGCCCCAAGCTGACCCCATACTACAAAGGGCCCCGTTAAATGCCTCATAAACGTCCCCCCCAGTAATGAATTATGTCTTTCTAAAAATTCATGCGCTAAATGGCATCAGAATGCCTAATTTATGAGTGTCTAATTATTGATATTTTGTGGTAAATTAAATATGTCAGTAATGAAGTTCTCTTGTGTGACTTAGTGGACTTTTTAAAAGTTGCAACAAATTAAATTCCACTTTGTCATTCCAATTCAAATTCAAGTCAACATCCTGTGGGGTGTGGCCAATTCAATTCAAATTCAAACTTATCAATTGAATGGGAGCAAATTCTAAAATTCAGAATTTTGCACAACCCTGGTGTCAATGCTCTTCTCATCCCTTTCTATGGCTGTAGGAATTCTCCCCCTTCAACGTGGTGGCCTGGCATGGCAACTACACACCCTATAAGTACAACCTGGAAAAGTTCATGGTGATCAACTGTGTCGCTTTTGACCATGCGGTGAGTGAAGTACCCGCACACACACAAGTACAACTGACCCTGCAGTGTGTGCCTGAAGCTTAAAGCCAGGACCATGCAAACTCGCAGAAGCACACACATTACAGAGTGGTTTATGGATTTGTGGAACTCGCAGAACAAAAACACACAGACAAGCTTATTTGCGGGACTTCAACAAGACCAATGAATCCTTCAGTGCTGCCTCACTTGCACACATTACATCCTATGTAGAACCATTAAGGTTGAGTACAAGACCTGCAATAAATATAGCTTTAAATATTCTTTGTAAATAGTAACAAAAATATATATAATATATTTCTGTATATCAGAAAGTAACTTACTCAGAAATGATTAAATACAGTTGATAATAAATTGAAATATTTCAAAGAAACGGTTCACCCAAAATTTTTATTTTGATATGTTTCTACATACCCGGAGTGCTATCTATCCATCCAGGTAGTTTCACTGAGTACTCACTAGTTGTGTAGGTATCTGCTGCATTTCACCGTGATATCACCCTGATAGAACGGGCCTCAACTGGTCCAAAGTTTGTGGCTACCCCTGTCCACGGTGGCCCCCTAGTGGTAGTTGTTGACATCCCAATTATAGTAGCCTATTCATATTTCGCTTAAATTATAAATTAAAGGGGCTATATGTAAGATTTTTACAGGCATGAATTGCTTTCAATTGACAATGTATGAACAGATTGTAATGTAACTTAAAAAATGAGACATTCCCTGACTTTCTCCATTGCGTATAAGAGCCTACAGGTGGATTTTAATGTAACAAATTCGGGTCGGGTTTGGTTTGCCGGGAAAATAATTTGACTATTGTAATGAGAAGAATTTTCGAACGAAAGGTCGTTTTACAAATAGGCTAGTTGTTCTGGGAAATTTTTAAATAAGGTAACCTGTGTTATGCAGATATTTCTAATGTTTATAACAACTCAAAACGCAAGTTATAGCCTATATTTAATCAGGGGAAGTCTGCATCTGTCAATACACTACCAAAATATGCTGATCTTGATCGCCTGAAGGTGTCCGCGCAGAAATCTGAGTGGTCTCTAGGTTTTTATATCTATAGACTGAGCAACCAATGATCATAGCTGACCCTGCCCCTTTCATGTTGACTGACAGGTTGAGATGTTTTATAATAGGCTACGCCTTCAAATAAATACGCCATGAAATAAATAAAAGAGGCGTAAAATAATTAATAGGTATTTATTTCATTGCTTATTTATTTATTTCATTATCTATTTCATTGCTCATTTATTTGTTTCATCTTGTCACATTTGGTCTTCCATACACATGTACCTGTGTTCAAAGATACTGTGTTGTTATGGGATTGATTGACAGACAAATCAAGCCAAGGATACTGTGTATATAAATGGTGGTATATGATTGGCTCTGGTGGTTTTGGTAGAGTTGGTCCCACCCCTCCTTGGTACAGGTTTACGGATTTCTTTTGCAGACACAAATAAGACAGAAACAACAGAATTCCGATGTACATGATTTGGCTTGTATTTCTGATTCGTATTCGTAAATAGCAAGTTTGTGACTATGAAATCACAAGTGTGCAAATCTAATTTGCAAATAAAAAAAGAATACAGTCACACATCTTAAATACAACCACAAAGTTATAATAACACTGGCTTATTTTGCATAGTCCATGCATCCAAAGGATGGCCATAAATATTTAATTGAATCATAAACCAATCATACATTTTAGCCACCCTCTTTGTCAGAGGGACATACTTTTTAACGTATCATGTTAATTTGATATATGCACAAGGTAGTGCCTACGTATTTCCACTAAAATATAAACCATCTACACTGACGGTTTGTTTATGTTAGCTACCCAGCTAACTTACCAATTGACAGGACGTGCTAGTTTTTTTAAAGGATAACTTTGTTTTTTTTCTACTTGGACCTATTTTATCCTATAAACCTAAGTTATCCTATAATTACAATAACGTCACGTTTTGTGTTTGGTTGTAAATTAGCTGTAGTTCGATTATGTCTTTACCTAAAATGCTTTTGGCCAAAAAGATTTTTAAATTTCACAGATGCAAGGGTTTATCACTGAACATTGCTGTGTGCCAATGTGTGAGGCCTCTGAAATTTAATACGGCCCTTCCACACGTTTCCATCCGATTAGAATTAAGGAAAAGGTGGAATTTTTTTTTCAGATGGGAAAACTTCACCATAACAAACCATACACGGAATCCCATTATTTTTGTTATAGGCTACATAACTTGTTACCTGAAATTATGTTGTAGTAGGCCTATAACACTGATGTGGTTTGAAGTCTGCATATTTAACCAGATACTGTTGATAGGAGTGTCCCAGGATTAGATTTGAGGCAATTCTGTGGTTATTCTATGGCTTAACACTTTATAGAGACACCATCACAGGTGGTATAAACCATGGTAGGCTTTATTTATTACATTATAGCAGCTCATTTATCTGCTGACCTTCATTTCTGCATTTCTTAATAAGCTAGTGAAAGGAAGGGGGGGGGGGGGTGTTTGGCCATGATGTCCATTATAGCCTGAGGAATTTTAATAAACCAGACTGCAACATGTTTGGGGATCTGTATGTTGTGTCTGTGATGACTGACCTGTTGGTATGTTGGGACATCTCACCTGGCTGATGGGTTCAGGGTTTAGGCTGAGTGTTGCTCTAATTTGTGGTGTTCTTTCTCTCTGAGTAGGTTTCCTTGTTCACATACAATCTAATTTGACTGCAGCCAAGCACACCTTTCCCCAAGAGGTTCCCGACGTGGGCCCAACAGATCATTGCTATCTGTGCATTTTCTCAGCCCCCCCTGAAATGAATTCCTGGCTACGCCACTACCACAGCCTATTTGACCTTGAAACTCGGCAGGTCTTTCAAGGCTTTAAGTTAGAATTTTTCTTTGCTTTAGTTGTCAGACTTTGAGGTTAAATGGTAAGAATATTGGTAAGCCTAGTTATTTTCAAGGTGTTCAAGACACACCTATGTTGTCACCTACGCTTCAGCAACAAGCCAAACTAGGTTTGGCTAATCATTGCAATTATATTACCTGCCTAAATGATTGTCTAGCCCTGCAGACTTTATTTATTTTTTTACATATATTTTGTTATTTAAGCACTGAAAAAACCTCAGAACCACGCATTTCGTTGTATTTTTGAATTGTTTCAAAGTGCTAGCCCACGTCACTGCTTCCCAGTTCTGCTACCACATTTTACTTCCTGTCTCAGCACACTGACTGATGGGGCTCTAAAAGGTCCCGAATCCATCCTTTGATGTTTTACAGGACCCCTCCATCTTCACCGTGCTGACTGCCAAATCCACACGCCCTGGTGTTGCCATAGCAGACTTTGTAATCTTTCCTCCAAGGTGGGGAGTGGCTGACCACACCTTCAGACCCCCATATTACCACAGTAAGACCACAGAACGTTACCAGTGTTAATATCTTCAGAGGATTCTGCTTCTTAACTTCAGAAAATAGTTATATTCTGATAGTACCTGCTATCTGATACACAAAATAAGATAATACGCATATCATTATTTACAACCCCAATTCCAAAAAAGTTGGGACATTATGTAAAATGCAGAAAGCAGTGATTTGTCAATTATCTTTTACATATATTTAAACAGTACAAAGAAAATATATTTCATGTTTTACCTTATCAACATTATTGATTTTTGTAAATATATGCTAATTCTGAATTTGATGCCTGCAACACGTTCCAAAAAAGTTGGGACAGGGGCAAAAAAAAAGACTGGGAAGCTCAAAAAAACACCCGTTTGCCATTCCACAGGTAAACAGGTGATGTTATCATGACTGGGTATAAAAGGATATCAAAAGACTCTTGATATTTTATTTTCAGGTACTCTTACACATGGTTGGCTAAATGGCTCTAAGTCCTCAAGGGTCTGACGTATCAAATGAGGCTCAAACCATCACTCTGCTGACAGATATGTAGTAGATATGGATGGATCACTTTAAGGGTTGTTTCTCCTGACTCATTTTCCTATGGAACTCTATGGAAAAAGAAGTCAGGAGAAACAACCCTCCAAGTGATCCATCCATATCTACTGCATATCTGGCAGCAGAGTGATGGTTTGAGGCTCGTTTGATACCTCAGACCCTTGATTATTTACAGCCACTCAGCCAACCATGGATTCCATACTATTCTCGTGTAATTTACAGCTTAATCTAGTCCCACCCCCCAATTCCCAAAGAGATCCATTCAAATGCACAGAGGATAGTATCACTGAAAATAAAATATAGTTTTTGGCCCTGTCCCAACTTTTTTGGAACGTATTGCAGGCATCAAATTCAGAAAGTGTATATTTACAAAAATCGATAAAGTTGATAAGGCAAAACATTAAATATATTTAAAAGAGAATTTACAAATCACTGTTTTCTGCTTTTATGTGCATTTTACATACTGTCCCAACTTTTGGGAATTGGGGTTGTACTTGTGAACTTTTAGAATTACTTACCTATTGTGACCTAGTGTTTATATCCAGGAAATTCCATCCATTCTGGCCCTTTCCAAAATACTCAACCCTAAACCTGAGTGAGATCTACATGGAGTTGCTGTGCATTGTGTTAGAGCTCCCCCTGGCTTCTTCTTAGGGAACTGCATGAGCGAGTTCATGGGCCTGATCAAAGGGCATTATGAGGCCAAGGAGGAAGGCTTCCAGCCAGGAGGAGGCAGTCTCCACAGCATGATGACCCCACATGGACCTGACACTGAGTGCTTTGAGAAGAACAGTAGTGCCATCCTGAAACCAGAGAGGGTTGCTGAGGGAACTATGGTAAAATATAAAGAGGCTGAATTCAGATTCAACAAATTTGAACTTTTTATTGTTATTATTTGATCCACCCTTACTGAAATTTGGCCAGACAAATGTTAAAATACATTTTAAATTTTGTATGTACACTCTTAACTGGTGCAGTTCATGTACGGGGCTAATGTGAATTTGGTGGATAGTGTCTTACACAGCAATTTATTTTTGTTCACGTGTTGTCTGGAAATTCCCACAACCTAATGGGTCATTCCCATAGTTTGGGAAACACTGATCTAGTATCAATGCAAATTATGTGGTGGGCAAAAAGCTGCATTTGAATTTGAAAGAAAAAAAGATTTAACATGGCCACATGGGTCTTTGCATATGTTCCACTGTTGTTCTGTCACAGTGGACTTTCTATATGTAAGACAATGAGAACTGTATGTCACAGTGTGTTCATGTGACAGCATGGAACGATAGCTGAAATGAAAATGCCCAAACTCCAGAATTGAACAGTGTTTGTACTTTTAAGACCGGTACACTGGTTGGTACACTGAGGCCATGCTGCGTTTTGTGGGGCGTCCAGTATAGTTACGGTGTGTCCTCTCATGGGTGACCTCCACCAGGCCTTCATGTTTGAGTCGTCCTTCAGTATGGCTGTCACTAGATGGGGCTTGGAAACCTGCCAGCGCTTGGACAAGAGCTACTACAAGTGCTGGGAAACTCTAAAGAGCCACTTCAACCCCAACTGGAGACCCAGCAGCGAGTAACCCTTCAGAGAAATGGGTACCGCACACACACGCACGCACACACACACACACACAGATTGTTGATTCCAGATTTTGCAAATGATGTTTGTACAGCAGGACCACATGCAGTTATAAAGTTTGTGTTTGAAAGTACAAAACATACCTGTTCAAAGCGGAATCCTCTATATAAGCAAGATTTATGTGGACTGAACACTGAACGTTATTATTTGGCAGGGTGTGGGGGGTAGGGGTCACGTGATCTGTCCTCAAGCTTGGCCTGCAGTCTCTCTGGCCTCTGCTCTGTTCTTCTTAAGTCTACAGGGGCCTCATTTAGAAAATGCCATTCTTGTTGCCATCAAACTGGATCTTCAATAGTGGCTTACACTGTTACACAAGTAGTTACAGTGAGCACCATAATTCATTGGACGGTGACACATTTTCTGTTATTTTGGTTATGTACTTTAGCACTGGCGTGCTTTACTGAAGTGGGCTATGTGCACACTTTAAAAATGACATTTAATTGATAAGCTATGCTTTCTAGGATCAAACTGTTGAAATGCAACCTTACATAAATGAAAATGGCCAAATTCACAAGACGGTGTAATTGTAAAGCATGTTCAAGTGGGTTCAAACTGAAGTTAATTTGACATTTATATATCAACGGTGCGTAAGATGCAGATACGCCACTTTAAACCAATGTAAACACCTTTTTTCAGTCTCAGATGTTTTTATAAATCAAGCGTAAACACAACTACGGAAATTATCTCAAAATTATGTTTAAGTTTAAATCCAATTTTTATAAGTGTAGCGCCTAGTCTGTTTCTCTTTTGCAAACCTTTGTCAAAAGTGAAATTTTAATACAGCTGCTTTCTCCTTGCAGGTTTCAGAAGAGCTGCACAGAACATCAATTGACTTAGAGTACCCACAGCCATTCAACTGGTCAACCAACCAACCATCTTTATTACAGGGAAGTGGGGATTTTGTTGTGCAGCAAGAAAATGCATAAAATAGCACATTCTCTAGCACTCACAAATACAGATATGCACACCCATTGACACTTACGAACACGAAATAATTAGTACACAATCGCACACTATTCATCATCCGCCAAACAAACACACACACATACACGCGCACACACACATATACATGCATGTATTTACAAATACACCCTGACGCATTAGCTCATTCATTCACGCCCACAGATATGGGGACGCTCACACTAGGGAAGAGCAGAGTGAGATAAATACAGGAGTGAGTATGTACAACCGAAGGCCTGTTCGGGTGTTGAGATGAGTTAATTATACCCTTTTGCCCATGCATGCACACCTCCCACAATGCTTTGCAAAAATCATCTGCATTCACTGCTTCTTCACAGCAAATCTGTTCATTCCCTTTACTGGTAATTAGAAAATGGATGCTCAGTGTACTCCTTTTCTGTCAGAGATAATCTTTCTGTTTGGCTGTAAACCACAAACAATCATGGACTGTAAAAGGTTACAATAAAAAAAAAAACTGTTTTCAAAGCATAATCTGTGGTCTTCTTGATGTTAAAGGTAAAAGAAAAAGGTTTGATATTCAGTGTACTGACCTGGGGTGTTCTCAGAATGAAAACCATTTTTCGACATTTTCACCCTGAAGTCTCAAAACTGCAACCCCACTCAGGCCTTGAAACAAAATGTAACTGTCAAACAGATGCTTACTCTATAGGGTTTTGTACGTGCCATGCACTGACCGTCACTGCGAAAAGTTGCTGTAGTAGCCGTGGCTGTTACTATAGTAGCTAGCTATATAATACACTGCTCAACGAAATGAAGGGAACACTTAATCAACACAGTATAACACCAAGTCAATTAAACTTCTGGGATATCGATCTGTCCAGTTAAGAAGCGTAAACGATTGTGAATCAATTTCACCTGCTTTGGTGCAAATGAGTGACAACAGATGAACAGGAGAGGCAACAGCAAGACAACCCCCAAAAAGTAAATGGTTTTGCAGATGGTGGCCACAGACCATTTCTCTCTCCTTATCCTTCCTGACTAATTTTTCTCTAGTTTTGCATTTTGCTAGTGCCCTTGTCACTACTGGTAGCATGAGGCGGTACCTGCAGCCCATTCAGGTTGCACAGGTAGTCCAGCTCCTCCAGGATGGCACATCCATACGTGCCGTCGCAAGAAGGTTTGCTGTGTCTCCCAGCACAGTCTCAAGAGCGTGGAGGAGATACCGGGAGACGGGCCATTACACGAGGAGAGCTGGACAGGGCCGTAGAAGGGCAACAACCCAGCGGCAGGACCGGTATCTGCTCCTTTGTGCAAGGAGGAACAGGAGGAGCACTGCCAGAGCCCTACAAAATGACCTCCAGCGGGCAACTTGTGTGCACGTTTCTGACCAAACTGTCAGAAACAGACTCCATGAGGGTGGCATGAGGGCCCGACGTCCTGTAGTGGGACCTGTGCTCACAGCCCAGCACCGTGCAGCTCGATTGGCATTTGCCAGAGAACACCAGAATTTGCAGGTTCGCCATTGGCGCCCCGTTCTCTTCACAGATGAGAGCAGGTTCACACTGAGCACATGTGATAGACGTGAAAGAGTCTAGAGACGCCGTGGCGATCGTTATGCTGCCTGCAACATCATCCAGCATGACAGGTTTGGTTTATTGACTTGGTGTTATACTGTGATGATTAAGTGTTCCCTTCATTTTTTTGAGCAGTGTATATTGTATATGCTACCGTAGGTTAGGTTTGATTAACGTTAGTTAATTTATTTATTTGTTTATGAATGTATTTATATTATTTGGCTAGAAGGTTAGCTAGCTAATGTTAGCCATGACAGTTCCATCTGCTATTCTTGACCAGTTTTGGTCAATTGGGGTAGGGCAAATCTCTGCTAGATGCAGACAGCAAGGTCTGCAATATGCCATGGAGGGCTACATACATGATGTGCAAGTTATCGCCAACAACATGTGTGCAAAGTGTTACTGATCTCAGAGAAAGAGAGAGAAGCTACAGACAGTTTAGATCAGTACCTGCTTATGGTGCATGTTAACGTTACATCTCGGTTTATACTAGGCTAGCTAGCTAACGTTAGGTCTTAACAACTAACGTTATTAAGTAATAATTAACGTTAGTTAACTAGCTAACTCATGTAACGTTAAATATGCCTATCACAACTTTTGTTAATGAAACATGACTTAGCTAATTAGGCTACTTTGAAGCAAACGTGTTTGCTGATATTGTTGACCATAGGATATTGTTAGATATACAAACGTTTAACGTAGCTAACGTTATAGCTATATCTATGTTGTTGACATTCAGCTGCCTGTGTGGTCGTCCAAATAACCAAATCCACAGTTTACATTTCTCCAATTGACTTTTTAGTTTAGGGAACGTAAAAAACGCGATTGAACTGTAGTGAGAATCACTGTTGTATGTGCCCCAGCACACCTTTTAACCACCACGAAAGTTAGCTGACCATATACGCTGCATTTATGTCAACAAGCCATGCAAATAGTCAGTTGTCTGTATAAGTATAAGTATAGGCTAGCAACAGTTGCTACGAATTAGAGTGCCGTTTCCCCCTGTCAATTATTTCCCCAGCATTCGGCTACAAAGGGTCAATTAGGTGTACATGAAACTTACAAGATATTGTGCTTTAAATGGGCCGACCATGTGTAAGATCTGCGATGGGACTATTTGGGGGCTCGGTGTCAGTTAAAGTTATAATGGGGCAACTTCATCAATAGTTCACGGCAATTTTGATGACGGAGAAGCAGATTAGCTGTCCCAATTTTCTTCACGGCTCCTCGCGTGGAGGAAAAGAAGAGATATTGGGATGCACCCCTTGAAAAGTATGCTCCTGAATACAAAAAAGCGAAAACCTGGAAGTAGGTATATCATACCGGGGGTTTTAGAGAGTGTAGTCCAGTGTACTCAACAACCATACTCAATAATATGGAAGGGTTCTGATTTGGACACAGACTATGAATAGGAGAAACAGCACTTCATCCAAAACATCATATAATGGTCCCATGACAATAGCCTTATTAGAATAGATTATACATGTTTAATATGTCTTGCAAACATGTTGAGTGCTGTTAAATTCTATTGCTATGCCATGAAGAATAAATGTCCCAAGTTCACTTTATGCTTATTTCAAACATAAATGCAATTTATGCAATTACATAAAAAGAGGAAACAAACAATTTCCCCCTTAAACTTAACACAATGCAGGTTTGGCTCATTATTCTTATTATCTAACAAATAGTCAGTTTTACTGGCCACGTATCTACACTTTCACCAATTAGGAACCTATGAATAGCCTACACCTCAGTCTTTAATTTGATTTAAGTTCAAACATTTTTTATTTTTACCTCTCTTTATGAAATCGTTGCAATATAACACAATGTGAATAAGTACTTTTATTCTTAATGGCATTTATAGCTATTTCTGACAATGGGGTGAATAATCCCTACAGGGAAAAAAAGCTTAATTAAGAAAAATTAAAATTCTGGGATTGCAATTGTGGTCGGAACGAAAACCAGCATACAGTGGTCCCCCAGGAAAGTTATAATTACCAGAACCACCGGTATAAACTACCTCCGCTCGGTGGGTTTGTGTCTTGAAGGTTCTATCGTAGTTTGCAATTACATTAAAACATCAACACAAGCAGAGGTGTGCAGTAATTTTTATCTAACGTTACTAACATTAGTCATAATAACATGGTCTGAACGTTTTTAGCTGAAGGCAATGCAGGTACTCGTATCACAGCTCGCGACTGCCAGGTTAACTAGCTAGCTACGTTCCAGGTTTCATTCACAATGCATCTTTCTTCTACTGTCAAAACTTAGATAACGTTACTGTTAGTTACACATACCTGCCACCCCCTAGCGGTTTACTCTCCGTCTAACGTTACATTAGACTTGTTAAATGTACAGTCTGAAAGCTGGGTGTCTGCCAAAACGCTAACGTTGACGAAAGCTAACGTTACCCAAATAACGTTACTCGGTCAGTATTTAACTTAATTAGCTAATATTAACTATAACGTATTTTACTCAGTTCAATCAGATAACAGTTAGCAAACAAGCAATGTTAATGTGAATATAAAACTAGCTGAATAGACATCCATTGGAAGCACAAATGTCAAAATCAAACCTGATCCGACCGATGATACACCATAATTTATCGTGCTGACATGAGGATGTAAGTTAGCTAACCATGTCAAGAAAATCTACCATTATTTAGCCTAGCTTCTGCTTTCTGCCCTGTTGTTTCTCACATCAGTGAGCTCTTTTCATCGGTTGAGCTGCAGCTACTACTGCCACTTTCTTTCTCTGGGTTTTTCTGGTGCAGCGAGGGGTTAAAAATACTCAACTGGGTCTAATCGAGATGCGAACACCACTTCCTGACGTCCGCCATTTTGGGATTTTTTTTTTCTTTTCTGACGCGTGTCATTGGTCATTCTTCCCTCTGGATTTCAGAATCTCGCGTTACTTGTGTTACCGTTCACGGACTCATTTGTGGTGTCCATAGCAACAGTAAACATACTCTGAGTCCAATCGCTGTGAACGGGATGGATACTAACACTGGAGCACTCATGGACTGTCTGTACTACATTGAAAAGGTGTCAATACCTGAAGACTCAGAGGACGATTATGAGTTTGAGGAGGTTCCTATTGATGACGAATGGAGCCTAACAGAAGGAGAGGAGGATTTGGGGGCTGTAATGAAAGCGCTCTGCGATCGCACCAATGGTATAGGTGCAGTGACGCAGAGCATCACCCCTGGAAAACAGCAAATTTCCCATATACCTGAGGTCCTGGATGACTTTCTACGGAATTCTCTGGTAAGAATGGGCATGCATAAAACCCTAGACTGCTTTCAGACAGAGTGGTACGAAATGGTTTACAAGGGTCAGTTGAACGAGGAGCAGGTTGGGATTGTACCAGATGCATACACACAGAACCAGCTCCTTGACAACGAGCTCCAAAATGTGCGGAGGGAGCGTGATGATTACAGGGAGGCTGCTTTCAAAGCTGGTGAGGCGCTTGTGAGGCTGCGCAAGGAGCGGGACTTTCACAGTCTGCATCACAAGCGTGTGGCCCAGGAGAAGAACAGACTAATAGAAGACCTCAAACGACTGAAGAAGCACTATGCCTCCTATGAGCCAGCTATGCGGACACTGACTGATAAGTACCAGGCAGCTCTGAAGCAGAAGATGCTTGTCAGTTTGGAGAGGGATAGGGCTCTTGGGCAACTCCAGGGTCTGGAAGTCAGTCTCCGCAACACTGCTGCCAGAGGGGCAGACCGCCTGTCAGCAGGGCCTCGTTCTGCTAGCAGGGAGCCTGGCCTGCTACAGAGTGAGGGCAGGCTGAAAGGCAGTGCAGGGGAAGACACCAGGCCGCAGGCTGAAGGCATTGCACCTCTTGATTGGGCTAAAGACACCGCCAAGAGCTCCCTTAGCAGGCACCCTAAGGACTCTGAGTTCCCTGCTGATACCCGCATTGACCCGCACCTTAGCCATGTCAAGTTGCTTCCTGCTGATGGTTCCAGATTGCCGGTGTTCCACCTGACCAGCTCCTTGAAGGCTCACTCCCTACCTGTGAGCTGCCTGGCCCTGCACCCACAGAAGCTGATCGCAGCCTCCACCAGTGATGACCACCTGTGGAAGATGTGGGGCCTGCCAGGGGGGGAAGAGCTAATGACGGGGGAGGGGCACAGCGACTGGCTCTCTGGCTGCAGTTTTAACCCGGATGGCAGCAGGCTGGCAACCACCGGTGGGGATGCCACGGTCAAGGTCTGGGACTTCTCCCTGGGCCGTTGTGTCCTGACTCTGGAGGGCCACGCCCATGCCACCTGGGGCTGCTCCTTCCACTCCTGTGGCGACTTCCTGGCCTCCTGCTCCATGGATAACACCTGTAAGGTGTGGGACCTGCACAGCCAACGCTGTCGCTGTACGCTGCGCGGCCACACGGACTCCGTCAACAGCGTCGAATTCCTGCCATTCTCCAACACGCTACTCACTTGCTCTGCAGATAAGACGCTGGCAATATGGGATGCCCGCACTGGCCTGCGTGCCCAGACGTTCTATGGCCACCTGCACTCCTGCAACCACGCATCCTTCAGCTCGCCAGGCAACGCTGTTGCTTCATGTGACTCCTATGGGGAAGTGAAGCTGTGGGACATCAGAAAGGCGACTGTTGTAGTAACTGTGTTTACAGGCCCTCACCCCAGCAACCAGGTGGCTTTCAACCCATCGGGCTGGACACTGGCTGTTGCCAGTAATGATGGCTTGGTGAAGCTGGTGGATCTGGGCTCCTCTCAGGTTACCAGTTTAGTGGGGCATGAAGACGCCGTACAGAGCGTAATTTATGACCATAAAGGGGAGTACTTACTGTCAGGTGGCTCAGATGGAATGATTCACATCTGGTCATGAAAAAATAAATGTATGAATCTATCAAATTTAACTAAATATAGTAATCGCAGACAAATTAATAATCGCAGAGCATTACACAAAGACAAATTCAAAGTAAATGTAGCTATACTTCCATTATTGGGGAATTTATATAACTTGAATGTTTTTTAGTGTGTGTGATTTGGTTAATGAAAAAAAGTACTGCATGTAAAAACAATAAGATTAAGGCTGAGGTCTAAAAAAAAAAAAAGAAGAAAAACCGGGCCTCACCCTTGCATTGAAGTATACATCATAAAAGCCTTTTTCTGGCAGGCTTGCATTCACCTTTATAACAGTGGAAACATTTCATTCTATAACTAATGATGGAAGATTCAGAGTAAACCTGAGGGCAAAACATTGGGTCCAGTGAAAAAACCAGCAGGCCAATAGAGTAGAGAAGCCCAGGACCAAGGCTCAGTTTCCTCAGCATCAGCCCACAGCCGAGACACCATTCAGCCACATGACCATTCCACACTGAACAAAAAACACCAGACACAAAGTATATCAGCTTCAAATCACAAAAGAGGTGAAAGTGGGGTGAAATGAAAGAAAATCATTGTGTTTGGGTGTAATATATTTTTCTAATAATCATATGTCTTTTATTATTTGTAAATACATGTTTTCGTGTTTCAAATTGTGTCTTTATTTTAACAAGATGTAAATTTTTTTGAATGAGATGTTTTTCTTAAGGTTTTAAGGGATTATTTACCCTCTTAATCCGCATTGTTAGAAATAGCTATACATGTCATGAAGAATAAAAGTCCCATATTAACATTGCACTTTATTGTGCTATATTGCAAAAATGCATTAAAAGTGGTCAAAAAATGTAACCGAGGTGAATCAATAGGCTCCTATTTGGTGAAAGTGTGTACACCTAGTCACTAAAACTAACCATTTGGTAGATAATGAAGAATTCAAAGACAAAGCAAATGATAACAAGCCAAACCTGCATTGTGTTAATAAGTTGAAGGTAAGAAAATTATGAAATAACTTATACACCTGTGCTCAACAACCTAATTTGATGCAAAAGATACGTGGTTGTAGGCCTGTAGAGCAGGGCTGCGTTCAAATCTGAAATGTATCTTTTCTTCCCGTCATTCTCTTCCCTTGCTTCAAGGGGGGAATCCCCAAAATGCCAGGATGAAATATGGCTGCCACACCAAGTGAGATTTGGATCCAATTTAAGAAAGGGGAGGGAGTAATTATATTCCGCCAAGGGTATAAAATGCAAGCTTCCAGCAAGAAGGGAATCCCACAATGCAATGCCCTGATACCGACGCATTTCTTTGGCAATATTTCTGGTATTAGCACGTGAGCAAATTTTTCATGAAGCCAAAAGGATGTCTGGGAAGCATCGCGCATATAAATGTAAGTTGTTCACTATTAAAAAGCATTGTGCTATAACATAGCCGTTTCCAATTCGGAACATCAACTTTATATTATTGGCTTCTATGCTGACTTGTCATTTGTTGCATTAGGGTGGTGGGTTATTTTTTTTGAATGAATAAGAACTAATTGAAGTGTAGCCTAATTTTAAATATAGTACATTCATGTATACCCAACAATATCAATGTAGGGTCAGACAAGGAAACGGAAGCCCTCATTCTGTACCGGCAACAAAACGAGGACCGTTTTTCAGAAAAGAGAAACAGTGAATGGGCGTAAATTAATTTATTATGTTGCAGTCGCAATAATGTTCTGTTGCCAGCTGTCTAATGGACTTCAGTTATTTCCTGTTTAGGCCATTCATTGGCCAGCAAAGTTTTAGAAGCCCAGGCAGCCAAAAAATGGGAGAACCTGAAAGCAAAGTATAAAGTAGCTGAATTCATAATCTGGACAAAGAGAATGATAATCCAAACATTTAGTATCTTCTAATGTGACCGCATTTATTTAGAATTCACAGCTTTTGCCATTCATATGGCAAATCCATTTGAGTCTCCCTTGTGCATGTAAAAATTCACCTTTGCATTCAATGTTAGTGATTCAGAATGGAGTCACATCCCTATGTTATTTTCCTATTTTTAACCCAGTACTTGTTTCATTAAATCCCTAAAGATTTAGTAAACTATATAATGAAAGCCCACAGGGATGAATAGAAATGCAATAAATGTTTTCTGTGTTGAAGTAGTTATGCTTGCATTACAGGAACTGAAAGACGGACACCACATGGAAATGGTTCCCATTTACGTGAGGTGCTGGGAACCAGGGCAAGCATCTGCCCTCCTGTTGTCATTGGCAGCAGGAGGGCCAGCATGCCAGGCCATGAACCAGCACCACCAGAACTGGCAGCATCAGCAGCAGCAGCACCAGCATCAGAACAAGGGGGGCCGACAGCCACTCCATGCAAGAGGAGGCAGGTTGATAGGCTGCTCTCTCTCATGGAGAGAGAATCGGAGAGGGTTGAGCACAGGTTCCAGATAATGCAAAATCAAAACCAGCAATTACTCAACATTCTTGGCCAACTGGTAGCAAATCAAACGCCACTCAGTGGCGCCCCCAGAAATTTTTTATCGGGGTGGCCAGATGGGGCTACTGAAAATCTTGGGGTGGCACACCAAAACCAAAAGCCATAACTGAATTTCAGGAATTCTGTCATGTTGTTGTAGTATATAGGCTAGTTGAAAACTATGTCAATATGAGAGTTAAGGAATCACATAATGATATACTTTGGTTTCTTATTTTACAGTTAATGTTACTAATTATCTGATGTGCACAGACTAATACCGGTACAGTTAGCATTTTGAGTTAGACAACAATCCTGTTTTAATGTGTTATCTATCTGTATATACATAGGCGATTCATTGTTCTTCACATAGGCTAGTAGTTGTCCTTTTCCTTAAAAAGACAAATATACAGCTTTAATTTGAAGGAGTAGCTACATTGATTGTAAGGAACAAAACATTTACTGGGAACAAGCCTACTAGAGGTTAAAAACACCACACGGAGGCCCCCAATTCTTTTCAATACAGCTGTATTTGGCTGTTGCTGTGTCTTTTTGTAAACGAAAATATTATATATGTCCAAAAATGAAAAACAAAACAAAAAAGCATAATCATGGACAGCAATATACATTTTATTATCGCCTATTCATAACCTACTCATACCCCTGATTTATTAGGCTACATTCTTCTCAGCCCGATTCGTCCAGTTATCATTGGCTAGGCTATGTGTAGCCTACGGTTTTTATTTAGTTCTTTTTAAAGGGTTTCCGCGTTGTTATGGTTTTGAAAGCTCCGCGCTATGATGGCTATGATGCAGCTTTGGCAAAAGCTGGTATGCAGTAACAGCATAGCCTTTTTCTTTTATTTATTTATTTTTCAAAAAGGCCATTTCCCGATATAATTGCTGACTTGTGACGAAAGTGCCATCGTGGTGATTTACTTTAACATCTGTCCGAGAATGTAAACAAGTCATCCATTTTCACTGTAAGAAGAAATTTTATGACGTTACCTCTATTTCGCTAGCTTAGCCTACTTGAACAGTTACAACCTGCATGAGAAGAGTAGCCTACCCATTGAAAGCTGATTGCTTTTTCTGTCTCACCGTTTGTTTGGAATCTATACACATACAACGATGAAAAATTATCGTTCTTTGGATGCCCACAACTTTTGTTAGTGGATGATAATATTTTGCACTTGCAAATATAATACTGTAACGTTATAGCACTCCGATTTATCCACATTCCACTACAAACCATTTGCATACGGTCAAAATGTTTTTGCCTTTCTTACAGCAATATTAGTTAGCCATACATTGACAATTGGATAACTTATTTGACTTTGGTTACCTGTGAAACAAAGCCTGCTGCACACATAAGCATGTGGAGTTTCAGGGTCCCACATTTTTTCCTTTATTCCCACCGACGCCTCACGTCTTATTGCTCGGATCCACTTTTCTCATCTTATGGGCTCTGTTTTGCGTTTCAGAATCTTATAAAACCGCAATTCTGGGTTTTTTGCCTTGTTTGTAGTGCCCCCCACCAAACAACAACTTTTAGCCATTTTTATGCTGTTAGCTAACGGATAAAAATGACAAGAAGGCACCAGCACGTCAAGTCAATGGAGGGCGAGAGCGGGATGTCTTTTCCCTCCCGGGATGGGCGGGGTCTATTTGCGCTCAGTCTCCTGGCAATGCACTGTGCAGCAGCAGCGCAGTGACGGACGGTCATAAGTGGCTGGCCGGCTATGCATGAACTATTATGAAAAATATAATTATTGATTTAAATGAATAGTACCTAATGTAAAACATCAGATAGCAGAATATTATGCATATTATGTTTTTATTTTAAGGGGAGAGAACATCATTGTTCTTTTTGTTGGCCTTATGGGCCATGAAATTTAATTTAATTGTAACGAAAAGAACATTACTTTATATGAAGTGAATGTTTTTGTTTGTCCTATTATTAATTATCAAAAAATGTAACTGGTATAGGAATAAACTTGACCAAATGAAAGAAATTGAACATCCACTTGTCTCAGTGTTTATTAAAATGGATACACATGTTGTAAGCTATAGTAATGAATGCTTTAAAAATGTTTTAAAAATGTTTTACTGGTTCTCATTTGCTTCAACATACACTATATGGACACCTGTTCATCCAACATATCATGGCCATTAATATGGAGTTGGTCCCAATGTGCTGCTATAACAGCCTCCACTCTCCTGGGAAGGCTTTCCACTATATTTTGAAACATTGCTGTGTGGATTTGTTTCCATTCAGTCAGAAGGGCATTAGTGAGGTTGGGCACTGATGTGGGGCTATTAGGCCTGGCTTGCAGTCTGCTTTTCAATCAATCCCAATGGTGTTTGATGGGGTTGAGGTCGGCTGTGTGTTGGCCAGTCAAGTTCTTCCATACCGATCTGGACAAAACCATTTCTGTACGGACCTCTATTTGTGCACGGGGGCATTGTCATTCTGAAACGGGAAAAGGCCTTCCCCAAAATGTTGCCACAACATTGTAAACCCAGAATCGTGTAGAATGTTATTGTATGCTGTAGTGTTAAGATTTGCCTTCCCAGGAACTAAGGAGCCTAGCCTGAACCATGAAAACCAGCCCCAGAGCAAGAGGTGTCCACATACTTTTGGCTTTATAGTGTATATCTGATGCCTGCCTACATTCTGAAAAATTATTTGGTAAACCCCACACCATGAACTGATATTTCCACAGCACAATTACATTTTTCATAGCATACTTGTACCTAGAAAAGTGAAACACATTAATGCTAGCCTGTTTAATTCTTTGTTGGGCCAAAAGCACACAACCAACTGAGTTGTGCATGTGTTCACTGCATGTTACTACAGTCCTAACCTTTCCCCAAACGTTTTTTCTGCTCATTTTATTCTTATTTTAAAATGCTGCAGTAATATTTCACCCAACTCGGGTCAGAGGTAGTGGAGGGCCTGTTCTCTCATACCCAAGTGTCAAAAGTTTGAGATGTTCTAAAATTGGAAAGAAATTCCTATTCAAAATTTCACCTTTTCAGTAGATTGGTTGACATAGGAAGTTTGCAGTGAGATTATTTGAAAACGCTACAGTAATATTTCACCCAACTGGAGTCAGAGGTACTGTCATGCCCAAGTGTCAAAGGTTTCATATGTTTTAATTTTGGAGATGTATTATAATTTTTTGTAAGATGCCAATATTACTGTAGTTTCATAACGTTTGGAGTGCGATTATTTCAAAACGGTGCAGTATCCAAATAACTTCAGATGTATAACAGTACCTGGTATTTCATATATACAGGCACATGCACACATAGACCTCAAAGGGGGCTTGAGCACCTGCCATTTGGCCTGCTATAGAGGTGCCCTTTTTCAGCAAAAATTTTTATCAAATTATTATTTTATTTTATTTTAAATAAATAAATAAATTCCTGTTTGCGCACAGCCTGCCCTGCCAAACAGATATATTGATTGAATCAAAATATCAGGTCGGGAGATTGGTGCTCCCCGGCGATGCCCTCTACCTCTACCCTCCCTCTTGGTTTCTGCCGCAGCGGCGAGCACTGTGTGGGCACTGAGCCTTGGTGAAAGAACGCACACACGCAAAATTGCACGCATATGCATGCATAGGCACTCGACAGTCGTGAGTCAGTCAGTGTGATGAGTTACTTTGAGGCAGACAGGTATGTGGCCAAACAAAGTATAAATATACTGTTAATTTTCGTTTTATATTGATATTAATGCGCTTTAGAAATTGCTTGACACTATTTTGCAAGTAGGGTCTATCCATTAGGTCTGGTGTCAGGCAGGGATGTCCTTGAGCATCCCTCCTGTACGTTATCTACCTTGAGCCATTCCTCCAGGCCATTAGGGTTAATCCGGGCATTGCTGGTTATCCACTGCCCGGTGCCCAGGGGGAGCAGCTTAGGGTGGTGGCGTACATGGACAACATCACCATCGTCGGCACAGACAGTCATTCCATAACCACTGCCAACAAGGTGCTGGATGACTACTGTGCAGCCACAGGGGTGGCCTAGTCAATAGGGACAAAAGTGAACTGTTTCCGTCTCGAAATTGGAGTGAGCCACAAAACATTTCCTTTCCTGTGCGCAGAGATACCATCAAGCTCCTGGGGGTGACCTTCCAGTCAGACGGAGAGGGAAGGCTGAGCTAGGAGGGAGCCCTCCGCCAAGGCAATAGTCCTTCACATTCTTCTCTATGTGGGGAGGGTGTTTCCCCCAGACAAGACCACTAGTAAAAGCATCACTAGAATGGCCTTTCGCTTTGTCTGGGGGAGCACCATGGAAAAACTGAAAAGAACTACCCTCCTCAAGGAAGAGAAGAATGGGGGCAGGGGGGTCCCAGATATAGTAAACATCATTCTGGTGCAGGGTCTGGCCACCCTGGTCCAGAACATTCAGAAGGTGGAGAAGGCCTCTGGTACCTTTGCTAAGTACTATGCCACTCCCTTCTTGAGGGCAATGGGCCTGGACCTTACAATACCATACAGCTGGGACCCCCCATATGTATATCGAGCCCTGAGGGACTTTGCTTTTGGGGCGGGATTGCCCAGGGCCGGGCTGACCTCGTGGAGCTATAAAATAATCATGGCTTATTTAAGATCTAATCAGACCATGACACTCCCGAGGGGCGGCTTGACCCTGGACCCGTCAATAATCTGGCAAACATCTTGCACAAATGTTTAAACAACAAACAGAAAGACATTGCCTGAATGTCCGCTCACATGTGTCTCCCCACCAGGGTCTTTATGTACAAGCGCACCTAGCCCTGTCTGAGCGCTGCCCCCACGGATGCACTGACTCAGAACATGTCTACCATCTGTTCTGGGAGTGCGCCGTGGCCAGACGGGTCTGGGGTCTTGTTTCCTCTGTCTCCCACAACAAGTTGCTGCCGAGGTCCTCCTTGACTGCTGAGGGGAGGCTGCAAAACAACCGAGCTCCAGCGTCAGTAGAGGATCGTTAACACCGTCAAGCAGGTCCTGTGGGAGGCGAGGAACATCAGTGGACCTGGTCACTCTCAGGAGGAGGATACAGAACCTCCTCCAGGACGGCGTTATGGTGGACTTTTCACAAATAAGCGACTGGCGTGAGAGAAATGGGGGGTGGACCATTGGAACTGGTCATCATTTAGTCCACCCCCCCCGGCTATAAGGAAGAGAGAGAACCACCCAATGAACATTATAACTCATGTGATAACCTGGGAACTGAATTTTTTATTTTTCACTTCAACGTCCTTTGAACATTTTTTTTTTTCCTTTTTCTCCGTTTTGGAGATTATTTTTGTATGTGATGTCATTTTGTGGTGTCTTAATTGTTGTGTGGGTTTTAATGGGAAAACTAAAAAGAAAGGGAAGGGAAAATAAATTGATAATTGACACCCTGATAATGGGTGTTTTAAAAATGTGAAGTGAAATGATGTTGATAAACTGTGTTTAAAAAAAAAAAAAAGTATATATATATTTTATTAGAAAATTAATTTTTAAAAACAATAAAAGATCTAAAAAAATATGTTTTAGTGTTTCCTACCCCTTTAAATAAACTAGCTAGCTACTTACTAAGCTAGACTGAAAAACGAACGATCAACAAACAAGGGACTATCAAGCTAACTATAAAAATATATATACAGTACCAAAAATAAATAGGCTACTATAACTAGAATATTCAAAAAAGCTAAACTGTAAGCTAGCTATATCGCTCGCTCTCTCTATCTCCTCTCCAGCAGATCAACCGATGCGCTGCCCACCCTTGCTCCAAAACTTCAGGGTGTAGCCATAGATGTATCTATTGGCGTAGCTGTAAAGGTTTCTATTTCGTCCCCGGGAGGAATAGGTCAGCTGGAGGAAATTTCTGGCCAATCACAGATTGAACCTGCAGTACCTAACATTTCACCACTAGACACTTTTGAGCCAGATTCTTAAAATTTACGCTTTTTTGCGCTGACTGCAGTAATTTGTCAAGATTTGGACCAGGATCAACCAGTAATACCAAATGTATCCGTTTTTATCTAAAATAAGTTGTTTTCGTGCTCTGTTACCCTTTAATGCGTGTTACAGGCTAAATGAAACGGGAAGTAAAAGATCAAAAAAGGAACTAGAAATTGTTATTTTAAAAAAATAAAATAAAATAAAATATATATATATAGGCAGATATTCCTTCAGTTGCTCAAGACATCAGTTTCTCATAGATAACAAGCAGCATACATTAAGCTCATACTGCCCAAAACTAACAACAAAAATACATATACTTACTTTGCAATGCCACATTAATTCAGCATAACAATTTTGTATTTACAAAGAACTTTCCTGAAAAATGTAATGTCAATCCTGTTGACACAATGTCAACCATGTTAATACATTGTCAACCATGTTATGGATGAAATATTCACCAAAATATAATAGATTTTAACACCTATTAATACAAAACAATATTTTAATTGAAAGATAAAACAGTGGATGCGCATGCACAATAGTTTCCGATATAAATACTAATATATTGGCAAACATTTCAAAAATGTCTTTTGATGTTGATTGGTCACAGACTTCAGGAAGTAACAGCATGCAAAGGATATGCGACCAAATATTAAATATGATACTTTAAAAATATGTTAAAGCAAAGGGTACAAATACTTATGTAAATTAGCAAAATTTGCAAAAATTTGCTTTGTGGTCTCAGTAAAGTTAATGTTACCACACTGAAATGTCAAAAAAAAAAGAAAATTTCTGATGTTTATTTTGCTGGAACTTGGAAGACTGAAGCCAGAGGCATGTCGCCAGATCAAGTCAAATTTAACATTGTGTGCCCACTGCCCACTCGATGCTGGGTTGTGATGCAATATAGAATCGTTTGACATTTTAGTTATATACATTACAAAACATATCTTTCGTTGTTTGTCTTTTTTATTTATACAGGGATTTTATGGTTGTGTTTCAGGGCAATCCTATAGTGAAATCGCTGTTTTACAAAAAACAAAATTACTAGGCTATAGAACAAGTTTATGATACACAGGAAAATAATGCAATCTCAAAATAAATTGTTAGGCTAATAATTTACTTATCGGTCTTGGATATTAAGCAAATCAATTGTTTGATTGACAATCAGCCAAAGTAGATGGGAACAGATTGAGAGTGATCATGTTTTAAAAATAAGATTACAGAAGGCCTAGTTTACAGCCTACGATAGCCTAAGCCACTGTTATGATCCATGACCACGAAAAGTACGCTAATATTAGCTAGCTGATGTACGGTTTCACTTAGAAAATTCTAAGCATTCTGTCATTTTCTGGGCTAATGCTGTTAGCTGTTGTTAGCCACAGGTTTCTTGGCGTTACAGAAACGTGTAAATCCTGGTATTTAAATCTTTTTGCCATGCAGTAAGCCACACATCAGTTTTTGGCATTTTGAAAATGGCAATGTTTTTAATATATTCCTAGATGGCCGCTTCATTGATTTCCTATGAAAAATTTGGGCCTGGAGTTTTTGTGGGCGTGCCCTCTCTTGCCGACTGGATCATCGGAGTTTTGTTTCGGAAGTAAATTCCCTATATGACAGATAGAACTTCAGTGGCTTCGGAGACTATCGGCAATTTAAAAAAATCTGATTTATAGAATGAGCCGAAACGTTTCTGGATTAGCCTGTGTGGTATAAGGATATAGAGCATACATCGCATGTTCCCGTTTTTATTTTTTAAAGTAATGATTAATGATTGTCCGGTTTGTAGTCCACTTTAAAGGACTACATATCCATTACTGCAATGCATGGGTGGTTCTCGTCCAATCAGATATCTCATCTAGTTTTTTACAGAAACCCAAATCTATTTATTTTATTTAATCTTTTTATTTTACTGTAAATTGGAGAAAATTTGCAGACAGTAGATAGGAAAATATGCTTTTCAACGCACGTAGATTAACTACGGTAGATTCTCTGGTTATGCAAATGTAGTGATGAATATTCATGACCGCTTTGGACGGGAGACTCAAAAGCAAGATGGACGGCACCACAGCCAGTCGAAGTCGTTCGGTAATAAGAGCACAAGAATGACAACTAGCTAGTAGAATAGAATAACTTATTTTCCCTTTAGGAAACTTCAGTTGTAGCCACCAGCATCAACAAAAAAGACAGACAGTAGGGCAGACCCACAACACACAAACATATCAAATAAAGACATTCAATAGAATCATTGAATTAATCAAACTAATTAAGTGAATTAAAGTGGAATACAGCCATGATTAAAAATAGCCCCCGCTGTCCCGAGATGTCCAGTGGCATTAAGCAGTCTAACACACAATCTCCGCCTCCACGACTTTCCTCCATACACGCATTGTTGAGGTCTCTGTACACTGTCGAAACGGAGCACCGAACTGCATCAGCCTTCCCACTTGTCGCCTCACTCCTCACCCGCATTATCTTCTCCTTCTCTAGTTGCCTTTTGGAGATTGCCTGCATTCCCGGATCAGTCCCAACATCTTCAACTCCGGTGAAGAGCAATGGTAAACTTTGTTGCTGCAGATCCAACGGACATTCCCGAGCTTATGTTGCGAATGCGTCTCTATGGTGACCACCACAAAAAAAATTATCCCGGCTAGACAATTCGTCAATATTATCAAAACAAGCAGCAGGAGTGCACTGAAAAACCTCCAGCCCACTTCCCCGTACCACAACAGACACACAGCGCATGGGGAAAAAACAAAATACATTAAAATTAACAAACACGAGACACAGCTGGACTACGTCGCCATTACAGCGCCACGTGACGTCGCCATACCGGCGGTATATAACCTTGTATCTTATAGACAAACTGGTTTTAATGAGAATTTTCTAGACTCTATAGAGAATATCTGGTTTTACTTAGCCAGGGCTGGCTGCAGTGCACGTCAATCACCTTTCACATTGACAACATCTTTTCAACAAGATCACTTTATTAGAATGTTCACCGTGTTGTTATGCAACATTAATATAACCTAGCTAGATAGATGTATAGTAAGCCATCTGTCATAATGCTCGTTTGCTACCTAACCAACTAGCTCGTTGGCTACCGTCAAACGAGCCGGTAATGAATATTCATGAACCGGCAAACTCATCAACATTGCGTAGCATCAATGCTAGTGGAAATGTTTTGAAAGTGAGATCATAACACAACCATCGATTGCATGTCGACTTATAATTATGTATTCATTATAAGCATTAGGTTGTGTAATATTGCCAGTAGTACTCCAGTCACGCGAAAATATTTTAAATCGACTGTGATTATAATTTTTTAGCATTTAGCTCCATTCACCTCAATGTACTTTTCCAGATTCTACTGTTTAGCAGTGCCTCAGCACTGCCCCATGATGCTCAAAGAATGCCATTGCACTTTTTTTCCTGTTACATTGCAGTTGGCAAGGCTTCCTCTCTATGGGTTTTGATACCACCTTGCTAATTCAGCCATTTTACTTCACTGAACCATCCGGAGGGAATTATGGGACGAGTTTTTAAACAGTGCAAGCACTGGTATATTCACAAAAATAAATAAATAATAAAACGTTAAATATACTTGAAGCTGGTCCAGAAAAACGACATTTTGCAAACGGGCGTTATATTGAACAATCCAGGGAATCGATGGTAAGACAATCACTAGAAATTGTTTAAAAGTATGTTTTAATGTCTAAATGAATGGGGAAGTCACTTCCGAAACCAGTGTGACAGTCACTTGAGTACTCTATAATCAACTGGCCAGGCATGGTTCTACATACGGATCCAAAAAATACGCTTGCAGTCCACGTGAAAAGACCACCAAAATTCTGTACATAAACCCGAATGAAGATTTGTAAAATAAGACATACGTGCGTAGTTTTGAGTGCAAAAAAAATAATCTTATTGAATACAACTCATCTTTATTCACACCTTGAAAGTTTTCATTTACAGATTTTTCTTATGCATTCACTTTTACGATTTACGGTTAGGAACCGCAGAAAGTTGTAAATCAAATTAGCTTGAAGAATTTCTCTTTAAGCTCTGGGACATGCGATTTTGCTTGATTTGTGACTCAGTATTTACACAAGTAAACCAATTCCCAACTAGGTGAAGGTACTGAGTAAATCTGGTGAGCCTAGTTTTATCTAGCTGGGAGGAGGAGATGCATGTAAAAATTTGGGTGGGATAGAAGAAATAACATGAAAAACAGCCAGTTGGCTTTTTCAAGCAAACTTAATAAATCACAACTCTTAGTCATTTAAGACATCATTTAAGGATGGAATTTTATTAGAAATACAGGAAATGGAACCATAGAAAACTGAGTGGTTGCACGTGGGGAGCGTTGAGCAGAGATCCGCTGCGGGTATAAGGTCACACACAAAGTGGGGTGTGTGTAGGCACGGCGTCCCCATCACAGGAGGCCCAGCTTGTGCTCCATCATGATGTGGGGCTCTCCCATCACTTCACTCTGTGCTGGATCTAGAGACACCGACCACACTCATCAACATCCTTTACAGGTTATACATTTATACAGCTGATACTCACTTCCACACTATTGGCCAGTTAAGAGGACCATTTGTAAACTTAGTGCTACATCACTACCCTGTTACATTAGTGTATCAAAAGAAAATCCAGGGTCAGAGGTCAGACCTTTTGGTCAACTAGAGGAGCAAGATCGTGATAAAGAACAGTAAGAGAAGAGTAAGACAGTAATAAACAGTAGAGAAGGAGAGCAGTAAAACAGTGATAACGAGAAGAGTCAGAGAGCAGTAAGATTACGTGATAAAAAGAAAAGTATGCTATGCTAACCATTTCCAGGTCAGATAGCTCCCAATGTGATGAGGTTAGGTAGCTTGCCAACTACACTCTAAAACATCTTTTTAAGTATTAGCAGTGTCATTTGCATCAGATTTAGGCAGATACATAAATCATGTTGCATAAAAATGACTGGCGCTGGCTAGTTGGTTAGCTGTCTTTAGTTTTTCAAAGTGGTTTACTAGTAGTTGGCAATGTCAGCGAAGGTACAATTCCGTAGAGCGCCCTGGTGGCGCAGAGGTCTAAGGTGCAGACTTTCAGTCTGCGCGGTTGCGTCCCGGTCCTGCAAGATCAGAGCATTGCCAGTGCCTTGAGGGAGCAGCAATTGGCGACCGCTCCCGGGGTGGGGGGAGGACTCGGTGGGGGAGAATCGTCACATACAAAAATGGCCTCGGGCGAGCTGGAATCACGGTCAGGAGCTTGAGGAGTCATGGCCTGAAGAGTTTTTCCTACTACCGGCTGATGGGGTTGTAGCAGTAAATTCTCTAGCGGTTGCTACATGGGAAATTTAATTACATAGGGTACAATTGGCTACCAAACTGGAAGAAAATGGCGGGGAAAAAAGGTACAATTCCGTTCATAAATGCTTCCATTCACATTGATGCACATCTGCACATTTACATTGTTTCGTTTCATATAATCTGAATTCTAGATGCTGCACCTTTGACAGAGCATTTGGAACATGTCAACTTCTCTGGCATAGGTTTACAGTAATCTGATTAGTGGCATGACATTTCTCTGGCTGTGGCCGTTTTCATTTCAAACACCCACCCAATCTCTGTGCTCATACTTCCCCCTGAAGTGTACCACCGTATTGATCAATCCCAATTGGAAAAACTAGCATGAGTGGACAAAAACCTCATGCACTAATTTTGGAGGATGTTTTGAAAGTCGACTGCTGCACAGGTTTATTCATTGCCAACCAAATTGAATCTACTCAAGTTTGATCTCTGTCCTATGGTATGCAGTTTGTATGACAACACAGTCATTCTGGGGCTGGGTGTCAACAGAAGCAGCTTGTGACTCCAGAGGAAATGCCAACTTCATATAAATATTTGAATTTCAATTAATTTTTTCTTTACCACACATGTTAAACCTTAAAAGAGGAGGTAGAATGGCTTACACTTAAAGGGAAAGTTGACTTTCTAGGGCTTTGCGATAATATTTCAGTGCTAGTGCACATGTTCAATTGGCAGGTTTTGTGTTTGATGAAAAACAGTTCAGATATTGAAGTTTCTGACAACCACATATGTTGAGTGGCTGGTATATGGGCATTTGGGAGTTTGCGGTGTAAAGAAAGAAAATGCACTGTAGCGCAAACTGAGTCTCTCTCTCTCTCTGTCGAAACTGTCACTCTCGCTCTCTCGAAACTCTCGCTCTCTCGAAACATAACACCGCTGTCCAAGCTGCTTTGGAGTCATCCAAACCCGTAATGCCGACTATGATGTATCCTCCATTGCACATGAAAATGGTCTGGGCCAATTGAAAACATGCATTAAACTGAAGTAATATCAAACGACCAACATAAAGAGAATTATCCTCGAACTATAAAGCGCAGGAGCAGTGGTGCCCGGCCTACTCACCATTCAGGATGTCCTCAAACCCAATACTATCGTCGCTCCCTCTGAGTGTATCCAGGGCAATGTTGGAGCTTTGCAAGAACGGCAGCCGCTGGACCTGGGGGATCAAGTGGATAGGGGTGGGGGGTGTCAGGGTAGTGAGGGAGCGAAGAGATAAAAAAGGGAAAGGGGAAAAATAGAGTTGCAGGGTGAAGCTAAAAAAAACTTGCCATTTCCCCCCCATTGTTTGGCCACTTTTGTGTGTCCTGCACATGATGCAGGATTAACTGAACTGAGATACAGTAGCCAATGTAAGAGGGGAGGGCTTTCTTCAGCTTACTTATCTCTTACATTTTGTATTCCGCAAGGTCTACCATTTAAAAAAATAAAAAAAAAACTAGCAAAATAAATACAGCAAGTTTCTCACTTGGAGCTGAACAGGCCATTTTGGGTGGGTGTTGCACGTCTTTTCCCCACTTACTCTGCCTTAATTGGTTATCGCTAGGGTTGGCATTGGGAACCGGTTCCAAATTGGAACCGGTACCAAAATTCCAATTCCAAAGAAATCGTTAAGAAATCTTAATTTCGATTCTGCTTATCGGTTCCTAAACAAATTTCACTCGCTCCATTTTCAGTTTCCGTGGTGGTGGCATGCACGTTAGCCTTTGGTTTGCTGCCTGCCAGAAGAATGAAGTAGTTAGAAGAAGTAGTTTCCGCCTGCAAGATTTGAATGAGTAGAGCAGTGCGCAATCATAATTGTACCACAGCAAGCGGCGCTCAAAAGTGTGGCTTTATTTTGTTATGAAAAATGACGGGTCGGCACAGTGCAACACCTGGGCCAAACTTATATCGTGCAAGGGAGGATGCACTACTACATAAACACCTTCGCCTGCACGGTGTACAAATCAACGAGTGTAGCTACCGTGTTTGAAGTGTTGCGCCGGTCTCCCTCTGCCTCGTCCTTCTCAGTCAACCCTGAGCCAACAGCCAGCACCTCGTTGCAATCGGGCAAGTCAAAATTAAATAACGTTTGTCTTATCCTCAACAGCGAGATGGCAAACAAGTTATACTTGACCGAATTGCTAAAAACTGTGTGTCAAATGCAAATACTGAAATTTATTTTTTAATAGATGAACGTCCGCAGATTGCTAGTAACGCTAGTAGCCAGTAGGGATGTCAATTTGAAGACATTTCCTTACTCGATCATCGTTACGGTTAACATTTTGCCTATGACAGAAAATACTAAATGTGTGTTTTTCAATCAAATCTTTATTTTCACACCAAGGTATTGATATATCCATACAATTATTGTTAAAATTATTACAATTATTAAACGTGAATGATGAATGACTCGTAGTATAAATAGATTAATAAAAACGTCGCCTATTTAACTACACGAACAAGCGAGCCTCATAAATAGTAACGACTCACATAAACGCTTAATTTCACTGCTTGTTTCTTTGATAACTTGTAAACAATCTTATTTTCCAGCAAACTAATAACATTGTTAACAAACTATATTAAATGACACCCGTTTTCATTTTGAAAGGTTTGTTTTATAAATATTATACAACTTTTATTAGGCAAATAATTCACATAATCTCCGTCCAAAATCTTTATATCGAAGGTATGACATAATACCGTAGCTTATTTTGGGAAGTAACCCAGGCTATTTCTTTCATTTAACTTGAGCCAAGACTCGCTAATTTCTGCTTTCTAGTAGAAACTCTGCAAGATTGGCTACTGGGTTCACCCATTGCTGAGGTAAAGGTTTTTAAAAATACGTTTTTCTTCTTTGAAATAAGCATATGACCCGTTTTGACCCCACCCCTCAAAGAACCGGAATTGAGAATCGTTAAGAACCGGAATCGAAAAGCAGGATCGGAATCGTGAATCCAAATGATGCCCAACCCTAGTTATCGCACCAGGTAAAACGGAAGCACCCTCCCATCTCCTGCCCACACAACTCCCGCTCTAAAAGTGAACATGTCATCTGAAAGTTATCCAGCAGATTACACCCCATACACCTCAATGCAGAAAAATAAGGAATGCATTAATTCGAACCAATCACTTCACCTGCTGATTTCACCAATTAGTTCCTTCCTCTCTGGTTTCAGATGTGATAATTAGGCTGTGTCCGAATCAACGCGCTTCTATACTATTGAGCATGCTAGTTCAGTACACTGGATTAGAAAGTTAAGTATACAAAATGCTCTCTAAATGTAGTGTACTTAAAATCCTGAATGCTATACTTATTTCCGATAGGAAGGATATTTTTTGTCACTAAACAGTATGTAGTAGGCAGTATACAGTATGCTAGTACACACAGGATGCAGTAGATAGGGCTCCGATTCAAACACCGCATCAGCAAAATCAGCAGGTGTAGTGATTTGTTGGAATGAAAACCTGTATACTTTTAGCCCTCCATGGCACATGATTGGGCACCACTGCTCTAAATCAAAAATGCATTTGTTATGATTATGTGACTGATCGATTTGTCTGAGAATCTCAACAAGTGCACCTGGGGCAATAGTTCAAGATGCCCACTGAACAGGAAAATATATATTGCAGCGAGTGTTTATGTAAATAGTAGATCAAAGATGATTGGCTGCTTTGACTGAGATCCAGAATCTATGTCAGATATGGATCCAAAACTAACTTGCTTGTTTTGTCCAGTGATTTTTTTTCTGGGAGAAAATGCAGCAAAATGTCATGTTTTACAGATTTCATATTTTACCAGCTTAATTGGGACATGTTCAACAGTGCAAGTGACCAAGCATTTAATAAAACTTGAAACAAATAAGTGGGGGCCTTTAAAAGATGTGAATAAGGGAAGAATTACCTGCCTCTCAAAACAGGTAAATAAGACAAGTGAAGTTTACCTGTTTTGCTGCTCTGTACTCCATCTGTAGTTTGAGGGGTGCATGGAGGCCTTGGATGTTTCTGAGTGTGGAGAAGTTCATTTTGTCCTGGTTGAGCTGAAACTGTACAGAGAACACCATGAAGTTTCAGACATCTAGCCAAATTAGGCCAGCCTTTGCCTCATTCCAAAGTATAGAACCCCCACAATAAAAGGAAAAAGAAGAGTGCACCAGCTGCTATATTCATTACATTACATTACATTATAGGCATTTAGCAGACGCTCTTATCCAGAGCGACTTACACAGCATTTTTGCATTTATACATAGTATCCATTTACAGCTGGATATATACTGAAGCAATTCAGGTGAAGTACCTCGCTCAGGGGTACAACGGCAGTGTCCTACGTGGGACTCGAACCTGCGACCTTTCGGTTACAAACCCAGTTCCTTAACCACTGTACTACACTGCCGCCCCATATTCCAATCACCACTGACAAACCAGGGACCAGGCCTGTGTGTTTTATATTTTTTATGAATGGGGCTCCTTATTGCTTACCGACAAACGATTCAGCAAGATGCTAACCTACACTGGAATGGTCAGCTCTACACCAAACTTGGTGTCTTTACAGGCTGCATCACTGGGGTACTGATAAGTGTGTGTTCTTCCAAGTCACACAGTACAGTTCTGAGTTCCTGGTCACATAGCGTATGCTGCACATCAACAATTACAGGAATTAAAGTCTTCCATAAAAACTCAAATGAGCATATAACTCATGCAACCCTTTGAGAAAAGGATGAAAATCAAAAAGTTCTCCAATACTGGGATCTGTGTTTAAGCTCTATTTGAGGGGATGTAAAGCTGCATTTGACAAGACAGAGAGGGTGTTTGAGGAAAAGTTGGAGCATGACTTACATTCCTCTCCGACAACTCCAGTGGGTGACTTGGCACAAGTTCATTTTTCACACTGCTAAACCTGTAATCAAACAACAGGCAAACAAACAGTTCACAGAACTCTTCAAAGTACATAAGTGAAGTAAACGTGGATGTCACGTGGCGCTGTAATGGTGACGTAGTCCAGCTGTCTCTCATGTTCATGTTTGTTAATTTGAATGCAATTTGTTGTGTCTGGCTTTTGTCTTTTGTTTTTACATGCGCCGTGTGTCTGTGGTGGGACAGGGAAGTGGGCTGGATATTTTTTAGGGCACTCCTGCTGCTTGTTTTGATGATATTGACAAATTGTCTAGTCGGGATAATTTTGTTTGTGGTGGTCACCACATTCGCAACATATGCTCGGGAATGTCCGTTGGATCTGCAGCAACAAAGTTTACCATCGCTCTTCGCCGGAGTTGAAGATGTCGGGACTGATCGGAGACTGTAGGCAATCTTCAAAGGCCACCACGGAAGAGGAGGAGAGGATAATGCCGAGGAGGAGTGAGGCGGCAACTGGGAAGGCTGACGCAGTTCGGTGCTCAGTTTCGACGGTGTACAGAGACCGCGACACTCTACTGCGTGTATGGAGGAGAGTCGTGGAGGCGGAGTTTGTGTGTTGGACTGCTTAATGCCACTGGAGATCTCAGGACAGCGGGGGCTATTTTTAATCATGGCTGTATTACTTTAATTTACTTAATTATTTTGATCAATGCAATGATTGTATTGAATGTCTTTATTTAATAAGTTTGTTTGTGTGTTGTGGGTCTGCCCCATTGTCTGTTTTTTTTTGTTGTTTCTGGGGCTACAGCTGAAGTTCCTTAACAGGAAAATAAGTTATTCTATTCTAAACCATTATATCCAGTTTATATGTAGCTAGGGTTGTAAAGTTTGGAGACATTTCCCTTTTTGAGTATTTTTGAGGTAATTCTGAAGTAATTTTGTTAACAATATTTTTCCTAAATTGTAATTTGTCTTTGGTTTTTTTATGTTTTGGGCCTATTTGAGGAATCACTGCAAATATAAGAACTTTCCCATGATCTAGATTAAGGTGCTGTGCGATTGCAGCAATGTTACCATATGCAGAAAGGGCCTGGGCCTGTTCAGCACAGAACTTTACCACAATGTCTTCAGAAGAGACAACCCGCCCTAGAGCATTGACAGTGCAATAAAAGCAGGATGTGTTAATGCAGATCAAGAATAAACTCACCCCTTGCGAAGCGTGTCAGGAACACCGTAGGCACCGGTCTGCGGACACAAACCAGTCACAGGAACGCTGTCCTTCAGCTGGGACCTGAGACCGCGGGTATTCTAAAACAGAAATACACAAAGCCAGGTCTAAGCTGATTACGCCCAAAATACACTGTTAAGCAATTACGCTTGCAGATGACGTTGCCACGCAAGGACTCATAACTGTGGTGGAAAATAAATGTCCATCGGTAGCACGCCAACAAGATTCAACAATCACCGCGATCTGTATCCTTAACTAATATCACGATTAGCAGGTAACTTACCATTTTAATTAACATTAGGCCAAGTTAACGTAACGTTATCTGCTACGGTAACAGACCCACGTTCGCTTGTTGAGGTTTTATTAATTAACGTCACACACGAACTAACATTGCTCAAGATAGCTAGGTAGTACCAATTAAAACTTAACGGAAACTAACAACGTTTGATTAGCAATTTGCTGGCTAGCTTGTAATGTTAATATGCCTAACGTTAGTTATGTTATCGTCAGTCTACGATAAAATGAGCTTTCGGTTTCTTTTTTTGCGAAAAAGAACTTCTGGTTACAATTGTACAGTGGTAAGAATTCTAAAGGCTCACAATGTCACGCTTCGAAATGTTTCATATTAATAATAAAATACGACCAATCGTACATTCAATTAGCTAGCTAATAACACACCGGTTTACGCTATGGCCTAATGTTAGCTTTCCTTGAGCTAGGGACAGTGACTAATCAGATTCTAAAATTATTCAATTGAAACAATTGAATAAACCTGCGATAAGTCCGTCTTGTGACTTATAAATGAAATGTAACATATGACCCGTTGTTAGCTATTACAAAAAAATATATATAGTTTTTAAAATTACCATCTCTTTGACAATCTAACACCAGCTTCTGCTGCTCTGTCCTGCAAAAAAAAAACTTGAGGATCTGTTATTACAGAAACTTCCGGGTCATAAGCGTAGAGGTCTTCTTCTTCGTCGTTTGGTTCGATTGGCAGTTGTAAAAAAAGTTCATAGGTGCATTACCGCCACCTACTGGACTGGAGTGTGGAACATTAGATTGGCAGACAAAATAAATAAAATTAATTTAAAAATTCTCTCAATTAACCCCCTTTCCTAAAGGGACTTAATTAGGTGACTGTATATTCCCCTTGATGCATCTCTAAGGAAGTTCCCTATAGTGATACTTAGTTTTGCTTTCTTTAATGCTGATGTCAGTTCCTTCCTTTCCTCCTCATAGGCCATACATTCTAGCAGCACGTGTTTAGCAGATTCAGGATGACCACAGTGTGCGCATCTACCAGTTGGATGTTTACCTATTTTATGAAGTGTCTGACTAAGTCCAGTATGTCCTATCCTCAGACGGGTAATGACTGATTCTTCCTTTCAGTTCCTGCCCAGCATCTTTCCCAAACCTACATGTTTCTGGATATTATAAAGATGACTTCCAGTGTCCTTTCTGTCCCAGTATTCTTGCCATACTTTTTGCATTTGTCTCTTTATGATTGTTTTACCCCCAGCTTTACTCAGTGGAATTTTCATGTCTACTGTTTGCGATTTAAGTGATTGGCCAGTATATCAACATCCTCATTTCCTTCTACTCCTACATGGGCAGGAACCCAAATGAAACAAACCATCAGACCCTTATTGTGCAGTCTGTATATTAAATTATGAACTTCAAACATAAGATCTTGCCTGCATGACATAGTGCTGCTCAATGTAATTTTGAGCTATCCTCCCAGCAGGTACCTGTTCGGATTTCTTCCTTAGTAGTTGTTGTATTTTTAAATCTATTCCTGGCATCACAAATAACCAGGGAGGAATGGCTGAGGATGGGACTGTTGGACTGTACTGTATGTTACATAGCTCTACACTTTCTGCTTTTGCATTTCCTACCCATCCAAGGTTTCTATAATGGGTTTCATTGTGCTCCCAACAGTCCTGCAGGGTGGCCTTCGTAGGGTGTGAGCTACTATGTCCCTGCAGATTAACCCAGTATGCCAGCATAAGTTTCACTCTTATCCTTAATGGCATCTCCCCCATTTCAACTTGAAGCTACTGGAGATGTTTTAAATGCTCCACTGCATATTCTTAGTCCTTGCGCCTGTTCCACATATTCTTAGTCTTCAGCTTATTAAGGTGGCTCTCTGCTGCTGACATATAAGCTACACACCCATAGTCTAATGCAGCTCTCATAAGGGCCTGGTATATATTCAACAATGATTCTCTGGTTGCTCCCCAATCTCGTCCTGACAGGCATCTTAAGAGATTGTTGACTTTTTTACACTTGTCCTTTACTTTATCAATGTGCTGCCTCCAGGTCAGCTTTTCATCGAACAGCACTCCAAGAAACCTAATTACACTGACCTGCTCAAGTGTTTGGCCATATAGTTTTAAGGATATTGCCTTTTGACGACTAGAAAAACATATCACTTGCGTTTTTGCTACAGATAACTTAAAAGCCCACTTATTTGCCCACTGCTCCACCATCTCAATTGCAGCCTGCATTTTCTTCTGTATATATTTTTGATTCCGTCCCCTTATCCATAAGGCCCCGTCATCCGCATACAGCGATTTCCCTATTCCTTCCTTAACTTGCTCAAAGATATCATTAATCATGATATTAAATAACACTGCCCTGTAGTGTTCCATTCTCTACTTGGTAAAGTCTTGAATATTCTGTACCTACCCTTACCTCTATTGTCCTGCCATTTAGGAAGTCCATCACCCAGTTATATAACCTGCTGCCCACACCTAACTTACTTAATTTAATAAGCAATCCTTCTTTCCACAACATATCATATGCTTTTTCTACAACGGAAAAGACGGCTACCACTATTTTCTTATTTGTTTGAGCTTTCCTAATTTCTGATTCTAGGCATAAGATAGGGTCCATTGTATTTCTCCCTTTTCGAAACCCACTTTGAAAAGGATAAAAAAGATCTCTACTGTCTAGAAAAAAAGTTAACCTCTCTGTTACCGTACGTTCCATTGTTTTTCATAATTGTGATGTAAGTGCTATTGGTCTATAGTTTGAGGGGTCTGAAGGGTCTTTAATGGGTTTCCAAATTGGCACAATGATTGACCGTTTCCATGCTGCTGGAATTTTTCCTGTGTTCCAAATTTTATTTAACAGCCTTAACACTTCACAGAGTGCACTGTCTTCCATATGAGCTAACGTACTATAGCAAATACCATCTTTCCCTGGTGACGTTTGTCGTGCATTTAAAAGGGCCCTCTTTAACTCAAACAAACTGAAAGTTAAGTCTAAACTTTCTCTTGTTGTAGTTTTTCTTACATTTATACCTGGATTCTGCACAAGAGTGTTGTCCCTACATTGTCTAGCTCTTACTGATAGATTTTCTGAACTGTGAATTTTCAGTAATGTTTCTGCCAGAGGTTCTGCCTTTTTTATATTGCTGATAGCCGTTTTGTTGAAACTTAGTAACGCCGGTATTATTTTTTTTCTTCTAATTTCACTCATTCTTCTGATCATTCCCCATATATCAGACAGCTGTGTTTCTCTCCCTATCTTATTACAATATTTCCTCCAATATGCACATTTAGTTGTTCTTATAGTCTTCCGAACTACTGCCTGTGATCTTTTGTACTGAATTCATGTTTCTAATGTATGATGTTTTTTTAACTGTCTAAATTCCCTGTTCCATCTTTTTACTGCTTTCTTACTATTTTCATCCCACCATGGTACACTCTTTATACCTCTTCTCCCTGTACCCTTTCATCCCACCATGGTACACTCTTTTTACCTCTTCTCCCTGTACCCTTTCATCCTACCATGGTACACTCTTTTTACCTCTTCTCCCTGTACCCTTTCATCCCACCATGGTACACACTTTATACCTCTTCTCCCTGTACCCTTTAATCCCACCATGGTACACTCTTTTTACCTCTTCTCCCTGTACCCTTTCATCCCACCATGGTACACTCTTTATACCTCTTTTCCCTGTACCCTTTCATCCCACCATGGTACACTCTTTTAACCTCTTCTCCCTGTACCCTTTAATCCCACCATGGTACACTCTTTTTACCTCTTCTCCCTGTATCCTTTAATCCCACCATGGTACACTCTTTTTACCTCTTCTCCCTGTACCCTTTAATCCCACCATGGTACACTCTTTTTACCTCTTCTCCCTGTATCCTTTAATCCCACCATGGTACACTCTTTTTACCTCTTCTCCCTGTACCCTTTAATCCCACCATGGTACACTCTTTTTACCTCTTCTCCCTGTACCCTTTGGTATGGTTTCCTCTGCTGACTGTATAATGACTGCAACTAACTTATTATTGAATTCATCCCCATCTGTTATATCTTTTCTAAGTAAATGCTCACATCTGCCCTTACTTAGTGCTTGAAAGGTATCCCATTTAGCTTTGTCTAATTTCCATCTCGGTATCTTCAGTTCCTCTTCATTTTGTACTTCTACTCCAATCTAAATTCTTATTGGATAATGATCACTGCCCACTGGAGACTTACTAAATACCTCCCAGGTTGTGATACCGGCAATTCCATTTGATGCTAGTGTCAGATCGATTGCACTTTCCGTATTTTGAGTACTGTTATACCTAGTACCTCTCCCATCATTCACACATACTAATCCTTTATCCTCTGTGAATTCCTCTATCATTAAACCATTTGCATCTATTCTCTTACTCCCCCACAGTGTGCTATGCACATTGCAGTCTCCACACCGTACCATTTTTTCCTGTATTTGCCCACCTGCAGTATTTAGTTTGTCGAGGCATAATCTCTTACATGGATTATAATAATTAATTATTGCTAATTCATCCTTTCCTGTCCAGATCTTGACCACTATTGATTTGTGTTCTTTCTGTAAATTGATATGATTATACCTCATCCCATCCTGCACAAATGTTGCCACACCACCACCTTTCCCAATCTTCCTATCATTCGTAATTGCTGCATACCCCTGAATTACAAGATCCCACTGTGGTCTCAGCCATGTTTCTTGTACACATATTATATTAGGTTTTTCTGGTAATTCTGAAACAAATTTTTTAAATTCTTGACCATTTGCGATAAGGCTTTTTGCATTCCATTGTAAGATGATTAAGACCATGATGTGCTACCATTGTTAGGTTCTGAGTGTCTGAGTTCTGTCTGATTTGTATTTTTATTTTCATTATTAATACTTTTCAATTCATCAGTACATTCCCCTCTGTTCGTGGGTTGTCCGAGTCGCATTTGTGTGTTTGTTTACCCTGTCTCGCGTATGCACTGTTTGGGATTTTCCGAGGGTTCACGCTGTATTTCTGAAGTTTTGTTTTCTGTTTACTTCCTGCTTTACGTTTCCCGTGTTTATATTGTTTATATTACTAACTCGTGCTAACAATCACTCCGGTGTTTATTAGTTAGATGCACATTACTAAAACCATTAACTTAAATGTTTACTAACATACTAATTGTCTGCATTTAGTTAGAACTTTTCTATCTGCGATACTAAGCTGTCCTTGAGATGCTGGTTAACTCCTTTCAGCTGTCTCTTCTTTGAGACCACGCCTCCTTAATTCTAGTCACGTTTCGCTCCTACTTGAGCTTGTTGTTTGTATTTCCAAGTCCCTTCCATGTTTTCGTGATTTCCTTGTTATCGAGTTATTGTCTCCTAATGTGTTCACCTTACGTTGTTTGTAACCCTTCCCACCTCCTTGTGTATTTAACCCAGTCGTCCTAGTCCCTCTTCGCGAGTTCCTCAACCTTAATAGCGTTTGTCTTTTTGCCAGTATATTTCAAGTGTTCTCAGTATTTGTTTTTCCGAGTCTTTGTTTCGTGTTTTAGTTAGATTTTTAGTATCTGTTTTTTCCCAAGTTTTTTTTGTTTTGAGTTTGTTAGTTTTGTGTTTTGTTCCTTATTGATTTCTCGGTTTTTGACTTCTGCCGTGTTCTCGGGACCCTGATTTTCTGGACTGTGATTTTGTACCTCTGCCGTGCCTTCCCGTTTTTGACCTCTGCCTGTTTTTGTACTATTCTTTGGATTTAGATTTTGCTTCCGGATATTAAACTTCGGTTTTCTGTACTCCTGCCTGCTACTGGGTCCCTTATTCCACCGGTCATAACAACCATCCCCTTGCTGTGTCTGTGAGCTAGACATCCCTCCACTTAACATTTCCTTAACTGCTTCCCCCCCTAGACCTTTGGTGGTGGAAGGGAATAGTCCTACTAGTTTATTTACCTTTTGTGAATGTCACCATATTGTGTAAAATAAATATTCAGAATAGGGATGTTAACAATTAATCGACTATCAATGAATTGCTAATAAGAATTTAATCGATAAGATTTCAAATTAAACGATTTACTGAACAATCTGCGGTCTTGTTTCAACGGGAGTTTTTGTGTGAAATGTAATCGTGATTTAAGGTCTCCATGCGAGAGCGCCTGTGGTTTGCAATACATTGCAATACCTGTGGTGCTGTTTTGAAGTATAACTACTTAGTTAATGTAGCCTACCACCTGAAAAGCGTACATCCATCCGTGCTGCCAGGGCAAAGTGGATCGTGACCTACCATCACCTCAGTGTTGCCAAAGAGGGTGTGTGACGATAGACGAGCGGAGAGTAGGCTATTACTCAGAGGGTATGCAACATGGTTGAAAAGGACATGCTGGCAATAAGCACCGTTGACGGTGAGGGATTTCGAGAGCTAATAAACAGGCTGCGCACAGGACTCACTCCCGACCACGTAGATATGCTTAAATGTTCTTGAATAAAAATACGTAGGTCTATCTAGTATGCATATGAGGAGCCTATTCAAAACATAATAGCCTATGTTTTAAGTTGACTGTTCTAGGCTAGGTCTACTAGTTTAACTGTCGCCTTTCAATTTCAAGAGCGATTATGTTAATGCTGCAAGTGCCTAGCGGAGCAACGGTTTCGCTTGCAACAGATGAGACAGAGCGCAATTTCTTTTCTGTTAAAGTAGCCTATACACGCCTTCATATTCTATTTTTGTTATGCTACAATAATACCTGTTTCTCAAATGTTACAATAAATATTTGATTGAGGAATATAACATGCATTTTGTATTCTGTCTATTCAGCTTTTATGTTATCAATTAATCGACGATTGTTTGTTAAGGTTAACAACTATTGATTAAGGAAATTCCTTCTCTTTGCTTAATTGCTGTAATAATTTATATTTTTTGTTCTGGAGACCAGACCACCCACATTGAATCAACCCATAGCCATAATAACAGTGTTACATCTTTAATCTCAATCATTAATCTTACAACAATTTGCACAATGGATGTGCAGCATTGTACCCAGGGTGTGTTGCTTAATATTGTTTAATTGTTAATGCCCTTCATGTTATTATGGCATCGGGTTGTTTGTATGTGGTCCCCTCTGCTGGTATGTGACATGCAGAGGTCTGGCTATACACTGTCCCATCTGGAGATAGGGAAAACTCCACTTCTCAACACAATGATGGACAGATCTTGATAAGGTGTCTTATTGATAAAGATAAATATTGATTAGGTAACAGTTTATTTACCATCAAAAGACATCCAAATGAGTTATCATTTGGTGGTCCTACCTTAATGTTCTATATGCTCACACCAAATGTTCTGGAGAGGACACTTTTTTTGGACAACAGTCCAATTAGGGCTTTACACTTAAACAAGCTGTTGCAAAAACAAACCACTCCTTATAACAAAGTTGAGTATTTACTTTTCTATAGAATATGGTATACTTACAAATATAGTTGAATAGGGTATTGAATAAAACATTAAGTTACCTATATTTGGACAGGCCTTTTTTATTATTTCTTTATACACTTTTTGGTTCAGTCAGATTTTACATAGGCTTACTGTTAGAGGTAAACTTTTTTCTAATTTATCTCAAGGCAGATGGATTACAGAAGCAGTCAAGAATGAGAATTGGCTCATTTGTTTGTGTAGCATTACTAATATTGTACTTTTCGCATTCTTATAGGCTTAACGTTACTTCAAGAAAGAACATGTACAGTACAGTATATAATAACCAGAGTAGCGACCTTATGTTACTCAATCCCACACTCTGAAAACACATATTTATTTATTTATTTATTTATTAATTATTTGCACGAATAATGGACAAATGCAAGTACACAAAGTAATTTACAGAATTAGAGAGGTTGGAAAACAAAACAAAAATCACATTAATTGAAGAACAATAAAGGATTGTATTAGCCTATATTTAAAAAATATAGCAATAATAAGAAAAAACTGAATAAATATTTATTGTGAAATTAAAAAAGAGAACAGATAAGGGAAAGAGGAAAATACTGCTATTGTAGAA